>CM045732.1:27490474-27835474 GCA_024760905.1 Plotosus lineatus | reverse complement strand
CACAAAGATCACAGAGACGGGCAACACGCTATATAACTGAGATGTATATACAGTGTATATATCTACGTAGTAAGCTGATGTAATGACGCAATGACGCTGCATTCATTGTTTACAAACTACAGACTGAATGTGTATATACATACATATTTATATATATATATATATACTGGTCCATCTCAAAAAATTAGCATATTGTGATGATTTTGGCATACAGCTCATGAAAACCCAAAATTCCTATCTCAAAAAATTAGCATATGATGGAAAGGTAAAATCTGTGGGATATTGTGAAGAGAAAGTTGAGAGACACCAGATCCAACACTGTGGATGAGCTTCAGGCCGCTATCGAAGCATCCTGGGCCTCCATAACACCTCAGCAGTGCCACAGGCTGATTGCCTCCATGCCACGCCGCATTGAAGCAGTCATTTCTGCAAAAGGATTCCCGACCAAGTATTGAGTGCGTAACTGAACATAATTATTTGAAGGTTGACTCTTTTTGTATTAAAAACACTTTTTTTATTGGTTGGATGAAATATGCTAATTTTTTGAGATATGGATTTTTGGTTTTTATTTACTTGTTTGCCAAAATTATCAATATTAAAACAATAAAAGGCTTGAACTACTCTAGTTAGATAAGATAAGATAAGATAAGATACAGCTTTATTAATCTCACAATGGAGAAATTCACTGTTACAGGCTCTTGAGGTACTATCAGTAGGGGGTGCAAAAATAGATACAAGTACGAACATACACACATACATATATAAGTAAATAAATAAATAGATACATAAATAGTATAAATTACTAAACAATAAAAGAAAAGAATGGAGCAACTTTATAGATTGGCCTATATTAAAGTGTAATGTATCTGAGTGCAGAGTAGATGGGTTGATATGGTTGACAGTCAGTGGGGTACATGTGGTTCATTAAAGTACGCTGGGGTTTTTATTGCACATAACCGGTATTTTCACAGACAGTTACAAAGTGGCGTTGTACAGTCTGATAGCGGTGGGAATGAACGACCTGCGTGGCGCTCCTTCCTGCACTGAGGATGCCTCAGTCGTCCACTGAAGGAGCTGCTTAGCTCCTCGACAGTCTGGTGCAGTGGGTGAGAGCTGTTGGACAGGATGGATGTGAGCTTTGCTACCATCCTCCTCTCACTCACCTCCTCCACAGAGTCCAGTGGGCAGCCGAGGACAGAGCTGGCCCTCCTGACCAGCTTGTTCAGTCTCTTTCTGTCCCGCTCTGTGCTGCCCGGGGCCCAGCAGATGGCAGCGTAGAGGATTGCAGAGGCTACCACAGAGTCATAAAATGTCCTGAGCAGAGGTCTGCATATGCCGAAGGACCCGAGTCTCCTCAGAAGGTGGAGGCGACTCTGGCCCTTCTTGTACAGGGCGTTGGTGTTGTGGGACCAGTCCAGTTTATTGTTAAGGTGAACACCCAGGTACTTGAAACTGTCTACTGTCTCAATGTCCTGTCCCTGGATGTTCACTAGTAAATGTGTGTGTGTGTGTGTTTGAGTGTTTCTCCTGAAGTCGACCACCATCTCCTTCGTCTTCCTAGTGTTCAAGCACAGGTGGTTGCGCCACACCAGTCCACGAAGTCCACGATGACCGACCGGTACTCCAGCTCGTTCCCCTCTGACACACGGCCCACGATGGGCGGAGTCGTCCGAGAACTTCTGGAGGTGGCAGCTGTTTGTGTTATATATGAAGTCCGAGGTATAGATGTTAAAAGGAAGGGTGAGAGGACGGTGCCCTGCGGTGCCCCGTGCTACAGACTACCACCTTTGACTTACAGCGAGCGCGCACGTACTGTGGACGGTTAGTAAGGTAGTCAATAATCCAGGCAGCAAGATGCCCGTCCCACTCCCACGTCCTCCAGCTTCCCCGCAGGCCGCTGGCCTGATGGTGTTGAAGGCGCTGGAGAAGTCAAAGAACATGACCCTCACAGCGCTGCCGGCGATCTCCAGGTGGGTGAGTGCCCGCTGCAGAAGGTAGATGACGGCATCTTCTACTCCGATGTTGGGCCTGTAGGCAAACTGCAGCGGGTCTAGGGTGGGGCTCACCATAGAGCGGAGGTGTTCAAGGAGGAGCCTTTCCATGATCTTAATGAGGTGGGAGGTTGTGTGTTTGTGTGTTTGTGTGTAATGAATCTAAAATATATGAAAGTCTAATGTTTATCAGTACATTACAGAAAATAATGAACTTTATCACAATATGCTAAAAGGACCAGTAAATATATATATATATATATATATATATATATATATATATATATGTATGTATGTATGTATGTATGTATGTATGTATATACACATTCAGTGTGTAGTTTGTAAACAATGAATGCAGCGTCATTGCGTCATTACATCAGCTTACTACGTAGGTATGTCTAAACTTAAAGACTTTGTCTTTTTTTTGAAAAACCCCCATAAAATCGAGAAATGTAAAATGGATGAATGTAAGTCGGGGAGCGTCTGTACTTCTCTCTAACATTGCTTGGGAATTAATGTGACACGTTGGACAAACTGAAATATCCTTTGTGCACAAATTATTTACATTTCTGGCCTTTGGCAGATGCTATTATTCAAAATATTACATTTTAGACTTATCTCATTTACATGTGCATTTGAGAGTTGTCCCTATCAAGGAATTTGAGCTCATGACCATCAGATCAGTAGTTCGGCACCTTGATTTGTTGCTATTTATTCATTCATGAGGGATGTTTAAGTTAACTGTTGACAAAGAACATCTGATCTTCTTCTTTTCCTTTCGGCTTTTCCGCTTTATCAGGGGTCACCACAGTGAATCATTTGATTCGGCATAGGTTTTTAAGTCGGATGCCCTTCCTGACACAATGCTTTAGCAAGGGGCAGAAACACACTGACGGCTATGTCGCCTACATGAAAACCTGTGAGCTATTGCTTCAAAATAATAATAATAATAATAATAATAATAATAATAACAATAATAAAAGAAACCCAACTCCACATCGAAACACCCCAGCCTGGAACTCGAACCCAAACCTTCTTGCTGTGATGCAGATGTGCTAACCACTGCACCACTACACTCTTCTTCTTCTTTTCTTTTCAGCTGTTCCGTTTCAGGGGTCTCCACAGCGAATCATCTGCCTCCATCTTCATGGAAGTCATTTTAATGATTCACATATTCAATTTGGCATAGGTTTTTATGTCGGATGCCCTTCCTGACTCAACCCTTAGCAAGGGGCAGAAACATGCTGATGGCTATGCAGCTACTCTTGACGAAAGCCAGCAATGGTTCTTTTACATGAACCTCTCACCATAGACAGTGAGAGACATGGCCGGCCTTTGATAACCCATTTAATTGCACTGGGGGGATAGTGACAACCTTGTGGACAGTGGAACTTGAACCCCCACCCTAGGATCAGCGATCCAGCACCCTATACTTCCAGGCCACCACTGTCCCCGCTGCACCACTACACTATATATAAATAATACTACTATATACAATAATATATATGAAAACACTCCTATAAATTAATTAATTAATTCATTTTCTGAACCTCTTAATCCTAATTAGGGTTTTGGGAAGGTTGGCGCCCATCTTGGCCGACTCTGGGTGAGAACAGCGTACACTCTGGACAGCTAGCCAGGCCAGTGCAGCTTTTGTATTATATAGAAAATGATTAATCCTCAGTAGTGGGGGTGTTAAGTGAAAAACATCAAAACAACCCCTCAGCCAAATAATTCTCAATATTACAGGTCCTCAAGGTCTCAACTCTTGGTGTGAACTATTACAATGAAATGTAATTCATTATCCAACCACTAGGTGGACCTAGTGTAACCTGTATACTGTACAGTGAGCTATTAATAACTTATGAAAGATTACAAACTGTCAAGCATTGATAGAAAAGGAAAGCTAAAGAAGGGCTCATGTGTAAATTAGGTTGCCATGCAGATTTCATGTTTGCTCTTTTTGAATACTGTTTACAATCCCTTGATGACAAAATGTTGGAACTTTCTTCTCAGTAATTTCAATGAGAATTTAATTGAGTTTGACACCCATGCTTTATATCATAATTCATCTCTCAATAATTGAAAATTATTCTGGGTGGATAATGCCATGACTTCATTGATTCCTTCAATAAGCATGTGTGAGAAGTGTGATGGAGCAGAAGTCATAATTGCTGTGGTGCTGAAGAAGAATCTCTTTAGTTTGCTTTGTTTATGTTTCTGAGCAGAATATGATTAAACTGAATGTTTTTAAAGGTGTGGTTATGAAGAGCGCTAAAGCACTGCCTGCAGAGGTCGTCTGCTATTGTCATGCCTAAAAAAATATACATATACATATATATATATATATATAAATAAACTGTAATATTTTAATTTAACTTGGTTTTCTTATTTTCCCATGTAGTGTAAATAATGAAACAATTATTTATTCTTCTCCTCGGGTTTGGTGGCTATTACGTAATCATACTACCAATACAATTCAGCAACATCCACCTTGCCATTAGCAAATAAATGTTAATTATCCCAGTACCTCGGCCCAGACTGCACGCTATGTTATTGTAGTTGTGTTTTCTAGCGTGTGCTTTCCTATAATAGCCCATAATCAGACAATTTTCTAGCTTCAGTTCACAGAGTTAACAGAGTTATTAAATGTCAGGCAGGCAAAGTGGGAAAATAAAGCCATTCTCTCATCACATCCCTAAGCAAGTGTTAAAAACCTTTTTATACAGATCTCAAGTTATTATATTTTTTCATCAGTGTTTGGTAAGTTTCCTGTTCTACAGTACTGTACATGTAAGCAAAAAAATCTGCTGAGTTAAAAGTAATTCTTACCAAACCCTAAGTTAAAGCAGCTTCTTGCGATAGTGCTGTTCCGGGGTTTAGTGGTTTCCTGCAAGCAATCAGCTGTGAACATGAGTGTATGGTATGTGTGTTCATTTAATTCTTTGAGGTACCCATTCACTTCCCTGGTTATTTAATATACCTATATTCCTATATAATATACCAATATATCTATACAGGTCCTTCTAAAAAAATAGCATATTGTAATAAAGTTCATTATTTTCTGTAATGTACTGATAAACATTAGACTTTCATATATTTTAGATTCATTGCACAGCAACTGAAATATTTCAGGTCTTTTATTGTTTTAATACTGATGATTCTGGCATACACCTCATGAAAACCCAAAATTCCTATCTCAAAAATTAGCATATCATGGAAAGGTTCTCTAAATGAGCTATTAACCTCATCATCCGATTCAACAAATTAACTCTAAACACCTGCAAAAGATTCCTGAGGCTTTTAAAAACTCCCAGCCTGGTTCATTACTCAAAACCCCAATCATGGGTAAGACTGCCGACGTGACTGCTGTCCAGAAGGTCATCATTGACACCCTCAAGCAAGAGGGTAAGACACAGAAAGAAATCTCTGAGTGAATAGGCTGTTCCCAGAGTGCTGTATCAAGGCACCTCAGTGGGACGTCTGTGGGAAGAAAAAAGTGTGGCAGAAAACACTGCACAACCAGAAGAGGTGACCGGACCCTGAGGAAGATTGTGGAGAAGGGCCGATTCCAGACCTTGGGGGACCTGTGGAAGCAGTGGACTGAGTCTGGAGTAGAAATATCCAAAGCCACCGTGCACAAGCTACTTTTGAAACAGAAACAGCGGCAGAAGCGCCTGACCTGGGCTACAGAGAAGCAGCACTGGACTGTTGCTCAGTGGTCCAAAGTACTTTTTTTCGGATGAAAGAAAATTTTGCATGTCATTCGGAAATCAAGGTGCCAGAGTCTGGAGAAGACTGGGGAGAAGGAAATGCCAAAATGCCTGAAGTCCAGTGTCAAGTACCCACAGTCAGTAATGGTCTGGGGTGCCATGTCAGTTGCTGGTGTTGGTCCACTGTGTTTTATCAAGGGCAGGGTCAATGCAGCTAGCTATCAGGAGATTTTGGAGCACTTCATGCTTAAATGCTGAAAAGCTTTATGGAGATGAAGATTTCATTTTTCAACACGACCTAGCACCTGCTCACAGTGCCAAAACCACTGCTAAATGGTTTACTGACCATGGTATTACTGTGCTCAATTGGCCTGCCAACGCTCCTGACCTGAACCCCATAGAGAATCTGTGGGATATTGTGAAGAGAAAGTTGAGAGACACCAGACCCAACACTGTGGATGAGCTTAAGGCCGCTATCGAAGCATCCTGGGCCTCCATAACACCTCAGCAGTGCCACAGGCTGATTGCCTCCATGCCACGCCGCATTGAAGCAGTCATTTCTGCAAAAGGATTCCCGACCAAGTATTGAGCGCATAACTGAACATAATTATTTTAAGGTTGACTTTTTTTGTATTAAAAGCACTTTTTTTTATTGGTTGGCTGAAATATGCTAATTTTTTGAGATAGGAATTTTGGGTTTTCATGAGCTGTATGCCAAAATCATCAGTATTAAAACAATAAAAGACCTGAAATATTTCAGTTGGTGTGCAATGAATCTAAAATATATGAAAGTCTAATGTTTATCAGTATATTACAGAAAATAATGAACTTTATCACAATATGCAAATTTTTTGAGAAGGACCTGTATATTCGGCCGCAGTGCCTTTCTGAAAGCATTTGTTTTCTCCTGTAAGCAAGTGTAATTTCCCCTGTGCTATTATAATAATAAACATCACTATCTTATTTTTATTTATCTTGTAATCATATCTTTTTGGGGCAGTGGTTCAAAGCTCACTCATCACAGGTTGTCACTGTCCCCCCCTCAGGTGGGTTCACCAGGAAACCTAAATGCCATAATGAACTGATCATGGAGAACAGCTATTATTAATAAGTGGGAACCTTTAACAAACATTTATTCATTTTCTAAGCTGACTGAGGTCATAGGGAGGCTGACACCCATCTCAACTGACTGGGAGAGGGTGGGAAATATGCTAGACATACCACCAGGCCATTGCAGGGCCAACTCTCAAACCTAGGCCTGACCTGGAACAACCAGTTAACCAAGTGACTGGACTGTGGGAGGAAACAGGAGTACCCAGAGGAAAGCCACACAAGCTTTCCCAACATCCAAACTCTACACTGAAACACCCAAGCTGGGAATCGAAGCCAGGCTTTCTTGTTGTGAGTTGGGCATGCGAACCACTGTACCACTCCCCCTTTAAGAAACAGTCAACATTGAAGTATAGAGTAACCCCACCATCTTCAACACAACATTATTCAGAAGCATACCAATGGGTTTGAAGCCCATAGATTTCATTTTATTTTCTGTAACCACTTAATCCTAATGAGCGTCATGGAGAGGCTGGCGCCCATCCCAGCCGACTCTGGGCAAGGGAAAAGTACACCCTGGACAACTTGCCAGGCCATCACAGAGCAGAAACACACTGACGGCTATGCAGCTACTCTTGTCAAAAGTCAGCAATGGTCCTTTTACATGAACCTCACACCATAGACAGTCAGAAACATGGTCGGCTTTTGATAACCCAGTTAGCTGCACTGGGGGGACAGTGACAATGTTGTGGAGAGTGGGACTCGAACCCCCAACCTTAGGATCAGCGATCCAGCGCCCTATACCACTAGGCCACCACTGCCCATAGCCAATGGATTTCCTAACTCCTAAATACAGTATTCCTATAAGCACGATCACAGCTGAAGCACCTCATTAGATTTCCGACTGGGGAAAGGTGGTCGAGTAGCCAACAGACTTGGAATACCTATAGAGGCGTCTGAACATTCCATATGTGCCATGGAATTATGAATGAAAAGCTTTAACACAAAATGAAAGTGACTTTCACGCAAGCTTGCAATGCTGGGAAATGCAGTTTGTATTTATAATGAAAGGACACTAACAGGCCAAGCTTTACATCTTTTCCACTGAAATTTCCTACTGAATACTCTGGTCGTTAATCTTTTTTTCATCTGTTTAAATAATTTATTCCTTATCTGGCCAGGCTTTCTAAGCCAAATCTGGCTTTTCTATTCCTGTCTATAATCAGTGGAAAATATCTAGAGCTAATCTCTCAGTATTTACATTGCTGATAGTGTCCCCTGATTGTAGACTTTGAAAAGCAATCATTTTATCATGAGTATTCTTCCTTGACCTGACTGGATGTTGTTGAATTTATCTGTCCAGATTAGTAGTCTTTCATTGTCTTCCAGGTCTTTTGGGGTTGGTGAGCTTGCCAGGGTAATGTCTTCATTTTAAGAATGTATAAATTTGTTGATTTTAGCTACTTTGAATATTTTTGCTACCTTTCTGTTAGCAGTGTTATATGTCAGTAATTTCAGCTGATAATGCTTCCTTTCACTTTCACTGACACATTTAGAGCTCCGATAAACAGCAGCTAAATGTAAATTCAATACATGGAATCAATCCCACAAATTTCACCTCCCTAATTTGTTATGAAATATCAAAGAAACTGGCCATAACTGGTCATGAAAATATATAATTTGATAATGATGGTGACAAATTATCACATTGTCCAAATACTTATGGGCCTAACCATATTTGTCTTAATTACTTAAAACAAGCAGTGAGATGTGGTTAACTTATTTTACATTATAAAAGGTACTTATGCCTATCAGCCCTGCACACAGTTTCCAAAAAGAATCATAAAAATTGGGATCCTTTTTGGGAATTCTGTCTTTATTGCTTGTGATGATAATTCTTAGAATTTCTTGACTTTCTTCCAAAAAAGAGATCAACAATTTTCATGTAAGAATATAAACGGCTTGCATCTCAGAAAAGTGATACAGACCCATGGACGTGGGACAAATGTACATGTACATGCTTTAAAAATGATAATTTCATCACTTTTTGACCTTGAGTGACCCTGAAAGGTTAAAATCAAGATCATGAAGAATGTAAATAGCAAGGCCATTACTCTGTAAACTCAAAGCAGCATTCACACAGGAAGTGATGAGGATCGAGCAACCGTGCAAAGTCTGTCATGGGCAGTGAAGTGAGCAATAAGAGGCGAAATTTTCTAAAGTTACATAAAGTGTCTGGGTGTGGGGTTCAGCTGAGCTAAACTATCATGTGAGTGATTCAAGTGACAACCAATCAGAGCTTAAAAATATTGCTGATTGACAAATGCTACCAAACCCCGAGCTATTAAAAGGTGTTTTCTATCTGCCTCGGTTTTTAAATAAGATGTTTTTCTTTGCTCTGAAGTGGCCTTCAGTGGTCAAAATTAAGTGATGGTTATAGGATTTTGAATGCTTTGAATGTCGTGAACTGGCTGTGGATTCCTCTTTCACAATCTCACAGCAATAGCGTCAACTTTTTTCTATGAGGATATTTACATTTTCAAAAATTACACACACACATATCATAAAACACAGCATTTATGGATCCGAGTATTACATCTGAATTTTTTTTTTAATCATTATTATCATTTTTATTCTCTCTTTTTTAGCTACAAGCGAATGGTGACGCGAAAACGCGCTGGAGGAGCGGTGATAGCCTGCTGGTTGGTTGCTATCATTGTGGGTTTAACTCCCATGTTTGGCTGGAACAACCTGATGGACCATCACCAAAGCAACAGCTCTCAGGAACTCAACCCGATTATCAACTGTACATTTGTGAACGTTATCAGCATGAACTACATGGTCTACTTCAACTTTTTTGGCTGCGTACTGGCGCCACTTGTCCTCATGTTTGTAATATACCTTGAGATTTTCTACATGATCCACAAGCAGCTCAATAAGAAGTTCAATAAGACAGCCAGCCAAGCTGATCCCGGTCGTTATTACGGTAAAGAGCTTAAACTGGCGAAATCCCTCGCTCTGGTGCTTTTCCTCTTTGCTGTTAGCTGGTTACCATTGCACATTTTAAACTGCATTTCACTGTTTAAATCCAGTTCGGAACCAGAGACTGAATCTAGTGCCATTCATCTTTTTAATGCCATCTTACTTAGTCACGGCAACTCGGCTGTCAATCCAGTCGTGTATGCTTTCCGCATCAAGAAATTCCGTACTGCATTCATCAAGATCTGGAAGCAGTATGTGTGCTGCAAAAAAGTGAACCAGTGGGCCAGCAAAGCCACCCGACGAAGGGCGAATCCGGAGCAGATGATGCGAAGAACTACTGACATTTGACGAAGCTAGAACAGTAAACCTAGCTGGTCATGTAGATGAGATTAGTGAAATAATTGGGTTGATATTTAACATCCAGGTTGGAGATCCTGTGATGTCTTAACTCATATTTACTCTGAAGAAGACTTTGAGCTGAAGCAGTATTCTGTGTGAAACTATGCTGGAAATATTTGCATACAGTACATAGTTGGTGTGCTAAAAAGTGCCATGCACCATCTGCAGAGATCCTTTGTGTTAGTGGAAAAAACTACACACATTATAGAACTGGCATAGATCATGTTTGTCTGTGATTTTTTTAAGCTGTATAACATCAGATTGGATGTTTCTCTCCACATCAGGTCATGCACAGACCAGGCAATGACCTTGTATTTAATCTCCTTTGAAATGAATGAAAACAGTATTAAAGGGGCGTGTTCACATACCAGGTATATTAAATAAAAAATTAAATACAGTGTAACTTCTTGTAAATGAAATCAATGAAACTAAGTAAACAAAAACAATTCAGCTACATCACTGTGAAACAGCAAAAACACTCCACCCATTGCCTAATACAAGTCACTTTCTCTGCATACTCCTGAAGGAGTAATTTCAGGAAGAAGGTGGATAAAATAGTCATCCTCTTTCAGAAATGTCTTTTTTTTTTTTTTTTGCTTTAATTCCTCTGCTCACAGTTTGCTCTACTCCCCGCTCACAACAGTGTTGCTGTGATTGAGAGAAAAGAAGTAGAGAGTATGCCATCGATCTCACCAATAATAGCACAGATCTTTCTTCTTTTCCTTTCGGCTGTTCCCTTCAGGGGTCACTACAGCGAATCATCTGCCACCATCTCACCCTATCCTCTGCATCTTCTTCCTTTACACCAACTACCTTCATGTCCTCCTTCACCACATCCATAAATCTTCTCTTTGGTCTTCCTCTCGGCCTTCTGCATGGTAGTTCCAATCTCAGCATTCTACTACCAATATATTCAATATCCCTCCTCTGTACATGACCAAACCATCTCAATCTAACCGCTCTGACTTTGTCTCCAATACCTCTAACATGTGCTGTCCCTCTGATGTACTAATTCCTGATCCTATGCATCCTCGTTACTCCCAGAGAGAACCTCAACATTTTCATCTCTGCTACCTCCAGCTCAGCCGCCTGTCTTTTCCCCAGTGCCACTGTTTCCAATAATGGCACAGATGTCAGGCACAAACGTGGTATTGTCTGAATGCAAACCTGCAACTTCCAGCAAACAGAGTGAATGATTTACTGTTTTGCAATCCTGCAGTCTATTTTTGAAAGTGCTAATGTTTGAGGGCTTAACACTCGATCTCAGATTTTTCTACTTTCTAGAACTCGGCTGCCAAGTTATCACGCATGCATCGGATCGGTCCCCTGGGAACATGCATTTGTTATGGTAAACAGACACAGACCATCACAAAATAGAACAGGTAAATAAGAGACACAAAGCCTGTGAGTCAAGACAGTTTTACCAGGAAACCTTTCGTTCAAATGACCCGATCATGGAAGATAAACCACACACAGCTTATGCACTAGTGAATGTACAGCTTTTAAAGGCAACGGGGTAGAATGAGCAGGTATTATTTGGGTTATTTCCTTGTCGATTTAAGTCAATTTAAACTCATAACATTTGAGTCAAGTCTTAGTTCAGGCTGTGAAAACTGAGTAATCGGTAATGTTTTACCATTTGAATTTTATTGGATATTTAACTCGTTGAACTCATCTCATTTGTATTTCAGTTGTCTAAAATTACCAATTGGATATAATTAATGTCCTAATGTGCTCAAGTGTAGACCACCTGCAGAATGGTGGCCATCTGCTTTAACCAGGACATTAAGTAGGTGTGCCAGAACAGGAGACATGGAATCATAAATTATTCTGAATTGAAATGTATGCATAAAGTTCTGGGCACAATCACCCCACAATCACCGGGTTGTCGTGACCCCCCCCCCAAGTGCAGTTAACTGTGTTATTGAAGGCTGGACATGTCTCTCATTGCCTGTGGTGTGAGAGAACGATTCCTGTTGTTCATAACAAATCATCCGCCTCCACCTCACCCTGTCCTCCGCATCTTCTTTTCTGACTCCAACGACCTTCATGTCTTCCTTCACCACATCCATAAATCTCTTCTTTGGTCTTCCTCGAGGCCTTCTGCCTGGTAGTTCCAACCTCAGCATCCTACTGCCAATATACTCACTATCCCTCCTCTGTACATGTCCAAACCATCTCAATCTAGCCTCTCTGGCTTTGTCTCCAAAGCATCTTACGTGGGCTGTCCCTCTGATATACTCATTTCTGATCCTATCCATCCTCGTTACTCCCAGAGAGAACCTCAACATTTTCATCTCCGCTACCTCCAGCTCTGCCTCCTGCCTTTTCTTCAGCGCCACTGTTTCTAATCCATACAACATCGCTGGCCTCACCACCGTCTTGTACACTTTTCCCTTCATTCTTGCTGACACTCTCCTATCGCACATCACACCGGACACTTTTCTCCAACCATTCCAGCCTGCCTCCACACGCTTCTTCACCTCTTTTCCACACTCTCCATTGCTCTGGATTGTTGAGCCTAAGTACTTAAAATCCTCCACCTTCGTTATCTCTGCTCCCTGTAACATCATCGTTCCTCCTGGGTCCTTCTCATTCACACACATGTATTCTAATTTTCTGAGGCTAACCTTCATTCCTCTCCTTTCCAGGGCATACCTCCACCTCTCTAGATTTTCCTGCACTTGTTCTCTGCTCTCACTACAGATCACGATGTCATCTGCAAACATCATAGTCCATGGAGATTCTTGTCTCACCTCGTCTGTCAGCCTGTCCATCACCATAGCAAACAAGAAGGGGCTCAGAGCTGACCCTTGATGCAGTCCCACCTCCACCTTGAATTCGTCGGTCACACCGACAGCACACCTCACCGCTGTCTTACATCTCTCATACATAAGAATGGTAAATAATTTACTATCAGGTGTAGTAGAGTAATAGAATCCACCAGAACCAACATTCATGACCTGCATGCTGCTGATTCTGTGTGATTGAATCAATAATTGAAAGCTTCATGCTCAAAATTATAGCAGTTTGGAGTTCAGTTAGTGACATTCATTCTTTGAAAAACAGGAGCCAATTATTGTCCTTATTGAAGGAAGGAAGGCAGCAAATGTTGTACCTGCTGGTTATAAACATTTCTTTCTGAAATTCTGAGGAAAACAGGTTGTTCCAAACATTGTTCAGAACAACAAACCTTGATTAAAAAGTTGATTGCACAGGGTGAAACATATAAAGGGCAGAAAATGAGAGACTGCTCAGGTAAAATAATTCCAAAATCTTTAAAATTGCAACCAAACCCTGAAAGGTGTTTCTTTTGAAACAACATGCTAACCAGGTGTCAAGTATTAATCTTATATCTATATTCTCAGCAAACTTCTTAAAACTTAAGTGGCCAGTAAGACCTGCAAGCATGTCAACATGGTTATCTTAAATTCCAGAACAGCTGAGTAAAAGTAAAAAGTAAAAAGGTAGCACGACAGTTACTTGCTCACTTGGCAGGTTAAAGGGACATTGTCATGGTAGCCAGAATTACAATACTGGAGCTATCAAAGTAGACACACCATTTATTCATTTCATTCATTTTCTGAACAGCTTAATCCTAATTAGGGTCACAGGGAGGCTGGCGCCCATCTCAACCAACTCCAGGTGAGGGCAGGGTACATCCTGGACAGCTCACCAAACCATCACAGGGCCAACACTCACACAACCACTCCTACTCCCACCAACAGGCAATTTGGATCAGCCAATTAACTTACTGTGCATGTTTTTGGACTGTGGAAGGAAACTGGACTACCCAGAAGAAATCCACACAAGCATGGGGAGAACATACAAACTTCTTACAGAAATGCCTGAGCTGGGAATTGAACCCAGGACCTTTTTGCTGTGAGGGAGATGTGCTAACCACTATACCACCGTGCCACCATGCACCATTTATGGAAAAGAAAATTTCGTTTTTAGATGGATTACATGGTTTGTTCAACAAATATTTCAGAGGTATCATGAGGATTTCACACACTCCCACACTCATGTAAATCTAAATTGGTCAATCGGTCACAGGGAGACGATGCACATCTCAACCAACTCTGGGAGAAGGTGGGGTACTCCCGGAACAGCTCAGAACATTGCAGGACCAAAACATGCACAACTATTCACACTCACCTCCACACCAAATGGAAATTTGGAACAGCCTAAATGTTCTTGCTTTAGACTGTTGGAGGAAACCGGAGTACCTGGAGAAAACTCACGCAGGTATGGTGAGAACGTGCAAACTCCGCCCAAATGGATTTCAAAATGTCTGGGTAATAATGCATTTCCTTATGCTATGTCAGGTTTGAAAATCTTGAAACTCCTTTTCATTTACAAGTTGAAAGTCGATCTAATAAACACAGCCGAATATTTTTGGACAATTGGTGCATATTTGTATGACATCTGGGACACTAAATCTTGTTTTAAAATTGTAACACAGCTTCTTTAAAATTGACATCAAGCTGTTTTCCTCAGTTGACAAGAGTTTTTGATTCTGATTTTGGTCAGATTTCTTATCTGTGCAAGTGAATTGAATAATTTCTTCTATTTAAGTGTTGCTTTTCTGTAATGCCTCCTTGATATTATTACAGCAATAATAATAATTATTTATCCATCTGCCTCAAGTACTACCCAAATTAACAACTCACTGCAATCCGTAAGTTAAATTAATTATCTGTTAATTTGCCGGCGTGCTTAATGCTACAGTGGTCATCTGGAGCCTATCTAAGCCTACACTGGGCAAAAGGTCGAGTATACTCTACAGCTGAACAGCTTTACCACTTCATTGCATGACCAACAAATGTACAACCCCTCGCAAAATTTATGGAATCACCAGTCTCAGAGGATGTTCATTCAGTTGTTTAATTTTGCAGAAAAAAGCAGATCACAGACATGATGCACAACTGAAGTCATTTCAAATAGCAACTTTCTGGCTTTAAGAAACACTAAAAGAAATAATTTTTAAAAATGTGGTAATCAGTAATAGTTACTTTTTAAGACCAAGTGTGGGAATAAATTATAGAATCACTCAATTTTGAGGAAAGAATTATGGAACCACCTTGTAAAATGTCCATTCCCAAAACTAACACCTGCATGAGATTAGAATTGCTAATTAGTCTGCAGTTAAATTGGAGTGATCACAGCTTGGAGAGCTGTTGCACCAAGTAGACTGACATGAATCATGGCTCCAACAGGAGAGATGTCAATTGAAACAAAGGAATGGATTATCAAACTTCTTAAAAAAGGTAAATCATCACGCAATATTGCAAAAGATGTTGGTTGTTCATAGTCAGTGGTATCTAAAACAGGACCAAGTACAAGCAACATGGGAAGGTTGTTAAAGGCAAGAATACTGGTAGACCAAGGAAGCGCTCAAGTGTCAAGACAAAACTTGAGGCAATAAGTCCTAAACAGAAAATGTACAGCAAAATAAATGAGAAACAAATGGGAGGAAACTGGAGTCAATGTCTGTGACTGAACTCTAAGACACAGCCTAAAGAAAATGGAATTTACATACAGAAAAGCTAAACGAAAGCCATTATTAACACCTAAACAGAAAAAAAAAAAGTTACAATGGGCTAAGGAAAAGCAATCGCAGACTGTGGATGAAAGTCATATTCAGTGATGAATCGTGACTCTGCATGGATGATGGAACTTTTGTTTGGTGCCATTTCATTGGGACTTATAAAAAGGACTGCCTGAAGAAAACATGTTTTTCTGTCATTTAAATCCCATTTCCTTACAGTTCGGTCACAGACATTGACTCCAGTTTCCTCCCACTTGTTCATTTGTATTGCTGTACATTTTTCTATTTAAGACATTACATATCTTCCTTGCTCTACCAGTATGCTTGCATTTAACAACCTTCCCATGTTGCTTGTACTTGGCCCAGATTTTAGACACCGCTGACTGTGAACAACCAACATCTTTTGCAACATTGCGTGATTTACCTTCTTTAAGAAGTTTGATAATCCTCTCCTTGGTTTCAATTGACATGGCTTGTGTTGGTGCCATGATTCATGTCAGTCTACTTGATGCAACAGCTCTGCAAGGTGTGATCACTCCTGTTTAACTGCAGACTAACAAGTAGATCTAATATGATGCAGGTGTTAGTTTTGGGAATGAAAATTATACAGGGTGATTCCTGATTCTTTCCTCAAAATTGAGTGATTCCATACTTTATTCCCACACCTGGCCTAAAAAAGTAACTTACTGGCTACCACATTTTTTTTCTTGATTTCTTTTAGCGTTTCTTAAAGCCAGAAAGTTGCCATTTGATATAACTTTAGTTTTGTGCCACATCTGTGATCTGCTTTTTTTTTTTTTCTGCAAAATTAAACAACTGAATGAACATCCTCTGAGATTGGTGATTCCATAATTGTTGCCAGGGGTTGTACAAGAATTCACATATTCAATAATATCTAATTAGCCTAAAGTGCATGTGCATGTCTTTGGCTTGTGGGAGAAAACCCAGAGTCCCTGAAAGAAACCCACACAAGCACCATGAGAACATGCAGAGTCCACACAGAAAAAAAATCTCACCGAGCCCAGCACTCATAAGAAAGACTTCCTTGCTGTCAGATTGATGTGGGAAGCGTTACACCACTGTGCAGGTGTCATAGGTTATATATTTGAAGCAGCCGGGTTAAATGCATGATGACTTAAACCAAATCAGATATTGAATACAAATCCAAGCCAACAGAAGCACATTTATGTAAGCTATAATTATCAATTACCAAATATATGCTAAATAACACAAATAGCAATTTCAATTATTACAAAATGATTCCTACCTGAGTATATTTCATTCTCATAACTAAGAAATGATCCCGTCCTGGGCGTTTGTGCGTGGAGTTTGCATGGTTTCCCGTGCTTGCCTGGGTTTCCTTCAGATACTCTGATTTCCCCCCCAGTCTCAAAAAAAAAAATGCACAGTAGGTTAATTGGCTATTCCAAATTGCCCCTAGGCCCGAGAGTGAGCATGAATGGTTGTCTGTCAGCCCTGCGATGGAATGTTACACTAACACCTAGGGGGTGATTTGGAACAGCCAATTAATCTACTGTGTATGTTTTTGGGCTGTGGGAGGAAACCGGAATATCGGGGGACCCATGCAAACACTAAGACAACATGTAGACTCCACACAGAACTGAACCCAAGACCTTGAGGACATGCCAAACACTATGCCACTGCGCCGCCATTTCTATAATCTGCAGGTTTACAATCAGTGGTGGTTTAGTGGTATAGGGTACAGGATCGCTGATCCAAAGGTTGGGAGTTCGAGTCTCACTCTTCACAAGGTTGCCACTGTCCCCCCAGGGCAGCTAACTGGGTTATCAAAGGCCGGCCATGTCTCTCACTGTCTATGGTGTGAGGCATGTAAAAGAACCATTGCTGACTTTCGACAATAGTAGGCTGCAAAGCCGTCGATGTGTTTCTAATCGGGAGTTGGAGTCCCCTGGGGCATTTTGTTCACAGTAACGTTCTGGCAACTCCTGCAGCAGCACTGGAGCCCAGTCGTATCAGCACGTGCCCTTCCATTGGATCCTTCCAGTGGCGCCGAGAGGGGGGACTTGCTGCTTGGGTAACAGCCTGTCCTCCATTACTCCCTACCCCGGCTCTGCGCACTGGAGAGTATCAGCCGGGATACCATCCAGAGTACAGCCACAGTCTTTCGGGACTGATGGAGGCCTATTTTTTTTTTCTAGGTTTACAGTATACGTACTGCATTATAGTACATGTACACACAACCTTCCTCACCTTGATGCTATGGTTTTACTTCCACATCGAACAGTATGGAAATTGTAAAGTATGTGAAGCTTTATGGATGGGATGTCCCATTGTGGTAGCACCCTTCTCACCCCATTCATTCACTAATGAGGCTGTAATATTTTTTAATACTCCATATGTTCGTTTTATGACAGAATCAACTCTCTCTTTATGAGGAAAACTATTCATCCATCATATGTTGTTTATCCATTAGGGTCTAGGGGCGATGGTGGTGGTGTTGGTACCAATCCCAGTTAACTTCAGGCAAGAGGTGCGGCATACCCTGGGGACCCATTTACGTTCACACTTAAGAGCAATTTAGAGTATTCTGTTGACCTCATGTACATGTCTTTGGACTGTGAGAGGAAACCAGAGTACCAAGAGGAAAACTCTTTTGAAGCATGGGAGAACATACAAACTGCACACAGAAATACAAACAACCAACAGGCATCTTTGAGCTCAGAATCTTTTTGTTGTGAGGCAAATTGCTGAGCACTGCACCGTCTCCCAGAACTATGGAGGATATTAATAACTTTTATAGAATGGTTCTGCTGTTCTTCAGCTTTCTTTTCTCTTTACACGAGTCACTGTGTTGCTGGAATGTTTTTCTTTAAAATGCCTCAAGAATATTCAACAGTTTTCAAGTCAGATGGGATACTTGGTGAGGTTCTGGGGTTTTGAATAAGGATCATCGTACTGAAATTTCCACCCTCTGTCAAACTTCTGAAGACTGAGCTTTATCTTTTTCACTGTTGGGCTGTCTGTTCACTGAGGTAGTTCTGGCAATGTTCACACCAAATATCTTGGACACCATCAAAACACATTTCTCTGGGTGTCCTCTGAGCAAAGCATGTGATAAAAGCCTATAAAAGTACTGCAGTCTGGACAGCCACAACGGGTCTGATTAATGGTAGTTGTTTTTTTGTGCATGTTTAATTCTGCAGTTGTGTGTAGTCTGATTTTTTTTTTGTGTGTGTGTGTGTGTGTGGGGGTGTCACCAATATTACTGTCAGGTTTTTTTTTTTAATTTCTGTAACGATCCTTATCAATATGGAGCCAGGATACAGACAAGTGGTTTGCCACAGTCCAGCGGTCCAAAACTGAGTCGTGTTCATAAGGTCAATTTATAACTTTGCTCATGTAGTTATGTAATTGCAAATCAAAGGAATATACAGATTTTTTCATTCTCTCATTTTGTGAACCACTTATTGTATTTTTTGGGCCATAAGGTGCACTTAAAATCCTTTGACATCATCAAAAATTGACGGTGCACTTTATAATCTGGTGCATGTTATTTATGCCGAAGGCGCATGTTGTGTGTCAATCAATCATAGTGCCATGCCAGAATTCTGGCATAGGCGGCAGCCATAACAGCCTTCTCTTTGCGGTTCTTTAGACCCTGAGTGAGCACAATGGGTCTCCAACCATACCCTGTACATAGTTTGTTGTCTTCCCCTCAATCTTTTTTCTTCTACATGATCAGTCAGCACAACCTCTTCAAGCCTTCCTTTCTCATCACATGCCCTACAAATCGAATCTGCCTTTTCACGATCATCTGTAATAAACATCTACTAGTCCCTGCCCTACACAGAACGTCCACATTGGTGATCTTGTCTGTCCATGATATCCTCAACATTCTCCTTAGAAACAACATTTCCACTCCTTTAAGCCTGTCTTCGAGTCTTTTAGTAATAGTCCCACTTTCGCAACCATATAGTAGACTCGACCACACGTAGCATTTAAGTAGTCTAATTCTGGTTTCGATCGACACACTACTTGACCATAGAACCCTCTCCTAACTTCTCGAAAGTTGCTTCCGCAATTCCAATTCTTCTCTTTACTTTCACCTCTCATCTAGTATTTGCTGAAACCATACTACCCAGATAAACAAATTGTTCAACTTCCTCCAGCTCATGGCCCTGAACCAGGATCTTACATCTCGTCTCCTTCTTTGAAAATACCATCACAAATGACTTCTTTCTGTTTATCTCCAAACCTTTCCTCTCGCTTTCTTCTACCACTGTATCCACAATGTTTTGCAGCTTTTCTTCACTATCTGCTATCAAGGCTGTGTCATCTGCATGTCTGATGTTGTTAACAATTATTCCACCAATGGATATTCCTTTCATGTCCTTAATGTTTTGCATGATCATTTCTGTGTAAAGTGAAAACAGGTCAGGAGATAGTATACATCCCTGTCTCACTCCTCTCCTTATTTCGACATACTCACAAACTTCGCCACTCAGTCGCACAGCTGGCTTTTGTTCCCAGTATAAGTTTTTCAACAGCTCAATATCCTGTCCATCCAGATGTAATGCTTGTATGATTTCAAACAAGGACTCATTCCTAACTTGATCGAAAGCTTTCACATAGTCAATGAAACAAACATGTACTTCTTTTTGCAAACTAACTGCTTTTTCTGCTAATATCTTCATTACAAAGATAACATTCCATGTGCCCTTATCGGTTGTGAACCCATACTGTTCTTCTGCTACCTCCCCAACAGTTCAACCCCGCAGCCTACCGAGAAAAACTCTAAACATCAGCTTTATTAGTTGACTCATTAAGCTGATTGTTCTGAAAAACTCACATTTCATTGCACCCGGTTTCTTTGACAGACTGATAAAGATAGATCTGCACATCATCTCTGGAAAGTAACCTTCCTAGTAGATTTTACTTGCTAACCTTATACTTTGTTCTATCCCAAACTTTTCTAGTGCCAAGATCATTTCGGCCGCAATCCCATCCGGGCCAGCAGCTTTACCTCTTCTCATGTTCTTTGCAGCCTTTACTATTTCCACTTTCAAAATTGGGATGTCTCTTTGTTTCTGGGAAATATTTCTTTCTCTTCTGTTCTCAGAAAAAGAACTCTTCTATATACTCTTTCCATCAATGTAAAATTTCCTCTTGATTAACCAAAATACATCCATCCTTTGCTTCAATGCAGCTTGGTGTAACACACTTTCTACTTGAGGTTAACTGTCGCACCATGTCATGCAACTTCTGTGGGTTGGTCTTTTCCGTTCATTCCACTTCTTCACACTGTTTCATATACATACACTCCTTTGCTTGCAAACATTTTCTACGCACCTCCGTGATTAATCTGTCATATTAGTCTTCCTCATTGCTGTTGAATGTTGGTGCATATACCTGAATGATAGTGGTGTTGAATGGGTTTCCTTTCAATTTTACCACAATTAGTCAATTGGAAACAGCCCAGTCGCCAAGTAGACAATTTGATATATTTGGTCCTAGTAGGATTCCAAGACAGTGAGACAGTAAGACATTCCAAGACACTAAGACAGTGGTGAGGAATTCAAGGTGGAGGTGGGACTGCATCAAGGATCAGCTCTCAGCCCCTTCTTGTTTCCGATGGTGATGAACAGGCTGACAGACGAGGTTAGGCAAGAATCTTCATGGACTGTGATGTTTGCAGATGACAGTCTGATCTGTAGTGAGAGCAGAGAACAAGTGGAGGAAAATCTAGAGAGATGGAGGTATGCCCTGGAAAGGAGAGGAATGAAGGTTAGCCTCAGAAAATCAGAATACATGTGTGTGAATGAGGACCCAGGAGGAACGGTGATGTTTCAGGGAGCAGAGATAAAGAAGGTGGAGGATTTTAAGTACTTAGGCTCAACAATCCAGAGCAATGGAGAGTGTGGAAAAGAGGTCAAGAAGCGTGTGCAGGCAGGTTGGAATGGTTGGAAAAAAGTGTCCGGTGTGATGTGCAATAGGAGAGTATCAGCAAGAATGAAAAGAAAAGTGTACAAGACAGTGATGAGGCCAGCGATGTTGTATGGCTTAGAAACAGTGGCGCTGAGGAAAAGGAAGGTGGCAGAGCTGGAGGTAGCATAGATGAAAATGTTGAGGTTCTCTCTGGGAGTAACGAGGATGGATAGGATCAGAAATGAGTACATCAGAGGGACAGCCCACGTAAGATGTTTTGGAGACAAAGTCAGAGAGGCTAGATTAAGATGGTTTGGACATGTACAGAGGAGGGATAGTGAGTATATTGGCAGTAGGATGCTGAGGTTGGAACTACCAGGCAGAAGGTCTAGAGGAAGACCAAAGAAGAGATTTATGCATGTGGTGAAGGAAGACATGAAGGTCGTTTGAGTAAGAAAAGAAGATGCAGAGGACAGGGTGATATGGAGGTGGATGATTTGCTGTGGCGACCCCTGAAGGAAACAGCCGAAAGGAAAAGAAGAGGTCCTAGTAGGATTCCAACTCCATGAATGCGTTCCTTTGTGTGGTCCTGAGTGTAAGAATATTGTGTTTTCTAACATTTTTTTTCCCCAATTGTAACCATCTGACTTCACTCAGTCCTAGTATGCCAGTCTTGACTCTCAACATTTCTCTCACAATGTTTTCCAACTTCCCTACTTGATGTAGTGTCCTGATATTCCATGGAGCAATGTGATAGCACATAGTAGCATGATAACGAGCTGAGCTGCCCTCCATGTTCAGCAAACCCCTACTGGGCGAGGCAGTGGATGCATGATCCATCCATGTTGTGTGTAGGACCCCAAAATGACACCTGTTAAGAGACATTTCAAATGAATGCTCTCAGTCACACAGTAAAACATAGAAATAGAGCAACTGCCAAATAATTCAATATTAATGAATTGATGGTACGAGAGTGGAGGAAGCAAGTAGATGACCTGTGTCAAGTAAATAAGACCAGACGGAGTTTCCAAGGGAACAAAGCGAGATGACCACAGTTAGAGGATAAAATTAAACAGTAGTACTCAGCTGCCAGGCTAATGGCTAGAAACTACCACCCATGGTCATTTTTAAATGGAAGACTTTGCCAAAAGAAAAGTTTCCAACCAGTGTCTTCGTGAAGACGAACGTAAAGAGCTGGATGGATGAAGAGAAGATGGGTGAGTGGCTGAGAGAAGTTCATGTTAAGAGACCGGCTGGCTTTTTCCACAAGTCTTCGTCTCTGGTAATCTGTGATTCCATGTGCGTCCATCTCATAGGCACAGTTAAATCCCTGATGAAGCAAACTAATGCGGAGCTTGCCATCATTCCTGGTGGATTAACAAAAGAACTCCAACCGCTAGATATTGGCATCAAGAGGTTGTTCAAAGTTAAACTACGAACTTGGTGGATGATGGAAGGTGAACACACATTCACCAAAGCAGGGAGGCAAATGCAGGGCGAGTTATGCCACTATCTGCCACTGGATCGTGGATGCCTGGGCTAAGGTTTCAGTCTCAAATGTCATTCAAGCTTTCAACAAGGCAGGAATCATCACTGATCAGCCAAGTAACTGCAGCAAGATTGACTCGGATAATGATGAGAGCGATCCGGCACACATGTTGAAATCACGCACCTGTTAAACACAGACACAGAAGATGAAAGCTTTGATGGATTTATGAAAACAGAATAAAGTCCTCCAGTGCGGCTAACCGGGTTATCAATGGCCGGCCATGTCTCTCACTATCTATAGTGAGAGGCATGTAAAAGAACCATTGCTGACTTTCGTAAAGAGTAGCTGCATAACCGTCAGCGTGTTTCTGCCACTTGCTAAAGGGTTCTGTCAGGAAGGGCATACAACATGAAAACCTATGCCAAGTCAAACATGGTGAGAATCAGGTGAGTCGCTGTGGTGACCCCTGAAAAAGGGAAAAGCCGAAATGAAAAGAAGATGAAAATAGAATAAAGTGAATTGATTGTTTTGTATTGTTTGTATTGACTGAACGCTGAGTTATTTATTAAGTGTATTTATGTTAAGTGTTCAAAGAATGTTCATTGAGGTTGCGCCTTATAATCTGGTCCGCCTTAAGACCCGAAATATGGTATTCCTAATTAGGGTCATGGGGAGCGTGACAGCAGGACACACACTGGACAGCTTGCCAGGCCATCGCAAGGCCAACACTTACACAACCTTTCACACTCTTAGCCAAGGGTGATTTTTAACAGCCAATTAGCCTACTGTGTGTATTTTTAGACTGTGAGAAGGAAACGGAGTACCCGGAGGAAACCCACACAAACAGAGGGATAAACTGCAAACTTCAGACAGAAACACCTGAGCTAAGAATTGAATCCAGGTCTTCTTGCTGTGAGGTAGACATGCTAACCACGTTTCCACTGTGCTGCCTACAGATGTGGGTTTTTTATTTTTGTATAGTAGTTCAGTTCAGTTCATTTCATGTAACCACTTAATCTTAATTAGGGTGGTAGGGAGGCTGGCACCAATCCCAGATGACTCTGGGTGAGGGCAGAGTACACCCTTGACAGCTTGCCAGGCTATCGCAGGGCAGGAAGACACTGATGGCTATGCAGGTACATTATTATTAGTATTGTTCTTTATTTATTTAATTTTTACTTTGGGCCCTTTATTTTCGATACAGACTTCAACTTATTTGTTTAGATGGTTTATTAGAGGAACAATCACTGAACATACACAGGAATGTATAACCCTTATATAATGTATATAAATGGTCCAACTGTAAAAAAAATGAGTAAGGTTTTGATGGAGAGAATGTATCCCTGATCACAGCAAGTGAAAACAAATGAATGAGAGCCAGGGGTCCCAGGAAGAAGTAGCATAGTTGAGTATCCTCTCAAGGGATGCAGTTGTCATGATTTTGGTGGAGAGATTTGACTGTACAGATGAGAACCCACTGTGCTTCAGTGAGGTACTGTTGGGATTTTGAACCCAGGATCTCCTGTCTACTAGATGGGCACGATAACCAACTGAGCTATAGAAGCACCACTGCCCAATCCTAATAAAAATTCTGAAGGCATAGTGAGGCTACTTAATGAGGCGATTCAGGCCTTCCAGATGAATCCACAGTGCCATCGTGGCAACATGCTTTTCACACATTTCAAGGCAATGCCATGATACAGCACAAGGCAATTCTGCTCCCAAGGCCCAATGTTTGTGACAAGAGGATGAAACGAGTTGGAAGTACTCAGAAGTGATGCAGTTGTCATGATGCACCAGTTATTCCTGTGAAAGAAGCTTTGATTTTTTGGGGGGGGAAATTTCCTGCTTTGGACTGAAAGCTGAGCTTTAGTTTCATACTGCTGGGATTTGAATCCAGCAGCTTCTGTTTAATAGACAGTTGCTTTTACCAACTCAGCCATAGGAACACAAATGCCACAAGCTGATAAAAATTTTCAAAGCACTGCAAAGCTACATACCAAGGCCATTTAGGCTTCACAGACGAAACTACAGGAACAAAGCAATTCTGCTCCCAAGGCCCAATGTTTGTGACAAGAGGATGAAGCAGAGTTGGGTGCCTTCATAGAGGATGATGTTGTCATCATGCACCCATTATTCATGCAAAGGAAGATTTCAGCACACAAACAGATTCTCTCATTTGATTGAACACTGCTTCATTCTGGTATTGCTGGGATCTTTACCCAGTATATCCTGTCGATAATACAGCTGCTTTCATCAACTGAGCCGCCAGATGCAAAAGCTGTTCAAAATTCTCAAAGCACTGTGATGCTACATACCAAGGGTAGGTATCTCCTGTTTGCGAGACAGGCACTTTCACACACTAAGCCACAATGGCCTCATGCTTGAAAGCTTTTTACACTTTTCAAGGCATTGCTATGCTACACACCTCATTGACTGCGACAACAAGGCCAAATTCCCAGCATTTGTGAGAGGATGAAACAGATGTGGGTGTACCCTGTTCGCATCTAGATTCGGCTAAGCTGGGCGCGAGCCTCTTAGTTACCACATTTGGATGAAGTGGTTCAGAAAGTGAATGAATGAGGGCCTGGGCCCACAAAGAAGAAGAGCTGTAAATTTTTAGCTGGCATGCAGTTGTCATGGCACACCCATTATTCCTGTGAAAGAAGCTTTGAAATTTTTTGGGAATACAGGTATACCTCACCCAACGTCGTTACTTGGTTCCAGGAGAGACGACTTAAATCGAATTAGCTTGTCTCTATTCTAGCCTAGGCTAGGCTATGCTGAATTTACTTGTCTAGACTAAACAGAAAATAACCATTCCTGGTTCTGTACTTTATTCATGAATGCAATTTTCAATATGGTTAATAATGTTGTGCCTGGAGCATATGCATCGGACCCAAAGATGCAGGAGACCATGTAAGAAGATTCAATGATTTTATTTTGCACTTTGGAAAATCTAAAACACTGGAAATAATTAATCTATGAAAACTGGTCGAGCACGAAGCAGGAGTCAGAGAGATAGCAGGGAAATGGAATCACTGGGAAGGACAATCTTCTGATGTCGGAGGGAAGCGCGCCGCTCCTATTTATAGATCGCTGATTGCTGATTGCTGAATAGAAACAGGTGCGCTCTCTGGATCTCGCCTGCAGGTAGCAGCCACACCCCTCGCCAGCACTTGCAATGAATGAAGAGAGAGTTAACACCTCCAGCCAGCACAGACCATAACAAATAAGATCTATTTCACGGGTGTCAAACTCATGCCACAAAGGGCCATGTGGCTGCAGGTTTTTGTTTCAACCAAGCAGCAGAACACCAGACTTAGCTCATTTCATCAACAGAGCTGAGTATTCAGGTAGTTGATTGGTCAGTCTCTTTACAGAGCACACAGATTGACCAATCAGCTGCCTGAAGACTCAGCCGAGTTGATTAAATGAGCCACCTCAGGTGTGCTCCTGCTTGGTTGAAACAAAAACCTGCAGCCACATGGCCCCTCGTGACATGAGTTTGACACCCCTGATCTATTTTATTAAACTTTATTTATTAAACTTTATTGTTATGTTTTGTTTTTTTTTTTTTCTATACGTTTTTGAAAACCGACGTATAATCGAGAATGACTTAACTCGAAATGACTTAAGCCGAGGTATACCTGTATTTCACATTTTGGACTGAACACTGTGCTTCATTGCGGTACTGCAGGGATTTAAAAACAGGATTACCTGCTGACTAGACAGTCACTTTAACTAACTGAGCCAAAAGTCCACAAGGTGTTCAACCTTGTCAAAGCACTGTGAAGCTACATACAGAGGCGATTCAGGCTTCACAGAAGAAACCACAAAAGAAACATATCATTGCAACAAGCTTTTCACACATTTCAAGGCACTGACATGATACAGCACAAGGCAATTCTGATCCCAAGGCCAGTGCTTGCGACAAGAGAATGAAGCAGAGGTGGGTGCCATCAAAGGGGATGATGCTGTCGTGATGCACCCATTATTCCTGCCAAGGATGGCTTCACCACACATACAGACTCTCTAATTTGAGTGAACACTATGATTCATTCAGGGATTGCTGGGATCTGAATCCAGGATATCCTGTCCTGAAGACAGATGCTTTCATCAACTGAGCCACCACCTGCAAAAGCTGTTCAAAGTTCTCAAAGCATTGTGAGGCGACATACACAGGCTATCGATCTCTTGTTTGCAGGACAGGTCGTATCACGCACTAAGCCACAATGCCCTCATTCTTGAAAACTTTCCAAAGCACTGTTAAGTTAAACAGTTCAATGACTGTGCCAACAAGGCTGAGTTCACAGCATTTGTGAGAGAATGATAAAACAGATCCGGGTGTAGTCTCACATTGCCTAGAGTCGGCTGAGTTGGGTGCGAGGCTCCCAGTTACCCAACTTCAAATAAAGTGGTTCAGAAAGTGAATGAATGAGGGCTGGGCTAGCCATGAAGAGGAAGCAGGGTTGGGTGTCTTCACAAGGGATGCAGTGGTCATAAAACTCCCCTTTGTGATGTGGTAAGAGGACTGACCTGACACACAGTCAGCCCAATCTGGGCTGACTGCTGCAAGCGATTGAGGTACTGCAGGAATTTGAACCCAGGACCGCTGACATTCCACAGCAGGCTTTTTAACCAACAGTACCACAACTGCCAGATTCATCAAAAGGGATTATGTTGTCGTGATTCAACCACAATTCCTGTGAAGGATGGTTTCACCACACATACGGACTCTCTAATTTGAGTGAACACTGTGATTCATTCAGGTATTGCTGGGATCTGAGCCCAGGATATCCGGTCGATTAGAAAGCTGCATTCATCAACTGAGCCACTACCTGCAAAAGCTGTTCAAAATTCTCAATGCACTGCAAGGCTACATACCGAAACTTCGGCTCTCTTGTTTGCAAGACAGGCACTTTCACATACTGGGCCACAGTTCTTTCATGCTTGACAACTTTGAACACTTTTCAAGGCACTGCTAAGCTGCACATCTCAACAACTGTGCCAACAAGGCCGAGTTTCCAGCATTTGTGAGGAGGATGAAACAGATCTGGGTAGTCTCTGCCCTTGCCTTGATTCAATCAAGCTTGGTGCGAGGCGCCAATGTACCCAAATTTGAATGAAGTGGAACAGACAGTGAATGATTGAGGGCTGGGTTTCCCATGAGAAGAAGCAGGGTTGGGTGCCTTCACATGGGATGCAGTTGTCATAATACACTATTTTTTTCTGTGAAAAGAGGAATGACCCAACAGAGAAAAAGACCAATATGGCCTGATCCCTACGAGCCATTCAACTACTACTGAGATTTGAACCCTGGCTCTCCTTTTCAGAAGGCAGGCTTTTTAACCAACAGAGCCACAGCACCACAATAGCTGAACTTACTTCAAAAATTCTCACTGTACTGCGAAGCTACATACCGAGGCCATTCAGGCTTCACAGCCAAAACCACAGTGCCATCATGGCAACAACCTTGTTATACATTTCAAAGCACTGACGGGATACAGCACAAGGCAATTTTGCTCCCAAAGCACAGTGCTTGGGACAAGAGAATGAAGTAGAGGTGTGTGCCATCAAAGGGGATAATACTGCCGTGATGCACCCATTATTCCTGCCAAGGATGGTTTCACCACACATACAGACCCTCTAATTTAAGTGAACACTGTGATTCATTCAGGTATTGCTGGGACCTGAACCCAGGATATCCTGTCTTGAATACCAGTGCTTTCATCAACTGAGCCGCCACCTACAAAAGTGGTTCAAAATTCTCAAAGCACTGTGATGCAACACACACAGGCTGCAGATCTCTTACTTGTGGGACAGGCCCTTTCACACACTAAGCCACAATGCCCTCATGCTTGAAAACCCTTTACACTTTTTAAAGCACTGTTAAGCTACACATCTCAATGACTGCGCCAACAAGGCTGAGTTCCCAGCATTTGTGAGAGGAGGATGAAAAACATATTGGTGGTCTCTGCCCTTGCCTCGATTCAATCAAGCTGGGTATGAGGACCCAGGTACCCAAATTCAAATGAAGTGGAACAGAAAGGGAAAGAATAAGGGCTGGGTTTACCATGAGAAGAAGTTGGGTTGGGTGCCTTCACATGGGATGCAGTTGTCATAATGCACCCATTTTTATCTGTGAAAAGATAAATGATCCTACAGAGAAACTGGCCAATATGGGCAGATCACTGTGAGTCATTCAGGTACTGCTGGGATTTGAACCCAACCACTCCATTCTGTGAAGCTAGCTTTTTAACCAACAGAGCTACGATGCCACAACTGCCAGATGTACTGCAAAAATTCCCGATTCACTGAAAAGCTACATACCGAGGCCATTCAGGCTTCACAGACAAAACCACAGTGCCCTCATGGCAACAAGCTTTTCACACATTTCAAGGTACTGCTATGATAAAGCAAAAGGCAATTCTGCTCCCAAGGTCTAGTGTTTGGGACAAGAGGATGAAGCAAGAGTGGGTGCTTTCACAGGGGATGATGTTGTCATGATGCTCCACATTATTCCTGCAAAAGAAGATTTCAGCACACGGACAATCTCTCGAAGTTCCTTGAATAATGTACTTCATTCAGGTATTGCTGGGGTCTGATCCCAGGATATCCTGTATATAAGACAGTTGCTTTCATCAACTGACGGGGCTGGTGGTGTAGCGGTTAAGGTGCTGTGCTCATGATTGGGAGTTTGTGTGTTCAAATCCCAGTTAGAATTCTACTCTGCTGAGACACTTGGGCAAAGTCTTGACCACAAGTGTGCTTCTTTCAGCAGTATAAATGGGTACCAGTAAAAATATACTGGGAAGGTAACCTGTGATGGACTAGTGTCCCATCCAGGAGAAGTTGAACTCCTGATTGCTTCAGGCTATGGAAACTGGGGATAAGCATTGGCCTGATGAGCCACTGGACTCAGGGTTTAAAATGTTGGGCATACCTTACTTATTTTCATCAACTGAGCCACCACCTGCAAAAACTGTTCAAAATTCTCAAAGCACTGTGATGCTACATACACAGGTTATGGATCTCTTGTTTGTGGGACAGGACCTTTCACACACTATTCCCTAATGCTTGAAAGCCTTTCAAAGCACTGATAAGCTACATGCCGCAATGACTGCACCAACAAAGCCAAATTCCCAGCATTTGTAAGAGGAGGATGAAACAGATTTGGGTGTACTCCACCGATGGCTGAGCTGGGTGCGAGGATCCCAGTTACCCAAATTGAAATAAAGTAAAATTCAGAAAGTGAATGAATGAGGGCTTTGGTTTCTCATGAAGAAGTAGGGTTGGGTGTCTTCATGAGGGATACAGTTGTCATAATACCACCATTTTTGATGCGAAAAAGTTCACTCTTGAATTTGAGTGAACACTGTTGTTTATTAAAGTATTGCTGGGATCTGAGACCAAGGATATCCTGTCTATAAGACAGCTGCTTTCAGCAACTGAGCCACCACCTGCAAAAGCTGTTCCAAATTCTAAAAGCCCTGCAATGCTACACACTGAATCTCTGGCTTGTGACATGAGAAGATGAATGACCCTACAGAGATGCAGCCCAATCTGGACTGATCCCTGTGAGATATCCAGGTACTGCTGGGATTTGAACTCAGTATCTCCATTTTAGAGGTCAGGCTTTTTAACCGACAGAGCCACAGCTCCACAATTGCCAAATGTACTTCAAAAATTCTCAATGAACTGCAAAGCTACATACCGGGGCCATGCAGGCTTGACAGCCAAAACAACAGTGCAATCATGGCAACAAACTTTTCACATATTTCAAGGCACTGACATGAGATTGCACAAGGCAATCCTGCTCCCAAGTCCCAGTGTTTGGAAAAGAGAATGAAGCAATGGTGGGTGTCTTCGCAGGGGATGATGCATGATTTCAGCACACATACAGACTTTCTAATTTGAGTGAACACTGTGATTCATTCAGGTATTGCTGCTGTCTATAAGACACCTGCCTTCATCAACTGAGCCACCACCTGCAAGAGCTGTTCCAAATTCTAAAAGCCCTGCAATGCTACACACTGAATCTCTGGAGCTCTTGTTTGCGAGACAGGTGCTTTCACATACTAAGCCACAATGCCCTCTTGCTTGAAAACTTTTTACAGTTTTCAAAGAAATGTTAAGCAACACACCTCAACGACTGCACCAACAAGGCCAAGTTGCAAGCATTTGTGAAAAGAGGATGAAACAGAAGTGGGTTGACTCTGCCCTCGCCTTGATTCATTTGAGCTGGGTGCGAGGCTCCCAGTTCCCCAAATTTGAATGAAGTGGATCAGAATGTGAATGAATGAAGGCTAGGTTTCCCATGAAGAAGAAACAGGGTTGGGTATCTTCATAAAAGATGCAGTTGTCAGAATGTACCCATTTTTTCTGTGAAAAGATGAAGGGTGTTCAGGTCCACAGCCCGATGGAGCTGAACCCTGTGAGTCATTCAGGTACTGCTGGGATTTCAACCCAGGACCTCCTTTTTACAAGGCAGGCTTTTTAACCAACAGAACCACAGAATCACAATTGTGAAATATACATCAACAATTTTCAATACACTGCAAAGCTACATAGTGAGGCCATTCAGGCTTCACAGACAAAACCACAGTGCCGTCATGACAACAAGCTTTTCACACATTTCAGGGCACTGCCATGATACAGCACAAGGCAATTCTGCTGCCAAGGTTGAGTGTTTGGACAAGAGGATGAAGCAACGGTGGGTGCCTTCACAGGGGATGATGTTGTCATGATGTACCCATGATTCCTGCAAAGAAAGATTTCAGCACACAGACTCTCTAATTTCCTTGAATACTGTGCTTTATTCAGGTATTGCTGGGATCTTTACCCAAAATACCCTGTCTATAAGACAGCTGCTTTCATCAACCGAGCCACCACCTGCAAAAGCTGTTCAAAATTCTCAAAGCCCTGTGATGCTACATAAACAGGCTATAGATCTCTTGTTTGGGGGACAGGCACTTTAACACACTCAGCGACAATTCCCCCTGCTTGAAAAACCTTTTACAATTTTCATAGCACTGTTAAGCTACACACCTCAATGACTGTACCAAGAAGGCTGAGTTTCCAGCATTTGTGAGAGGAGAATTAAACAGATGTGGGTTGTCTCTGGCCTTGCCTCAATTCGATTGAGCTAGGTGCGAGGCTCCAAGTTACCCAGATTCAAATGAAGTGATTCAGAAAGTGAATGAATGAGGACTGTGTTACCTTGAAGAAGAAGCAGGGTTGAGTGTGTTCACAAGGGATGCAGTTGTCATAATACCCTCATTTTTGATGTGAAGAGAGGAATGACTAGATAGGCAGTTTGCCCAGTCTGGGCTGACTGCAGAGAATCATTCAGGTACTGCTGGGATTTGAACCCAGAGTCTCCTTTTTAGAAGGCAGGCTTTTTCACCAATGGAGCCACAGTACCTGTCAGGTTCTAAATCAAGACAGACATCATAAAACACATACACGCAGGAAGAAAACACACAGAGATTTAATTTCCACTCATGAGGAGAGCAGCCAGGTCTGCTCAGTTACAGCTGGCCTAGGTACTCTGAGTTAAGTCCGGCTGAGAGCCTCTTTTATTTCAAAAGGGGGTGGTCCCTAGTTACATATGTCTTAAACAGCAGTTATTCTATGTTAATCTTTCACATATAAAATGGAACATTGCTATTCTATTTCACGCCTTCCAGCAGTCGGCGAGACATCTGGTTGTCTGGTCGTTTGGGCCATAGCTCAGCTGCGGTTAAGCAACTTCCTAAAAAAAACAACTTCAGCAAGCAGTCTCAACACTCACACACACACACATATGACATTTAAAAGAGAGAAGCTGTGATCTGTTATATGTACAATTATTCTAACAGTACCCCAATTGGCAAATATACTTCAAAAATTTCCAATGCACTGCAAAGCTACATCCCGAGGCAATTTAGGGTTCACAGACAAAACCACAATGCCATCATGGCAACAGAATTTTCACACATTTCAAGGCACTGCCATGATACAGCACAAGGCAATTCTGCTCCCAAATCCAGAGTTTGGGACAAGAGAATGAAGCAGAGCTGGGTGCCATCAAAGGGGATAATGCTGTTGTGATGCACACATTATTCCTGCGACGGATGGTTTCACCAAACATACAGACTCTCTAATTTGAGTGAACACTGTGATTTATTCAGGTATTGCTATGAACTTTAGTCGGTTGAGGTGGGTGCGAAGCTCCCAGTTACCCAAAGTCAAATGAATTGGTTCAGAAAGTGAATGAATGAGGGCTGGGTTTCCCATGAAGAAGAAGCAGGGTTGGGCGTCTTCACAAGGGATGCAGTTGTCATGATACCTTCATTTTTGATGTGAAAAGAGGAATGACCCACCAGGCAGACTGTCCAATCTGGGCTGACTGCAGTAAGCCATTCAGGTACTGCTAGGATTTGAACCCAGGGTCTCCTTTTCTAACCAATGGAGCACAATTCCCGATTCACTGCAAAGCTACATATCAAGGCTCTTCAGGTGTCACAGATGAAACCACAGTGCTATCATGGAAACAAGCTTTTCACACATTTCAAGGCACTGACATGATACAGCACAAGGCAATTCTGCTCCCAAGGCCCAGTGTTTGGGACAAGAAGATGAAGCAGAGGTGGGTGCCTTCACAAGGGATGAAGTCACATGATGCACACATTCTTCCTGAGGAACAAGGTTTCACCACATGGACAGTCTCTTTAATTTGATTGAGCACTGCTTCATTCAGATACTTTTTCGATTTGAACCCAGGATCTCCTGTGTGCTCAGAAGACATGTTAACCAACTGCATCACAGCACTACAGCCAGTGCCATCATGACAAAAATTTTTACAGTATTGTTCTCCAGTTGGTTCTAGTTGAGGCTCAGCAACAATAATGTGGCAATAAAAGGAAGCAGCTGATAATCTGAATGGACTGAATGAGCAGGTTATCAAATCAATGTACTTTTATCCCCTGATGGCTCAGATTTACAATGGGGACTTGAATATTGAAAGAGTGGTTCATGGAGCATGAGCAATCATTTTCACATATGTATAAACCCCCCCCCCCCCCCCCTCACCACCACCACCAGAGTCCTGACCTTAACTCTATTGAAATTTTCCAGAATTTACTGGAGAAGACTTCATGGAGTGGTTTAGTTTTCCCCTCAACTAGTTTTAGTAGTAACTTTCAAGACGTCAGAGAGAAATGAAGCCGACAATGGGTGGAAATAAATGTTATGATGATGTACAACTTTGTTGTTACATTGTGATTGCATGCGGTAATCAAGTCCAAAGGTCCACAAAATGTTAGAGCCTGCAAATTTTATGCGTACAGTCTGCCCCCTATTTACGAAAACCTCTGGGTACGAAAATTCCAGGTTGTGAAAAACATTTTCCTAAGTTTTCGTCCCTGGGATACAAAAACAACCTCCTGTTACGAAAAGCGCCAAATGCAAAATTCAAATGCGCCAATCAAAATTTCACACGATGCGCGAGTTGCTCTCTCATTGGCTGTCTCCCAACATCCCGCCTCGCTGGCCTCCCATTGGCTATGAGAGATGACGCAGCTGAACGTTACCCAAACTTCCTGTTTGTCACACGCATGAAGGAGAGTTGACTGTTGGCTTGTTTTGAGATTGATCATGCAGCGTTATACAGTATTTTGTTATCACCAAAACCCCTCTACAGTCAGGACGATATTGAACCAGAAGGAAACCTTAAAGCGGAAATTCAGCGACAGAGGCGATTATTTCAGCAGGATATTAAAACAGAGTGCTCTGTGGGAGAAGACCTCCGATCTCACAAGGAAGCAAGTTAATATTGAATGAGGACCTCCGATCTTTCAAACAGGTACTGTAATTCCGCTTTAAATAAAACATGCCGGCCATTTAAACATCTAAATAGAATTATTCCATCAGTTGCGCGTTGTGTGTGTGTGTGTGTGTGTGTGTGTGTGTGTGTGTGTGTGTGTGTGAGAGAGAGAGAGAGAGAGAGAGAGAGAGAGGAGGCTTAACTCTTTAGTTTTTAGTTTAGTTTTTAAGTTGTTTAATTCAGTACAGTAGGCCCTCGACATTCGCAGGGGTATGGTTCCAGGCCTTCCCGCGAATCGAGATAATCCGTGAGTTCTGTACGCGGAAGTAAAACCCCATGTATGATGTCACATGCGCGAATGAGCAGCCAGCAGTAAAATACTATGTATCTATTACATGCACTAAAATATGCTTCTTAAACACATTCTACAGACAGTCTTACTCATTAATACAGTTTTAATGTAGTAAAATATAGTCATCATTAAGAAAAGCTTTTCAATTTTGTACTGTGATATTTAGTAATAAAATATATAAACATTATACAGCATCTACTGTTGTAAAGCACTCGTTTTAAAGTCTTTTTCAATTATTATTCCAGTACAGTACCTTAGTTAATTCTGAGAATGTTTGTGCATGAGATTTTATGTTCTGTAGCATGTTTAACAAATGATACCAAAAGGATAAACTTTATTACGCTTCATGTCCTTTTACATTGAACTTGGAGTGACGTCTTAGAGTGACGTCTTGGAGTGACGTGTCCAAGATGGAGCTGCTTAGAGGGCAATGTCGCGGAGTTCTCAGAGTCAAATTGTTTTTGTTCGTTTTAATTTGTTTTATTTGTTTGTTCATGTTTTGCACTATGCTCATCTATGATCGGTCGACCCTACTACAGCTATGAGCAGCTTCAGCTTCGGGCAACTAAGCACGCGACAACTTGTATTGTGAGCTGCTATGCAATGCTATGCTATGGGAGCTCAATGCTAACAATAAGCCCAGGTGGAGATTCTCCGGCGCTTGGTTAGCACTTCCGGCCATACTGCTTTAAAATGTTCAGTCCCTGCGAAACAAGATGGACGAGCTTCATGCTCAGATTGTAGCACAGAGGGATCTACAGGACTGTATTACTGTGAAGCATGGCTCGGGGAGAGTACACCCGATAAGATGAACAAACAAAACAACAAATAAAACAAATTAAAACGAACAATAGCATGCTATCTCTGCTAATAGCATTCTAGCTCTGCTAATAGCATGTTAGCTGTGCTTAGTTATACACGCCCGAAGATACTCCGATCTTATCGCTGTAGTACAGTTGACCGGTCGTAGACGAGCATAGTGCAAAACATGAACAAACAAAACAACAAATAAAATGAACAAAGAAACAATTTGGCTCTGAGAACTCCGCGATGTCGCCCTCTGGGCAGCGCCATCTTGGAGACGTCACTCCAACTTCAATGTACGGACATGAATGTAAGGACATGAAGAGTACTGTAATAAAGTTTATTCTTTTGGTATCGTTTGTTGAAAATGCTACAGAACATAAAATCTCACGCATAAACATGAACTTAGGTACTGTACTGGAATAATAATTGAAAAAGATTTTAATACAACAGTTCAGAGAAAACCGTCGTTTCTCAGGAGAAAGTCTTATTTCTTCAGAAAAGACATCCAGCGTTCTCTATCGCTTAGCCAGAGAAGACGCATGGCGTTTGAGTGGTATCATAAAGCTTAACTGGTAATTGAAACATACACAAAAAAGAGGCTCATTGACAACTTGTGCACGAATGAGGAAAAAGGGGCGGGGCATCAGCTCAACCAATCAGGAGAAAGGAGGGCAGCCATTGTCTGAATTTGAATCACGTGCCGGTTGCTCAGCGAATACTCAAACCGTGGGTGCAAAACCGCAAATAGTCAATGGCCTACTGTACTGTACTGTATTGTGCGTGTGTGTGAGAGAGAGCAAGAGACAGAGAGAGAGAGAGAGATAGAGAGAGAGAGAGAGACAGGTTTGTGTGTGTGTGTGTGTGTGTGTGTGTGTGTGTGTGAGAGAGTGTGTGTGAGAGTGTGTGCACACACCCGTGTGTGTGTGTGTTTGTGAAAGTGAGACAGAGAGAGAGAGAGAGAGAGAGAGAGAGAGAGAGAGAGAGAGAGAGAGAGAGAGAGAGACACAGAAGGAAGCTTAACTCTTTAGTTTAGTTTTTAAAGTTGTTTAATTCAGTAAATGTTTAATAAATGTGGCGCATGTGAGCAAAACGTGGCTCATCTGAACATCTGATCCCTCAAGGAATCAAGTTAAAGTTGTCTTTGGACCTCTGATCTGTTAAGCAGGGAATGCACTTTGAATTCCACTTCTTAAAATGCTCCAGTGTCCTGCTCGTGGGCATGGCCCGCAGTGCCACAATAAACATTTAATGTGTATACAATACACATTTAATGCATGTACTCTATTGTGTGTGTGTGTGTGTGTGTGTTAATAAAAATGTTTAATAATGGTTTAATTAATAAATATGTTAATAAAATGGTTTAATATGTCAATAATCTCCCACCTCCCACCTCATGAAGACCATGGAGAAGCTCAACATCAGGGTAGAAGACGCCGTCATCTACCTGCTGCAGCGGGCACTCACCCACCTGGAGATCGCCGGCAGCGCTGTGAGGGTCATGTTCTTTGACTTCTCTCGCACCTTCAACACCATCAGGCCAGCGCTTCTGCTTCTGTGGACGGACATCTTGCTGCCTGGATCATCAACTACCTCACTGACCGTCCACAGTATGTGCGGCTGCGCGACGGTGAGTCAAAGGTGGTAGTCTGCAGCACGGGGGCACCCCAGGGCACCGTCCTCTCACCTTTCCTCTTCACCATCTACACCTCAGACTTCACCTATAACACGGACAGCTGCCACCTCCAGAAGTTCTCTGACGACTCCGCCATCGTGGGCCGTGTGTCAGAGGGGAATGAGCTGAAGTACCGGTCGGTCATCATCGACTTTTTGGACTGGTGTGAGTGCAACCACCTGTGCTTGAGCACCAGTAAGACAAAGGAGATGGAGGTCGACTTTAGGAGAAGGACACCAACACACTCACTGGTGAACATCCAGGGAGAGAACATTGAGACAGTGGACAGTTTCAAGTACCTGGGTGTTCACCTGCACAATGAACTAGACTGGTCCCACAACACTAACGCCCTGTACAAGAAGGGCAAGAATTGCCTCCACCTTCTGAGGAGACTTAAGTCCTTCGGAGTATGAAGACCTTTGCCAGGACATTTTATGACTCTGTGGTAGCCTCTGCAATCCTCTAGGCTGTTGTCTGCTGCGCCCCAGGCAGCACAGAGCGGGACAGAAAGAAACTGAACAAGCTGGTCAGGAGGGCCAGCTCTGTCCTGGGCTGCCCACTGGACTCTATGGAAGAGGTTGGTGAGAGGAGGAGGGTAGCCAAGCTCACATCCATCATGGACAACAGCTCTTACCCACTGCACCAGAATGTAGAGGAGCTGAGCAGCTCCTTCAGTGGACGACTGAGACATCCTCAGTGCAGGAAGGAGCGCTACCACAGGTCTTTCATCCCCACCGCAGACAGACTGTACAATGCCACTTTGTAACTGTCTGAAGTAACCAGTTCTGTGCAATAAAAACCCGTGCAATAAACCACTTTAATCAACCACATGTACCCCCCCTGTGACTGTGAACCATATCGATCCATCTACTCTGCCCTCAAGATACATGTACATTTGTATATTAGCCAGTTTACTAGTCCTTCACAAAAAACTAGCATATTGTGATAAAGTTCATTATTTTCTGTAATATACTGATAAAAATTAAACTTTCATATATTTTAGATTCATTGCACACCAACTGAAATATTTCAGGTCTTTTATTGTTTTAATACTGATGATTTTGGCATACAGCTCATGAAAACTCAAAATTCCTATATCAAAAAAATTAGCATATTTCATCCGACCAATAAAAGTGTTTTAATACAAAAAAGTCAACCTTCAAATAATTATGTTCAGTTATGCACTCAATACTTGGACTGGAATCCTTTTGCAGAAATGACTGCTTCAATGCGGCATGGAATGGAGGCAATCAGCCAGTGACACTGCTGAGATGTTATGGAGGCCCAGGATGCTTCGATAGCGGCCTTAAGCTCATCCACAGTGTTGGGTCTGGTGTCTCTCAACTTTCTCGTCACAATATCCCACAGATTCTCTATAGGGTTCAAGTCAGGAGAGTTGGCAGGCCAATTGAGCACAGTAATACCATGGTCAGTAAACCATTTACCAGTGGTTTTGGCACTGTGAGCAGCTGCCAGGCCATGCTGAAAAATGACATTTTCATCTCCATAAAGCTTTTCTGCAGATGGAAGCATGAAGTGCTCCAAAATCTCCTGATAGCTAGCTGCATTCACCCTGCCCTTGATAAAACACAGTGGATCAACACCAGCAGCTGAAATGGCACCCCAGCCCATCACTGACTGTGGGTACTTGACACTGGACTTCAGGCATTTTGGCATTTCCTTCTCCCCAGTCTTCCTCCAGACTCTGGCACCTTGATTTCCAAATGACATGCAAAATTTTCTTTCTTCCGAAAAAAGTACTTTGGACCATTGAGCAACAGTCCAGTGCTGCTTCTCTGTAGCCCAGGTCAGGCGCTTCTGCCGCTGTTTCTGGTTCAAAAGTAGCTTGTGCAAGGTGGCTTTGGATAGTTCTACTCCAGACTCAGTCCACTGCTTCCACAGGTCCCCCAAGGTCTGGAATCGGCCCTTCTCCACAATCTTCCTCAAGGTCCGGTCACCACTTCTGGTTGTGCAGCGTTTTCTGCCACACTTTTTCCTTCCTACAGACGTCCCACTGAGGTGCTTGATACAGTAATGAACCAGGCTGGGAGTTTTTAAAAGCCTCGGGGAATCTTTTGCAGGTGTTTAGAGTTAATTTGTTGATTCAGATGATTAGGTTAATAGCTCGTTTAGAGTACCTTTTCAAGATATGCTAATTTTTTTGAGATAAGAATTTTGGGTTTTCATGAGCTGTATGCCAAAATCATCAGTATTAAAACAATAAAAGACCTGAAATATTTCAGTTGGTGTGCAATGAATCTAAAATATATGAAAGTTAAATTTTTATCAGTACATTACAAAAAATAATGAACCTTATCACAATACGCTAATTTTTTGAGGACTAGTATATATATATATATATATATATATATATATATATATATATATATAATTATTTTGTTTTTTTATTTTTATATTTTATTGTTCTGTTCTAATTATGACTCAATGATGTTACACCTTTCTGAGCTATTTTGCACCCCCTACTGACGGTACTTCAAGAGCCTGTAACAGGAAATTTCTCCATTGTGAGATTACTAAAACTGTATCTTATAATAAAGCTGTATCTTATAAAATGTTTAAATGATTAAATATATATTTTTTTACTTTTAACACATATTTCATACACAATTGATGTACTTTTATCATTTTTAAAGGGTTTATGGGGTAATCTTGGGATCCTTGGAACAAATCAGGCATTTTACATGTAAAATCCCCCCTACTTACGAAACTCCTGCGTCACGAAAAAGACACAAGAACTGATTAATTTCGTAAGTAGGGGGCCGTCGTCGGCCCTCAAATTACGAAGACCCCTGTGTACGAAATCCCCGGATTACAATAAACATTTCCGTCCCAAGATACGAAACAACACCCTCTTACGAAAAGATTCAAAATTCAAACGCACCAATCAAAATTTCATGACGTGCAAGTTTGTCTCTCATTGGCTGTCTCTCAACATCCCACCCCGCTCGCCTCCCAGATAGAGACAGAAGGAAGCGTCACTCTTTCGTTTTTAGTTTAGTTTTTTTAAGTTGTTTTAATTCAGTAAATGTTTAATAAATGTGGGCGCATTTAAGGTCATCTGGAATTCCGATCCCTCAAGGAATCAAATTAAAGTTGAGTTTGTCAAGCAGGGAATGCGCTTTGAATTCATGTCTTGTGGGCGTGGCCCGCAGTGCATGCACGAGAGAGAGAGAGAGAGAGAGAGAGAGAGAGAGAAGGAATAATGCTTTAGTTTGTTAAGTTGTTTTAATTCAGTAAATGTTCAAGCAGGGAATGCGCTTTGAATTCACGTCTTGTGGGCGTGGCCCGCAGCGTGCGCACGAGAGAGAGAGAGAGAGAGAGAGCGCGAGAGAGGGAATAACGCTTTAGTTTTTAAAGTTGTTTTAATTAAGTAAATGTTTAATAAATGTGGGATAAGAGAAGAAGATACAGAGGACAGGGTGAGATGGAGGCGGATGATTTGCTGTGGCGACCCCTAAAGGGAAAAGCCGAAAGGAAAAGAAGTTTAATAAATGTGGGCGCATTTGAGTTCATCTGGAATTCAGATCCCTCAAGGAATCAAATTAAAGTTGAGTTTGTCAAGCAGGGAATGCGCTATGAATTCACGTGCGCGCACGAGAGAGAGAGAGAGAGAGAGAGAGAGAGAATAACGTTTTAGTTTTTAGTTGTTTTTTAAGTTGTTTTAATTCAGTAAATGGTCAAGCAGGGAATGCACTTTCAATTCACGTCATGTGGGCGTGGCCCGCAGTGCACGGCGAGACAGAGAGAGAGAAAAAATAACGCTTTAGTTTAGTTTTTTACGTTATTTTAATTCAGTAAATGGTCAAGCAGGGAATGCGCTTTGAATTCCACATCTTGTGGCCCGCAACGCTAAAATAAACATGTGTATTGTAATGCGTCTGTTTGTGTGTATGTGTGTGAGAGAGAGAGAAACAGGTGTGTGTGTATGTTAATAAAAAATGTTTAATAATGGTTTAATTAATAAATATGTTAATAAAATGGTTTAATATGTTAATAAAATGTTTAAATGGTTTAATAAATAATTTTATTTTTAACACATATTTCATACAAAATTGGTGTACATTTATAATTTTTAAAGGGTTTATGGAGTTTATCCAGTCCAAAGACTGGAGCCTTGGAACGAATTAGGCGTTTAACATGTAAGATGCGACCCCTACTTACGAAATCCCTGCAATATGAAGATGGCCCTGGAACGGATTCATTTCGTAAATTGGGGGCCGACTGTACTGTATATTATTTACAGATTACCTACTTTTAGCTAGAAAGTTGACAATTAAATAATAATAAAAAAAAAAAAAAAAAAAAAACACACACACACACAAGCTGTTGGTATTTCTTTAACTCATTTTCCTTCTTTGTTGTAGCATGTAGCCTAATCAGAAATAAACATTACATTAAATGAAGTAGCTGTAATTTTAAACAACAACAAAGGCAATAATACCCTTTAGACTATCATTGAAGGTTATGCCACAAGTGGTAGCTGTGCTAAAATCAAAGCAAAAAAGACCAACTTCATTGTTTACAGTGTTAATGTCTGTAGTTCGATTTGCTGAATTTATAAAAATTCCAAAATTGCATTACTATTTCATGCATCTAAAAATGTTTCCATGATTTCTAAATGTTTTCATTGTGATCGTCCTTTGAAAATCTTAAGTTTCAATTTGTGTGGTGTGGTGTGGTGTGGGTGTGTGTGTGTGTGAAGAGATTCCTGAGAAAGGAGTGACTCTTCATAGTCTTCTCACTGTCATATACTGGAAACTTGGTTCTGAAAATAAATAAATAAATAAAGTCATTTATTATTTAGTCTGCATGACCTATATACTGTAAGTACTAAAAACAAACACCCAAACTTTTTTTTACATTCACATGTTGTGCTGCTTGCAAATTTACAATATTGTAAAATAAAAAAGGGTCTTGAACAAGGTGGCAGAGCAGATTTACAGTTGATTAGTTTCAAGGAAGTGCATGTATTTGAGAAATGACTCAGCATTTGTCTTGGCCCTCATACAAATAATACTTTCAATTTTGTTTCCTTCAAAAGTTAACCTTCAAAAGTTAACTTGATTTAAACAACAAACAAACAATACAACTAAAAAGACTATGACTCAAGTTTATAAAGTAATAGTAGTTTCAATATAGTTTATTATTATTATTTTTTTACTTCACAACATTTAAATTAAACATGTGCTTAATATCTAGTGGCAAGAAAGTATTTTATCCCATGGGTTACTATCAGTGTGCTTTTTTTCCCTCCATAAGTCACATTAAAAATATTGGGCAGGGTCGAGGTCTCTTGTGGAAACAATGAAGCAGCACATTCTAGTGACTCTGAGGATGAGAGCGCTGCTCGACATGAGTGTTCCAGTACGCATCTAATGTTTTGGCAACTCGCCTTTCCTGTTGTCAGTTGCACGGGGTGAGTGACGCAGCCCAGCCAAGCCAACGGGTTCACCTCACTACCAGGCCGAAACAGCCAAACAGAAAGGCAATATGTCTGTGAGAATGCCTAGATTCGTAACATTCATGTGAACTTAAAAATCTGATGTGACTGGAAGGAACTGCTGATGTTATACAAGATCGTTTTAAATAACTCGTAACACTAGTTCACCACAGGTGCGTTCTGTATGCAAACCGAAGGAAAGCAAACTAAAATGAGCTTTTTCTTTTTAGTTTATATTTAATTATTTAAAATATAACCATGACAGCAGCAGGTCATGTGAGTGCCATATGCTCATAGCTAAGAGTGTGACGGAGCCAATGGCCTCTTTTGTGCAGAGTTAATGCATTCATCGTTCATTATATTTCTGAAACGCTTAATCCTAATTAGGGTCATGGGGAGGCTTGTGCCCATCCCAGCCAACTCTGGGCAATGGCAGAGTATACCCTGGACAGCTCGCCAGGCTATGGCAGGGCAGAAACATGCTGATGGCTATGCAGCTACTCTTGACGAAAGCCAGAAATGGTTCTTTTACATGAGCCTCTGACCACAGACAGTGAGAGACATGGCCGGCCTTTGACAATCCAGGTAGCTGCTCTGGAGCGACAGCAGTGACTTAATCTCCTGACCTTGGGATCAGCAATCCAGCATCCTTCCACTGTGCCACCACTGCCTAAGTTAATACATACTATCTGGAAATGTAAGTAAACTGCACTCCATCAGGCTGTATTTTTACATTTAGTAGTTTTTTTCTACATGGAAATATACGAAAAACCTGAACTTAAAAACAAAATTTTCCAATCTTAAGGCATGACAGTGCTGACGCTGTCTGCAAAAGTGACAAATTATGAATCTTGATTTTAGCACTATCCACTCAGGATAATGTCTAATACAGGGGTCGGGAACCTATGGCTCGCGAGCCAGATGTGGCTCTTTTGATGACTGTATTTGGCTCTCAGATAAATCAGGTGGCCTTTCTTAACAGACTAAGGACTACATAATTTCACTGTCATTTGAATAAACAAAAAAAAAGCCATCAAATAAAACAAAAACAGATGAATAAATCTCATGCATTTAAATCTATACATCTTTTTTCAATGCCACGTCACTGTGGCGCGCAGCAGAGAGCCAATCTTTTCTGTATGCCAGTATGTGTGCGGGTCCGATACCTTGAAACTCTAATTTTATTGGATTATAACAACAGCCACAGGTATCATGCTATCCTGTGCTACCTGCCGCATGCAGAGGAGGAAAACTCTTGTCAAAAACCTCTGCTGCCTTGTGGCTAATATCTCTAAGAGAAAAGGCTTCAGGAGTTAACCTCAAAGAAAATCTGGAGCTGGAGTCCCATAGGCAGTTCGTCGTTGTAATCAATCTCGTTCTGGCAACTCCTGCAACGTCAATGGCTTCGGACTGTATCGGCCCTGCCACTCCGTCTGGACCAGTCATTGCCGTGGAGAGGGGGGGTCCTGCTAACTGGGCAAGAGCTGGTCCTCCATATCCCCCTGCCCTGGCCTGTGCCCTGGAGAGGACACTCCAGCGTCGCCTCACAGCGTCGAACCAACACGTAAAGTGGCAGTTATAAGGTTATAAGCCACAATGTTTGATTGGCGTAGAGCGTGGCGCCAGGGGTCGCTTTCGTCGGTGGGAGGGATCTTCGGATCTCACCGGACAGTGACCGCCCGCCAAAGCTGGACAGCCTCCGGTCTATAAGAAGATGCTGTCTCGCCACGGTCGGTCTTCCTCATTGGGTGCATGGGGATTAGGTAACAACTGACAAGCAGATCGCAAACCTGCACCAAGCACGAGAATAAGGACAAGCAAAAGCAAGAGATCAACTCAAACTGGGAACCTGGAATGTCCGCACCATGACCACCGGACTTGATGATCTCCAGAACATTAGTGATGCAAGAAAGACTGCCGTTATCAACAATGAGCTTCTGCGATTGAAAATAATACATCGCCGCCTTACAGGAGACTCTAGCAGACTTTGGAAGGCTGAAAGAAAAGGACTACACCTTTTTATGGAAAGGAAAGAGCGCTGAGCATCGCAGAGAACACGGGGTGGGCTTCGCAGTCAGGAACACCTTGTTGAAGATGGTCGAACCAGGTGACAAGGGATGTGAACGACTGCTGACTCTCCGCCGCTACACTGCAGACGGTCAAATCTCCCTCATCAGTGCCTATGCTCTTACTCTGACATCAACACCTGCGGCTAAAGACGAATTCTACTTCAACTCAAGAACATCCCCACCAATGAAAAACTCGTCCTTTTGGCTGACTTTAATGCCAGGGTGGGTGCCGACTGAGACTTCTGGCCCTCCTGCCTTGGCTCCTTTGGAGTTGGCAAGGTCAACGACAACGGACAGCGTCTACTAGAGTTTTGCTCTTACCACGGCTTGTGTGTGAGCAACACCTTCCAGAGAAGCCACAATGCCTGGTGTCCTGGCGTCATCCATGCTCAAGACACTGGCACCAGCTTGGCATGATCATCGTCAGGCGCACAAGCCTCAAGCACGTGCTTCTTACCCGCACCTGTCACAGCGCAGATTGTGACACAGACCACTCTCTTGTATGCTGCAAGATCCGCCTGACACTAAAACACTTCACAACACCAAGCCTCAAGGGAAGCCTCGCATCAACACCATCAAGATGTAGCAAGAAGCAAAGATCAAAGAATTTGCAAAGACCTTCGATGAATCCATCTCCACAAAAAATCTTCAAAGTACAGCATCAGACACCTGGATCCACTTACGAGAGTGCATTCATACATCAGCACTAGCCATCTTCGAGAAGAAGACCTCCCGGAGCGCTGACTGGTTCGATGCAAAGTTTGCAGAGATGACCGTCATAGAAGCAAAACACCCTTGCTTAATATAAGAATTCTCCAAGCGAAAAGACCCTTAAGACATTAAGATCAGCTCGGAGCAAGGTCCAACAGACAGCAAGAAAATGTGCCAATGAGTATTGGCAAGAGCTCAGTCATGACATCCAGACTGAAGCGGACACGGGTAACATCAGAGGCATGTATGATGGCATCACGAAAGCTCTCGGACCAACTCAGAATAAAACAGCACCCCTCAAATCCATCAGTGGGGAAGTGATCACCTCTTCTTCTTTTCCTTTCGGCTTTTCCCTTCAGGGGTCGCCACAGCGAATCATCTGCCTCCATCTCACCCTATCCTTTGCATCTTCTTCTCTTACACCAACGACCTTCATGTCCTCCTTCGCCACATCCATGAATCATCTCTTTGGTCTTCCTCTAGGCCTTTTGCCTGGTAGTTCCAGCCTCAGCATCCTATTACCAATATACTCACTATCCCTCCTCTGTACATGTCCAAACCATCTCAATCTAGCCTCTCTGACTTTGTCTCCAAAACGTCTTACATGTGCTGTCCCTCTGATGTGCTCATTCCTAATCCTATCCATCCTCGTTACTCCCAAAGAGAAGCTCAACATTTTCATCTCTGCTACCTCCAACTCTGCCTCCTGTCTTTTCCCCAGGGCCACTGTTTCTAACCCATACAACATCGTTGGCCTCAACACTGTCTTGTACACTTTTCCTTTCATTCTTGCCGATACCCTCATATCACACATCACACCGGACACTTTTCTCCAACCATTCCAACCTGCCTGTACACGCTTCTTGACCTCTTTTCCACACTCTCCATTGCTCTGGATTGTTGAGCCTAAGTACTTAAAATCCTCCACCTTTCTTATCTCTGCTCCCTGTAATCTCACCGTTCCTCTTTGGTCCTTGTCATTCATGCACATGTATTCTGTCTTACTGAGGCTAATCTTCATTCCCCTCCTTTCCAGGGCATACCTCCACCTCTCGAGATTTTCCTGCACTTGTTCTCTCCTCTCACTACAGATCACAATGTCATCTGCAAACATCATAGTCCATGGGGAATCTTGTCTAACCTCGTCTGTCAGCCTGTCCATCACCATAGCAAACAAGAAGGGGCTGAGAGCTGACCCTTGATGCAGTCCCACCTCCACCTTGAACTCTTGTGTCACACCGACAGCACACCTCACCACTGTCTTACATCTCTCATACATGTCCTGCACCACTCTAACATACTTCTCTGCCACGCCAGACTTCCTCATGCAATACCACAGTTCTTCTCTTGGCACCCTGTCATATGCTTTCTCCAGATCCACAAAGGCACAATGCAGCTCCCTCTGACCTTCTCTGTACTTCTCCATTAACATCCTCAAGGCAAACACTGCATCTATGGTGCTCTTTCTTGGCATGAAACCAAACTGTTGTTCAGAAATGCTGACTTCTGCCCTTAGTCTAGATTCCACTATTCTTTCCCATAACTTCATCGTATGGCTCATCAACTTTATCCCTCTGTAGTTGTCTCCCGTGTTCTTAAAAATGGGCACCAGCACACTTCTCCTCCATTCCTCTGGCATCCTCTCACTCTCTAAGACCTTGTTAAATGTTCTTGTCAGAAAATCTACTGCTACCTCTCCTAGACACTTCCATACCTCCACCGGTATGTCATCAGGACCAACTGCCTTTCCATTCTTCATCCTCTTCAATGCCCTCCTCACTTCCCCCTTACTAATCTTTGCTACTTCCTGGTCCTCAACAGTCACCTCTTCTACTGTTTTTCTCTCTCTTTTCCTCATTCATCAGCTCTTCAAAGTACTCTTTCCATCTTCCCAGCACACTTCTGTCATCAGTCAATACATTTCCCTCTCTGTCCTTTATCAATCTAACTTGCTGCACGTCCTTCCCATCTCTATTTCTCTGCTGTGCCAACCTGTATAAATCTTTTTCTCCCTCCTTACTTTCCAACCGAGCATACAAGTCATCAAACGCGCTCTGTTTGGCCTTTGACACTGCTACCTTTGCCTTACGCTGTGTCTCCCTGTACTCCTGTTTACTCTCTTCGGTTTTCTCAATGTCCCACTTCTTCTTCGCTAATCTCTTCCTTTGTACACACTCCTGCACTTCCTCATTCCACCACCAAGTCTGCTTATCTACTTTCCTTCCAGATGACACACCAAGTATTCTCCTACCTGTCTCCCTTGTCACATTAGCTGTAGTTGTCCAGTCATCTGGAAGCACTTCCTGACCACCCAACGCCTGTTTCAACTCCTCCTTGAAGACAACCCGACACCCTTCCTTTTTCAACTTCCACCACTTTGTCTTCTGCTCTGCCTTTGCCTTCTTCACCTTCCTCACCATCAGCATCATCCTGCACACCACCATCCTATGCTGTTTGGCAACACACTCACCCGCTACTACTTTGCAGTCACTGACTTCCTTTAAATTACATCGCCTGCACAAGATGTAGTCTACCTGTGTGCTCCTACCTCCACTTTTATAAGTCACCCTATGCTCCTCTCTCTTCTGGAAGAAAGTATTCACCACAGCCATTTCCATCCTTTTTGCAAAATCTACCAACACCAGTCCTTCTGTGTTCCTGTCCTGGATACCAAACCTACCCATCACTTCCTCGTCCCCTCTGTTTCCTGCACCAACATGTCCATTGAAGTCTGCCCCAATGACCACTCTTTCACCTCTGGGGGTACTCTGCATCACTTCATCTAACTCCCTCCAGAATCTCTCCTTCTCTTCTCGCTCACATCCTGTCTGTGGGGCATAAGCACTAACAACATTGACCATCACACCTTTAATTTCTAACTTGAGACTCATCACTCTGTCTGACACTCTTTTCACTTCTAGAACATTCCTGGCAAACTCCTCCTTCAAGATGACTCCAACTCCATTTCTCTTCCCATCCACACCGTGATAAAAGAGCTTAAACCCTGCTCCTATGCTTCTAGCCTTGCGACCTTTCCACCTGGTCTCCTGAACACACAGTATGTCCACCTTCCTCCTCTGCATCATGTCAGCCAGCTCTCTACCTTTTCTTGTCATAGTTCCAACATTCAAAGTCCCTACTTTCAGTCCTTGACTCATGCCTTTCCTCTTCTCTCTCTGGCAACGGACACGCCTCCCGCCTCTCCTTCGTCGACGTCTTCAACCAACAGTAGTCCAATTTCCATCAGCACCCTGTTGGTTGACGGCACTGATGGCGGTCGTTGTTAACCCGGGCCTCGACCGATCCGGTATGTGATTCTTTCTTGTGATTCGCATAGTTTATTTATTGGGGAAGTGATCACCAACAAGGGGAAACAAATGGAGCGATGGGTAGAGCACTATTCAGAGCTTTACTCCAGAGAGAACAGTGTTGTTGACTCGGCATTGGATGCCATCAAACCTCTACCCATCATGGAGGACTTAGATGTCGAACCAACACTGGAAGAACTCAGCAAGGCTATCGACAGCTTGGCCTGCGGCAAAGCCCCTGGAACAGATGGCATCCCTCCTGATCTCATCAAGCACTGCAAGTCTGCCCTCCTGCAGTCACTACACGACACCCTTTGCCAGTGCGTGAAGGCGGCGTTCAAAAGACATGAAAGATGCCAAAATCGTCACCCTGTATAAGAACAAAGGGGAAAGGAGTGATTGTAACAACTATAGAGGCATCTTTCTCTTGAGCATTGTGGGCAAAGTGTTCGCTCGTGTCTTGCTCGCACGACTCCAGCAACTGGCTGAACGTGTCTATCCTGAATCCCAATGCGGTTTCCACACAGAACGCTCAACAGTGGACATGATTTTCTCCATTCGCCAACTCCAGGAGAAATGCAGGGAACAACAGAAACCCTTTTACATTGCCTTCATTGATCTAACCAAGGTATTTGACCTGGTTAGCCGGGATGGGGTTTTCAACATCCTCCTGAAGATCAGATGCCCCCCGTATCTGCACAGTATGATTACATCTTTCCATGATAACATGACGGCAACCATTCAGTACGAGGGCAGCATGTCAGAACTTTTCAACATCAAGAGCGGTGTGAAGCAAGGCTGTGTCCTTGCCCCGACACTCTTTGACATCTTCTTCTCCCTCCTTCTTAAACATGCCTTTGGGACCTTGACCGAAGGAGTATACATGCATACAAGATCAGATGACAAGCTGTACAATATTGCAAGACTCAGAGCAAAGACCAAGGTCCGTGAAACCACCATAAAAAGACATGCTCTTTGCAGACGATGCAGCCGTCACTGCACACACAGAATATGACCTCCAGCAACTGATAAATCGATTCTCTCATGCTTTCCGTGACTTCGGGCTGACCATCAGTTTAAAAAAGACCAACATACTGGGCCAGGACGTGGGTACACCACCTGTCATCACCATTAACAACCACCAACTGGAAGTGGTCCTCGGTGTTCACCTAACTGGAATCCACCATCACAGAGAACCTGTCCCTTGACGCAGAGTTAAACAAACTTATCGGCAAGGCTGCAACGACGCTGGGGAGATTATCCACTCGTGTCTGGGAGAGCCCCAAGCTGACTACCAAAACCAAGATGGCTGTCTATACTGCCTGCGTCATCAGCACCCTCCTAGATGGGAGCGAGGCATGAACAACCTACAGAAAGCAAGAGTAGAGGCTAAATACTTTCCACCTACAAAGCCTCTGCCGTATCCTCGGCATCAGCTGGAGAGACAAAGTGCCTGACACCATGGTCCTGGACTGCGCCGGTCTCCCCACCATGTACACATTACTCAGATAGCACAGGATGCGCTGGATTGGCCACGTGCGCTGTATGGAGGACAGCAGAATACCTAAGGACATCCTCTATGGAAAACTTGCCGTTGGCAAACGACCCCATGGCCGCCCACAGCTGAGGTACAGGGACGTGTGCAAACGAGACATGAAAGCCTTGGAAATCCACCCGAGAGCTGGGAGGACATTGCTGCAGACCGCAGCAGCAGGCGCAGCCTTCCTCCAAAAGAAACTGAAGGAAGGTGAAGAGAAAAATCACCAATGAAGCCATCGGAAAAAGGGCCAGGCGAGAGAAAACAACTGACTTCGCCGCATCTATTCACATCTGCTCCTCATGTTGTAAGGACTACCATTCCCGCATTGGCCTCATAAGCCACAGGTGGCATTGTAAAGAGTGAAGTACTACAAACTGACAATAAAAGGGCACAGTTTCCATGGTCGATTCTGACCAAAGGAGGCCTACTACTACTACTATAACAACAGCCAAGGACTGCGCGTGTTGTTTTTGAGTAAAGGGGTAAATTACCCTCGTTTTGATCAGCTCATTTGCACGAAGCCAAGCACAGCTGGGAAGCAAACACAAATGGACAGACATGGAAAAACTTCAACCCGCAGACCAGCTGATTGCCAAAACTTGGGAAGTGCTTCCTGTCACAAACACTGCAGCGTGTGAGTCCTGACATACTGACCATGTTTGGCATGCGAGCAGTCCTTCTCACCTGAAAAACATCAAGACCAACCTGCAGTCACGTTTAACAGATGGAAGCCTAAACACCTGTATGAAGCTGAACCTCACCACATATCAACCAGAGTACAAAGCCATCAGCAAAACTATGCGGCACCAGAAGTTGCATTAATAGTAAGAAGTATTTTTCTTATTAATAAATAACTTCATTATGCCAATGTTGTTTAAAGTAAATTCAGAGTCTTATTATACTCTCAAATTGTTGGTCTTTTTCAATTTAGTTGTATTCAGTATTAATTATATACTAGTACAGTGGTACCTCACCTTACGAAATTAATCCATTCCAGCGCCTTTTCAGTGATTCGTTCCAAGGCTCCCAATACTACCCCATAAACCCTTTAAAAATGATTAAAGTACACCAATGTATGAAATGATGAAATATGTATGAAATATATGTGTTAAAAATAAAAAATATATATATATATATATATATATATATATATATTTATGAAACCATTTTAACATTTTACTAACATATTAAACCATTTTATTAACATATACAGAGTGGATACCAGTCCTTTTTTTTTTTTTTTTTAATCTCTCGAACCACCCATGCGACGCTTTAAAGTCTGGGGGCTGCTGGTCCAAAGAACCCTCACCCCCCACACTCTTTCACGAGGTCCTTAAATATGGCGGTTACTTTTTCTGAAATAATCACCTCTGTCACTGTATCTCCGGGAATTTCTTTCTCCTTTTTCCAAAAGGAGTAACAGGCTCTCCATCTCGTTGTTCAGTGACAACCTCTTTTTCGATATCACAGTGAGACAGGAGCATAGGGTGACTTATAAAAGCGGAGGTAGGAGTACACAGGTAGACTACATCTTGTGTAGACGTTCCACGTTGAAGGAAGTCAGTGACTGCAAAGTATAAGGGGGAGAGAGTGTTGCCAAACAGCATAGGATGGTGGTATGCAGGATGACGCTGATGTGAGGAAGGTGAAGAAGGCAAAGGCAGAGCAGAAGACAAAATGGTGGAAGCTGAAAAAGGAAGAGTGTCGTGTTGTCTTCAAGGAGAAGTTGAAAATGGCTTTGGGCGGGCAGGAAGTGCTTCCAGATGACTGGACAGCTACAGCAAATGTGATCAGGGACACAGGTAGGAGAATACTTGGTGTGTCATGTTTAAGGAGAGGACATAAGGAGACTTGGTGGTGGAATGAGGAAGTGCAAGAGTGTGTACAAAGGAAGAAATGGGACATTGAGAGGACCGACGAGAGTAAACAGGAGTACAGGGAGACACAGCGTAAGGCGAAAGTAGTAGTGGCAAAGGCCAAACAGAGAGTGTATGATGACTTGTATGCTCGGTTGGAAAGTAAAGAGGGACAAATGAAAAAGAGTAGAAGAGGTGACTGTTGAGTACCAGGAAGTAGCAAAGATTAGTAAGGGGGAAGTGAGGAGGGCATTGAAGAGGATGAAGAGTGGAAAGGCAGTTGGTCCTGATGACATACCGGTGGAGCTATGGAAGTGTCTAGGAGAGGTAGCAGTAGATTTTCTGACAAGAACATATACAACCTGATGACATACCGGTAGAGGTATGGAAGTATCTAGGAGAGGTAGGAGTAGATTTCCTGACAAGAATATTCAACAAGGTCTTAGAGAGTGAGAGGATGCCAGAGGAATGGAGGAGAAGTGTGATGGTGCCCATTTTTAAGAACAAGGGAGACGTGCAGAGTTGTGGAAACTACAGAGGGATAAAGTTGATGAGCCATACGATGAAGTTATGGGAAGGAATAGTGGAAGCTAGACTAAGGGCAGAGGTCAGCATTTGTGAACAACAGTTTGGTTTCATGCAGAGAAAGAGCACCACAGATGCAGTGTTTGCCTTGAGGATGTTAATAGAGAAGTACAGAGAAGGTCAGAGGGAGCTGCATTGTGCCTTTGTGGCTCTGGAGAAAGCATATGACAGGGTGCCAAGAGAGGAACTGTGGTATTGCATGAGGAAGTCTGGAGTGGCAGAAAAGTATGTTAGAGTGGTGCAGGACATGTATGAGAGATGTAAGACAGTGGTGAGGTGTGCTGTCGGTGTGACCGACGAATTCAAGGTGGAGGTGGGACTGCATCAAGGGTCAGCTCTCAGCCCCTTCTTGTTTGCTATGGTGATGGACAGGCTGACAGACGAGGTTAGACAAGATTCCCCATGGACTATGATGTTTGCAGATGACATTGTGATCTGCAGTCAGAGCAGAGAACAAGTGGAGGAAAATCTAGAGAGGTGGAGGTATGCCCTGGAAAGGAGGGGAATGAAGGTTAGCCTCAGTAAGACAGAATACATGTGTATGAATGACAAGGACCCAACAGGAACGGTGAGGTTACAGGGAGCAGAGATAAGGAAGGTGGAGGATTTTAAGTACTTAGGCTCAACAATCCAGAGCAATGGAGAGAGTGGAAAAGAGGTGAAGAAGCGTGTGCAGGCAGGTTGGACTGGTTGGAGAAAAGTGTCCAGTGTGATGTGTGATAGGAGGGTATCGGCAAGAATGAAGGGAAAAGTGTACAAGACGGTGTTGAGGCCTGCGATGTTGTATGGTTTAGAAACAGTGGACCTGGGGAAAAGACAGGAGGCAGAGCTGGAGGTAGCAGAGATGAAAATGTTAAGGTTCTCTTTGGGAGTAACAAGGATGGATAGGATCAGGAATGAGCACATCAGAGGGACAGCACATGCAAGATGTTTTGGAGACAAAGTCAGAGAGGCTAGATTGAGATGGTTTGGACATGTACAGAGGAGGGATAGTGAGTATATTGGTCGTAGGATGCTGAGGTTGGAACGACCAGGCAGTAGGCCTAGAGGAAGACCAAAGAGACGATTCATGGACGTGGTGAAGGAGGACATGAACAGTTGGTTTAAGAGAAGAAGATGCAGAGGATAGGGTGAGATGGAGGCAGATGATTCACTGTGGCAGCCCCTGAACGGAACAGCTGAAAGGAAAAGAAGAAGAAGTGAGGCCTTTCGAAGGGGTCGTCGCTTTTAAGGCCTCCTTCTGCTTCAATATCGTCCCGATTGTAGAGGGGTTTCGACCATACTTATTTGCGATTTCACTCAACCGCATCCCACTTTTATATTTTTTTATCAGCTCCTGTTTTACTTTTATTGATAACGGAGCCCGCTTCTTCTTTTCAGGCTCACTGGGAATCACTCTCATGGGGCTCATGATTAATCACGAAAAATAACTCTGCAATGAGCACACTCAAAAAAACTCACGAAACTCACGAACCAACAGTACAACTCTCCTTTACGCATGTTTCTAACAATGGGTCGAAGGCACACGAAAAGCATTATGGGTACAGTACTGTATTATGGAGGTTCAGCTCCCTCTTAGCCAATGGGAGGCCAGCGGGGCGGGGTGTTGGGAGACAACCAATGGGAAAGCAACTCACGCATTATTTGAATGTGTGAATGGCGCGTTTGAATTTTTGATATGGTGCTTTCGTAACTTGAACTTGTTTCATAACCAGAGACAAAATTTTTTTTAGGAAAATGCGTTTCGTAACCTGAAATTTTTGTTTGGTGGGACTTTCATAAAGTGAGGTACCACTTATATACATATATGTGTATATACATACACACACACACACATATATATATATATATATATATATACATACACACACACACACACACACACACACACACACATATATATATACACACACATATATATATATATATATATATATATATATATATATATAGATAGATAGATAGAATATGGCTCTCAGAGGATTAGATTTTAAAATATGTCTTTTTTTTGTCTCCCTTAGTCAAAAAGGTTCCCAACCCCTGGTCTAATACCTCAATGATAGTAAGCTAATCATACTGTGCCGTTCCCATGTACAGCTCGTTGTTGTGGAGTTTGCGGGGGATGCAATAACATTTCCAGCAACCATAAACCAAAATCAGTCCTCAAATGAAGAGTGTTGGCAATGCTGTGCAATTTGCCAACAGGGAAAATGCAACTCTGAATGCTATCAGCTTGAGGATCTTCCAACTGTTTGTAAGCCAGGCTATACGCCTTTAAAAATATAAGTACTCCGTCGATCCTACATCATGCACTGGTTCATATGTTTCCTTTTAGAGATTCGCCAACCCAGATGAAATAATCATTATATCACACATTATAATCTCACTGTATAAAGATTCTTAAGGTCAGTGCGACAGGTGGGTCAAACAGACCTAAGGTTTCAATTAACTTCATTTGTTCAAAATTTCTCCTGCATGCTCGAGCTCCTTTTATGGTGAGAGTAGGTTGGTAAACCAAATCAGAGCACTCCGTACTTACCCAGCCTCCCTGTTGTTTGATCCAATTGCCCAGTCGATTGTTAAAAATGTTGGCTATGGCATCCTGTACATGCATTTTCAAGCGTGGGCAGTTTCTGTGCATGTACAGAGATAGTGCCAGTGTGGCCTTAAATAGATGTTTCTCAGAAACAACTTCAGGCTGATCCAACACCAACTTACGGCACAGAAAGTCCACAGAGTTAGTGAACGCCGTTGCCGCCGCCTGGAATAGACAGAAAATAGTTTAGTGACAATCAAATCAGCTCACTGCTTTAATGCTGCAGATATTTTTGAATCATCAGTTTTATTCTTAAGTACAGTCATCTCTTGAATATAGCAGATAATGTAGACTAGACCTGGCTGCGATATTCGAAAAACCGCGAAGTAGGAACGCCCCGCCCCCTGCCCCCATTTCTACCATGTTGTCTCATTTCTATGTTTTTGCGTCTATACAATATCAGTGCATATTAAACGTTACACAGTTATATGATTATGTAAATACTGTAATGTATTAATATTTAAATAGAATTTATATATAAATACTTTAAGTACTGTACTCAACTCTGACAATAGCTCTTCTCCGCAGTGCATGACGCTCACAAACACGATACAGTAAGATCACAAAATCACAAAAAATCCCCCGGGAATGTGCGAGGCAACATCGTCACACGACTAAGCCAATCAGCTGGCGAGATTGAGTTGAGTGGGCGGGAGGCAACAGCATCATGCGTCTAAGCCAATCAGCTTGCGAGATTGAGTTGAATGGGTGGGAGGTAACACATTCTCCCACTCCTCCTCCGGATCGTCCAGATGGCCTTGAGCATATTTCAGACGGGCCTTTACATGTTTTTTGTTTAGTAGGAGAACCTTTCGGGCAATGTGGGATTTCATCTCATGACGACGTAGTGTGTTAGTTCTTGTCATCTTTGTGACAGTGGTTCCTGCCATCTTCAAATCATTGACCAGTTCCTGCCGTGTAGTTCTGGGTTGATTACTCAATGTTCGCAGGATCCTTTGAACCCCACGAGGTGAGATCTTGCATGAAGCGCCACTCCTAGGGAGGTTGTCAGTGATGTTATACTTCTTTCATTTTCTAATAATGTTTCCAACTATTGATCTTTTCTCACAAAGTTGTTTACCAATTGCAGTTTGAGTCATCCCAGCTTTGTGCAGTTGTACAATTTTACAGGCATGTGATTTGACCATCACCAAAATATCTAAAAATCAGCCAGGGTCGGGGGGCGTGGCCCCCACCCCGAAGCTCCTCCCCCCAAAAGCTCCTTGGTTTTAAGCATTTCAGAAGGGGAAAAGGCTATTTTAATGACACTGAAAGCGCTCTAGAAAGTTTAATTTCTAATCTACATATACATACTGTACCTCAACTTGTGGGTTTATCATGTGGGATTCCAACACTAATAAGTGTCACAGTCACAAATCAAATAGTCACTCTTCTAGGTATGTACTGCCTCACAACAAGATTATCAACAGCCATTGTCTTTAAACACAATCTGGAAACAAACTATACACACGACATGCTATATATAACATCAGTTTTTTTAATTAATGATTCTTTGTCTTTAGTGCTTCAGCATGGCACTTTCTTGCTTCCTTTTGTGCAGCCTGAACTGTCCTTCTGGAGGCTGCATAGAAAGTTTGTTGTCCTTCTGGATGCTGAGGCGTTTTGGTTGAGGTTGATTCATTGTTTTACATTTCCAATATTAACTATCTACTTACTCATGTAAGTGCATACTACAGTGACTCATGTAAGTGCACACACTTCTGCTGCTGTAAATGTCTATTTACATAAGTTAATTACGAAAAACTTATTACAAACAGCAGAAAAATGGTTCAGTGACCATAGAGTCGGCTAATTTGATTCAGTTCACGGGGTAAACACGTGAACATCCTACGCCTAAAACATGCATGCAATCACAATAATTTGAAAAATATAATCGGAAACTAGACAACAAAACTCCCAAACATACCTCTAAATTAACTATTCGATCGGTGACAGAAACTGGTTGTTTCACTGGGTCTTTCTTTGCACAGAAGTATCTGGTCGAACGGCAAAAACAAAGGGTTAAGTCTGTAGGGTTCTTGAATCTTCGCTTGAACACCAAATGTTCCGGTAATTGAATGCTACGGTTCCCTTTTCCATCCATTCCCACCTAAACTTGTTTTTCACGACTTTGTCTATTTCTTTGATTTGAGCAGAATCTTTTCTCTGGATCACCGACATGCTTTCGATAGCTTAACAGATCGGAAGTGGCGCGGATGTCTACGTACATGTTTCAACATCAGCGATTGGCTATTAGAAAGCCACCAGCCAATCAGCAGTAACGTTTCAAGAGAGGTCATTTTATGCAAAACTCGGAACGGAATAAAAGTGGGAAAGGTTATGTTGACATATTCGGCGTGAAAAAAACCCATTTTTTTTTATTTATTTTTTTTTAAGCTGGGCCAATGAAAAAAAATCAGCATTCCATGAATTCGCGGAAAAATCACATGCCTGATTTTATCTCTGGTGTCTTTGGGAAGCTCTCTGGTCTTGGTCATGGTGAAGACTGCAGTCTGACAGTTTGAAGGTGTCTCATGCATAGTTTGATGGTGTCTCTTATGCATCTAATCAGCTCAAACAGGTGTCATTCATACTGTTCACGAGTGGGGGCTGAAATAATGTTTGTTCTCTAGCTGCCCAATACTTATTGGCCTCCCATTTTCACAAATAAATTGTTTAAAAGTCATAAAATGTGATTTCCTGGATTTTTTTTTTTTTTTTTTTACATTCTGTCTCTCAAGCTTGATGTGTACCTATGATGAAAATTACAAACCTCTCATCTTTTTAAATGGGTGAAATTGCACATTTTTACACTGCCCAATACTTATTGGCCCCACTGTATAGGTTCTTCCTGTGGAGTTCTATAGGTTCTTCCTGTTTGGAGTTCTTTGGGTATTTTGGTCTCCTCCCAAAGACATGTGCATTATGTTAAATGGCTTGAGATCACAAGAAGTGCGGGGAAAAACGTTTCTATATATCAATAATCTCATTGCATGGTGATGTCGGGTGGTTGCTTGTTGCTCCCGACCTCATCCCTTGTCTTTTGTTTTTCCCTGTGGACGCTACCTGAAATTATGAGCATGTACCCATCCACCCCAAAATTTAAGCCGTTAAGTTCCTATTTAGCACCAGATAGCGGTTTGTCCACCCGACAAGACCCGTTGAGTCTTGGTAGCCTTCAGAAAGCACCTTTAAGTGTGTATCGACAATGACGACCACTGTTTGGAGGATAATCGCCATTAGAACACATTGCCTTCTCTATTATGCGACCACCACCAGCCAGACAGCGTAAACATGCACATGCCCTACCCATGACACACAATGCTGCCACATCTTTAGGATCTGTTGTGCATGTGTATTTGGGAGCGGCCTAACAAACACAGAGAAAAATCGCCATCCACCCCCTTGGACGAATGAGTTCAGGAGGGTACATGATTGGCTGGTGACCACTGCGAGTGACAGGGAAGAATGCATATGCCCTACCTCTAATGAGAGCTCAGCTAATTAGCTTCTCTGCACTCCCACTTGTGGATGCTGTGCCATCAACCCAGATTCAAACCAGTGTTTAAACCAGGCGGATAGTTGCACATCTTGTCAATCTTTAAGCTTTTCTCTCCCCCATTCAAGTTTAAAATGCGGGAAATTTTACTGGGTAACCCTTTATTATAATGACTGTCTCAAGTTGATTGGTAATTTCAAAATGCGGACAATTTTAGTCAGCCAATTTTTCTTCTAAGCAAAAATAAAGAAATTTTAACTATAATGTGAGTGCAGGGCAGTGGTGGCTTGTCCGTAAGGTGCTGGATCACTACTCCCAAGGGTGGGGGTTCAAGCCCCATTATCAACGGATTGTCTCTGGTGCAGCTAACTGGGTTATTAAAGGCTGGCTGTGTCTCTCCATGTCTGTGGTGAGAGATTCACGTTAAGATCAGGTTTATGCACTGAACATGGGTTATTTTAGACTAGCACTGTCCTGTGTGATAACTGGGTTATCAAAGGCCATTCCTGACTTTTTGTCAAGAGGAGCTGCATAGCTGCCAGCGTGTTTCTGCCCTGATGGCCTGGCAAGCTGTCCAGGCTGTACTCTGCCCTAGCCCCGAGTCGGCCGAGATGGGTGCTAGCTTACCTATGACCATAATTAGAATTAAGTGGTTCAGAAAATGAATGAATGTGACTGCAAGGGAAAAACACCATAAGTACAGCAAAAAAAGAATGTGATGCTAATCTTAGTGCTAACGGGTAACATTGTGGATGAGCCGGAGTTCCACACACCTGACCAGTAGATGCTCTCTGGACCTGAAGCATGAGAGGCTGAATGACCGTGTCATCATAGTGGTCTCCCAACTGCCGGAGCTGAAGGGCTATTTTCATCGGGTCAAACTCATTTGCTAAGAGAAAAGTCATCAAGAAACACCTCAATAAGTGTTTGGTCGTTAAAATGGAGGAATTCGCGATTAACATACAGTACAAACACAGTATTTATATTTATTCAGTAAATTAGTGATTAAAGGTTAAGGGGCAGTGGTGGTCTAGTGGTATAGGGCGCTGGATCGCTGATCCAAAGGTTGGGGGTTCGAGTCCCACTCTCCACAAGGTTGTCACTGTCCCCCCCAGTGCGGCTGACTGGGTTATCAAAGGCGGGCCATGTCTCTCACTGTCTATGGTGAGAGGCATGTAAAAGAACCATTGCTGACTTTCGTAAAGAGTAGGCTGCAAAGTCGTCAGCGTGTTTCTATCCCTTGCTAAAAGGGTTGTGACAGGAAGGGCATCCGACGTAAAAACCTCTGCCAAATCAAAAGTGCGAATCAGATGATTCGCTGTGGCGACTCCTGAGTAAAAGGGGAAAAAGCCGAAAGGAAGACAGACAGTGATTAAAGGTTACTTCAATCCTTTTTTTTAACACTTGGTCAGTGTTGACATTATATAAAATGTTTTCTAAAGATTTCAGTGTAAGAAACTTCAGTTAAAGTCACAAGGATTACTGTAATATTTACATAAACAAGTCTTATTTATTATACAACTATTAAAGTCAGAAATATTATTAGACAGGATAGGTGTCAATAACAACTTATCAAAAGTATAATTAATTCTGTTACTTTAATGTAGTCAAACAGCCCTTCTTTCGGAAGGTATTAAAAAATGAAGTACATTTCTTTGCACAGCATTCACCCCGTAATATTTCTGTACAGTACTTAATTCCAAACCGGAAGCACAAAACGTTCTGTCAGATATGAACTACTTACGCGAACTATCTGTCTCCAGGATTGGCTCATCGAAAAAACAGCACAGGATATCCCAGGTTTGCTGTTCAAAATAGGTTTGGTCCATCGAAAAACACTGAAGAACCCAAAATAAGCTAAATTACTACACAAGCTTTGGGGAGAACAAACGCGAGCAGGAGGACTCTTATTATGTTAGATCATTAAGAAAAAAATATTCGAGTCCTCTACGGTAGACTGCCCTGTAAGTACTGTAACACTAAAGTCAAACTACCGCACTGTACTGTACTTTCCTTTTCGGTTTATTGGATTTTTTGATTTTTATTTTTTGCCAATCAACAATCTGCTTTCTGTATCGCTTACGTCATCAGTTCCCGCCCTTATTTGTGTTGCCAGGCCGAAGCTTTATATGTAGGGGCATCATTTCACCAATAGATGGCGGTGTTGAAACAAGAACGAATCCCACCGTTTGTGCAGTCGGGGATGCCACACCCTCCTGAACAAACTACTGTACTCTAAATCATGAAATTAATAAGTAACAAAATACTGTAAATCTCGTGAATCGATTCCGCGTCGTGAAGTTAGAAAATTATATTTTAAATTGGATTTAATTTTAGCAAGAATTTTGCCAGCTCACAGTTAATTGATAACAGAGTTAACTGCGCTGAAGGGCAGGCAGTGATATCCTGTGGTGAGTGGGGCTTGAACCCCCAATTTTAGGATCAGTGATCCAGCACCTTCACCACCAGGCCACCACAGCCCAAGTTTTCATGTTTCCTTCAACAATATGTCAGTGTATGAATTGACGAGTCTAAAAAAAATGTTTAGATTTTCACAATGGCATAGTGATGTGATTAGCACAGCAATCTTACAAGAAGAAGGTTGTGGGTTTGACTGTTGGGATGGGCATTTCGTTCAGTCATTTATTTTCTGAATCGCTTAAGTCTAAGGTCGTTAGGAGGCTGGTGCCCATCTCATCCGACTCTGGGCAAGGACAAGATACACCTTGGACAGCTTGCCAGGCCATCACAGATCAGAAACACTCTCCTCTAACCACTGACAGTGATATGGTTGGCATTTGATAACCCCTTTATGTTGCAGTTATTCACTGGGGGGCAGCAGTGACAACCTTGTGATGGTGGGGCTTGAACCCCCCCTACCCTCGGATCAGTAATGCAGCGCACTACCACCAGGCCACGAATTCAGATTGCCCTGAGGTGTGTGTGTGTGTGTGTGTGTCCTGCAGTGCTCTGGTGAGCTGTTGAGGATGTACTCTGCTGTTGCCCAGTTTTGTCTGAGATAAGAGTAACTAAATTCACCCACCTGTGCGTGTGTGCGCATCTCCAGATTTCACATAGAGCCTCTCTCCTACCTCTATCAACAAACACACCAGAGAAGACAACGAGGAAGAATAATGCCGATATACAGCTATAAATGTACTTTCAGTATGTATTGAGGACACATACTGGTACTCACTTTTTAGGAAGGGCAGGCTGTGGGTTAGGGAGTTGGTTTTAGTGTTTCGATTCATATTAGATTTAGGTAAGGGTTGTGGTTAGGTTATTTTAGGTTATTTAAGGGTATTTGGCCAGGGGGTACCACCGGAAGTCGCCGAAACCCATGCTCATAGAAGTAACCCGGCCTGGTCGGTGGCTGACGAGGACCAGAATCCCCATCAGTCTGTGTCTGCCTTTGAGGAGACTGGGCCACCATAGGAGCATTAGGCTGGCCCAGGTAGGTTAGTTCAACTAACTTTATTATTCCTTGCATAGCTACACGCAGCAAATACAAGGCAGCTGGGAAAGACCAGCACAACAGAGGTCTGCAGCAGGCAGTGCATTAACTGAAAGTGGACTACAGTTACATATATAGAGGTGTATTGCATTATCAAAAAGTGTTTAATAATGTATTTTTTAAAAGTCAGTAAGCGGTAGGGTAATTTTTCGTCTTTTTCATTCATTCATTCATTCACTATCTAAACCTCTTAATCTTAATTAGGGTCACCGGGTGTCTGGCGCTCTGAGCAAGGGTGGGGTACACCCTTACGATATCTCCAGGCAATTGTAGGGTGAAGACACACACAACCATTCACACTCACACCTAGGCACAATCAGTTAGCCTACTGTGCATGTTTTTGGACTGTGGGAGGAAACACAAGTACCTGGAGGAAACCCACAGAGGTACAGAGAGAACATACAAACGCCACACAGAAACGTCCAAGTGTTGTTCAAGTTACTTACACAATTGTAAAATGCAGTCAAGCAATTTAATTGGTCAACTATAGTATTTACGACATCATGTATGTGTTCGCCATATAAAATTACAGTGGTAGTGACTTCACCCATCCCAGGCAAATCTGGGCAAGGGCAGGGTACACCCTGAATAGCCTGCCAGGCCATCACAGGGCAGAAACCCACTGATGACTATGCAGCTACTCTTGTCAAAAATCAGAAATGGTTCGTTCAAATGCCTCACACCATAAACAGTGAGAGACATGGCCAGCCTTTGATAACTCAGTTAGCTGCATTGGGGTGACAACCTATTGAGAGTGGGGCTTGAACCCACAACTTTACAATCAGTGAGCTGGTGCCTTTACCACCAGACCACCAGACCACCACTGGCCCAGATTAAATGACACAGTGGTTGATTATTTATAGCAATATTACTGTTTTTTCATTCAACAATCTATGATGAGGTGCCTCTGGAGAGAGGAAATAAACTTGTTTTTATTTTTCTCACACTTTCTATCGAATTTCAGTTTACAATATACTTGCCATGATGAAAATGGTCCCTTTAGATAAATTGTATCTTTCAGGGATACAAAACTTTGATGCACCAACAATCCCAGCACAACTTTAATAATTATTACATTTTTAATGCTTGGCGAAGCATAATCACACTGGAGAGCACAATAGGGCAGCCCACAAGAACAAACCAATAAGATCATGTCAACCTTTATTGCGCTGGCCAAAAATTGCCATTTCTACTTGTGCATTATTTACGCTTCTCAACACCTCGGAGAAAACACACTTGTACAGATCTTCACTTCCATGCAGTATTTCTTATGTCTGTGAAGCATGGAAGAGCTGTTTTCGCATTACGTTCCCTGATGTGCATCTCGCTCATTTCACTGATATTAAAGTTATCAATAATGAGGTTAAAAGGAAACATAAACAGCTGAGCCACAGCACATAATTTCATGCAGAGAGGGACAAATGAGATCTGTTTGCATACATGTTATAAATCATTTCTATGAATAATGACAGCACACATCTGTCAGAGAGGAAATGAATTACTGGAGATATAATGTTATATGAAGAATAAAACTTTTGAACAAATCCTGATAAAGAAACTAATCAACAACAACGTGGCTCAGTGGTTACTGTCCCCACCCAGGTGATTAAATCTGATAACAGCACTTCCCAAAGTGTTTCTTTCTTATAATACAGCCATTTGTCTCTATTAACAATGAACAGTTCTGAAGACGTCCCCATGATGTAAAACATGAGCTATAATAGAGCTGGATGAAAAATTGATTTTGTCAATTGAATAGAATTTTTGTTTGAAAATTCGTCAAATTCGGTGGTAGCTGGGGAATCTCGGTCCCAATTAACCACAGAAAGTGAGGGATCCCTATATACAGGTCCTTCTCAAAAAATGTGCATATTGTGATAAAGTTCATTATTTTCTGTAATGTACTGATAAACATTAGACTTTCATATATTTTAGATTCATCACACATAACTAAAGTAGTTCAAGCCTTTTATTGTTTTAATATTGATAATTTTGGCAAAAAAGTAAAGAAAAACCAAAAATCCCTATCTCAAAAAAATAGCATATTTCATTTGACCAATAAAAAAAGGGTTTTAATACAAAAAAGTCAACCTTCAAATAATTATGTTCAGTGATGCACTCAATACTTGGTCGGCAGGCCTTTTGCAGAAATGACTGCTGCAATGCGGCGTCGAATGGAGGCAATCAGCCTGTGGCACTGCTGAGGTGTTATGGAGGCCCAGGATGCTTCGATAGTGGCCTTAAGCTGATCCACAGCGTTGGGTCTGGTGTCTCTCAACTTTGTCTTCACAATATCCCACACATTCTCTATGGGGTTCAAGTCAGGAGAGTTGGCAGGCCAGTTGAGCCCAGTAATACCATGGTCAGTAAACCATTTACCAGTGGCTTTGGCACTGTGAGCAGGTGCCAGGTCGTGCTGTAAAATGAAATTTTCATCTCCATAAAGCTTTTCTGCAGACGGAAGCATGAAAGTGCTCCAAAATCTCGTGATAGCTAGCTGCATTTACCCCGCCCTTGATAAAACACAGTGGACCAACACCAGCAGCTGACATGGCACCCCAGACTGTGGGTACTTGACACTGGACTTCAGGCATTTTGGCATTTCCTTCTCCCCAATCTTCCTCCAGAGTCTGGCACCTTGATTTCCAAATGACATAAAAAATTTGCTTTCATCTGAAAAAGTACTTTGGACCACTGAGCAATAGTCCAGTGCTGCTTCTCTGTAGCCCAGGTCAGATGCTTCTGCCGCTGTTTCTGGTTCAAAAGTGGCTTGACCCGGGGAATGCGACACCTGTAGCCCAGTCCACTTCTTCCACAGGTCCCCCAAAGTGTGGAATCGGCCCTTCTCCACAATATTCCTCAGGCTCCAGTCACCTCTTCTGGTTGTGCAGCATTTTCTGCCACACTTTTTCCTTCCTACAGACGTCCCACTGAGGTGTTTGATACAGCTCTCTGGGAACAGCCTATTCGCTCAGAGATTTCTTTCTGTGTCTTACCCTCTTGCTTGAGGGTGTCAATGATGGCCTTCTGGACAGCAGTCAGGTCGACAGTCTTACCCATGATTGCGGTTTTGAGTAATGAACCAGGCTGGGAGTTTTTAAAAGCCTCAGGAATCTTTTGAAGGTGTTTAGAGTTAATTTGTTGATTCAGATGATTAATTAATAGCTCGTTTATAGTACCTTTTCATGATATGCTAAGTTTTTGAGATAGCAATTTTGTTTTTTCATGAGCTGAATCTAAAATATATGAAAGTTTAATTTGTATCAGTACATTACAGAAAATAATGATTTTTATTTAAATAATTGATCTTGATCAGAGTTATGGTGACTCTTCTTCTTTTCCTTTTGTCTTTTCCCTTTAGGGGTCGCCACAGCAAACCATCCGCCTCCATCTCACCCTGTCCTCTGCATCTTCTTCTCTGACTCCAATGACCTTCATGTCCTCCTTCACCACATCCATAAATCGCATCTTTGGTCTTCCTCTAGGCCTTCTGCCTGGAAGTTCCAACCTCAGCATCCTACTACCAAAATACTCACTATCCCTCCTCTGTACATGTCCAAACCATCTCAATCTAGCCTCTCTGACTTTGACTCCAAAACATCTTACATGGGCTGTCCCTCTGATGTCCTCATTTCTAATCCTATCCATGCTCGTTACTCCCAGAGAGAACCTCAACATTTTCATCTCTGCTACCTCCAGCTCTGCCTCCTACCTTTTCCTCAGTGCTACTGTTTCTAAGCCATACAACATCGCTGGCTTCACCACCGTCTTGTACACATTTCCTTTCATTCTTGCTGACACTCTCCTATCGCACATCACACCGGACACTTTTCTCCAACCATTCCAGCCTGCCTGCACACGCTTTTTCACCTCTTTTCCACACTCTCTATTGCTCTGGATTGTTGAGCCTAAGTACTTAAAATCCTCCACCTTCCTGATCTCTGCTCCCTGTAACATCACCGTTCCTCCTGTGTCTTTCTCATTCACAGACATGTATTCTGATTTTCAGAGGCTAATCTTCATTCCCCTCCTTTCCAGGGCATACATCCACCTCTCTAGATTTTCCTGCACTTGTTCTCTGCTCTCACTACAGATCACAAGGTCATCTGCAAACATCATAGTCCATGGGGAATCTTGTCTAACCTCGTCTGTCAGCCTGTCCATCACCATAGCAAACAAGAAGGGGCTGAGAGCTGACCCTTGATGCAGTCCCACCTCCACCTTGAACTCTTCTGTCACACCGACAGCACACCTCACCACTGTCTTACATCTCTCATACATGTCCTGCACCACTCTATCATACTTCTCTGCCACTCCAGACTTCCTCATGCAATACCACAGTTCTTCTCTCGGCACCCTGTCATATGCTTTCTCCAGATCCACAAAGGCACAATGCAGCTCCCTCTGACCTTCTCTGTACTTCTCTATTAACATCCTCAAGGCAAACACTGCATCTGTGGTGCTCTTTCTTGGCATGAAACCAAATTGTTGTTCACAAATGCTGACCTCTGCCCTTAGTCTAGCTTCCACTATTCTTTCCCATAACTTCATCATATAGCTCATCAACTTTATCCCTCTGTAGTTGCCACAACTCTGCAGATCTCCCTTGTTCCTCAAAATGGGCACCAGCACACTTCTCCTCCATTCCTCTGGCATCCTCTCACTCTCTAAGACCTTGTTAAATGTTCTTGTCAGAAAATCTACTGCTACCTCTCCTAGACACTTCCATACCTCCACCGGTATGTCATCAGGACCAACTGCCTTTCCATTCTTCATCCTCTTCAATGCCCTCCTCACTTCACCCTTACTAATCTTTGCTACTTCCTGGTCCTCAACAGTCACCTCTTCTACTCTTTTTTCTCTCTCATTTTCCTCATTCATCAGCTCTTCAAAGTACTCTTTCCATCTTCCCAGCACACTTCTGTCATCAGTCAATACATTTCCCTCTCTGTCCTTTATCAATCTAACTTGCTGCACATCCTTCTCATCTCTATTTCTCTGCTGTGCCAACCTGTGTAAATCATTTTCCTCCCTCCTTACTTTCCAACCGAGCATACAAGTCATCAAACGCGCTCTGTTTGGCCTTTGACACTGCTACCTTTGCCTTATGCTGTGTCTCCCTGTACTCCTGTTTACTCTCTTCGGTTTTCTCAATGTCCCACTTCTTCTTAGCTAACCTCTTCCTTTGTACACACTCCTGCACTTCCTCATTCCACCACTTCTTCTTTTCCTTTCGGCTGTTCCCTTCAGGGGTCGCCACAGCAAATGATCTGCCTCCATCTCTCCCTATCCTCTGCATCTTCTACTCTTACTCCAACGACCTTCATGTCCGCCTTCACTGCATCCATAAATCTTCTCTTTGGTCTTCCTCTGGGCCTTTTGCCTGGTAGTTCCAACCTCAGCATCCTACGACCAATATACTCACTATCCCTCCTCTGTACATGTCCAAACCATCTCAATCTAGCCTCTCTGACTTTGTCTCCAAAACATCTAACATGTGCTGTCCCTCTGATGTACTCATTTCTGATCCTATCCATCCTCAAGTTACTCCCAAAGAGAACCTCAACATTTTCATCTCTGCTACCTCCAACTCTGACTCCTGTTTTTCCCCAGGGCCACTGTCTCTAAACCATACAACATCGCTGGCCTCATCACCGTCTTGTACACTTTTCCCTTCATTCTTGCCGATACTCTCCTATCACACATCACACGGACACTTTTCTCCATCCATTCCAACCTGCCTGCACGCGCTTCTTCACCTCTTTTCCACACTCTCCATTGCTCTGGATTGTTGAGCCTAAGTACTTAAAATCCTCCACCTTCTTTATCTCTGCCCCCTGTAACCTCAAAGTTCCTCTTGGGTCCTTGTCGTTCACACACATGTATTCTGTCTTACTAAGACTAACCTTCAATCCCCTCCTTTCCAGGGCATACCTCCACCTCTCTAGATTTTCCTCCACTTGGTCTCTGCTCTCACTACAGATCACAATGTCATCTGCAAACATCATAGTCCATGGAGATTCTTGTCTAACCTCATCTGTTAGCCTGTCCATCACCATAGCAAACAAGAAGGGGCTGAGAGCTGACCCTTGATGTAGTCCCACCTCCACCTTGAACTCTTCTGTCACACCGACAGCACACCTCACCACTGTCTTACATCTATCATACATGTCCTGCACCACTCTAACATACTTCTCTGTCACTCCAGACTTCCTCATACAATACCACAGTTCTTCTCTCGGCACCCTGTCATATGCTTTCTCCAGATCCACAAAGGCACAATGCAGCTCCTTCTGACCTTCTCTGTACTTCTCTATTAACATCCTCAAAGCAAACACTGCATCTGTGGTGCTCTTTCTTGGCATGAAACCAAACTGTTGTTCACAAATGCTGACCTCTGCCCTTAGTCTTCCTTCCACTATTCTTTCCCATAGTTTCATTGTATGGCTCATCAACTTTATCCCTCTGTACTTGCCACAACTCTGTACATCGCCCTTGTTCTTAAAAATGGGCACAAGCACACTTCTCCTCCATTCCTCTGGCATCTGCTCACTTTCTAAGACATTGTTGAATATTCTTGTCAGAAAATCTACTGCTACCTCCCCTAGACACTTCCATACCTCAACTGGTATGTCATCAGGGCCAACTGCCTTTCCACTCTTCATCCTCTTCAATGCCCTCCTCACTTCTCCCTTACTAATCTTTGCTACTTCCTGCTCCTCAACGGTCACCCTTCTACTCTTTTTCTCTCTCATTTTCCTCATTCATCAGCTCTTCAAAGTACTCTTTCCATCTTCCCAGCACACTTCTGTCATCAGTCAATACATTTCCCTCTCTGTCCTTTATCACTCTAACTTGCTGCACGTCTTTCCCATCTCTATTTCTCTGCTGTGCTAACCTGTATAGATCATTTTCTCCCTCCTTACTGTTCAACCTATCATACAAGTCATCATACGCCCTCTGTTTGGCCTTTGACACTGCTACCTTCGCCTTACGCTGTGTCTCCCTGTACTCCTGTTTACTCTCTTCGGTCCTCTCAATGTCCCACTTCTTCTTGGCTAACCTCTTCTTTTGTACACACTCCTGCACTTCCTCATTCCACCACCAAGTTTCCTTATCTACTTTCTTTCCAGAGGACACACCAAATACTCTCCTACCGGTCTCCCTGATCACATTGGCTGTGGTTGTCCAGTCCTCTGGAAGCACTTCCTGACTACCCAAAGCCTGTTTCAACTCCTCCTTGAAGACAACACGACACTCTTCCTTTTTCAGCTTCCACCACTTTGTCTTCTGCTCTACCTTTGCCTTTTTCACCTTTCTCACCATCAGTGTCATCCTGCACACCACCATCCTATGCTGTTTGGCAACATTCTCACCCACTACTACTTTGCAGTCACTGACTTCCTTCAAATTACCTCGCCTACACAAGATGTAGTCTACCTGTGTGCTCTTACCTCCGCTTTCATAAGTCACCCTATGCTTCTGTTTCTTCTGGAAGAAAGTATTCACCACAGCCATTTCCATCCTTTTTGCAAAATCGATCAACATCTGTCCTTCTGTGTTCCTGTCCTGGATACCAAACCTGCCCATCACTTCCTCGTCCCCTCTGTTGCCTGCACCAACATGTCCATTGAAGTCTGCTCCAATGACCACTCTTTCACCTCTGGGGGTACTCTGCATCACTTCATCTAACTCACTCCAGAATCTCTCCTTCTCTTCTAGCTTACATCCTGCCTGTGGGGCATAAGCACTAACAACATTGACTATCACGCCTTCAATTTCTAACTTGAGACTCATCACTCTGTCTGACACTCTTTTCACTTCTAGAACATTCCTGACAAACCCCTCCTTCAAGATGACTCCTACTCCATTTCTCTTCCCATCCACACCATTATAAAACAGTTTAAACCCTGCTCCTAAGCTTTTAGCCTTTCTACCTTTCCACCTTGTCTCCTGAACACACAGTATGTCCACCTTCCTCCTCTGCATCATGTCAGCCAGCTCCCTATCTTTTCCTTGCATAGTTCCAACATTCAAAGTCCCTACTCTCAGTCCGAGGCTCACGCATTTCCTCTTCTCTCTCTGCCTACGGACACGCCTCCCGCCTCTCCTTCTTCGACGTCTTCGACCAACAGTAGTCCAATTTCCATCAGCACCCTGTTGGTTGACAGCACTGATGGCGGTCGTTGTTAACCCGGGCCTCGACCGATCCGGTATGAATTTTGTTTTGATCATTTGCATTTTTAAATGTGGCAGAAGTTTTACGCCGGATGCCCTTCCTGTCGCAACCCTCTGCATTTATCCGGGCTTGGGACCGGCATAAGGGGGAGAGACACTGGTTAGTGCCCCCCCCGCCTCATGGCTGCATTCATGGCCGCCTCATTCCACCACCAAGTCTCCTTATCTACTTTCCTTCCAGATGACGCACCAAGTATTCTCCTACCTGTCTCCCTGATCACATTAGCTGTAGTTGTCCAGTCATCTGGAAGCACTTCCTGGCCACCCAAAGCCTGTTTCATCTCCTCCTTGAAGACAACCCGACACTCTTCCTTTTTCAACTTCCACCACTTTGTCTTCTGCTCTGCCTTTGCCTTCTTCACCTTCCTCACCATCAGTATCATCCTGCACACCACAGCCTATGCTGTTTGGCAACACTCTCACCCGCTACTACTTTGCAGTCACTGACTTCCTTTAAATTACATCGCCTGTACAAGATGTAGTCTACCTGTGTGCTCCTACCTCCACTTTTATAAGTCACCCTATGCTCCTCTCTCTTCTGGAAGAAAGTATTCACCACAGCCATTTCCATCCTTTTTGCAAAATCTACCAACATCTGTCCTTCTGCGTTCCTGTCCTGGATACCAAACCTGCCCATCACTTCCTCGTCCCCTCTGTTTCCTGCACCAACATGTCCATTGAAGTCTGCCCCAATGACCACTCTTTCACCTCTGGGGGTACTCTGCATCACTTCATCTAACTCCCTCCAGAATCTCTCCTTCTCTTCTCGCTCACATCCTGTCTGTGGGGCATAAGCACTAACAACATTGACCATCACACCTTCAATTTCTAACTTGAGACTCATCACTCTGTCTGACACTCTTTTCACTTCTAGAACATTCCTGACAAACTCCTCCTTCAAGATGACTCCGACTCCATTTCTCTTCCCATCCACACCATGATAAAACAGCTTAAACCCTGCTCCTATGCTTCTAGCCTTGTTACCTTTCCACCTGGTCTCCTGAACACACAGTATGTCCACCTCTGCATCATGTCAGCCAGCTCTCTACCTTTTCCTGCCATAGTTCCAACGTTCAAAGTCCCTACTTTCAGTCCTAGACTCATGCCTTTCCTCTTCTCTCTCTGGCAAAGGACACGCCTCCCGCCTCTCCTTGTTCGACGTCTTCGACCAACAGTAGTCCAATTTCCATCAGCACCCTGCTGGTTGACGGCACTGATGGCGGTCGTTGTTAACCCGGGCCTCGACCGATCCGGTATGTCATTCTTTCTTGTGATTCGCATAGTTTATTTGGCATTTGTTTTACGCCGGATGCCCTTCCTGATGCAACCCTCTGCATTTATCCGGGCTTGGGATTGGCGTGAGGGAGAGACACTGGATTGTGCCCCCCCTCACAGCTGCATTTTATATATATATATTAGATCAATAGATAGAGGCAGTATATATATATATATATATATATATATATATAATGCAGCCGTGAGGGAGGGGGGGCACAAACCAGTGTCTCTCCCTCACGCCGGTCCCAAGCTCGGATAAATGCAGAGGGTTGCGTCAGGAAGGGCATCCGGCGTAAACAAATGCCAAATAAACTATGCGAATCACAAGAAAGAATGACATACCGGATCGGTCAAGGCCTGGTTAACAACGATCGCCATCAGTGCCGCCAACCAACAGGGTGCTGATGGAAATTGGACTACTGTTGGTCGAAGACGTCAAGAAGGAGAGGCGGAGGCGTGTCCGCGGCCAGAGAGAGAAGAGGAAAGGCATGAGTCTAGGACTGAAAGTAGGGACTTTGAATATTGGAACTATGACAGGAAAAGGTAGAGAGCTGGCTGACATGATGCAGAGGAGGAAGGTGGACATACTGTGTGTTCAGGAGACCAGGTGGAAAGGTCGCAAGGCTAGAAGCATAGGAGCAGGGTTTAAGCTGTTTTATCACGGTGTGGATGGGAAGAGAAATGGAGTCGGAGTCATCTTGAAGGAGGAGTTTGCCAGGAATGTTCTAGAAGTGAAAAGAGTGTCAGACAGAGTGATGAGTCTCAAGTTAGAAATTAAAGGTGTGATGGTCAATGTTGTTAGTGCTTATGCCCCACAGACAGGATGTGAGCGAGAAGAGAAGGAGAGATTCTGGAGGGAGTTAGATGAAGTGATGCAGAGTACCCCAGAGGTGAAAGAGTGGTCATTGGGGCAGACTTCAATGGACATGTTGGTGCAGGAAACAGAGGGGACGAGGAAGTGATGGGTAGGTTTGGTATCCAGGACAGGAACGCAGAAGGACAGATGTTGGTAGATTTTGCAAAAAGGATGGAAATGGCTGTGGTGAATACTTTCTTCCAGAAGAGAGAGGAGCATAGGGTGACTTATAAAAGTGGAGGTAGGAGCACACAGGTAGACTACATCTTGTGCAGGCGATGTAATTTAAAGGAAGTCAGTGACTGCAAAGTAGTAGCGGTGAGAGTGTTGCCAAACAGCATAGGATGGTGGTGTGCAGGATGATGCTGATGGTGAGGAAGGTGAAGAAGGCAAAGGCAGAGCAGAAGACAAAGTGGTGGAAGTTGAAAAGGAAGAGTGTCGGGTTGTCTTCAAGGAGGAGTTGAAACAGGCTTTGGGTGGTCAGGAAGTGCTTCCAGATGACTGGACAACTACAGCGAATGTGATCAGGGAGACAGGTAGGAGAATACTTGGTGTGTCATCTGGAAGGAAAGTAGATAAGGAGACTTGGTGGTGGAATGAGGAAGTGCAGGAGTGTGTACAAAGGAAGAGGTTAGCTAAGAAGAAGTGGGACATTGACAAAACCGAAGAGAGTAAACAGGAGTACAGGGAGACACAGCGTAAGGCAAAGGTAGCAGTGTCAAAGGCCAAACAGAGTGCGTTTGATGACTTGTATGCTCGGCTGGAAAGTAAGGAGGGAGAAAATGATTTATACAGGTTGGCACAGCAGAGAAATAGAGATGGGAAGGACGTGCAGCAAGTTAGATTGATAAAGGACAGAGAGGGAAATGTATTGACTGATGACAGAAGTGTGCTGGGAAGATGGAAAGAGTACTTTGAAGAGCTGATGAATGAGGAAAATGAGAGAGAAAAAGAGTAGAAGAGGTGACTGTTGAGGACCAGGAAGTAGCAAAGATTAGTAAGGGTGAAGTGAGGAGGGCATTGAAGAGGATGAAGAATGGAAAGGCAGTTGGTCCTGATGACATACCGGTGGAGGTATGGAAGTGTCTAGGAGAGGTAGCAGTAGATTTTCTGACAAGAACATTTAACAAGGTCTTAGAGAGTGAGAGGATGCCAGAGGAATGGAGGAGAAGTGTGCTGGTGCCCATTTTTAAGAACAAGGGAGACGTGCAGAGTTGTGGCAACTACAGAGGGATAAAGTTGATGAGCCATACGATGAAGTTATGGGAAAGAATAGTGGAAGCTAGACTAAGGGCAGAAGTCAGCATTTGTGAACAACAGTTTGGTTTCATGCCCAGAAAGAGCACCACAGATGCAGTGTTTGCCTTGAGGATGTTAATGGAGAAGTACAGAGAAGGTCAGACGGAGCTGCATTGTGCCTTTGTGGATCTGGAGAAAGCATATGACAGGGTGCCGAGAGAAGAACTGTGGTATTGCATGAGGAAGTCTGGAGTGGCAGAGAAGTATGTTAGAGTGGTGCAGGACATGTATGAGAGATGTAAGACAGTGGTGAGGTGTGCTGTCGGTGTGACAGAAGAGTTCAAGGTGGAGGTGGGACTGCATCAAGGGTCAGCTCTCAGCCCCTTCTTGTTCGCTATGGTGATGGACAGGCTGACAGACGAGGTTAGACAAGATTCCCCATGGACTATGATGTTTGCAGATGACATTGTAATCTGTAGTGAGAGCAGAGAACAAGTGCAGGAAAATCTAGAGAGGTGGAGGTATGCCCTGGAAAGGAGGGGAATGAAGATTAGCCTCAGTAAGACAGAATACATGTGCATGAATGCCAAGGACCAAAGAGGAACGGTGAGATTACAGGGAGCAGAGATAAGAAAGGTGGAGGATTTTAAGTACTTAGGCTCAACAATCCAGAGCAATGGCGAGTGTGGAAAAGAGGTCAAGAAGCGTGTGCAGGCAGGTTGGAAGGGGTGGAGAAAAGTGTCCGGTGTGATGTGTGATAGGAGGGTATCGGCAAAAATGAAAGGAAAAGTGTACAAAACGGTGTTGAGGCCAACGATGCTGTATGGGTTAGAAACAGTGGCCCTGGGGAAAAGACAGGAGGCAGAGTTGGAGGTAGCAGAGATGAAAATGTTGAGGTTCTCTTTGGGAGTAACGAGGATGGATAGGATTAGGAATGAGTACGTCAGAGGGACAGCACATGTAAGACGTTTTGGAGACAAAGTCAGAGAGGCTAGATTGAGATGGTTTGGACATGTACAGAGGAGGGATAGTGAGTATATTGGTAATAGGATGCTGAGGCTGGAACTACCAGGCAAAAGGCCGAGAGGAAGACCAAAGAGACGATTCATGGATGTGGTAAAGGAGGACATGAAGGTCGTTGGTGTAAGAGAAGAAGATGCAAAGGATAGGGTGAGATGGAGGCAGATGATTCGCTGTGGCGACCCCTGAAGGGAAAAGCCGAAAGGAAAAGAAGAAGAAGAAGATATATATATATATATATATATATATATATATATATATATATATATATATATATATATATATATATATATATATATATATAAAACGTAACTTGTTAGTAAGCTGGGCAGCGTTTGTACTATGATTAAACAGCTATTGCTAAAATTTTAGGCAAAGTATGAATGCAAGACATAAAATAAGAATTTCCCCCCACCCTGTATAAATGGCTCCTTTTTCCTGATATTATTTTGTATGGAGATCTCAATCGTTTTTCAAATTAGTATTTGTCTCTAGTTCTTTGTCAAAACAGAATGATAGCAGACCGCATACAAACTTTATTTACTGCTCCATTTGCCTTGTGTCATTTGTCTACCATGACACAGGAGGTGAATAAGCTTTACTATGCTTCCACAATCCATGCTGACCTTATGAGTTCCTTAGCAATTGTGCCTCTGCAGAGACAGGCATCTCAAATCTGATTGGGGGCTGTGATAGAGTGATAGCTGTTGGAGTTTCCCAGGTGGCTCACTCTACTCAGCAGCAAAATGTTTTATTAAAGAAGAAATACCATGGAGAGAGAGAGAGAGAGAGAGAGAGAGCAGAGCAAGGCCCATTTGTGATATCACTCACAAGTTACATATGGATGTGTGTATTTGCACCATCTAGTGTTTCCCATAAATTTGTATCCTTCACAGCCTGGAAATAATTACAATCACAAACGATCATTCACTAGGAGCTATATAATTAATCAGTGGATTTTTGAGAGTGGCATTCACACACACACACACACACACACACACACACAGACGGGGATGGGTGTGTGTGTGTGTGTGTGTGTGTGTGTGTGTGTGTGTGTGTGTGTGGGGGGGGGGGGGGGGGGGGGGTTAATCTCCTATATGACATTAGATTGCTTTGGCTAAGGAGATTCATGATTGCAAGTTCCAGAGTCAGAGTAGTGATTTATTATAGCACCATTTACTAAGTATGCTCCATTTTTTCTTTAGTTCTTTAATTGTTCACCATTAAACCAAAGAGACGATTCATGTTAAATTTTATTGAGAAAAACATAACTCTTTAAAATACTGCCTGTGTTTCCATTCCATGCTCTCGTTTTTGTCTGTGTTTAGTTGATACACAAGTGGAAGACATGAAGGTCATTGGAGTAAGAGAAGAAGATGCAGAGGACAGAGCGAGATGGAGGCGGATGGTTTGCTGTGGCGACCCATGAAGGGAACAGCCGAAAGGAAAAGAAAAAGAAGGTGACATGACACCTAATTTTAATGTAATCAAGTAATAATATTAATTAGGATCGGCCCTTCTTCCACATAATTAATGCCAGTGATGCAAACCAGAATGTTTTCTGTAAGTGTTGTACTTCTTGATTAACTGTTACGGATTTATAGGGATGGTGTGTCAAGAGTGGACTTACTTTTTCCATGTGATTATTCTTCTTTATTTTGGCATTGTATTGTGGAATATTACGAAATGCTCAATGTTCTAAGCCTTTCTTGGAGATACTTTTAGTAGATTCTGTATCATTACTCAGCTCATATTGGTTGGGAAATGCCAGTATTGTACTTTCTTTTGGTTTCATGTTTAAATGCGGCAATGACTAAATACCCTGGTGTAAAAGACACAAACACAGTGTGTGTGTGTGTGTGTGTGTGATATGATGAATGTTTTTTCCCCTCGGTCTCTCGAAAAGAGAGCTTAGGAAATTGCACCATTTGAAGGAAATGATTGAGCCATACCTTCAACAGATTCCTTATTTCTGGGGCAACTCCTTCAAGCATTACAAGGTTGGCCATTGTCTGCTTCGTCTCGATCGATTTTAAAATTTGCCATTTACTTCACATTACATGTGTATCAGCTGTTTGCATCTTATGGTATTACCATTGGCAGAAATGCTGGCCAGATTCACATTACACATGGGCAAGATAATTATTTATTTTAAATTAATTTTATTAAATTCATTTTCATAAACAAGGGTACAGCATTTATTTTGCATGTCATTACAGTATTGTTCCTTTTCCCACTGTGTATAGCAGTTTTATAGACTCATACATGATCAGGTGCCTCAGAATTAATAATAACAGTAATTGTTCACAGAGGTAAAATTTCAGATGCTAACTTTACCATCGACAAGCAGGGAACGCGTCGTGTGTATCATGTGTGGCATAACTATGGGAAAGGTGTAAGACGGATACCACTGGATAGCAAAGCTCATGGTATTGGCACGACAGGTGGAGGTTTTTGTGGAAATAAATCAAGGAGCTCAAACTTGTTGCCAATCATCCCTTCACGCAACCCGGACCCGATGCAAAAAAAGCAGACAATTTTTAAAAATATAAATAGTTTTTCTAATTGATTCATGCAATTTCAACTCGCACTTCTTTTCCTTTCGGCTGTTCCCTACAGGGGTCGCCACAGCAAACCATTCACCTCCATCTCGCCCTGTCCCATTGGGTCCCGTTGGGTCTGGTGTTTCTCAACTTTCTCTTCACAATATCCCACACATTCTCTATGGGGTTCAAGTCAGGAGAGTTGGCAGGCCAATTGAGCACAGTAATACCATGGTCAGTAAACCATTTACCAGTGGCTTTGGCACTGTGAGCAGGTGCCAGGTCGTGCTGTAAAATGAAATTTTCATCTCCATAAAGCTTTTCTGCAGATGGAAGCATGAAAGTGCTCCAAAATCTCGTGATAGCTAGCTGCATTTACCCCGCCCTTGATAAAACACAGTGGACCAACACCAGCAGCTGACATGGCACCCCAGACTGTGGGTACTTGACACTGGACTTCAGGCATTTTGGCATTTCCTTCTCCCCAATCTTCCTCCAGACTCTGGCACCTTGATTTCCAAATGACATAAAAAATTTGCTTTCATCTGAAAAAAGTACTTTGGACCACTGAGCAATAGTCCAGTGCTGCTTCTCTGTAGCCCAGGTCAGATGCTTCTGCCGCTGTTTCTGGTTCAAAAGTGGCTTGACCCGGGGAATGCGACACCTGTAGCCCAGTCCACTGCTTCCACAGGTCCCCCAAAGTGTGGAATCGGCCCTTCTCCACAATATTCCTCAGGCTCCAGTCACCTCTTCTGGTTGTGCAGCATTTTCTGCCACACTTTTTCCTTCCTACAGACGTCCCACTGAGGTGCTTGATACAGCTCTCTGGGAACAGCCTATTCGCTCAGAGATTTCTTTTTCTTTCTGTGTCTTACCCTCTTGCTTGAGGGTGTCAATGATGGCCTTCTGTACAGCAGTCAGGTCGGCCGTCTTACCCATGATTGCGGTTTTGAGTAATGAACCAGGCTGGGAGTTTTTAAAAGCCTCAGGAATCTTTTGAAGGTGTTTAGAGTTAATTTGTTGATACAGATGATTAGTTAATAGCTCGTTTATAGTACGTTTTCATGATATGCTAATTTTTGGGATAGGAATTTTGTGTTTTCATGAGCTGAATCTAAAATATATGAAAGTTTAATTTGTATCAGTACATTACAGAAAATAGTGATTTTTATTTAAATAATTGATCTTGATCAGAGTTATGGTGAATCTTCTTCTTCTTCTTTTCCTTTTGTCTTTTCCCTTTAGGGGTCGCCACAGCAAACCATCCGCCTCCATCTCACCCTGTCCTCTGCATCTTCTTCTCTTACTCCAATGACCTTCATGTCCTCCTTCACCACATCCATAAATCGCTTCTTTGGTCTTCCTCTAGGCCTTCTGCCTGGAAGTTCCAACCTCAGCATCCTACTACCAAAATACTCACTATCCCTCCTCTGTACATGTCCAAACCATCTCAATCTAGCCTCTCTGACTTTGTCTCCAAAACATCTTACATGGGCTGTCCCTCTGATGTCCTCATTTCTAATCCTATCCATGCTCGTTACTCCCAGAGAGAACCTCAACATTTTCATCTCTGCTACCTCCAGCTCTGCCTCCTACCTTTTCCTCAGCGCGACTGTTTCTAAGCCATAAATGCAGCCGTGGGGGGGCACAAACCAGTGTCTCTCCCTCACACCGGTCCCAAGCCCGGATAAATGCAGAGGGTTGCGCCACGAAGGGCATCCGGCGTAAAACAAATGCCAAATAAACTATGCGAATCACAAGAAAGAATGACATACCGGATCGGTCGAGGCCCGGGTTAACAACGACCGCCATCAGTGCCGTCAACCAACAGGGTGCTGAGGAAATTGGACTACTGTTGGTCGAAGACGTCGAAGAAGGAGAGGCGGGAGGCGTGTCCGTCGCCAGAGAGGCTAGAAGCATAGGAGCAGGGTTTAAGCTGTTTTATCATGGTGTGGATGGGAAGAGAAATGGAGTCGGAGTCATCTTGAAGGAGGAGTTTGTCAGGAATGTTCTAGAAGTGAAAAGAGTGTCAGACAGAGTGATGAGTCTCAATTTAGAAATTGAAGGTGTGATGGTCAATGTTGTTAGTGCTTATGCCCCACAGACAGGATGTGAGCGAGAAGAGGAGAGATTCTGGAGGGAGTTAGATGAAGTGATGTAGAGTACCCCCAGAGGTGAAAGAGTGGTCATTGGGGCAGACTTCAATGGACATGTTGGTGCAGGAAACAGAGGGGACGAGGAAGTGATGGGCAGGTTTGGTATCCAGGACAGGAACGCAGAAGGACAGATGTTGGTAGATTAGCACAGCGTAAGGCAAAGGTAGCAGTGTCAAAGGCCAAACAGAGCGCGTTTGATGACTTGTATGATCGGTTGGAAAGTAAGGAGGGAGAAAATGATTTATACAGGTTGGCACAGGAGAGAAATAGAGATGGGAAGGACGTGCAGCAAGTTAGATTGATAAAGGACAGAGAGGGAAATGTATTGACTGATGAAAGAAGTATGCTGGGAAGATGGAAAGAGTACTTTGAAGAGCTGATGAATGAGGAAAATGAGAGAGAAAAAAGAGTAGAAGAGGTGACTGTTGAGGACCAGGAAGTAGCAAAGATTAGTAAGGGTGACGTGAGGAGGGCATTGAAGAGGATGAAGAATGGAAAGGCAGTTGGTCCTGATGACATACCGGTGGAGGCATGAAAGTGTCTAGGAGAGGTAGCAGTAGATTTTCTGACAAGAACATTTAACAAGGTCTTAGAGAGTGAGAGGATGCCAGAGGAATGGAGGAGAAGTGTGCTGGTGCCCATTTTTAAGAACAAGGGAGATCTGCAGAGTTGTGGCAACTACAGAGGGATAAAGTTGATGAGCCATATGATGAAGTTATGGGAAAGAATAGTGGAAGCTAGACTAAGGGCAGCATTTGTGAACAAACAACAGTTTGGTTTCATGCCAAGAAAGAGCACCACAGATGCAGTGTTTGCCTTGAGGATGTTAATGGAGAAGTACAGAGAAGGTCAGAGGGAGCTGCATTGTGCCTTTGTGGATCTGGAGAAAGCATATGACAGGGTGCCGAGAGAAGAACTGTGGTATTGCATGAGGAAGTCTGGAGTGGCAGAGAAGTATGTTAGAGTGGTGCAGGACATGTATGAGAGATGTAAGACAGTGGTGAGGTGTGCTGTCGGTGTGACAGAAGAGTTCAAGGTGGAGGTGGGACTGCATCAAGTTGTTATGCTAAGTTAAAATGCTATGGTGATGGACAGGCTGACAGACGAGGTTAGACAAGATTCCCCATGGACTATGATGTTTGCAGATGACCTTATGATCTGTAGTGAGAGCAGAGAACAAGTGCAGGAAAATCTAGAGAGGTGGAGGTACGCCCTGGAAAGGAGGGGAATGAAGATTAGCCTCAGTAAGACAGAATACATGTGCATGAATGACAAGGACCCAAGAGGAACGGTGAGATTAAAGGGAGCAGAGATAAGAAAGGTGGAGGATTTTAAGTACTTAGGCTCAACAATCCAGAGCAATGGAGAGTGTGGAAAAGAGGTGAAGAAGCGTGTGCAGGCAGGTTGGAATGGTTGGAGAAAAGTGTCCGGTGTGATGTGTGATAGGAGGGTATCGGCAAGAATGAAAGGAAAAGTGTACAAGACTGTGTTGAGGCCAACAATGTTGTATGGTTTAGAAACAGTGGCCCTGGGGAAAAGACAGGAGCTGGAGGTAGCAGAGATTAAAATGTTGAGGTTCTCTTTGGGAGTAACGAGGATGGATCGGATTAGGAATGAGCACATCAGAGGGACAGCACATGTAAGACGTTTTGGAGACAAAGTCAGAGAGGCTAGAATGAGATGGTTTGGACATGTACAGAGGATGGATAGTGAGTATATTGGTAATAGGATGCCGAGGCTGGAACTACCAGGCAAAAGGCCTAGAGGAAGACCAAAGAGACGATTCATGGATGTGGTGAAGGAGGACATGAAGGTCGTTGGTGTAAGAGAAGAAGATACAAAGGATAGGGTGAGATGGAGGCAGATGATTCGCCATGGCGACCCCTGAAGGGAAAAGCCGAAAGGAAAAGAAGAAGAAGAAGAAGACTGTTTCTAAGCCATACAACATCGCTGGCTTCACCACCGTCTTGTACACTTTTCCTTTCATTCTTGCTGACACTCTCCTATCGCACATCACACCGGACACTTTTCTCCAACCATTCCAGCCTGCCTGCAGACGCTTCTTCACCTCTTTTCCACACTCTCCATTGCTCTGGATTGTTGAGCCTAAGTACTTAAAATCCTCCACCTTCCTGATCTCTGCTCCCTGTAACATCACCGTTCCTCCTGTGTCTTTCTCATTCACAGACATGTATTCTGATTTTCTGAGGCTCATCTTCATTCCCCTCCTTTCCAGAGCATACCTCCACCTCTCTAGATTTTCCTGCACTGGTTCTCTGCTCTCACGACAGATCACAATGTCATCTGCAAACATCATCGTCCATGGAGATTCTTGTCTAACCTCGTCTGTAAGCCTGTCCATCACCATAGCAAACAAGAAGGGGCTGAGAGCTGAGAGCAGTTCTTCTCTCGGCACCCTGTCATATGCTTTATCCAGATCCACAAAGGCACAATGCAGCTCCCTCTGACCTTCTCTGTACTTCTCCATTAACATCCTCAAGGCAAACACTGCATCTGTGGTGCTCTTTCTTGGCATGAAACCAAACTGTTGTTTGTTCACAAATGCTGACCTTAGTCTAGCTTCCACTATTCTTTCCCATAACTTCATTGTATGGCTCATCAACTTTATCCCTCTGTAGTTGCCACAACTCTGCAGATCTCCCTTGTTCTTAAAAATGGGCACCAGCACACTTCTCCTCCATTCCTCTGGCATCCTCTCACTTTCTAAGACCTTGTTAAATGTTCTTGTCAGAAAATCTACTGCTACCTCTCCTAGACACTTCCATACCTCCACCGGTATGTCATCAGGACCAACTGCCTTTCCATTCTTCATCCTCTTCAATGCCCTCCTCACGTCACCCTTACTAATCTTTGCTACTTCCTGCTCCTCAACAGTCACCTCTTCTACTCTTTTTTCTCTCTCTCATTTTCCTCATTCATCAGCTCTTTAAAGTACTCTTTACATCTTCCCAGCACACTTCTGTCATCAGTCAATACATTTCCCTCTCTGTCCTTTATCAATCTAACTTGCTGAACGTCCTTCCCATCTCTAGCTCTCTGCTGTGCCAATTTGTATTGATCATTTTCCTCCCTCCTTACTGTCCAACCTATCATACAAGTCATCATACGCCCTCTGTTTGGCTTTAGCCACTGCTGCTTTCGCCTTACGCTGTGTCTCCCTGTACTCCTGTTTACTCTCTTCGGTCCTCTCAATGTCCCACGTCTTCCTTTGTACACACTCTTGCACTTCCTCATTCCATCCTCCACTTTGTTTTCTGCTCTGCCTTTGCCTTCTTCACCTTCCTCACCATCAGAGTCATCCTGCATACCACCATCCTATGCTTTTTGGCAACACTCTCACCCGCTACTACTTTGCAGTCACTGACTTCCTTCAAATTACATCGCCTACACAAGATGTAGTCTACCTGTGTGCTCCTACCTCCGCTTTTATAACTCACCCTATGCTCCTGTTTCTTATTGAAGAAAGTATTCACCAGAGCCATTTCCATCCTTTTTGTAAAATCGATCAACATCTGTCCTTCTGTGTTCCTGTCCTGGATACCAAACCTGCCCATCACTTCCTCGTCCCCTCTGTTGCCTGCACCAACATGTCCATTGAAGTCTGCACCAATGACCACTCTTTCACCTCTGGGGGTATTCTGCATCACTTCATCTAAGTCACTCCAGAATCTCTCCTTCTCTTTTAGCTCACATCCTGTCTGTGGGGCATAAGCACTAACAACAGTGAACATCATGCCTTCAATTTCTAACTTGAAACTCATCACTCTGTCTGACACTCTTTCCACTTCTAGAGCATTCCTGACAAACTTCTCATTCAAGATGACTCCTACTCGATTTCTCTTCCCATCCACACCATGATAAAATAGCTTAAACCCTGCTCCTAAGCTTTTAGCTTTGCTACCGTTCCACCTGGTCTCCTGAACACACAGTATGTCCACCTTCCTTCTCTGCATCATGTCAGCCAGCTCTCTATCTTTTCCTTGTATAGTTCCAACATTCAAAGTCCCTACTCTCAGTTCGAGACTCGTGCTTTTCCTCTTCTCTCTCTGCCTACAGACACGCCTCCCACCTTTCCTTCTTCAACGTCTTCGACCAACAGTAGTCCAATTTCCATCAGCAACCCTGTTGGTTGACAGCACTGATGGCGGTCATTGATAACCCGGGCCTCGACCGATCCGGTCTGAGTTTCGTCTTTCTGGTTTGCATTTTGTATTTTGGCAAAAGTTTTACGTCGGATACCCTTCCTGTCACAACCCTCTGCATTTCTCCGGGCTTGGGACCGGCATAAGGGTGAGAGACACTGGTTATTGCCCCCCTTCAAATTACATCGTCTACACAAGATGTAGTCTACCTGTGTGCTCCTACCGCCGCTTTTATAAGTCACCCTATGCTCCTGCTTCTTCTGGAAGAAAGTATTCACCACAGCCATTTCCATCCTTTTTGCAAAATTTGTCAGCATCTGCCCTTCTGTGTTCCTGTCCTGGATACCAAACCTGCCCATCACTTCCTCGTCCCCTCTGTTGCCTGCACCAACATGTCCATTGAAGTCTGCACCAATGACCTCTCTTTCACCTCTGGGGGTACTCAGCATCATTTCATCTCATGCCTCACCTCTTCTCACGTCTTCTCACGAAAGACTCACGCCTTTCCTCTTCTCTCTCCGCATACGGACACGCCTCCTTCCTCTCCTTCTTCGACCAACAGAAGTCCAATTTCCACCAGCATCCTGTTGGTTAACAGCACTGATGGCGGTTGTTTTTAACCCGGGCCTCGACCGATCCGGTATGAATTTCGTTTTGATCATTTGTACGAGAATTTTGGCATAAGTTTTACGCCGGATTTGTGCCCCCCCCCCCTCCCCCAAACGGCTGCATTAATTTCAACTCATACATAAGTGTAATTTAAAATAACAAAAGAAACACAATTTCTCCAGATATGTGTAGCTAACTGGGTTATCAAAGGCCAGCCATGTCTCTTACTGCCTATGGTGTGAGGTTCATGTAACAGAACTATTGCTGACTTTTATCAAGAGTAGCTGCATAGCTGAAAGCGTGTTTCTGCCCTGCGATGGCCTGGCGAGCTGTCCAGGGTGTGCTCTGCCCTCATCTGGAGTTGATGGGGATGGGCACCAGCCTCCCCACGACCCTAATTAGTATTAAAAAGTTACAGAAATTGAACTGAACTGATGCACAGTGGTGGCAAAGGTCAGACGTGCCCAGGCGATTGATGCTAATAGGAGTGTGAGAGGGTTTCGAGACTGTTTGACTGGTAAATTGCCAAAATGTTGTGCTTTCCTGTAGTATTTGAAAGTCAAAATGACCCTCATATGAGATGATGATATCATCATTTTCAAATTATTTTCTTATCTCAATTTTCCCTGTGTATTTCTTTCAGAAGACCTTTGATATATTTTCTCCCTCACTTGTCTGGAGTCAGGATGGTTCTAAACTGTTGGTAGCTAAAGACATTTGTCCTGGGGATGTCATACTCAAATTGAGCTGAGTTGTTTGGGCAGTGGTGGCACAGTGGTAGGGTGCTGGATTATTAATCCCATGGTGAGAGGTTCAAGACCCACTATCAACGGGTTGTCACTGCTCCTTCCCCCAGTTCCCCAGTGTCCCAGTGCAGCTAACTGCATTATCAAGGCTGGAAATGTCTTTCACTGTCCATGGAGTGAGGTTCATGTAAAAGAACCATTGTTGACTTTTGTCAAGAGTCGCAGCAAAGCCGTCAGCATGTTTCTGCCTTGCGATGGCCTGGTGAGCCATCCAGGGTGTACTCTGCCCTCGCCCGGAGTCGGCTGAGATGGGCACCAACCTCCTTGCAACCCTAATTAGGATTAAGCGGTTCAGAAAATGAATGAACATAGATAATGACCGAGGGATGTACACTGATCTGCCATAATAATAACACCACAGAACTACTCTGGTTTGGCAGCTGCATAAATGTAAACTTTAAAACACTGTGCATCCTGACTCCTTATTTTATAGGCAGCATTAACAGTTTCAGCAGTTTGTGTGGCAGTCACGTTTCTGGGGCATCAGATCAGACCTACAATCCTTCGCTTCACGCTCCACATGCATCAGTGTGTCCTGAGCACCCAAGATACTCTTAACAGTTCACTGGCTGTTCTTCCCTGGATCACCATTTTTGATGTTATGGTTTTCATTACATATAATAATAATAATAATAATAATAATAATAATAATAATAATGAGATTTCCTTTCAGCTTTTCCCTTTTTTTTCAGGGGTCACCACAGCAAATGATTCGCACATTTGATTTGGCATAGGTTTTTATGTCAGATGCCCTTCCTGACACGCTTTTAGCAAGGGACAGAAGCACGCTGGCGGCTTTGCAGCCTACTATTTTTACGAAGGTCAGCAATGGTTCTTTTACATGCCTCTCTACCATAGACAGTGAGAGACATGGCCCACCTTTGATAACCAGGGAGCTGCACTGGGGGGGTCAGGGCAGTGACAACCTTGTGGGGACTTGATCCTATCCATCCTCGTTACTCCCAAAGAGAACCTCAACATTTTCATCTCTGCTACCTCCAACTCTGACTCCTGTCTTTTCCCCAGTGCCACTGTCTCTAAATCATACAACATCACTGGCCTCATCACCGTCTTGTACACTTTTCCCTTCATTCTTGCCGATACTCTCCTATCACACATCACACCGGACACTTTTCTCCATCCATTCCAACCTGCCTGCACGCGCTTCTTCACCTCTTTTCCACACCCTCCATTGCTCTGGATTGTTGAGCCTAAGTACTTAAAATCCTCCACCTTCTTTATCTCTGCCCCCTGTAACCTCACCGTTCCTCTTGGGTCCTTGTCGTTCATACACATGTATTCTGTCTTACTGAGACTAACCTTCATTCCCCTCTTTTCCAGGGCATACCTCCACCTCTCTAGATTTTCCTCCACTTGTTCTCTGCTCTCACTACAGATCACGATGTCATCTGCAAACATCATAGTCTATGGAGATTCTTGTCTAACCTTGTCTGTCAGCCTGTCCATCACCATAGCAAACAAGAAGGGGCTGAGAGCTGACCCTTGATGCAGTCCTACCTCCACCTTGAACTCTTCTGTCACACCGACAGCACACCTCACCACTGTTTTACATCTCTCATACATGTCCTGCACCACTCTAACATACTTCTCTGCCACTCCAGATTTCCTCATACAATACCACAGTTCTTCTCTCGGCACCCTGTCATATGCTTTCTCCAGATCCACGAAGGCACAATGCAGCTCCTTCTGACCTTCTCTGTACTTCTCTATTAACATCCTCAAAGCAAACACTGCATCTGTGGTGCTCTTTCTTGGCATGAAACCAAACTGTTGTTCACAAATGCTGACCTCTGCCCTTAGTCTAGCTTCCACTATTCTTTCCCATAACTTCATTGTATGGCTCATCAACTTTATCCCTCTGTAGTTGCCACATCTCTGTACATCTCCCTTGTTCTTAAAAATGGGCACAAGCACACTTCTCCTCCATTCCTCCGGCATCTGCTCACTTTCTAACACCTTGTTGAATATTCTTGTCAGAAAATCTACTGCTACCTCCCCTAGACACTTCCATACCTCAACTGGTATGTCATCAGGGCCAACTGCCTTTCCACTCTTCATCCTCTTCAATGCCCTCCTCACTTCTCCCTTACTAATCTTTGCTACTTCCTGGTCCTCAACAGTCACCCCTTTTACTCTTTTTTCTCTCTCATTTTCCCCATTCATCAGCTCTTCAAAGTACTCTTTCCATCTTCCCAGCACACTTCTGTCATCAGTCAATAATAATAATAATAATAATAATAATAATAATTATAATAATAATACCTCCACCACCACCACCACTACTACTACTACTACCACCACCACTACTACCAGCATAAAGTGATTGTTAATACTACTTTTTGATTATTCAAATATATTCTATATATTTGTTATCTATAATAAGCTGAGTGGTTTGTTCAATAATGAAATAAAACACCAGAGATGACAGAGGGCAGCCTTGCCTGCATCCTTATTCCACTATGAAGCTCCTGGATCCAGAAATATTAATGTTAACAGTAGTCTGTTCTATAAAGTGGAGCTCAGGTGGTTGCAGGTAGGATACTCAGTCACTCATTTATTAAACTACTTGTTCATACTAGGGTCATGATGAGGCCGGTACCTATCTCAGCTAACAGTGGGTGAAGACAAGGTCCACCCTGAACTGCTCACCAGACCATCACATGGCCCACATACAGGAGCCCACTTACACTCACACACACACTTAGAGTCAGTCTTAAACAGTCAATTAGCCTAATGTGCAGCCTTTGGCTTGTTGGAGGACACTGGAAGAAACCCGCACAAGCATCTGGAAAACATGCGAGTTCTACACAAGCGTGCCCAAGCCCAGGACTTGACTTGGTGTGCCTTGCTGTGAAATGAATATGCGAACCACTACACCACCATGCCACCTCCCTTCTGTCAGTTCTGTATATCCTTATAATTAGGATTTTTAAAAGAATAAGTTAAAAATTATCCTATTTTGTTTTATGTATATTTTATTCTCTGTAGTGTGCTAGGTGATAGCTGTTTTCTCAGATTATATGTGATAATGTTTACAACTGCTTGCTTTGTTGACAATCATATTTTTGCTTAGTGACCCTTGTTTCAGGTAAATAAGTCTGTTGGGTTTTTACACCCGAGCCTCGTGGTTCATCATACATCACAGAGCAACCTTAAAAAATTCCTCGTTTTATATTCTAATTGGAGCATGCAACACGGTGGGGTAGCGCTTTGCACATCTGCCTCACAGCAAGAGAACCTGAGTTCGAGCTCAGGCGCTTCTACGTGGAGTTCTCCTGTGTGCATGTTCTCCTCTAGCAGCCCGTGTGGTACTGTTGGTACTCCTGATTCATCACACAGTCGAAATAGCATGTACAGTATGCTGAAATCTCCCTTAGTTGTGAGTGTGTATGTGAATGGTTGTGTGAGTGCTGGCCCTACGATAGTCTGGCCACTGTCTAGGGTGTATTCCGCCCTCGCCCAGAGTTGGTTGAGAACAGTGCCAGCCTCCCTGCATCCCTAATTGGGATTAAATTTCTTTAAAAATGAATCAACAAATACATTCTAATCAGAAAACTACTTATATCCCTCGCAATAGAATTTTTTTTCTTTCATCATGTGGATGACTACATTCATGTGTGTTGCCTACCTGGGAAGGACATTGCACCAGGATGCATTATGGGAAGAAGGCAGGACATAAAAAAATGCTTAAGTCACATGAAAGCTGTGATACATACCACCTACATTAAGATTGTTGCTGGCCAAGTACACGTCTTCATGGAAACTTTATTTATGGGAGTGAATCAGTAGGATAATGCCACACTGCAAAAAAGTTTGTAAAGTGTTTACTTGGCTTTCTGACCCAATAGCTATCTATGGGACAATGAGCCCTTTCAGAATTTAAATAATTTAAAGAATCTGCTACGGCTCACTTGCCCTGATGAGTCACAGCTGCTTTGGAATAAAAAAAAAAAAAAAAAAAAAGGAAACCTAAACAATATTAAGCAGGTGGTCATAATGTTATGGTAATTTTATGAAGTGCATTTTATTCAGTACATTTCCATTTACCCGATATTGGAAGAGTTAACCTTTTTTTAATTAAACAAGCTCACTATAAGTTCCTTGAAAAGATGTCTGTGCTTCCCAGAAGCACTTGTGGCCTTTTTATTTTGGTTTATTATCTCAGACTATGATACACTGCTGCACTCAGAACAAATGAGGGAGAAGGAAGGAGGCCACTGTGTAATGTAATTTTATTTAATGTGCTTTGTTTTAATACATATTTATAAAGTGTGGTGGTGGGTCTGAGAGCTTAACAGTCATTATTTATTTAGCAGTTGTTTAATTCTCTAGAATAAAGTTACAGACTTGTGCTCCTGTGCTGATTTTAACATGCTGTTTGCATGGTTTTAGGACATTCTCGTCACCATCGTTGTGCATTTTAATCGATTTTAATCCACTTTACACATTGCACTGTTCTATTGTAGGAAAATAATCTGTTACGGGGTGGTGCAATATGGCTTTATGCAAAGCTGGGCCACTATTACCACCCCAATGTTGATTATTTTCCTTTAACAATGAATTTCATAATGTTTAATCATTTTGTTTAATTTAGTACTGAATGTCACCTTGTGTTTTTAACCATATATAGTTACTACAGTGTTGTGAAATGTCCAGGAGAAAAGTATTTTAGAGAAATATTATTATTGTACTTATAAATATTTATTCCCTTGACTGTGCTTTTACTCATGTGTGAAGTTACTTAAAATTAAAATATAGCTTGTCATGTCAATGATAAAACAGAAAGAGCAAAGCCATTTGTCCTGAACAATTTTCTGTGTTGGAGAAACATCTCGAGCAGATGCGAGAGATACCTTCCATAAATGTTAAATGAACATCACCTGACAAGCTGAAAGCTTCACCCTAGAAACAAGTGTAAATTTTTTTTGTGAAAAAAAAAAACAAACAACAACAATATTTTCAATACATTGTGTATGAAAATGAATCTCCCCCTTCACATTCTTTACATTTTGTTCCTTTGCCTGAAGACCAACACACACAAAATTATTTTGCCAGCTGTGTTTACTTAGTGCAGTTTTTAACAACGACTGCAATGTTTCATTGTAAACTATTATATACTGTATTGATGGAATTGAAATGGATTGGTGATCTGTTCAGTGTGTACCCCACCTTCACCCTGAATCGGCTTGAGCTAGCAGCCAGTCACCCTAATATGATTAAGCAGTTTGGTGAATGAATGATTACTACTCCAGAATTATTGGCACCCTGATTAAAATGTACTAAAAGCCTTAAAATAAACTAAATTTTTCATGCGGATGCTACTCTCGTACTGAAAAATGTAACCTTCACCTTAAGTGATTTTTAAGGGGAAAAAATTCCTAACTAAGGAATAATTAATTTTCATAAAAATTACATCTTCCAAAATTATTGGCACCCCAACATGTCCTGGGAAGTAAATATAATTGAAGTATTTCAGTAATTTCTACAGTAGTTTACAAAGTAGATCAGAGTATCTAAGAACATTTAATTAGTAATTCATCACTTCCTGTTTCCCTGGGGTATAAATATGATGTGACACAGAGGTCATTTCTCTTATCCACTTTTCAACATGGAAAATACAAAGGAACTCAGGAAGTCAGGCAACAGCTACAAAAAAAAAAAAAAAAAAAAAGTGCCCCTCACCTGCTCCTGTCCATATCTGGTCTCAGAGAAATCATTAAGAAGTTCATTAAGAAGTTTACGACAACCGGAACAGCGGTAAACAGGCCTGAACGAGGACGCGAGGTTATTTTCTCACCATGTACAGTGAGGAGGTTGGTAAGAGACATAGAAAGTGCTCTAAAGCTCAGGGTTTAATAATCTCAACAAATGGGAGCACCTTGAGATCACAAAGTCTCCAAAACAATCATCAGGTGCCATCTACATGTCAACAAGCTGTTTGGGAGGCATGCACGGAAAAACCTTTTTCTTACTCACAATCATAAACAAAAACATCTGGAAATTTTCACCAGACACAGAATCACGCTCCTTCCATAGCCATCTCAGTCCCCAGAAATCCCATTGAAACCTGTGGAGTGAGCTGAAGAGGAGACACCAGAGAAGTGGACCTATGTCACGAGATGATTTAGAGAGATTGGTGCGGAGAGAAACGGTCCAAGATCCTCTTTGTGTATTCTCCTCATCTTGTGAAAAATTATAGAAGATCAGGTGCTGTTTTGTTGGTAAAATGCGGTTGTACAAAATATTAACAACAGTGTTGTTAATAATGTGGCACATATGATCCGATGTAACAGAATTATTTGTTAATGTGGGATTTTTTCCTCCCACTGAATAAATGCACTTGAATTAAAGATTGGATGCTCCCATTTTTTCCCCATTGTGTTCCTGTATTATTTAGGGGGGAAAAAATATTAGAATCAAAAGAACACATCTTAACCATGGGTGTCAATAATTATGGAGGGCAGTGCATGTCATATGTGTGTTCCTCTACTTATTGGGGACCAGTAAATGCTAGGAACATGATCTGCAATGGTCCCATCCAGGAGCTTCATGCAACAGAAACCGAGATAAGTTCCAGCCTGCTGAGCCAGTGGTCTTGAGTGTATAATCCCAGTTGCCCTAATAAAATACATCATTGTTGGACATGTCTCATCAAACCCATACACTGGACAAATATAATGAAAAGAAATAATCTTTTTAATTAATGTTCATTTAAGGCAATCCAATACAAAGCATTTCACAACCCACCGTTATAACAACAATCGTGTACAATATAATTCATCAGAGGTGAAAAGTAAACATGCCAGTGAAAATAGTAACTAAAAATTAGAAATACTGTACATAAAAACAACAAATAATTCAAAATCAATGCATATATTTAAAAAGTTCATAACAGACCATGTGACATGCTGTGGGCTGCCAGTTTTTAAACTAAATAAATATCACGAAAAAAATTGAAATAATTACAGGTACAGCAAGGAAATAAGGACAGCTCACTAGGCCTTCTTTATATTTGGCAGATGCATGCACAATGAATTGGCCAAAATTAAAATTATCTCTACAGTATGTTACAGATCTTGGCACAGAAGGTTTTTGTAAATGTGTAGGATGAACTCATGCTTGGAGAGATGTGTCTCTTGGTGTAAAAATGTCAGCAGACTTACATATCATCTTCTACAGGCAGTGGAATAAATTAACAAATAATAGGAAAGGTGTAGATTTTTGCAATTTGCAAAATTTAAGAAATAAAGGAATTCTTTCAATGTTTTCGAGTCGACTGATACATAAAACACACCCACTACACTCAGTCTTCAGTGGTGCATGTTAAATCCTAGAACTGCTCAGGAGATGTTTGGTACTCCTGAGTATCGAGCTTAAGTTTCAATCTCTTCAATGCTTTAAAGGTTTTACTTCTAGCATCAAATTACTGAATATTAAAGGAATTTGTATGGAGCATTGTCCTTTGCTGACTGTTCCTTGTGTTAGGAGGGCAGTGGTGGCTCTGTGTTTAAGGTTAAGATTACCGAAATGAAGGTCGGAGGCGCAAGCCCCAGTACCACCAGGCTATCACTGTTGAGCCCTTTGAGCAAGGACCTGGACCTACTACCGCTCTATTGTATAAATGTGTAAGTCAGCCAGGATCGGGGTGTCTGCCAAATGCAATAAATGTAGAGCTATTGCTTGCTGAGCGATGTGTTTTTGATAGAGTGCTGTATTCTAAATCGACTTTGTGAACCACTTGAGTATTTTGTATTTGTGATCAGGCTGGGTTTCTGGTGCAACCACCCAGCAATGAGTGTGTGACTTACATAGAAATATAATGTTAAATTACTGGGCAAGTGCAAAAAAAAAAAAAAATAATAATAATACGATAACTCTACACCAGTGGGTGCCTGATGGTAAGGTGCTGGATTACCGATCCAAAGATTGGGGGTTCAAGTCCCACTGTCCACGCTGATGTGGGGGACAGGATTGACAACTGAGGACAGTGGTTCAAGTCCTCCTGACTTGTTTCTGCCCTGCGATGGCCTGATAAGCTGTTTAGGGTGTACCCTGCCCTCACCCAGAGACAGCTCAGATGAGTGTCAGCCTCCTTGTGACCATGATTAGGATTAAGCGGCTCGGAAAATGGATCGATGGATGCAAAATGAATGAAAAATACTAGAAACTGATTACAACTGGACATGAATATGACTTTCTTTGGAATAATTTAACTCTGTGTGTGTGTGTGTGTGTGTGTGTGTGTGTGTGTGTGTGTGTGTGTGTGTGTGGGTGGGGGGGGTGTCTGTAAACATCAGAGAAAGAGCCTCACTGGAAAGTTATATCTAAAATGTCAAACATGGACTCAAGCATTTACAGTAAATCTTTCCATCCCTAAATGAGAGTTACTGCCACTACTCTTCTAGCTAATAGACAATTAGACATCATGTTGAATACTTAAAGAAATTCTGTACAAATATCCAAGAAAATATCTTCATAACTTTAATGAAAGGAAAGGCAACAAGGTTGAGTTGAAAACAGTAATAGAACCTCCACGCAAGAACCCTCTAAACTTCAGTCAATTGGCGACTATTGATAATTAATTTCTTAAGAAATGCATTCCCATAACACCCATAAAAGTCCATTCCCAAATCATGAGCGCTAACATGGAGGGGTTCCACCTCTTTGTTGTTATATGAGTCTTCACTTTTCTGAGAGCTCTAGATTTTAGAACATGGGTGTGGAGTTTAGTCTATTAATTTACAGTAGTTACAGATGCTGAGGAGGCCTGGTGTACATTCCTTGGTGGTACAACTCATCCCAAAGATGTTCAATGGAGTTCAGATTAAGGTTTGGGACATTCAAGTTCCGCACTGTCACCTCGGCTAGCCATGGCTAGGACCTCATTTTGAATTCCTCATTTGTGCTCCAAGTAATCTTTAATGCTACAGCATAAAATATATTCAAACTATTGTGTGCGTACCCTGTTAACTGTTTGGGAAAGTTGACATATGGGTGTGATGGCTTGGTGTCTCCAACACTTAGGCAGTTCTTGTAAATCTGTTGAGTTCTTTTACTTTACTGTCTTGCAACAGAAGTAGAGCGCTTACAGCAATCCTGGCTAAAAATAAAGAGCATTCATGAGGTCTTGTTTGTGGTTAACCCTCGGAAAGCATTAATAAAAGTATGCAATACTCCTAAATAGCCATATTTTGCTGCCACGGCCACTGAAGTTAGCCGGAGCAGAAGCTGGAGAAATGGGTTCCATCCATTCACCTGAATTGTTAGTGCAATAACTTTAAAAGTACATGACACAAGATCACCAAATTTGGTGTATGGGTTCTGCTCAGGGGAGAATCATGTGGGTATGTATATGGGTGACCTTGACCTTATTTCAAGGTCACTTTTTATTATTGTACACGTGAAATTATCCTCCCGGTACATGTTGCCTTCACATGAGATGCCACTTGATAGAGTCCTATCCCCTATTGGATGAGGAGCAGTCATCGCCTGATAGTAAGAGAAGTGGCTTTGGGATCAAACCAGCAGGACATATGTGTGGCGGTGGGAGAGTGAGCTGCACCTTCCTGTCCTCAACATTCATGGCTGAAGTACCTCTGAGCAAGGCATCTAACCTCCAACTGCTCTACGGGCACTACAATGTGTGTGGCGGCCCACTGCTCCAAGTGTTTTCTGATTATTTACATGTGTGTGTGTGTGTATGTGTGTGTGTGTGTGTGTGTGTGTGTGTGTGTGTGTGTGTGTGCTCGCTCACTTTGGATGGGTTAAATCAGAGGCAATAATTTCCCTTGTGGGATTAATACAGTATAGAAAATTTCAAAAATAAAAATAAAGTATTTGACAAGGCACAATGTACCAGTTGACGTGTTCTCTGTGTAATAAATTTATCTGTACGAGGCTTGTGTTTAGAACTGTGTTCGTGTAGCTTGTGTGGTCTATGAATCAATCCTAAATATTAATTGAAGCTTTCTGCATTATGCTGCTGCCACATGAATAGCAGATAAATAACTGCATGAACAAGGCAGAGGATAGATCTTCTTAATAAGATGGACAGTGGATCTATTGTGTAGTCATTCTGTCACAGCCTGGAATTATTAATGCTCACTGCCCTCTATAATTATTGTCACTCCTGTTTAAGATGTGTTAAAAGCCTTAAAATAAATAATTGTGGCACACATGATTTGATGTAGATGAATTATTTCTTAATGTGTGACCCCCCCCCCCCCCCCAATAAATATACTTGAATTAAAGGTTGGCTTTTTCTCTTTTTTCCCCATTGTGGTCTGACATATTATTTTAGAAAAAATTGAAGTTCTTATAAGATAAAGAACACATCTTAACCCGAAGTATTAATACGTATGGAGGGCATTGTACACTTAAATGGAATATTATGGGACAAGTTTGTCTCAGTGGTTAATACCCAAATTTCACTGGAGCACGGCAGACTTATGGAAGCAAAAATGTAGTCATCCACAAACGTTCCGCAATTATTCCCTTATCTTCCGTGTCATTCTGTGCCATTCTTATTCCTTAAGTCTTCCTCCACTTCCGTATGCTTCCGGCAGGCCAAAATATTCCAGGAACGGGCTTTTGAGCATGTTCAAAAGCCCGTTCACGGAAAAAAATTCTGTGAGTGTTCTGTGCTCTACACACCACTCACCATCAGCACCATCAGCACCATCAACACCACCAGCAGCAGCATCAGTCAGAGCGCTTGCCAGGTGCTTTTCCCCCTCACTTTAAGACATGGCCCCTGAAGACCGATCGATGACACACCGTGAGTATTTCACCTTCTTCTGATTCACTGATCCACTGCTAATTGTGGTTTGCTTGAGACTTCAATCAGGTCTGCATGATCATCCTCCTCATGCCGATGATCACATGCACGCGGATGGAGTAGAGAGGGCGCCGCATGCACAGCCATTTTAAAACTGCCTTGTAGTAAATGATCGAGCAAATACAAAGCGGGTTTCAGAGATCAGCACGTCTTAAACATGGGCTCAAGAGCATGATTTCATCCAGCACGAACTTGATCAGAGGGATTTCCACTTTTCCGTAGGGTTTTCACCCATTTTCTGGGGAAAAATGCCAAAGCTCTTCCATAGACTGCGTTGCGTGCCTTTCCGCTACGATCGTTGCATGCTGTGCTCCAGTGAAATGGGGGTACAGTTTAAGGCTCTGGATTACTGATCAGACGTTCAGCAGTTCAAGCCTATTTCCATTGCTGCTGCTGTTGGGCCCTTGAGCAAGGCCCTTAATCCTCAACTGCTCGGTAGTATAAATGACACAAAAATGTAAGTTGCTCTGGATTAGGGCATCGTATCGAGTGCTAAAATGTAAAGGGGGGGGGGTGCTTGCAATAAAGAAATATAAAGTAAAAGAACACATTTGTGTTAGCAAATCCAGATGGGAATTAAAAATAAATAATGGACATAATGACATAAAGCTCATCTGTTATATCAGTACAGTAGAGGATATTTGTAGGCTGGACATCATAAACCCAGGAAAATTGTTTGAATCATGAAATTTAATCTGACTAGATGTGCACTTAAGATAAAATAATAGTTTGCCTACTATTTGTGTACTCTAATTAGTTACGATCAGTAATTAGCTCCGATGTCCTGATGACTCATTTCTGCAGCACAAATGGATGCCCAGTTGACCAGGTTACCAGAAATGACACATAATAAGCTGCCTGTGGCTCACTAAGACCTGCAACGAACAAAACACATTGCAGACAGTAACAAAGCTGTGGCTTTGCTTATCAATCTTTTAATCAGCCAGGCTGGTAATTCAGTCTATCACAGGATACTGCTCTTATTTGATTGAAAGCATTTTGACAAAATTGAATTTGTTTCTACGGGCCACGATATTTAGAGTACTACCTATCTCTCTTGGAGATTAGGGGAGTAAAGAGAGAGAGAGAGAGATGAACGAAGCGGGCAACAAATGGATGTGGTCACAGAGTAGCAGATGTGACTATTCATCTTAGCATAAGGCAAACAGGAAATAATGGCAACTTTGTTGGATCGCAGTGAACGATAACCTTGGGGATTATAAATTGTTTTGAAGAGGAACTGGAAGAACGTAATACTTAAAAGTTTAATTTCACACTTGAGTATATAATAAGGAATACATTTTTACTGGGACATCCGGACCTCATTGCTTAGTCTGCTGTGCCCACAACCCGACCCCAGATTAAGCAGAAGAAGATGAAATGATTTTTTTTTTTTTTTTTTTTTTTTACTGCTGTGCTTCTTTAACTAGTTTGAAGGAGATTTACAGTTTATTTGCTGATTTTCTGTAAAGAAACACTCAGTTATGTATCATCTTGCCAGCATGCTTACTAGAACAGACTAGAAACAAAATCTATCGAGAAAAAAAAACATAAAAGTAACTCGAGCGGTGTGTCAAAGTGCCAAATCAAAAGCACATGAACAAGTCTCAATCTGTAATGAGAATGCCACTGAGAAAAGTATCAGAAAACTTCACCTGAATGCACAGAGTACACCAATGTGGAGTAAGGTCAACGGTCATAGCAGGGAATACTTGTCCAGGTACACTGAGACAACGACAGACAGGCACAAGTTGAATCAACAAATATTGTCCTCTTCCCCCTTTCTCAACTCACTCTCCCAGCAGAGAAACAGTCATGAGCCGAGATTTAAAAAAAAAAAAAAAATCTTTTTCTTCTTCTTTTTTTTTTGACAAATACTTGAACTGAAGTGTGCTTCTTTGATCATGCTCTTGTCCCAGAGAAAACAGGCAGGAAACAAAAGCAGTAACAGAAATGCCTTGGCATCCCAAAGTGTCCCAGAGAGACTGTATGTAGAGTTGTGCAGGGTGCAAGGGCCTACTGATCCATCAGTCCCATTCCCAGATTTCCAAAGGAGGCTGATGTCAGGCTGAATACACCCTCAGGGAAGGGTGGCGTCATATCTGAGTGTGGTGTGTGTGTCCTGAGGGGGTGTAAGGAGGGGGCGCTGGGTTAGGTTTGATGCCTCGGCTCTTCATATAGGAAATAAATTGGTCCGGAATTTCTGCCAGGACGTCTTTGGCCAGCCGTGCCATACTTAAAACATGATTACCTGTCCGGTCCATGTAGTCTCGGAATGGAACAAACTGCAAAGACCAGGAGGGTTTCATTTATTTCAATTGTTAATTAAACTGTTAGTGTGAAAGCAGATGTATTCAAGTCAGAAACTGGGTTGAATTTAGGTTTCTAATGAAATATAATTAATGAGTATAATCCTGCATGCTTAGACATTATCATGACTAATGTCCCCTGCACAAAACACAAAGTACAAAGAGAAGTGCCTCTGGGAAATTCCGAAATTCATTTAGGATTCACATTAATAATTGCCTTATTAGAAAATGGGTTATGGTTCATGGATCAGTTACCCAAAGCTTAACTAAAAACGGGCATTTTTTAAGTCAGTAATGAAAAATGCTGATGATGTTATGCTTGGTTGTGTTTCAAAAAGAGATCCATTTGAGAGAAAATGAAAAAGAAAAGTGTCCCATCAGTCCCAAACTATAAACCATTTATATAACATAATAGTAATATGACTATATAGACTCTAAATGCATTTTTAAAAATCATTTTGTTTGGTCAAACAGGGTTTTTAGTGTCACCTGTACAATGTCCCGTTCTGCTAGTTTCCCTCGAGAGGAAATCCTTATGTCATCACCATCCAACTCCACCATGGCTGAAAGTGAGGGGGGGGAAAAAATCATACAGGCCAGGTGACAAATTAAAAGAAAAACAAAAGATGCATAGTGCAAGCAGGGTTTTGGTTTGCCGGATATGCTGTACAGATGAAAGATGGATGGAAGGACGGTTTGGGCCCCTCAGACAGTAGAAGTACAATTATAGGACGTATTGTCTTTGTACAGTTTTTTGTTTGTTTTAATGTGTGTGTGGGTTTTTTTTTTGTGTTTCCCTACCACCACCAAAGATGAACTGATGACTCTGACTCTGGGTGTGCAATTAACAAAGTGCAGAGCTCCACGATTTACGGTATGCTTGAAGCACAATCAGAGTAAAAAAAAGGAGATGGCTCACATTCAAGAGATGAAACTTGAAGGAATCGCATTGCTAAGTTCATCAGGTACATCAAGATCTGTTAAGGTCTGTTAAACTTTCCTGCTCTTTTCCAGATTTCCCACGTTCTATCATAGGTGGTGTCAAATTGTAATACAGTGAGATAATCATGGCAAAATTTTTGACAGTCAAAATTTTTTCCATGATTGCCACAATTCCACCAAGTTCCATCAAGATAATCATGATTCCAGTACGTTCCCTCAAGGTCACAATTCAACCTAGTTCCTTCAAGATCATCATAATTCCACCAAGTTCACTCAAGATCATCATTATTTCTTCAAGTTCCCTTAAGATAATCACGATTCCACCAAATTCCTTCAAGATCATCACAACTCCATGAAATTCTTTCAAGATCATCATGATTCCACCAAGTTTCCTTAAGATTTTCACAAATTCAGTTTCCTCAAGTTCATCATGATTCCACCAGGTTCATTCAAGATTTTTGTGATTCCTCCAAGTTCACTCAAGATCATCACGATTCTACCAAGTTCCTTCAAGATCATCATGATTTCACCCAGTTCCCTCAAGATCATCACGATTCAATCCCTTGACCCACCCCCACATGCTCATCACTTCTTCTTCTTTTCCTTTCGGCTTTTCCCTTCAGGGGTCGCCACAGCGAATCATCTGCCTCCATCTCACCCTATCCTTTGCATCTTCTTCTCTTACACCAACGACCTTCATGTCCTCCTTTACCACATCCATGAATCGTCTCTTTGGTCTTCCTCTAGGCCTTTTGCCTGGTAGTTCCAGCCTCAGCATCCTATTACCAATATACTCACTATCCCTCCTCTGTACATGTCCAAACCATCTCAATCTAGCCTCTCTGACTTTGTCTCCAAAACGTCTTACATGTGCTGTCCCTCTGACGTACTCATTCCTAATCCTATCCATCCTCGTTACTCCCAAAGAGAACCTCAACATTTTCATCTCTGCTACCTCCAACTCTGCCTCCTGTCTTTTCCCCAGGGCCACTGTTTCTAACCCATACAGCATCGTTGGCCTCAACACCGTTTTGTACACTTTTCCTTTCATTTTTGCCGATACCCTCCTATCACACATCACACCGGACACTTTTCTCCAACCATTCCAACCTGCCTGCACACGCTTCTTGACCTCTTTTCCACACTCGCCATTGCTCTGGATTGTTGAGCCTAAGTACTTAAAATCCTCCACCTTTCTTATCTCTGCTCCCTGTAATCTCACCGTTCCTCTTTGGTCCTTGGCATTCATGCACATGTACTCTGTCTTACTGAGGCTAATCTTCATTCCCCTCCTTTCCAGGGCATACCTCCACCTCTCTAGATTTTCCTGCAATTGTTCTCTGCTCTCACTACAGATTACAATGTCATCTGCAAACATCATATTCCATGGGGAATCTTGTCTAACCTCGTCTGTCAGCCTGTCCATCACCATAGCGAACAAGAAGGGGCTGAGAGCTGACCCTTGATGCAGTCCCACCTCCACCTTGAACTCTTCTGTCACACCGACAGCACACCTCACCACTGTCTTACATCTCTCATACATGTCCTGCACCACTCTAACATACTTCTCTGCCACTCCAGACTTCCTCATGCAATACCACAGTTCTTCTCTCGGCACCCTGTCATATGCTTTCTCCAGATCCACAAAGGCACAATGCAGCTCCGTCTGACCTTCTCTGTACTTCTCCATTAACATCCTCAAGGCAAACACTGCATCTGTGGTGCTCTTTCTGGGCATGAAACCAAACTGTTGTTCACAAATGCTGACTTCTGCCCTTAGTCTAGCTTCCACTATTCTTTCCCATAACTTCATCGTATGGCTCATCAACTTTATCCCTCTGTAGTTGCCACAACTCTGCACGTCTCCCTTGTTCTTAAAAATGGGCACCAGCACACTTCTCCTCCATTCCTCTGGCATCCTCTCACTCTCTAAGACCTTGTTAAATGTTCTTGTCAGAAAATCTACTGCTACCTCTCCTAGACACTTCCATACCTCCACCGGTATGTCATCAGGACCAACTGCCTTTCCATTCTTCATCCTCTTCAATGCCCTCCTCACTTCACCCTTACTAATCTTTGCTACTTCCTGGTCCTCAACAGTCACCTCTTCTACTCTTTTTCTCTCTCATTTTCCTCATTCATCAGCTCTTCAAAGTACTCTTTCCATCTTCCCAGCACACTTCTGTCATCAGTCAATACATTTCCCTCTCTGTCCTTTATCAATCTAACTTGCTGCACGTCCTTCCCATCTCTATTTCTCTGCTGTGCCAACCTGTATAAATCATTTTCTCCCTCCTTACTTTCCAGCCGAGCATACAAGTCATCAAACGCACTCTGTTTGGCCTTTGACACTGCTACCTTTGCCTTACGCTGTGTCTCCCTGTACTCCTGTTTACTCTCTTCGGTTTTGTCAATGTCCCACTTCTTCTTAGCTAATCTCTTCCTTTGTACACACTCCTGCACTTCCTCATTCCACCACCAAGTCTCCTTATCTACTTTCCTTCCAGATGACACACCAAATATTCTCCTACCTGTCTCCCTGATCACATTCGCTGTAGTTGTCCAGTCATCTGGAAGCACTTCCTGACCACCCAAAGCCTGTTTCAACTCCTCCTTGAAGACAACCCGACACTCTTCCTTTTTCAACTTCCACCACTTTGTCTTCTGCTCTGCCTTTGCCTTCTTCACCTTCCTCACCATCAGCATCATCCTGCACACCACCATCCTATGCTGTTTGGCAACACTCTCACCCGCTACTACTTTGCAGTCACTGACTTCCTTTAAATTACATCGCCTGCACAAGATGTAGTCTACCTGTGTGCTCCTACCTCCACTTTTATAAGTCACCCTATGCTCCTCTCTCTTCTGGAAGAAAGTATTCACCACAGCCATTTCCATCCTTTTTGCAAAATCTACCAACATCTGTCCTTCTGCGTTCCTGTCCTGGATACCAAACCTACCCATCACTTCCTCGTCCCCTCTGTTTCCTGCACCAACATGTCCATTGAAGTCTGCCCCAATGACCACTCTTTCACCTCTGGGGTACTCTGCATCACTTCATCTAACTCCCTCCAGAATCTCTCCTTCTCTTCTCGCTCACATCCTGTCTGTGGGGCATAAGCACTAACAACATTGACCATCACACCTTTAATTTCTAACTTGAGACTCATCACTCTGTCTGACACTCTTTTCACTTCTAGAACATTCCTGGCAAACTCCTCCTTCAAGATGACTCCGACTCCATTTCTCTTCCCATCCACACCGTGATAAAACAGCTTAAACCCTGCTCCTATGCTTCTAGCCTTGCGACCTTTCCACCTGGTCTCCTGAACACACAGTATGTCCACCTTCCTCCTCTGCATCATGTCAGCCAGCTCTCTACCTTTTCCTGTCATAGTTCCAATATTCAAAGTCCCTACTTTCAGTCCTAGACTCATGCCTTTCCTCTTCTCTCTCTGGCAACGGACACGCCTCCCGCCTCTCCTTCTTCGACGTCTTCGACCAACAGTAGTCCAATTTCCATCAGCACCCTGTTGGTTGACGGCACTGATGGCGGTCGTTGTTAACCCGGGCCTCGACCGATCCGGTATGTCATTCTTTCTTGTGATTCGCATAGTTTATTTGGCATTTGTTTTACGCCGGATGCCCTTCCTGACGCAACCCTCTGCATTTATCCGGGCTTGGGACCGGCGTGAGGGAGAGACACTGGTTTGTGCCCCCCCCTCACGGCTGCACCCCCACATGCTCATCACAATTCACTCAAATCATGGAGAACGTGGACATAGTGCCCCAGTGTAAACCCACCTTAAACTGTCTCTATGTGTGTGAAGTATGTCTGGTACTGCTAATGCGTACACATCTCTGCCTCTTCCAAACTTCTGAATCAAAGTTAGTTGATGTGCAACATAATAAAAAAGCTGCATGGTACAATTCACCCACTAGCCCCCTCTTTCTGTTACTATATTAATAAGTTACAATTCTGCATAGAACCCAACCTTTACATCAATGTTGAGCAAAACCTATTGACCAGATTCTCATTCGAGCAGAAATGCTCAGTGAGAGTGGGGCAGTGGTGGTCTGGTCACAATGTACTGGATTACTGACCCCAAGCTTGGAGAATAAAGCCCCACTGTCAATGGTTGTCTCTGCTGTCTCTACAGTGCAGTTAACTGGGTTATCACTGTCTGTGATGAGAGGTTCATGTAAAAGAACTTTTCATCAAGAGTAGGCTGCATAGCTGCCAGTGTTATAGCCTGGCTAGCTGTTCAGGGTGTACTCTGCCCTTGCTGCGGTGCCTCCCCGCAACCCCAATTTGAATTAAGCAGTTCAGAAAATGAATCAGTTACAGAGAAGTTACTCTGCCACTACCTGGTTAACAAGCTTGGCAGCAATAATAATTATTGAATGACAATAGTGCACAGCTAATGTAGATGGATGGTGTTTTTGGTGAATGGGACTGAATTTGGGTGGAATTGGGACTATTTCTGGTTTGTTTAAAAATGATGCAGAAGGCAATACATAATGAGAATAAATGTGAAGTGTACCTATGGTTAGTCCAAACTACACTGTAATCACCTGCCAGTCAATTTAATGATCTGCTTTCTACAAAATCTTTCACTGGTTATTATTTTTATCTTGGCTTTTGTCACGGTACTGTCCGTCTGTCCATCTATGTTGGAATTTTCTTAAATCCATTCCTCCTCCAGCTTTACTCAGAATTTCTTCAAACTTTGCAGCTATGTTGGAAATATGACCACAGGATTTTAATCAGAGTTATCGCCCTTAGGAATATGATCCAATTTTATTGGGAAAGCTTATTTGGTTGGAGATTCTGTGTTCACATGTACTATTTTTGTTCATGGGTGTATCAAAAGCTTGGACTTCGTATTTACACTAACATAGGAAATATCTTTGAAAGAAAAGTGGTCCATCCTTCCAATGGCATTCCAGAGACTTGCAGAATTGAATCTGTGTTCCTGAAGCATAGGAACTCAACACTTTTCAAAGAGACTATCAGTTCAGTTTATTTTCTATAACCACTTAAAATTAGGAAATTAAGGTCACGGGTAGGCTGGCATGCATCCCAGCCAACTCCAGGCAAGGCCAGAGTACACCCTGAACAGCTCACCAGGCCATCGCAGGGCGAAAACATGCTGACGGCTTTGTAGCTACTCTTGTAGAAAGTCAGCAATGGTTCTTGTACATGAACCTCTTACCATAGACAGTGAGAGACATGGCCGGCCTTTGATAACCCAGTTAGCTGCACTGGGGGGGTGCAGTGACAAACTGTAATGAGTGGGGCTTCAACCCCCAACCTTAGGATCAGCGATCCAGCACCTATACCACTAGGCCACCACTGCCCACTAAGAGACTATGTTCTTTTCATTTAATTTCTCTCTGTTTATTACTGGAATGAGAACTCCATGATCATGCACCCCTGGATTTCTGTGGAATCAGAACAGGTCAAGATAAACGGCTCAGAGTGGTGTACAGTTATACTGTGTCAGTAAGGAATAAACACTATATAAATATAAAATTATGGGTAACTTCAGACCTAAAACTCATTACTGTTTTAATTTTCGCTTATTGCTTTGGCACGTCTGCTGAAAGTAATTGCTTCACATAATGAAGGGGTGCACTGGATTGCATTGCTGGATTTGTGTACAGATGCGCTTGTCAACATGACCTCTAGACAATACATCCAATAAGAATTCATTCTATTTCTGTTTTGAAATACACATTGTTATTCTTTGCTCAGACTTTGCCCAAGCCCTCAGTGGGGCAGAGAAGAGTGGGAGGTTTTGGCTTATTATTTGACTAGCCTCTAAGTCCAGCCACCTTACTGACCATGAAGTGGCAGATGTGATTTTTTTGTGCACAATTACTGGATCCAGAATGGATAATTACAGAACACTCGATGATGAGACTGTTCTCCTCTAATCAATGCTCCCTGTTACCCAACTTCCCTGAATTTGCACTGATCAAGGAAATTACTTTCCAATTGCTTTCGGAGCATCTGTCTGGCTAATTGTGAAGAGGTAGCGGAGTTTACCTGTGTTTTTAAAATGTATTCACAGAATTATTGATTTGTTTTCCGGTTATTAACTTTGGTGGTGGATGGGAAACTCTGGTAAACAAGGCAAGGGTAAATACAAGCAACCAGACAGTGGTGAAGAGCTTGCATAACAGAACGGTGGGAAAAAAAATCTAATACTTACCATCAAACTCTGCTTGGCCAACTCCAACAATAATGATTGACATGGGAAGCTTGGCACCCTGCAGACATGAAATATATTTACTTTCCTCGGAGCAACCACATTCGGTTTTAGTGTTAACATGCAAGAATCAATGCAAGCAACTTCAAGTGATAAAACTCTAAAATGTTTATTCTGCACTGCATAATAAATTATGGATTTAAATCCTCAGGTGGGATATATTTGTAGGTCATAATTCCACCAAACATACTCTCAAATAAGTGTGATGAGGTAGTGATCCCTCCAGGGTGTATCTGCACCTTACTTTAAGTAACTCCAGATACGGTGTGGCTCTAAGCAGGAAAATAACACCATTCAGCCTTTACTGGGAATAAAAACTACTTATTAACTAAGCACAAGGTCTGAACAAACAAATTTCAGCCTCAAGTCTTTCAGTCTGTGCAAAAAGTCCAAGAGCTACGATTTCTCTACCGTGACCAAACAAACAAGGTTAATAAGTAATTTGTTTATGGCCCTTTTAAAATGGAGGCGCTTTTTGGTAATGTTTTTCGCTGTATTCTCCCCCTTATTTATTTATTTATTTATTCAATCATTTTCTGAACCACTTAATCCTAATTAGATGGTGCCCATCTCAGCCGACTCTGGGCAAGGGCAGAGTACCCCTTGGACAGCTCACCAGACCACTGCAGGGCAGAAACACACTGATGGCTATGCAGTTCCTCTTGTCAAAAGTCAACAATGGTTCTTGTATATGAACCTCTCACCACAGACAGTGAGGGAGACATGGCTAACCGTTGTGCTCTCTAACTCTAACTGTTTTCTCTGCTCTCCGGCTGAGGGGCGTGGCTAAGCTGCTGGGTGGCTCACACCTGAATTCACTCTTCTCATCTACTCCTAATGAACACAAGCACACTCACCTCTGTGCCAGAGGATTAACTCACATCACGTCTCGGCTACTTTGTACTGTAACAGTCTCTAACTCTGTTTGTCTGCCTACTCTGGCTGAGGGGCATGGTTATGCTGCTCAGGCTGAATGCATTTCATAGCGGAATTTAGTCCTCTCATCTACTCCCGATAAACACAAACCACACGCTTACATCAGTTGAAGCACGCTGCTTAAGTGCTTCCCCTTTGAACAATAAATTCACTCTGCCACCTCACGCTGCCTCACAAATGCTGCCTTACAAATAATAATGCAATATATCCTACTAGTGGGCATTTTTGAAAACTACAGTGCTGTATGTCTTAAGGAGAAAAAAAAAAAAAAATATATATATATATATATATATATATATATATATATATATATATATATTTTTTTTTTTTTTTTTTTTTTTTTTTTTTATACATAAAATATATATGATTTTCTGAGTAGATCCTTCCGTAGGAGAGTACTCAATACTTTTTGGTAGAGCAAATAACAATAAAAATAAAAGGACAGGACAAAGACTTTCTGTATCTTATCTGGAGTGATAAATGGAGTTTCAATAGAAAGTCTTTGTCCTGTCCTTTTATTTTTATTATGAACCTCAACATCTTTCTGCTACCTCCAGCTCTGCCTCCTGTCTTTTCCCCAGTGCCACTGTTTCTAAACCATACAACATAGCTGGCCTCAAGACCGTCTTGTACACGTTTCCTTTCATTCTTGCCAATACCTTCCTATCACACATCACACCGGACACTTTTCTCCAACCATTCCAACCTGCCTGCACACGCTTCTTCACCTCTTTTCCACACTCTCCACTGCTCTGGATTGTTGAGCATAAGTACTTCCTCCACCTTCTTTATCTCTGCTCCCTGCAACCTCACCGTTCCTCTTGGGTCCTTGTCGTTCACACAAGGACCTTACTGAGGTTAACCTTCATTCCTCTCCTTTCCAGGGCATACCTCTACTGCTATAGATTTTCCTGCACTTGTTTTCTGCTCTCACTAGAGATCACAGTGTCATCTGCAAACATCATAGTCCATGGGGATTCTTGTCTAACCTCGTCTGTCAGCCTGTCCATCACCATAGCAAACAAGAAGGGGCTCAGAGCTGAGCCCTGATGCAGTCCCACCTCCATCTTGAACTCTTCTGTCACACCGACAGCACACCTCACCACTGTCTTACATCTCTTACATGTCCTGCACCACTCTAACATACTTCTTTGCCACGCCAGACTTCCTCATGCAATACCACAGTTCCTCTCTCGGCACCCTGTCATGTGCTTTCTCCAGATCCACAAAGGCACAATGCAGCTCCCTCTGACCTTCTCTGTACATCTCTATTAACATCCTCAAGGCAAACACTGCATCTGTGGAGCTCTTTCTCATCATGAAACCAAACGCCAAACTGTTATTCACAAATGCTGACCTCTGCCCTTAGTCTAGCTTCCACTATTCTTTCCCATAACTTCATCGTATGGCTCATCAACTTTATCCCTCTGTAGTTTCCACAACTCTGCACATCTCCCTTGTTCTTAAAAATGGGCACCATCACACTTCTCCTCCCTTCCTCTGGCATCCTCTCACTCTCTAAGACTTTGTTGAATGTTCTTGTCAGGAAATCTACTGTTACCTCTCCTCAAAGCAAACACTGCATCTGTGGTACACTACTACTACTTTACTACTCTACTCTTTTTTCTCTCTCATTTTCCTCATTCATCAGCTCTTCAAAGTACTCTTTCCATCTTCCCAGCACACTTTTGTCATCAATCAATACATTTCCCTCTCGGTCCTTAATCACTCTAACTTGCTGCAAGTCCTTCCCATCTCTTTTTCTCTGCTGTGCCAACCTGTATAAATCATTTTCTCCCTCCTTACTGTCCAACCTATTATACAAGTCATCATACACCCTCTGTTTGGCCTTTGACACCCCTACCTTTGCCTTATCCTGTGTCTCCCTGTACTCCTGTTTACTCTCTTTGGTCCTCTCTATGTTCCACTTCTTCTTCTTAGCTAACATCTTCCTTTGTACACACTCCTGCACTTCCTCATTCCACCACCAAATCTCCTTATGTACTTTCCTTCCAGAGGACACACCAAATACTCTCCTACCTGTCTCCCTGATCACATTAGCTGTATTTGTCCAGTCAACATCTGGAAGCACTTCCTGAACACCCAAAGCCTATTTCAACTTCACCTTGAAAGACAACATGACCCTCTTCTTTTTTAAGCCTCCACCACTTTGTCTTCTGCACTGCCTTTGCCTTCTTCACCTTACTCACCATCAGCGTCATCCTGCACACCACCATCCTATGCTGTTTGGCAACACTATCACCCACTATTACTTTGCAGTCACTGACTTCTTTCAAATTACATCGCCTACACAAGATGTAGTCTACCTGTGTGCACCTACCTCCGCTTTTATAAGTCACCCTATATGCCTGTCTCTTCTGGAAGAAAATATTCACCACAACCATTTCCATCCGTTTTGCAAAATCCCCACATGGCAATGTGAAGAATTGCATATTCCTACACTCACTTATCTACACCTAGGAGTAAATTAGGGTGGCCCTGCGATGGCCTGGCGAGGTGTCCAGGGTGTTCATGGTATCTGGAATCGGCTGAGATGGGTGCCCACTTCCCTGCGACCCTAACTAGGATGAAGTGGTTCAGAAAATGAATGAATGAAGGATGAGTAATTTAGGATGTACTCACACTAGGCCCAGATATCTTGTACTGTGCCAAAGTCTGATTCCCCCCCCACTGCACTCACATCGTTCGAAGCCTGAATGCACTCTCATCATCAGGAAGCAAGTTTGTATGCTGAAAAAGCTCTTTTTCATATCACAGTGGCATTCATGTCAGTTTATACATTGTGACCTATGTACAGTTGTACTTTGATTTTTGAACAGTACAAAGACATGATTATTAGGCTAAGTAGTTCCAAATTTCCCTCAGGTGTGTGTGTGTGTGTGTGTGTGTGTGTGTGTGTGTTTTTGCTGTGTGTGTGTGTGTGTGTGTGTGTGTGTGTGTGTGTGTCTGTGTGTGTGTGTGTGTGTGTGTGTGTGTTGGGAAGGGGGGTTGAGATGGCTTAGTGAGCTGTTGAGGGTGAACTCTGCCTTTGCCCAGTGTTAGCTGAGATCCAGTTGCAGTCTTCCTGTGCCCCAAATTGTATTAAGCGTTTCGGCAAATGACTAAGTGATAACATGCTTTGTGCTTTCATTCCATTCAGATTGATAATTTACACACTAACATTTTCTATAAATTATAATGCATTCATAATTGCTGCCAAGCTTCTGATTACACCTCGAGGTGACCCAGAACCATATCTCAGGAACTAGTTAAGCATGGTCTATGGAACCATCCGAATTAATAAAATTGAAAAGCAGTCAAATCTACATCTGCATCATTCGCCAACCACAGGGTGTCAAATACATGTGAGCCAATAGAAGGTTATTAACAAAACAGATGACTGGGAATCATTTCAAAGTGGCACAGTGGATTCATGGAGAAACAAAGAAAAGTAAATCCGATGAAAGAGAGAGAGAGAGGGTCACTGTACAGAGAGAGAGAGAGAGAGCGAGAGAGAGAGAGAGAGAGAGAGCAGGGTTTGAGGGAAGATCGAGAGAGAGGAATTAATTGTAATGTCAGAGGATGCTTTGAAAAAAGTCGACTCAAAACAAAAAATAAAAAGTAAGTAAAGAAGCAATACGTGAAAGCAGCCAGTCTGTATGTTTGATTCAATCCGAGCACTCTTTGTGTGAATGTTTATCCGCCGTATCACTGCCAGAGCCGATTTTAAACGGATTTAATTTGTATGGTTCTACAGGGACTTGATTCTCTGAAGGTTTCTCCAGATCTGTCAAAAATGTGATAAGTTCTGATCTCCTGGAGAAGAATGAGTGGGATAGTTCTACACTGTCACCATCAGACATCATTTTTGCCGTGCGCACCTTCCAATGATTACATCATCTCTTGTCTTCGTCCTTTAGAGTTTCGTTTTTGTTATGAAAAACCAATGAAATGTGAATATGAGTAGAAGTATTTTTGTTTAAATAAAAGTTTGGTTGGGTGCCACGGTGGTGCAGTGCATTCACCTTGTAGCAAGAAAGCCTGTGTTTGAGTCCCAAAATCAGTCGTTTCCGTGAACACATGTTTTCCTAGTGCTTGTGTAGGTTTATTCTGGGTACCCTGGTTTCCTCCTACACTTCATGCACATTACACTAATTAGCTGATCCAAATTGGTCCCAGGTGTGAGTGTTCAAGGTGGACCCCGCCTTCGGGTTTTGTGAACTGAGATATGCGTCAACCTCAAAGCAACCCCAAGTCGGAGTTCAGTGGCTAGGCAAATGAATAAGTTAGTACAGTCAGCCCCCTTCTTACAAAAATCCCTGAATACGAAAAATCCAGTATATGAAAAAAAAAAATCCTAAATTTTTGTCCTCTGTATACGAAACAACTTCTTACGAAAAGTGCCAAACTCGCCATTCAAACATTTAAACAATGCGTGAGTTGCTATCTCATTGGATGTTTCCAGCATCCCGCCCCACTGGCCTCCCATTGGCTAGAAGGGATGACGCTGTTGTTCCAACTTTGTTCAAGTTTGTTTGAACTGTGTTCATGTTTGTGTGTCATTCCAACTGCATTTTATGGCTCAACCTTGCATAAACATTTGTAAGATTATAACTCTGCTAAGAAGACATGGACAACACATACGCACACACACACACACACACACACACACACACACACACACACACACACACACACACACACACACACACACACACACATGCGTATGATTCTCGGTGAAAGTGATTCCCGGTGCCATGGCCATTGTAAGATAATAACTCTGCTAAGAAGACATGGTCAACACTAAGTAAGTACCTTAAAAGGTATGCTTTTATCATTTTTAAAGGGTAGTCATGGGAGCCTTGGAACGAATCACACGTTTTACATGTAAAATGCGCCTCTACTTACGAAAACTTCAGGTTCCGAAAAAGGCGCTGGAATGGATTAATTTCGTAAGAAGGGGGCTGACTGTATTCGGTATGACGCATCCAAGAGGAAAGATGCCGTCATAAAAAGCAGATGTTACTGTTAAACTGCAAGACAACCGTGCTTGGATTCTCTTTCATTTCTTTGAATGATTCAGAATAGAACAATCCTTGTAAGATGTTTTAGGCAGTTAAACCACCTATTATATTTCAGAAGGGAGAAAATTGTGTGTGCGACTGCCTGTGAGAGAGGAATCATTATTCAAGACTCACATGGGAGTGTTTAATGGAACAAACTGCAATTATTTAAACAACCTGAGAAAAGGATTGATTTTTTTAAATCAAAAGCAAGAGAATGTTTAAAAGATCTAAAGTCTCTCCTTCTTCAGGGGTCGCTACAGTGAATCATTTGATTCACATGTTTGATTTGGCATAGGTTTTTACGTCGGATGCCCTTTCCGACACAACCCTTTTGCAAGGGGCAGAAACACGCTGATGGCTATGCAGCTCCTCTATACAAAAGTCAGCAATGGTTCTTTTACATGAACCTCTCACCACAGACAGTGAGAGACATGGCCGGCCTTTGATAACCCAGTTAGCTGCACTGGAAGGACAGTGCCAACCTTGTGGAGAATGGGACTCGAACTCCCAACCTTAGGATTAGCAACCCAGCGCCCTTTACCACCAGACCACCACTGCCTGGTTTAAATGGTCTAAAGTAAACAGTATTAAACAATTTGTTATAACACTCCATGTTCCTTGATTAAGTTTGTTTTGGTGCAGATAATCTAGAGAGGATTCCAGGGTAGGAATAGTGGGTGAGGGAGGTGGGGCCAGTATGAATGTCACAGCACCCATTACTCCATCAAACCACCCAGCCACTCCCACTCTAGGTGTCTTAAATAGCACCAACAACTATTTACATACCTTGTGAGAGTGGAACCCATACTATATACCCATTAGATATGTTTCAATAATTTATTATGTGATATAAAGTAAAACATTTACATAAACATCTTTAATAATGTCAGCACACATTCAATTAGGTCCATAATTATTTACGAGTGTCAGCTGTAATTAAAGGGATTCGAATCCATTTATATACAGTTTCCCCTTTTTGACAGGCTCAAAAGTAATCAGTCAGCTGACTGATAAACAGTTTCATGACCAACAATGACCTGTTTCTTCATGATTTCTTTACAGATTAACGATGTCACAGTGTCATTCCCAACTTTCAGCCAATTATGTTCTGATATGTCCTGATGTTCCCTGATTGTTACCTCATGTGATTCCACCGTTATTCCACCATCCATGTTACTCGGTTTTGTATCAATCCTGTTTCGATGTGTCTCTGATATTGTATCAAGAAATGCATAAATTTACTGGAAATGTGACCAGAAGGTTTCCTGATGTTGCTTTTATATTTTCCAAATTCTATACCAATGTTACACTCAGCACCATCGATGTGTACCAATGTTACTCTGATTTTTACCTCTTTCCTCGATGCACTCCGAACACATACAAAAACCCCCATCAAAGTTATCAACACTCCTATCTGACACTATATAACACTCCTAGAATATCTACACTTCCTTGAAGTTTTCCATGACCTCCTACAAAGTCCTCTGATGTTCTCTAATGTTTTCTGATTTGTACCTATTTCCCTGATTTCTCCTGATGTAAAATCCGAATATGATCAAGAGGAATCAATATAATCGAGAATATGTTGTGATCTCACCTAAAAAATGTCTGATATTGATTCTGTGTTGAATTAGCATTTAGCATTTATTTATTTGAATTTGTAGCATGAGATCCACAGGCAGATCACTGCAGCCTCTGCTGTAAAGCGAAGCTTGTACCGGTTCGTTGTGGTGAAGAGGGAGCTGAGCCACAAGTCAAAGCTCTGAATTTACCAGGTGATCTAAGTTCCAATCCTCACCTATGGTCACAAGCTTTGGATAGTGACCGAAAGAACAAAATTGCAGATAGAGGTGGCTGAAATGAGCTTCCTTGGTAGGGTGGAGGGGCTCTCCCTTAGAGATAGGGTGAAAAGCTCAGCCATCCGGGAGGAGCTTGGAGTCGAACCACTGCTCCTCCGCATTGAGAGGAGCCAGTTGAAGTGGCTCGGGCATCTGGATAGAATGCCTCCCAAATGCAGAAAATGGGAAGAGACCCCGGGGTCAACCCAGAACATGCTGGAGGGATTATGTCTTTTGGGTGGTGTGGGTATGCCTTGGTGTCTCCCCCCTCCCCTGGAAAAGCTGGAAGAAATGGCTGGGGAAAGGGATGTCTGAGCCTCACTGCTTAGGCTGCTACACTCACGACCCAACCCTCAATTAAGTGGAAGAAGATGAAGATCACCAGGATGAGTCAAGTAAACACACCTATCATAGGAAAATCAGAAACTTCAAGAGTGGTCAATTCACCTTAAAACTTGAGTGTTCTTAAAAAGAAGGAATACGTACACTGGAGAACTTGGCAACACAAGACCTGGAAGACAAGAGCTGGCGGATGATTTCAGAGTTCTTTTCTTGGTAAAGAAAAACTCCAGTCATGTGAAGAATACTCTTGAGGAGGTAGACTTGGCAAAGTTGATAATCGAGACACACCTTTATGGATGTGACTGTCTGTCTGTCTTCCTTTCGGCTTTTTCCCTTTTACTCGGGAGTCGCCACAGCGAATCATCTGATTCGCACGTTTGATTTGGCAGAGGTTTTTACGTCGGATGCCCTTCCTGTCACAACCCTTTTAGCAAGGGACAGAAACACGCTGACGACTTTGCAGCCTACTCTTTACGAAAGTCAGCAATGGTTCTTTTACATGCCTCTCACCATAGACAGTGAGAGACATGGCCCGCCTTTGATAACCCAGTTAGCCGCACTGGGGGGGACAGTGACAACGCTGTGGAGAGAGGGACTTTATCCTTTATGGATGTGACTATAGAGGGTTAATCTCAAGAGGCAAACCACTGACAATGATCAAAAATAGAAAACATCAAATTAACTTGCGCCAGAATGATGTGAAGATGAGAAGTAGGTGCAAATCCTAAATAATTAATGCATTTTTTTAATCCCCCAAATTAAAGTTGAAAGGCTACACTTCAGTCTTGTAAAAAATAATCAAATATAAATATAACATCTCAGGATGTATCCAATTCCCACCCATCAAGTATTGCCTCTCTGCCACACACAGCCACCACCACAAAGATACCGTGTTTCCCTGAAAATAAGACCTAACCACAAAATAAAACCTAGCGTGATTTTACAAGATGATTTTAATATAGGCCCTCCCCTTAAAATAAGTCCTAGTTGAGAGCGATAGCAATTCATTGGCCTGCTACTTGCTCAATCTAGGGCTCTAGGTGAAAGTGCTGACTCATCTATTAGGCAGCTTTACCAAAGGTGCACTGTCAAAGCATCAATCCTTGCGCGTTGAGGCTCAGTCGATGACATCAGCGACCGCTTTAAAACGAGGACATACACTTACGTCCATAGAAATCGCTAAAATTGCTCGATTCGGTTCTGCTTAAAATATTTAAAAAATAAAGAAATATAACGAAATAAGAATATATAAAGACAAAGATATATTATAAGACATGTAATAGAGAAAAAATGTAAAATGCATCATCATCATCTAAAAATAAGCCCAAGTATCATATATCGGTATGAAAATTAATATAAGCCCTGTCTTATTTTCGGGGAAACACGGTAGGTGCATAAGCAAGCACCCTCACCATGACACCTGCATCTTCACAAACCGCCCGTGTATGCGGTGGCAGCCTGACACACTCGGAGGAAATGCACCCATGGTTAAAGTCAGTTACATGGATGCAAGAGTATGCCATCCCAATTAGAAGAGCTCAGCCAATTAGGATCCAATGGATTCCCGGCCATGAGTGTGGTTTCGACCTGGATTTGAACCGATGCTTTTCAGGTTTCGTACACATTGTTCATGCATCACTCAGGAGCAACTGCAATGATATTTTGATTGTTTTTGTGCAAATCCACTGTGGCAGTATAGAGACATAATGTTTCATAGTAATCCAGTATAGCATCATCAGCAGTGGTGATAGATGCATAAAAAATTCTCTACCCAATATAATTACATAGAATTGATGTACTGCATGAAGACTGATGTAATTTCAGAATAATAATCTTTTCTTAAACACTCCAGTTCCACGCGGCAGACGTGCAGAAATAAGAGGGACTCAGTTTTGTTTCCCAGCTACATCTGCAAAGCAGAGTCCCATGACAGGGACGGTGAAAACTCTTTCTTCTCTAATCTTAGATGATCTGTGTACGACAGGGCTTTGTGACAGACTTTGTAATGGGTGCATGTCACAAGGTCCATAGATAATTGAGCTCCTGTTGCCCCATTTGTGCCATCATATCCCAGTTTGAATGATGGAACAGATCCAGCATAATGAGGAAACAAAACAGATTCAGTCCACAATAGCTGCCTTGACAGTGTCTGAGAATCAATGTTTTAATAGCACAGTCAATAGCCATGCATATCTGCACAACACAGGCAAAACAAAAAATAATCTGGGAGCATGCCATAGTGCCATATAAAATCTCAGTGTCATGGTAACTCTTTCATTACATATTGAGATACCAAGAAGAGATTTTCTGGGAGGTGATGAGTTCAAGGATGTTTATGTTGAGCCACACATCACTCAAAAACAAAAAAAAAACCAGAGAAAATAAACCCCTCAGCCGAGTATAAATTCTCGAGGGCAAGCAAAAACCTGACAAGCATATACTCACCAACACGCAATAGGAAACCTGCATGTGAAATGTCAGAATGATCCGCCCAGCAGCTCTTAAGAAATAACTCAGATGAAATTTGGATGAGGCCACAAACCTGGATGATGACACCGGCCATGACACCACTCCGATGATAAAGGGGTGAAAAAAAACAAACTGTTGTCAGACTTTGTGGTGAGAGGCCTCAATCTTCCTTTCTCCGCATTATTCATGTCCGTGTAATTAAAAATAAAACATACGGAGAAGAACGCTACTTGGTGTCCTAAGTGACAGCTTGGGCCTGAACTAATGATGTACTCAAGCTAATAAAAGAGTGGGAAATGACGTTTGTGGGCGAGAACAGGCAACAGTCTTTCATAACTTCCCACTGAAGCTTAAGTCGTTTCCAATTATGCTGTTCGTCAGTCACTGAGTGAGTGGGTGGTTTAGTGTGGCAAACGCTGTCTGCTTGATTACATTGACCCCCATGGTAACCATAACATGTGATTGCCTGAGTATTAGATAGATGTAACTTGGGTGAGCTCTTAACACACTAATGTAGATTCTCTAATACATTACAAATTAACTTTTGCTTCATTAATAAGTCGAATTAAATATATGCTGCAGTGTTATTATTACAGGATCATGCTGGATATTTTATAAGACAGCTGGTGTAGTGAGTAATAGTGTCCTCTTCCTGCAAGAAGATCCTGTGTTCAAACCCTATAGACATGGGTATCGCACGTTTCACATAAGATCGCACGTTTCCCTGTGCTGCCGTGGTCTTGTCGTGTGAGTTTGTTTCTTCTCACAGAGAACAGATGATATAGACTCGATCAACTGGCTGCTCTAAATTGGTTGTTTGCCATCGTTAGCCCTATTGTTTATTGAGGAGCTGCTCAGGGGATACCCGGCTTCTCACTCAGCGACACGTAGGATGGGCTCCAGCTTCCACCGGTATAGAAAGTGGATGGATGAAGAATGTGAAGAACAATACCATCCCATGGTGCATGTACTTCATTATTTGTGTGTTTTTAAAACAAGTGGAGTCTGGCTATGGGGAGTTGACCTTTCACCCACACGAGCATTTCCGAAGTGATGCACTGATGCTCTACCCTTGGCAAAGAACCATGTGTGATCACAGTCGTCTAAAGTGGTGCTTCCAACCGTGTTCCCCTCACTCTACCTGTCTGTAGATTTTACCTCCAAACAAATTCTAAGACATTTTGTTTAGCTCATCAAGAACTTCGTGAGGCAATGATTCAGGAGGGCAAGTCTTCAGGGAGGGAGATCTCTAGAAACAAGGTGGGTGAAGAACTGGTCTACACCGTATGATGTCCACATATGATTGGCCATGACTATTTCACTTCAGTTTAATTCAGTGCTTCTCAATTCTTTTCTGTAGCGCACCCTCTAGGAAGAAAAAAACATTTCATGCCCCCCACCACCACCCCACGAGCGACAATAAATAGTATCATTTGTCCGTAAAATTGTTATTAATTCACCTCTGCATAACATGTATCTTAATTAACATTAAAAACAAAAAAGAAAGAAATAGAGTTCAACTTACAATAAAGAAAAACTTCATTAACATTGTTTTTTAATCTGTAATAGAAAAGATTTAAAGTGCACCAATGTACCTGAAATAAAAAAATACATCCTTATTTAGACTTATTCACCTTATTTATGTCTTAATATCTCTTCGTTCTTGTTAGAAATTTTTCCGGTTTGTTTCTTGAGGGGTTTGCTCATGCAAAAAACTGCTACACCATTGTGCGACAATGAGAGCGCCATTGCCATCTAATGGAGCGGAGGTATAATTACACTTAATTCTCGTACACTATTCCAAAAAAGCATGTTCCCCAGGGTCATACACGCTTTCTCCGGCAACACCGGCATTATACCGCGTCCCGGGGGGTGCCCCACTATTTGAGAAGCAATGGTTTAATTTATATCTGCCCAACACATACTAGACCAAGAGGTAACTGCATTTCTGGTTGAGAAATACAGAAGACCATCTGTGACCTGCTTTTAAAAGAGTTGTCAAAATCTATCTTATGGTTACTGCATATCTTATAAATGATGCATGTGGTTCTGTACACTAAACCCTGAAACAGATATGTAAAATAGGTCAGAAGGCCCCCCAAAAGAATCCCACAAGGCATGCTATCAGCACACGATTTAGACCTTTACGGTCTGCACGTTGATATGAGAGCCGTGAAATGCTATCTGGGTTTGTTAACTGATGTGCAGAGCTGATTTCCAGAATCAGATAGTGCTCTACTTTTGGGCACATGTTCAGAACCAGCAGACATCTGTCACACTAGGAGCCTGAAAGTAAAATGAAGATGGAAGAAATCTGTTTGAAGGTTAATAAACAAACAAACTCATCTATTCTGAATTCTTTTTTTTTTTTTTATCTGGTCTGTCTGGTTTGCAAGTACTCGGCCCTAATTCAACTTTTTTTTTCTTTTCTTTTTATAAATTATTTCACTAGAACATCGTTTGTGGCGGCACAGTGGCTAGCCTGTCGCTTCACAGTAAGAAGGTCCAGGGTTTGATTCCAGGGCTCAGTCTGTTTCTATATGGAGCTTGTACATTCTCCCTGTTTTTATATCAGTTTCCTCCATGTACACCGGTTTTCTTAGAAAGTCTAAAAACATGCATAGTAAGTTGATTAGCGATTTCAAATTTCCCATGAGCTGTAGGTATGAGTGTGAGTTGATCTATGGTATGTGTGTCACCCTGCAATGGTTTGGTGAGCTATTCAGGGTGTACCCTGCCTTCACCCAGACTTGGTTGAGATGGGCGCCAGCCTCCCCGTGACCCTAATTAGCATTAAGCAGTTTAGAAAATTAATGAAAGGCCTAGGGTTCGAGTCCCAGCTCAATTGTTTATGTGTGGAGCTTGCATGTTCTCCCTGCGCTTGTTTGGGTTTCCTCTGGGTACTCCAGTTTCCTCTTACAATTCATAGAATTATGGACATTCAACTGAATGGCTGCTCCAATCACCCCTAATTGTGAGTGTGAGTGTGAATATTGTGTGTGTGGCCCTGTGATGGTCTGGTGGGTTGTCTAAGGTGTGCTTTGTTTTTGCCCAGAGTGGTCTGGATCAGGCTTAGCCTTCCCACAACCCGAGCAGGTTTAAGCGGTTCTGCAATCTTTTTTTTTTGAATGGTACCGCTCGTCACAGCTAGTGTTGAGAAAACACAAGAACATTTGAATCACAGATGTTACAAAATGCACACAGTTTCAGTTGGTGTTTATTATTCTAAATCACACAGTGCATGGAAGAAGTTCGTCGAGTCCAGTGTGAATGGGGAGGCCAGCCATGTGAGACACAGCAGCAGGCAAGATCTTAAAAGGAAGGTGTGGCTGTTCTAATGCTTCCATTAACAGTCGCAAATTCCCTTTAAATCCAGTCTGCTGGGAATCAGGCCTTTCCGCTGCACTGATGGATGTCTTCTGTTGTGCCAACTTCAGCTGGAGAAAGAATCTAACCACTCACCTGAATGTCATGTGTGTGAACCACAGTCATATTTTTAAAGTTTTAAAGTGCAGCATTAATTTTGACATTCAGATCAGAATAACTGTCCATTCTGCAAAAAGGTCAGTTTTGAAGTATCTAATTACATTAAATGAAAGCAAGAAAGTCCTGTGTTTGATTCCTGGGATCGGGGCATTTCTGTGTGGCCTTTGCATGTATGTGTGTTTTTTATTTATTTTTTTATTTTTATTTTAATAGACTATATGAATCCCACAAAGGAAATTATTCCCCCATATCTAACCCATCCAAAGCAAGCACACACACACTCAGAGCAATAGGCTTCCATATGAATTGGAGCGCTCACAGAGCAGTTGGGGGTTAGGTGCTTTGCTCAAGGCCACTCCAGCCATGAATGTGGAGGAAGGGAAGGTGCTGCTCCCTTAATCACCTCCACCCATTTTTTCTGCTGGTTCAGGAATCAAGCCAGCAACCTTTTAGTCCCAAAACTGCTTCTCTACCAGTTAGCCTATGTCTGCCACAAACAACTGTTCTCCCCATGCTTGCCTGGGTTTCCACTGGGTAGTCTGGTTTCCTCCCACAATCCAAAAACATGCACAGTAAGCTCATTGGCTGGTCCAAATTGTTCCTAAGTGTGAGTGTAAGTGGTGGAGTGTGTGCTTGCTCTGCAATTGGCCTGGGGTGTACCATGCTTTTGCGCCAGCCTCCCCACCCCCTTAATTGGGATTAAGCACCATAGAAAAAGAATGAATGAATGAATGTTGAACACATTATGGTTACAAAAAGTTTGCTCTTATATCTTATACACGTACCCAATATCAGTAGGTGCTCGAGGCTTTAATAACTGAGATATATGAGATAGGTATTTTAAAATGAATTTTATTTTTTTTATTAAAATTCTTAAGTCGATGAAACTTAAAAAAAAAAATCTAAAATTGGTAATAAAGACAGATTTTATTTATTAATTTTTTTAGGGTGGTTTGTACTCACATTCACAATGGCCTCTTTGGTCTGGGCCATATCTGATATGACTCCATCTGTGATAATGAGAAGTACAAAGTACTGTGATCCATCCTGGACAGCTGCTGCATACCTTCATATAGAGCAAATAGGGAGAAAAAGAAGACAGGGGATGGTTAAAAAAGGAGGGGGCGGCAGGATTGTTAAGGCAAGCCAGACTCCTATCTGCACCAGACTATTCCTGCATGACACATCCAACTGTTTGTTTTTACATCATTTTCATTGTAAATGTTACAGCTCCCACTGCTTCAAGTGGTCTAACAGAACTTACATGGCTCATATGGATTGAATGTGTCTCCACCATCTCTAATAATAATAATCTTGCTTCGCAGGTGTGTGCGTGTGCGTGTGTGTGTGTGTGTGTGTGTGTGTGTGTGTGTGTGTGCTGAAGAATAACCATGCCATGCGGGTTTGCATTTCTCACAAAGTCAGGCTTCAGGGTTATGCATTAATTAAGCAAATCTAATCCGAGCTTATCAATATCGCGTTTTTAGATGCCGCACAGAGGCCTCATAGTTAGATTAAAGACTCACTGGATCCCAACGAATAATGAGTGTGTCATTTATGCCTTACTGCTTGAATGAGTACACTTTTCACGCTTAGTGGTTATCCCAACATATTAGTGGATGGGGTATGTGGTGCGATATCTACATCTGCATACTAGTAAAAAGGGAGGATTTGCTAAATTTACAGACAACAAATGTGACTAGCATGGAGGTATTAACTGTTCATAAATGTTTTAATACTAGTGACTTTTTTTGTCCTTGGCCAGCACAACACGGTGTATATTTTCCATAAATGATTCCACATTTAAGCATGAAGTGGTTTCATGTACTGATCGTGAATCCAAGATGTGCCAGCGCTTTTTTGTGCTCTGTATCTAATAAAAAAAAAACAAAAAAAAAACAAGAGCATAGTGTGTGAAAAGAGCATGTCAGAAAGGATAAGTGGTCCATGATGGAAAGTCACAGGAAGCATTTCAAACATAAGTCTAATGTGGAGATCTTGTGATAGCAAAGTCAATAACTGACGATGTGTTAACTCTGAGGGAAGATATCAGACTGCTTTGAAAGCACAGTCCGGTTGAATGAATAATTAATAATTATTTTATTCATTCTGTCATTCATTTTCTGTAACTGCTTAACCTTAATCAGGGTCATGGGGAGGCCAGTGCCCATCCCAGCTGACTCTGGGTGAGGGCAGAGTACACCCTGGACAGCACGCCAGGCCATCACAGGGCTTAAACACACTGACAGCTACGCAGCCTACTCTTGTCGAAAAATCAGCAACGGTTCTTTTATATGCCGCTCACCATAGACAGTGAGGCACATGGCCAGCCAGTGACACTCCCTCTGAGCGTGGGGCTTGAACCCACAACCTTAGGATCAGTGATCCAGCACCTTACCACCAGGTCAGCACTGCTAATTGTTTTATTCATGCATATATTAAACACTTCTCATGAGCATATATGACTGATCTGAGGCCATTAATACAAAGAGTGTATGCTTACTTAAATATATATGAACACTCACTTTCTTTTACTCACTTTTTTCCTAACCCATTTATCCTTCTAGGATCATAGGGAATAATGGAACATCTCAACCTCTTGAAGATGGAGACAACCATGACGAGCACACACACACACACACACAATTACAATTCAGTCTCACACCAAGGGTTAATTTGGAACAGGCAATTAGCTCAATGTACAGTACATGTTTTTGGACTGAGGGAGGAAACTAGACTGCTTGGAGGAAACCCAAGCATACACAGGGAGAACATGCAAACTCCACACAAAAACACTCTCACTGAGCCCAGGACTTGAAGCCAGGACCTTGTTGTTATGACACAGACGTACGACCCACTATGTCACCATGCCACCCTAAATATGAGACACACAACTTTTATTTATTTATTTGTATTTTTGTTGTTGTTTATCTATTAATGTTTTGCAAAATCATAAATTTAATAACAAAAGCCATGTAAAACAAATGGCCAGAATTAACTGTAAAACATGTAGTTTAAAATCATCATGTTTAAGTTTAATGCGTACTTGGCTACAGTATAATATAAATTTTTAGATCATGTGAGTCTAGTTGATTTTCAGGGTGGCATGATGGCATACTGATAAGCACCTGGGTTTGAGTCCCAGACAGTTTCTGTGTGCACTTTACATGCTCTCCACCTGCTTGAGTGAGTTTCCTCCCACAGTCCACAGATCTGCACGTTAGGTCAATTTGCTGTTTAAAAGTGCACCTAGGTGTATGTGAATGTGAGGGATTGTGTATTGGTCTCTTGAATGCTTGGTGAGCTGTTCAGGGGATGTACTCCACCTTCAAGTGACTGAGACAGGCTCCAGCCTCTCTGCGTCGATAGTAAGATAAATTGGTTCAGAAAATGAAATGCAGGAATAATACTATTTATTTTACTTTGATACATTACTCTTAATGCTATACACAATATACTTAAATGTGCAGTAACTTATTGAACATAAAAATCTAAATGGAAATTTATCACACAATTACCATATTAACTAGAGGCAGTGGTGGCCTGGTGGTAAAGTGCGTTGAATCGCTGACCTTAAGGGTGGGGGTTCGAGTCCCACTCTCCGCAGGGTTGTAATTGTCCCCCAGTGTAGCTAACTGGGTTATCAAAGGCTGGCCATGTCTCTCACTGTCTACGGTGAGAGGTTCATGTAAAAGAACCATTGCTAACTTTTGACAAGAGTAGCTGCATGGCCATCAGCATGTTTCTGTCCCTCGCTAAACGGTTGTTTCAGGAAGGGCATCTGACGTAAAAACCTATGCCAAATAAAACATGCAAATCAAATGATTTGCTGTGGCGACACCTGGAAAAAAGGAAAAGCTGAAAGAAGAAGAAGCCTGGAAAGGACCTATTTACAAGTACACTCTTAATATTTGCTGATTATTTGTTTCCATGGCACCGAGGCTATCCTTTCTTATATCTAAAGCTTCCTGTGTACATTTGGCGGACAAAAATGGTACTTATTTCAATGGGGTATATTCATTCATTCATTCATTCATTTTTTGAACCGCGTAATCCTAATTAGGGTTACAGGGAGGCTGGCGCCCATCTCAGATGACTCTAGGTGAGGGCAGCGTGCACCCTAGATAGCTTACCCAGCCATCGCAGGGCAAAAATTCACTGACGGTTATGCAGCTACTTTTGATGAAAGTCAGCAATAGTTCTTTTTCACGAGCCTCTCACCATAGACAGTGAGAGACATGGATGGCCTTTGATAACGCAGATAACTGAACTGGGGGAGGTAGATTCAATAACACATTATTGTTATATTTTATTGAATTTCAGTGATATACACTGTAAGTGTGTAGTTGAAACACTTCAAAACACTGAAAAGCAATCCGCAATAGAAATACTAGCACTGACAGAATGGTGTGTTTATTTTGTTTGACAGTTTCTCAATATCAGCCTGCTCGAGCACTGGATTTTGTAATTGGTCTCAACGAAAAGGTTAAAGCACAGGCTTGGCAGACTCCAATGGGTTCGACCTGTTATCATTGTGGACCAAGCTCTGGCTCCTGTGATACAGAGGCTGAATTGCCCATAGCAAACGGGTTTTGTACACTGTACTAAAGGCGCACACCCATCAAGATAGCTCAAGAGACACTGTCGAAAGCCTTCGCTAAATCCACAAAACACATGGACAGACAGATTGGGCAAACTCCCTCCAGGATCCTGTAGAGCAGGGGTCCCCAACCCCGGTCCACAGACTGGTACCGGTCTGTGGATCATTTGATGCTGATCCGCAAACAAAATCTTTCAAGGTACAAATTAGTTTTTTAAGTCGAGCTTCCGGATCTTATTTTGAAAAACTGTTTTTGACATTGCCACAGAAGCACTGAAAGCCCTTCTTCCGTTTCCAAACACATATCTTTGTGAGGCGGGGTTTTCTGCAGTGAAAGCCACCAAAACAAAACTACGGAGTAGACTCTAACCAATCCGTGGAAACATTTTCATACATAAAACTGGTCTCTGGTGTAAAAAAGGTTGGAGACCACTGCTGTAGAGCATATAGAGTGGGTCAAGAGTGCCACGGCCGGGAAGAAAACCACATTGTTCCTCCTGAATCCGAAGTTCAACTCTTAGCTGGATCCTCCTCTCCGATACCCCTGCATAGACTTTCCTGGGTCGGCTGAGGAGTATGATTCCATGATAATTGGAACACACCCCCCGGTCCCCCTTTTTAAAAAGGGGGGGTTACCACCCCAGTTTGCCAATCCAGAGGTATGGCCCTTGAAGAGAGTGTGATGTTACAAAGACGTGTCGACCAAACAGTCATACAACATCCAGAGCCCTGAGATATTCAGCGTGGATCTCATCAGCCCCAGAGTCCGACCACAGACAAACTTTTTGACTACCTCAGCGCCCTCAGCTCTATTGATGGTTGGACCACCACACCTCCAGTGTCTTCCTCCTCCACGGAGGGCATGTTGGTGGGATTCAGAAGATCCTCAAAGTATTTCTTCCACCTCCCGACAACATCCCCAATCGAGTTGAGTAGCTCTGCACTTCCATTGTGAACAGTATTTGTGGAGAACTACCCCCCCCAGAGGCGTCGATTGGTTTTTGTGGCCAACTGATAATCACTATCCAGACCCTCACCAAGTTCCCACTGAACTCCCTCCTCTCCAGATTTTTCATCGGCTACAGCTCGGGATGCAGCACGTTTGGCCTGCTGGTACGTGCCTGCTGGCTAGGGTGTCCCACAGGGCAATAAGATCCAATAGGTCTCCTTTTTCAACTGGACAGCCCCTTTACCATAGGTGTCCACTACCAGATTAGGGGGTTACCGCTACAACAGTCACCGATTCTGTTCATAATTTTTATGGACAGAATTTCTAGGCGCATCTGAGATGTTAAGGGGTTCTAGTTTGATGGCTATCAGAGTTCGTCTCTGCTTTTTGTGGATGACGTTGTCCTTTTGGCTTCATCAATCTGGGACCTCCAACTCTAACTGAAGAGCTCTGCAGCTGAGTGCGAAGCAGCCGGGATGAGAATCAGCACCTCCAAGTCCCAAGCCATTGTTCTCAGTAGGGAAAGGGTGGAATGCACCTTCTGGGTCTGGAATAAGGTGCTGCCCCGAGTGGAGGAGTTCAAATATCTCGGGGTGTTGTTGATGGGTGAGGCAAGGGTGGAGCAGAAGATTGACAGGCGGATTGCTGCAGCCTCTGCTGTAAAGTGGAGCTTGTACCGGTCCATCAGGGGTCGCAAAGCTCTCAATTTGCCAGTCAATCTGTGTTCCATCCCTCACCTATGGTAATGAGAATTGGGTAGTGAGCAAAAGAACAAGATCGCGGAAACAGGTGGCTGAAATGAGCTTCCTTTACCTGGTGGTGGGGCTGTTCGTTAGAGATAGGGTGATAGAACCGCTGCTTTTCCGCACTGATAGGAGCCAGTTGAGGTGGCTTAATGCCTCCCGAATGCCTCCCTGGTGTAGTGCTTCAGTCATTTCCAACCAGGAGGAGACCCCAAGGTCGACCTAGAACACGTTGGAAGGATTGTCTTTCGGCTGGTCTGTCACCCCGAAAGATCTGGAGGAAGTGGCTGGGGAGAAGAACGTCTGCACCTCATTGCTTAGACTGCTGCCCCGTGACCTGACCCCGGATTTAGCAGATAATGATGATGATGATGATGATGATGATGATGATGATTAAAGGTTAAAGGAATGCTAACTGCGACCCAGATCATTCTTTTTTTTTTTTTTTTTTTTTGTGCTTGTGTCGTATTTTTACTAACATATTTACTTTGTTATATCTTAAAAGTACATCAAGAAAAACAGTAACGGTAAGGGCATTTTCTACTGAAAGACAGCCTTATATGCATTTAAGTTGAAAAAAAATATGACTAAAGATAGCATATAATATATTAAATATAATAAATTCATTATTTATGAGCTTTATCTATTTCCATTACCAAGCACATGAAAGTAATCCTTTCCAAAGGAAATGTTATCTACTAAAGTGCAAAGTGTCCTTAGTTTTACCGGCGGCAAAGATGACCAAAATGAAGGACTATCATCTCCCTGTGATTTTATGTGAGAGTTTTGGTTAGTTATATACAGAAATAAGTATCATCTATCAATCTATTTGCATTCCATGAAGGGTTATCATTTTCAACTCAATGCATAAAAGGCCATTTTTCTTCAGAAAATGTCCTTACTGTATACATTTTTCTGAAACTGCCCCACATACGAATGAAAAAGTATCTGAAGTATCTGAAAAGTATCTGAACCTTTTGGAATTTCTCACATTTCTACATAAAATCACCATCAAATGTGATCTGATCTTTGTCAAAATCACACAGATAAAAAACAATGTCTGCTTTAACTAAAACCACCCAAACATTTATAGGTTTTCATATTTTAATGATGATAGCATGCAAACAATGACAGAAGGAGGAGGAATAAGTAACTGAACCATCACATTTAATATTTTGAGGCCCCCCTTTGGCAGCAATAACTTCAACCAGACACTTCCTGTAGCTGCAGATCAGTCTGGCACATCGATCAGGACTAATCTTGGCCCATTCTTCTTTACAAAACTGCTGTAGTTCAGTCAGATTCCTGGGCTGTCTGGAGGTCATGCCACAGCATCTCAATGGGGTTCAAGTCTGGACTTTGACTTGGCCACTCCAGAACGTGTATTTTGTTCTTCTGAAACCATTCTGAAGTTGATTTACTTCTGTGTTTTGGATCATTGTCTTGTTGCAGCATCCATCCTCTTTTTAGCTTCAACTGTCTGACAGACGGCCTCAGGTTTTCCTGCAAAACATCCTGATAAACTTTTGAATTTATTTTTCCATTAATGATTGCAAGTTGTCCAGGCCCTGAGGTAGCAAAACAGCCCCAAACCATGATGCACCCTCCACCATGCTTCACGGTGGGGATGAGGTGTTGATGTTGGTGAGCTGTTCCATTTTTCCTCCACACATGACGTTGTGTGTTCCTCCCAAACAATTCAACTTTGGTTTCATCAGTCCACAAAATATTTTGCCAAAACTTCTGTGGAGTGTCCAAGTACCTTTTTGCGAAGAATAAACAAGCAACAATGTTTTTTTAGACAGCAGTGGCTTCCTCCTTGGAGTCCTCCCATGAACACCATTCTTGGCCATTGTTTTACATATAGTTGATGTGTGCACAGAGATATTGGACTGTGCCAGTGATTTCTGTAAGTCTTTAGCAGACACTCTAGGGTTTTTTTTTACCTCTCTGAGTATTCTGCGCTGAACTCTTGGCATCATCTTTGGTGGACGGCCACTCCTTGGGAGAGAAGCAACAGTGCCAAACTCTCTCCATTTGTAGACAACTTCTCTGACTGTCGATTGATGAGCATGCAGACTTTTAGCGATGGTTTTGTATCCTTTCCCAGCTTTATACAAATCAACAATTCTTGATCGCAGGTCTTTAGACAGCTCTTTTGAGCGAGCCATGGTGCACATCAGACAATGCTTCTCATCAAGACAATTCTTACCAGGTGTGTGTTTTATAGTGGGCAGGGCAGCTTTAAGCCACTCATCAGTGATTGGGCACACACCCGACTTAAATTGCTTGGTAAAAATTGGTTTCAGTCTCCTTAGGCAGAGGGTTCAGTTACTTATTCCTCCCCCTTCTGTCATTGTTTGCATGCTATCCTCATTAAAATATGAACACCTATAAATGTTTGGGTGGTTTTAGTTAAAACAGACACGGTTTTTTCATCTGTGTGATTTTGACAAAGATCAGATCACATTTGATGGTGATTTTATGCAGAAATGTGAGAAATTCCAAAAGGTTCAGATACTTTTTCATACCACTGTATAAAATGAGCTCCATAAAAAGAAGACTTGCCAAGCTTGAAGTGGAAGAACTCTAGTAGCCCCCTGACAGCCCTCACTTCAACCCCCTGAACACCTTTTGGGCAATTGGACCAATATCTCATCTAATGTTACAGCCTGAGCTTACATCGACTCTTATGCCTGAATGGGCACACATTCCTACAAAGTCGTTCCAAAATTAAAGGTAGGGGTTAGGGGGATATTCATAAAGCTCTTAGGGGTGGGCCAACAGGTCTCCACATACCTTTTGTCCATATAGTATAAATTTTTACTGTGCTCTGTGTTATATGTTTGGATGCTCAAATAAATGAAAACAACATACCTGGCTACGTGGTTAACCACTGGTGCGAAGTTTGTGGGTCCATAAAGTTGGACGGTCTTTAAACTCTGATGGTAGGCCTCCAAAATCCCCTCGATCCCATTACAGTAGGGGTTTTCAATATTACCATTCTGTAACAGAGAACAAAATCTGGTTAGGATGTAAGTATATAGATATCCATATGAGTCATTGTCTGAAACCGGATCAAATTTATTGATTGGCATATTAGACCTAATATTTTCCAAAAAGTATAAAAAATTAAAAGAGCATGCCCTGTCCAAAACATTACCACATGGATATACACAACATGTCAGAGGGAATAATTTGGATACATCCGGGGGAAAAAAACAAAAAACAAAAAAAACAAAAACCCATTAAATTCTTATGCTGCATAATCCTAATAGGGATCACAGGGAGGCTGGCGCCCATCTCAGCTGGCTGTGGGCGAGAGCGGGGTGCACCCTGGATAGCTTGCCAGGCCATTGCAGGGCCAACACTCACAAAACCATTCACACATGATTTCAAACAGCCTACTGTGCATGTTTCTGAACTGTGAAACCAGAGTATCTGTAGGAAACCCATACACATAGAGGGAGAACATATAAACTCAAGACTGAAATGCCTACACTGGGAATTGAACCCTGGCCTTCATGCTCTGAGGTGGGCACACTAACCACTGGACCACCATAATACCTGGTGGATAACATTTGTGACTTTTTGTGTTTTTATCGCTTCATGCCACAATAGCACTGAAGTATCAGCTCAAAGTGTAAATAGTCGAGCCCTCAATAAACAACTTGTATTCAAATTTACATCCAAAGTAGAATTAAGTTGTTCTCTCACTGTATTTGTCACAAAGGATGATGATTTTTTTGGTCAATATATTGTACTGGGAAATAAACTGGATTACGTTGAATTTTGGGGATTGTTAATGTCACACTTTATGATACCATTTTCAGAGAATGTCCCATTTCGCATTTTCTAAGCATAACCTCATTATAGGATTGGGAACAGTGCTCAAGTGAGAAAAGATCACATCAATCTCTCCCTATTGATTGTTCTGACTGAATAATATCATGAGCTTTACAGAGCATTACTGGGAAACCATTGGTTAAAATATTATTGTTGATTATTTTGAGGTCTACAGCTTACTGGAATGAGAAATTTTGAAGTATACTCCTATGCATTAGGGTTTATATGAAATGATTACGAGATTAAAATGAAGATTTGTTGTGTAATCCTGGACTGGGTGAATCATATAGGAATCACAGCCCCACAACAATAAAAATTGGTCTCCCATCTCGAGCTATAGGTTCATTGCCTCTAAGCCTCTATATGGAAGTTTATCATAAACTGACACGCACTGGAACTTCTAGATGCAGCTTGGAGAGAGTGGAAACAGAGGCTCTGATCAATTTTACTTGCTTTGAGCCTGCATCTGTCCATAGGGAGAGCACAAATCCATAATCCTTCATTGAGAAAACAGGATAGATTGCATTTCTACACCATAACATGCACACACAGGTATACCACATCCATCATTAGCAGGGATCTAGTTTTTGAACATTCACCCTGGGAGGAAAGCAAATGAGAAAGTTTACTTTTGATAAAAGGAAAGTAAGATGATGCATAACACGTGGCCTTTACTCATGGAGGGGAATTTCCACAGTGCTGCACGTTACATAACGATTCTAATGACAGTCAGGTTTTTCTGAAGCTGAAGAAGAAGCTCTAGCTTTCTTATCACTCCTATTAATAATCTAATGATCATTTGTTTGTCAAACCACTTAATTTGGCTAGAATTGCGAGGTGGCTGGAGCCTAATTCGGCTGACTCTGTAATCCCAGGGATAACACATATGCAATCATTCCCACTCACACCAAGCGGCAACAATGAATTAGCCTAATGTACATGTGTTTCAACTCTGAGAAGAAACCGAAGTGCCCTGAGAAACCCAAGCAAGCAACAGGAGCCCAGCAAACTCCATACAGAAATGCCTTTACCGAGCCCAGGAATCAAACCCAGGGCCTTCTTACTGTGAGGCAGATGTGCTAATCACTACACTGCCATGCTGCCCTAATCAAATAATCATGCACATTACATTTTCTATATGATACCATTAAATCAACGAAGAAAAAAAAGCAGTTACTTTTACATAGTTACTCACCAGAGGGAACTCATGGGACACACGTCCATCCGGGGGTAATTTTGCCCCAAAGCCCAGTGCTGGGAACATCTTATCACTGTCATAGTCTTGGATGATCTCTCCTACAGCCTTCAGTGCCATGGCATAGGCATTCATCTGGTAAGGGTTCATATAGTGGAGGGATGTGGACTGGGATGGGTTACCTAGGCATCAGAGTTAGCATTGTGGTGTAGTTGAACAAAGTTCTAAATGCACATTCTTAAAAAGGGATTTATTGTCCTTTAATCTTGCTTTATGTTTTGCAGACATGCATTTTTTCTGGGTTTAAAATTAACAAAAAATTGATCCATCTGCTCCGTTTTGAGTAAAATCCCAAACCAAACAATCTCCCTAACAGACATATACGGAAAGGTGAATCGCTGTCTGAACAGTGCGATCAGTACATGAACATACTTTATATTGTAGGTAATATAAGGCCACCCCAAATACTCCAGATTTGCATCACAAGTTACCAGAGAGATATGGATGCTCCTGTTTGTAGGAAATAACCGGGTGCTCCGCACAGCTCATGAAGGAATGAAACAACATTCTACAAATCCCAACAATGTCCATAATCACAATCATTCTATACGAAGGCTACTGAAAGTAGAACTTTGAAAACTGACACACTCTGTATATCATTCATTCAATCATTTTCTGATTGATCCTAATTAGAGTTTGCAGGAGGCTGGCGCCCATCCCAGCCAACTCTGGGCGAGGGCGGAGTACACCCTGGACAGCTCGCCAGGCCATCACAAGGACAACACCCACGCAACCACTCATACTCACACCTAGGGGCGATTTGGAACAGCCAATTAACCTACTGTGCATGTTTTTGGACTGTGGGAGGAAACCAGAGTACCCAGAAGAAACCCACACAAGCACGGGGAGAACATGCAAACTCCACACAGAGATGCCCGAGCTGGGAATTGAACCCAGGACCTTTCTGCTGTGAGGCAGACATGCTAATCATTCCTACACCGTGTTGCACTGTATAGCATTAATTGTAATTTTTATTTTAGTAGTCATATGTGATGAAAGTATGAATTTTGCTACATGTTTGATTTTATGCACCTGAATTATTTAGTTTTAAACATATGTACTTAAATATTTATAGCAGGGCTCTGTGGAGCTTCATCACCAAAAGCTTGAATTTGTCTTCATATCCATGCTCACATGCCCACACAGGCGAGCCAATAAATGAAGAAAATGAAAAGTGGTAATAACATATGTTGCATGTGCACCCCTGCCATTGGTGCTGTTCTTGAAACCCACAATTACATTTTTGAAATAACAGATTTATAATTTATCATTTTTTATGATTGAAGTCCAACATAAATACAATGATACTGAATCGGTACTGCAAAAAGCTATTAAAATCCTTTCTGTTTTTCCCTCACCTTGCGTGATCAAATACACACAAACGCTTTCATAAGCCATAACTACAAATTCTTCCTCATCTATTTTTTCCAGCACAATGAATTCTATATGAACTTCATTAACAGATCTTATATAAAGACCTGCATAAAACGTTATTGTCACCATGCAGATGCTCATTATAATGCGGTCATAGTAAGATCTGCCGGAGTCACAGATTTCACTCGAACCACAATTTATCCCCTTTTAAACCACTGTAGGAAAAGTGCATGCATAATAATATGTTCTCTTTCTGTCAAGATATAAGTACTTCTTCTGATGTGATGACACATGTCGACTGCTGTGCCTCTATCACTTTCTGGACCTGCCTGATTCATCCTGGTAGATTTGTGACTCACTTTCTTACCCCATGTGGATTGTCTCATCACTTGCAAGATTCCAAAATGATTAATCAAGTCTCATCCTTATTTCAGTGGATAGTTCTAACTGAATCCTGTAGATATTCTTCCGATTAATGCGGTAAACAGTTCAGTTCATTTTCTGTTACCACTTCATCCTAATTAGGGTCGCGGGGAGGCTGGTGCCCATCCCAGCCAACTCAGGGCGAGGGCAGAGTACACCCTAGACAGCTCGCCAGGCCATCGCAGGGCGGAAACACGCCGACGGCTTTGCAGCCTACTCTTGTTGAAAATCAGCAATGGTTCTTTTACATGCCTCACACCATAGACAGTGAGAGACATGGCCGGCCTTTGATAACCCAGTTAGCTCCACTGGGGGGGGATAGTGACAACCTTGTGGAGAGTGGGACTCGAACCTCTAACCTTTGGATCAGCGATCCGGCGCCTTATACCACTAGACCACCACTGCCCCGCGGTAAACAGCCAAATGTAAAATAAATAAATAAATAAATAATTACATACAGGAAAATGAAAACATGATTCAGTAAATCAACACTTGGAGTAATAGCCCAAAAATAACAGCAGAGAAAACAACAAATGTGTCATCGAGAAGTACAGTAACATAAAATAGGTTGACTCAGTTGTATAACAAACCAATGGAAGAAAATGGGTGGGGTCAGGACTGTATCAGGGACAAATAACATGAGTATACAGTATAGCACTTATTTTGCCATTTTGAGAAAAAAAGGAAAAAATTTGAATTTGGAATATCCCACCACCATTCAGTGTTCCGTCCAAAGCCACATTCCAAAAACACATCAATGTACACTGCCTGATTGTTGCATGAAGAGTAGAGGATCACAAGATATAGCTGTTGCACATCACTGCCATGACTACCTGGTGTTGCATTCGCATGTAAGAAAAGCTTATATTATCATAATGGATGTAAACATGTTGGTAGCAAAACTATTGCCTGGCTCGCTAATTTATCAATATGTTTTGTAAAGTCCACCGAGCCTCAGGTCATGCATGGACAGGGTGTGAACAAGCTGGACGGACAGATAGGACACAATAATTTTATTCAGATTGAATTAAATTATTTGAACAGATGTCTCTTGCTCTGAAACTGCCCCACATGAGCGATCATTCATTCACTCATTTTCTGAACTGCTTAATCATAATTAGAATTGCCCATCTCAGCCGATTCCGAGCAAGGGCAGATCACACCCTGAACTGCTCGCCAGGCATGCTATGCAGCCTACTTTTGTTGAAAGTCAGCAATGGTTCTTTTACATGATGAACCTCACACCATAGACAGTGAGAGACATGGCCGGCCTTTGATAATCCAGTTAGCTGCACTGGGGGGACAGCAGTGATAGCTTGTTGAGAGTGGGGCTTGAAACCACAACCTTAGGATCAGTAATCCAGCCCCTTTACCACCAGGCCCCAGGATGTGAGATCATATTTTTAATTTTATTTAAATAAATAAAAGAATATAAATAAATAGAATTTCAAGAAATGTAACAAAAACTGCTTTTTAAGATGACCACCGGGCCTTTTATTTTGAAAGGAGTATATACGAACATCTTAAGGATGTTCGCCACACCACATAGATTGCGAGAAAAAAACCAAAACAAAACAAAACAAAAAAAAAAAACGCTGTTCATGTGTATCTTACTGAGTATTTGAGTTTGAAGAGTATTTATTATTAAAGCGTTGAATAAACAGCTGTTGCTCATGTTGTTCAGTTGTCATGAACAAAATCTGAATATTAAAGCAATCCGCAGGTGGCCTTCCACAACAAATCCCACTATAATCAAGTACAGATTATTTTTCATACTTTACATGTTCGTATTCTTTCTCGTCTGGGCCACATTTTTAATATACTTTTGTTTTACAGCTGTATTAGAGCCGTTCATTCTCAGCAGGTGCAGCAAAGCCATTCTCTAACTACCGTATTCTGTATACAGTTCCCCTCTGGGCAAGACTAGACACTATACCCTAGTTTGCATTCAGTTCAGACCCCCATCACAGTTGGGTGCCTATTCACAAGTACTAATTCTTTCTTTCTTTTTTTTAACAGAATAGACATGTTGTTAAATAGAAAAATATTTGTTCTGGAGTTTTAAGCTTTTAAGAGCTAATTTTGAATAAAGAAAGAAAAATCCTGTCATCACTTACCATTAGAAGCGGTGAAATCGATGGCCACTGTGAAATTGATTTGGGTCCTATATAGAATTGTACACCATGGGTGGGGGGGTGGGGGGGGGGAAGACAAAAAAGAAGACATCAATGCAATTTCATCACCAATTGACATTCTAGAGAAGCTAAAGTGCTCATTGATGTGTACATAATAAGAGTTTGGTACAGCACAACCTTAATCACTGATCAATTTTATAGTAACTCTAAGGATTTTGACACACTGGAAAATGTCACTAGGCAGGTGTAGTTGGGTGGGTGGGAGTCGGGCCAGTCTTCTCAAAGGAAAACCATTATGCTAATAAAAATAAATTCTTTAAATCTGTCGTACATCAGTTTCAGTAAGTTTGTGCTCATTGCAATACATTATGAAATCGACTGCAATTCCTTTCTGAGACCATTTGCTTACTCCTGTAACTTGTGTCAATGATCCTTGCACCAGGTGCAATCTTATTAATGTGTACTGGCATCATTTTTTTTTTCTTGAAATCTTATGCATTCTTCTAATTTTTAACATTTGATCTCTGACTTTCTTTTTTTATGAATAGGTTTTTTTCTACCAAGTTATCATACCTGCAATGGCCTGGTAAGATGCCTAGTTTATTCTCTGCCCTCACCCAGAGTCAGCTGAGATTGGCACTTTGATTAGGATTAAGTGGTTCAGAAAATGAATGAATGAATAAATGTCATCACGCTTATGCAAGATTGTTCCTCCGGCCATGCGGTCTCGTTATTGTAAACAGACACAGAACCAAAAGAAGATGTAAAACAGGTAAATAAAAGATAATAAGCCCGTTAAGACGTTTTTAGTGGATAAAATCTAATTTCAGCCAAAATGGCCTGACTATGGACGATAAAACACTATTAGTTAGTAAATATGCACCTTTCATAGCCCCGGATTATTGTTCTTAGAAATCAAGAGTGGAACTGATTTGGTATTCTGCTCTCGTCCATGTGTTCCCCAAGGTTCTGAAACAAACTGTAAGCTCGGTTATGCATCAATCCTTATGATCTTTAATCAATCAGTTCTGCTTTTGCTTTTGACAAATCTAAATTACTGAATAGGTCATTTAATACTGTCTAAAAATTCTAAAATACCTTAATCGGGCCATCAGATATCAATATCAATGGCAATTAGTCAGCAGTGTCAAACTCTTTTTCACTGAAGGCTCCATCACTAAATGTAAAAATGATCAAGGCTCAAATAATTACTGAACATCTATTATAAAAGGACAACCATGAAATCTGCACAATAAAAATGAGTGGTTTAGGTTGAGGCATGTTTCCTCTTTTCCTTTATTCACGTGAATTTTCTGACAATGCTTAACGGTGACAAATTAGCATGCAATCTTTCTTGAGTCATAAAAGACCAGTTTTTTACTTTGAAATAAGGTGCTGCCACCTAGTGGAAGGACGATCAATTAGATTTCATTACAATGGTAGATGACAATGGTTGATGCAAAGTCTGTCTTCCTTTCAGCATTTTCCCTTTTTTTACTCGGGAGTCGCCACAGCGAATCATCTGATTCGCACGTTTGATTTTGGCAGAGGTTTTTACGTCGGCTGCCCTTCCTGTCACAACCCTTTTAGCAAGGGACAGAAACACACTGACGACTTTGCAGCCTACTCTTTACGAAAGTCAGCAATGGTTCTTTTACATGCCTCTCACCATAGACAGTGAGAGACATGGCCCACCTTTGATAACCCAGTTAGCCGCACTGGGGGGAAAAGTAACAACCTTGTGGAGAGTGGGACTCGAACCCCCAACCTTTGGATCAGCGATCCAGCGCCCAATACCACAAGAACACCACTGCCCCTCCATTACAATGGTAGATGACAATGGTTGATGCAAAGAATGTACAATAATCATATTCTTTAAAAGCTCTCGCGGGCTGCTTAAAATAAGTTGGTTAACCAGATTTGGCCGCAGGACACCAATGCAGTCACTGAACTCAAATTTTCCCCATTTATAGCGGAGCTCTTTGGCTCCATACTTACGCAGACGATGTAAAGCCATGAGCTTGATTTTGATGTCAAGTCTGGTGCACTTGCACTTCATAGCTTATTCTCTTACTTTAGATATAGTTCTGTAAAATTACACATGCAAACATTTTTAGAGCGCCACCTAACTATTTTCATTAAATATCGTTACACTTTTTTTGGGAGCATTTTTCAGATAAATGACTACCACCCCCAACACATTTCAAATAACCACAAAAAGGAGGTCGCACTATTAAAGATACCCTCCACTTCCTGTTATCACATTGCATAAGGAAAGGATAGCTGGGTTTGTCATAAACCTGTAAAACACTAATCCTGTAACTGTGTATTTTTTAAGGGAGGTTAATATTTCATTGTAATTAATGATGGTTTAACTATTACTCATAGACACACAATATAATCCTGCAGTAGCGTGAATGACCTACATCACAGGTCGGAAGTAGTTGCTGGGTATACAAAACAGTAATAGTCTCCATAATCTCTAATGACTTGTTTGCATTTGTAGAGTTGTAGTGTCTGTATTAGTGTTTTACGTGCCGCACCACTGCTACTTGAAGGGCTGATTGAACACTTGCGTGAATTTGTGTACACATGTTTCTAATAAAGCGGCCTGTGAATATAAATGCCTCGCATTTATGCGTAATAGCACCAGTAGCATCCACTCCAGTTGCACAGGCTAATTAGAATAGATGAAGCAATCAACTACACAGAGCAGGCTAGCTTAAAATTCTATAGTGTTGAACTATAGTGCCACCCCCCCCCCCCCCTCCCAAAAAAAAAAAAAAAAAAAAAAAAAAAAACATTTAACCACTTGTAACTCTAATATCTTTCAATATGTCTTAAAAACACTGTTTAAAGTACTGTATATAATAAAATAAGCGTTAAAAAGAGCAAGACTACCTCTGCCAGGATGCTGAATGTTGATCCTTTAAGTTCTAACGGTTTGGAATTGATTGTGCAGTTATTCAACATGTGATTAGGAGAAGAGATGCATCTGTATGTTTAATCAGATCGTACAGTTGAAATGCATTCAACAATCATTTTGTTGTTGTTTTGTTTCATTTTAAGAGAGACTAATTGGAAAAAATTAAAAAAATAAAATCTAAAAAAAAAAAAAAAAAAAAAATCTAATTTTCCTAAGTGGCACATTGACAAGGTGCAAGACTATTAACCTAATGATCATGAGCTTGAATCTGGGTTAATGCCACAGCCGCAAATGGTCCGGTGTCCATGGGAGCTAACTGGCTGAGCTCTCATGGGAAGGAGAGACTTCCAATCGTCTTGCTGGTCAGATGTTTGCCTGGATGCTTTGACACTTCTGACAGGTAAGTGCACATGTGCATGATAAAAAAAATAAATAAATAAAAAAAAAAACACTCAGCAAGATAAGACCAGCAAGAATTTAAAATAATAATAATAATAAAAAAAAATAAAAAAAAAGACTATTTATTTATTTTTAAATTATTGATAATAACATGGGCGAATATGCCCAACAAGAAATTAAAAAGAATAGCCTCATCATGATGGATGCTGACAAGCCGCTAGTGTAGGCTGTAGTGGATCTAAGAACTGCATAATGATGTTGTTTTGAAATTCTTTTCAGAGTTTCACTAGTTTTATGTACAAATCATTTTATATACAACCACATAAGAAAACTGGCTCCATAAAGGGGTATTCATGCATGACTTATAAATTATAGTATAATACAAGGAAATATAAGGGAAAAGAATTAAAACGAAATGTATGAAGATTATATTTTTATATTTTAAGCATTGCATTGACTCCTTGTGAGCTTTGTGCTCTGAGATGTGCTAACAGGGTGCACACTCATTCAAAGGTTAGGTTACACAGTACAAACAAACAGAGAATAACCGGCCCAGGAAAGGTCTGCATGCACACTTGATTAAAAATATTATATACAGGGATCCCTATCTACTTTGCTCTTCAATTCATGCGGTTTCAGAGCATCGCAGTTTTGTTTTGTTTTTTAAATATTCATCTAATTAAAAAATAAGGACATTCAGGAAAAATAGGGGGAAAGCTAAGGAAAATGCAAAGCAAAAAACAAGGCCAAGTATGCAAAAGGAAACAAAAAAACAAACAAACAAAAACAAAAAGCAACCCAAAATCTCTAATCAAAACTGTGCGCACGTTTGTGTGCACGCGCGTCTGTATGTGTGTGTATTTATATTTTTATCTTCTGCATTATTTTTGAATGTTTAATTGTTATTATACGCATTTATTGCATTGAATATGTATTTATTGATATTATATACATATACATGTATGTATACATCAGTCAGGGGTGTTGATCCTAGTTTGTGGAAATTCGGCGGGCACGGGGGATCTCGAGCCCAATTAATTGCTGAAAGTGAAGGATCCCTGTACTTCAAGGAAACCCAAGAAAAGCAAACTATCCTTTACATTGAGCCTTTTTATGGTGGACCAATCAGATTGGGCCATTCACCTGTAGTATATACTTATTTTCTAAATTTTCTCATATTGAAGATAATGTCACTTTCTAATATCAGTTATATCCCAACAATATAAAGGCTTCACAGACAGAGCAAAGCTGTCATTTATTTCCAGATTGATATACATCACAATGCTTTTCTGTTGTGTAAGGAAACGATCTGTTCAGTGCTTGCCCGGAGTGCAATTTATTCACAAGCAGCATCCGAATTTGTCAGGTCGGAGTTACTGCAGTGTAGTGCCCTAGAGAGCTCTTCACTATGCAGCAGCATGTCGAGGAGGTACACAAGGCCAAGCATTGATCATCAGGCAGATAGAAGCTCTTGTCACTAAGGATTGGCCTTTCATTTGTCAGGCAGAATACAGACAGCATGTCCGCAATGCTGCAGCAGACAGGAAGACCACTACAGTCATCCAATTATAAAGGATGAGAGTGAAGAGAGGATGCAGTGGCATTCAGGGGAACGTTAGAGTACCTGGCATGTTCTCTGGGATCAGTAGTGTCTTTCGAGTTATTTAAAAATGATTACTAGATGAATAGGTGACTGCCATGACTAATACACTTAAAATTACAACGCCTCTTCTTAACACTGCGTGATGGTAAACACTGCGTGATGGACGCTAGGACAAAACCCTTAAATAACAATGACAGGACGGGGTTTGTGCTGGCTCTCTGCCAATCAACCAATCAACCGTCAGAGATTACCAGAGACGTTAAGGTCAGTTTTTAATCAGAGCACAGCCTCATTCTTCCAGTACTGTATAGGCTTCTATAAAACCAGTGCATACATTTTCTCTCTCTCTCTCTCTCTCTCTCTCTCTCTCTCTCTCTCTCTCTCGCTCTCTCTCTCTCTCACTCACTCTCTCACTCTCTCACTGTGTGTGTATGTATGTGTGTGTGTGTGTGTGTGTGTGTGTGTGTGTGTGTGTATGAGACAGAGAGAGAGAGAGAGAGAGACAGAGGGAGAGAGTGTGCAGTGGTGGATGGGTAATTGGGAGAGTCAAGAAAATTCCCAGTGGGCCAATTTTGTTTTGGGTTGACTATCAAGTCACAACACGTTAACTTTTCTAAAACGAGTTTGCAGTACATTGCTGCTTTCTGGTCCTTTCTTTTGATTAAAAAAACCCACATACTTAAAAGCTCATTATGAACTGTAACCAAATTCCCATCCGTTGTAATTTGGTGAAGAGGATTAATGTCTCTTCCCATTATTGACCCTTGATGCCTTGAATTATATTTGGCCAAATCATTAGTGAGAAAAGAACAGCAAACCCTTTTGACATTTTGGAGAAAGCCTCGGCAAAAAAAAAAAAAAAAAGAAAGAAGTGTGATAGTCACCTAATAATGCTGGTATTTAGTTGTTTTTTTTATCCGCAGTAATAACCAGCTTGCAATTTTCAATTACAAAGCTTTCAGTTTTCAGTGGACCATCATCACGACTGAATGACAAAGTAGACTAACAATGTTATCTAGTTTATTTAATTATTTACTCTTTTTGTATTATTCAGTGATCCAGTTTAATGTGTATTAACAGTAACTACTATCAATTGTGAAAAAAAATTAAAGACATAAATAGGTCCTAAGATCCAACCAATCTGATGCTGGTCATAACAAAGCGATGCCCAGGCTGTGAAGCAGCTGAACTTGGCATGCAGCAGCACCTTGCACCGGGGCCCGAGGTGCACGAAATGTGGGGAAGGTTTGGGAGGAGGAATCCATTATTCATTTTTTAAAAATAGCTGGTAAATTATGACTGCTGATGTCTTCGGGAGCCAATCTTGAAGGAGGCAGATATCCAGGAACAGGACTGGTGATCACTGATATACAATACAGTATATTGTAAACATCCATGTGCAATACTTCTGTATTTTCCAAACTTGTGAAAAAAGAAAACTGAATTGATGAAAGGAAAGTGTCCACATTATTATGTTAGTCCAGTATCTTTAGTTTTACAAGTAAACAATGCATTACTTGCTCCTGACAAGGTGCACGTCTAGGTTGAGCAGCCACCCACAGCCACAAGTTCATGGGAGCAAATTGGCCGAGCTCTTAGCAGCGGTAACATATATCTGCCTCCCGGTCACCCAAAGCAGTCAACAGCCAAACATGGGTGTCCATGAGATTTTGCATACAAGGGAGAAGACATTGCTTTTCCTTCAAGTGTGTTTGGCCATCTTGTAAATATGCATGCGCAGCAGTTTATAAAGATGGCAACATCATGTGTCATGGGAGCACGTGCTTGCTAACGTCTAACGTCCTTGCCTGGTTAGTTGTGGTCCTGTGTTTTGGAGGTCAAAACCTTATGGGTGAGACTTGGAAATGACTAATTTACTCTAGGGCAGTGGGTGCCTGGTGGGGGCAGTGGTGGCCTGGTGGTAAATGTGCTGGATCTCTGATCCTAAGGTTGGGGGTTCAAGCCCCATTCTCAATGGATTGTCACTGCCCCCACTCCCCCACCCTGTGCGGCTAACGAGGTTATCGAAGGCTGGCCATGTCTTTCAATGTCTATGGTGTGAAGTTCATGTAAAAGAACCATTGCTGACTTTCGAAAAGTGTAGGCTACAAAGCCCAATGGTTTCTGTCTTGCGATGGCCTAGTGGGCTGTTCAGGGTGTACTCTGTTCTTGCCCAAAGTCAGCTTAGATGGAGGCTAGCCTCCCTGCAACCCTTAGTAGGATTAAGCAGTTATAGAAAATGAATGAATGAAAAAAAACGGACTGACTTTGAAGGCAAAGACTTGAAATTCATTTAGCAATCTGAAATTCTGTTTATTATAACAGAGGTATTTCAAACGTGTGACACTTCACGTGTTTCTCGTTGGCTACCTAGGTGATTGAACATGACCTCGACTGCGCACTTTCTAGAATATCAGATTGAGCAAGCACTTAAAGGCACTGGAGCCATTTCAGAAAACATAACTGACATGCATTATCCTGGATGAGTGGCTCTTGAAAAACATTGACAAAACAATCTCAGGTTGGGGAGAAGGTAGCGGAGGCTCACTCAGGCAGAATTTTTAAAAGGCATGACAATGAGATACACCCCGTCTAAATCAGAGAATGTCAGAGTATTTAAAAGACCAGCACGTTACATATTCTACTTCTATTCCTTTCGGCTTTTCCCTTTTTCAGGGGTCGCCACAGTGAATCATCTGATTCGCATGTTTGATTTGGCATAGGTTTTTACATCGATTGCCCTCCCTGACACAACCCTTTAGCAAGGAACAGAAACACGCTGACGGTTATGCAGCTACTCTTGACGAAAGTCAGCAATGGTTCTTTTACATGAACCTCTCACCGTAGAGGTGGGGCCAGTGGCATAGTGGTTAGGGTGCTGCACTCATGATCGGGAGGTTGTGTGTTCAAATCCCAGTTAGACCCCTCACTGTGCTGAGATCCCTGGGCAAGGTCCTAACCACAAGTGTGCCTCTGTTTACCCAGCAGTATAAATGGGTACCAGTAAAAACATACTGGGAAGGTAACCCGCAATGGACTAGTGTCCCATCCAGGAGGAGTTGTGCTCCTAGTCAATTCATGCTATGGAAACCAGGGATAAGCACCGGTCTCATGAGCCACTATAGCTCGGGTGTAAAAAGCCCAATGGTGTTTACCATTGACATGGCTGGCATTTGATAACCCAGTTAGCTGCACTGGGGGGGGGACAGTGACAACCCTGTGGTGAGTGGGACTCGAACCCTCAACCTTAGGATCAGCAATCCAGTGCCCTTTACCATCAGGTCACCACTGCCCCTACAGTAGACATTGTATATCAGGAACTATTTTATTGATTGATTTGGTTAGGTTGAGGAAAAAATAGATCTGGCTGTCATGTTCTGAAAGATAATAAGACAGAAGGATAATGAGGCAAAAGTTTGTTATGTGTTTAAATAAACTACAAAGTGAATCATCTTTCAGTACTTCAGTGGTTTGGACCACAAAACACAACTGCTAAGTTTTGTATTAGAAAATGAAAGGTTGCTAGAGACCAACACTGAAGCCTTTAGTAAATAAGTAAACTACTCTGCCTCCTGCCCGGTGATACACTCAGGAAGAGATGAGAAACTGTGCTTCATGGTACACAGAGTTCGTACATAACTGTGAATTTAAGCGCCTTTGACACAACTGCGTACAAGCTACACAAATGGGACATTCACCCACTTGTATAATGAACCGTTTAATACTAATAAGGGTCTCGGGGAGGCTGACTCCCATCTCAGCCGAATCTGGGTGAGGGCAGACTACACCTTGGACAGTTCGCCAGGTCATTGCAGGGCAGAAACACGCTGATGGCTATTACTCTTGACGAAGTCAGCAATGGTTCTTTTACATGAACGTCTCACCACAGGCAGCGAGAGACATGGCCGGCCTTTGATAGCCCAATTAGCTGAACTGGACAGTGTTAGTCTAAAACAACTGACTCATGTTCAGTGCATAAACCTGATCGTAAAGCTGGGGTTGGTAAATATTTAGCTGTAGATACAAACTGCTATATTGGCTAAAATGATTTTTATACCCTGACATCAATCAATAACTTATTAAATCTAAAGAAAGAAAGAAAGAAAGAAATAATAAAAATATCCAGCACCGGTGGCCAGTGTAATTCCGTAATTACCACTTCTGTGCCGTTCTGTTTTATTTATTTATTTATTTATTTTTATTTTTATTTTTTGTGAGTGTTGTGTCTATCCCTGTTGGATCTCATACAATCTGCACTTTAAAATGAACTTTTCATTTTATTTTACCTGCAGTAGTGGCACAGTGGCATAGTGGTCAGCACTGCCCCCTCACAGCAAGAAGGTTGTGGGTTCAATTCCCAACCTGGGTATTTCTGTGTGTAGTTTGCATGTTCTCCCTGTGCTGGTGCGGATTTCCTCTGGGTACTCTGGTTTCCTCCCACAATCCAAAAACATGCATAGTAGGCTAATCGACTGTTCCAAATCACCCCTAAGTGTGACTGTTGGCTATGTGATGGCCTGGCAAGCTGTCCAGGGTGTACCCTGCCCTCACCAGAAGTCGGTTGAAATGGGTACCAACCACCCTGTGAGCATAATTTGGATTAAGCAGTTCAGAAAATGAATGAATCTACCTGTTGTCCAATACATCTGAATTTTGCTTTACAGTTTCCCAACCCCAGCTTTATTGGTATTTTTCATTTCTATGATCATGTTAAGCTCCAGTCTCTGTCAGTATAATAGAACTACAATCACTTACACTGGAATTTATCTTTTGTTTTCCAAAAAAAAAAAAAAAAAGCCTACCATGCTGTAGCATGACAAATTAATGAACACCGGGAGCATTTTCCTTACAGGAGAGCTCACTAAATTAAAGTAGTTTGGTAATTACACAATTCAAAATGGAAAAGTTATTTCATAAGCTGCTCAATAAAGAATGTGGGACCCAAACATAGTTTTCTTTACTATGTGAATTACATCTCAGAATATTTCTGCAGAGATAAATTCATTTTCTAAGATGCTTAATCTTAATTATGGTCACATGTAGGCTGGTGTGGCTCTCAGCCAACTCTGTTGAAGGCAAGGTACACCCTGAAAAGCTCACCAGACCTTTGGCAAGCCAATACACACTCAACCCGTTACAGGCCGCCTATCAGCCTACTGTGCATGTTTTTGGGCACTTTAAAGAAGTTGGAATACCCAGAAAAAAACAACACAAGAACAGTAAAAGCATGCAAACTCCACACAGAAACACCCCCAGCCTGGGAATCGAACCCAGGACCTTCTTACTGTGAGACAGGAATGCTAACCACTGCACTGCCATGCTACCCCGCCGCAGTGCATATACTGCTGATATACTACACTTTTATGTGTCCCTGATTTTAATTATTTATGTCTTCTCAGGCATTTATCATCACTAATAGTGTGTCTTATTTTTTATTTTCAAATCATCTCTTACTTTTGTGTTTTCTTGCATTTGTCTTGTCATAAAGTCAAATTACGAGTGAATAAACAATGTTATTTGATCAATACCCTTATTTTTGTTATTGGTTATTCCTTGCATAATGCACTGGGCCACTTTTGTGGTTTCTTTTGTGATGTGCAGTATACAGTGGTACTTCGACTTACGAGTGTCCCAAATAACGAATTTTCGATTTACAGGCTCTGCTGGAGAAATGACTTTTCCGGGCCGATTAGCCTTGTATTATTCCACGTGTGAGGGGCAGTGGTGGTCTAGTGGTTAGGGCGCAATATCGCTGATCCTAAGGTTGGGGGGGTTTGAGTCCCCACAAGGTTGTCACTGTCCCCCCAGTGCAGCTAACTGGGTTATCAAAGGCAGGCCATGTCTCTCACTGTCTATGGTGAGAGGCATGTAAAACAACCATTGCTGACTTTTATAAAGAGTAGCTGCAAAGCCGTCAGCGTGTTTGTCAGTCGAGGAACCGCCACAGCCGTCTCAGCCAGCTGAGCCACCATGGAAGGGACCTAGGCCTAGAGAGCAGGGATCAGCCAGCGCGAACTGTCTCTCGCTATACAAAAATACTCAACGTAGGTGAGGAGAAATAACTCTTCACTATCTTCGAAATTCGAAGAACAGAACCATCATCCCATGTGTATTCCTCCACGCTCCAAGATTACCCGGTGCTCTTTCCATACACCATAGGGAAAACAGCGAGAGTACCACTGCCACCTGGTGTAGAGGATGTGCAAACATACTTAATGCTGAGCCAGTATGTTAGAAAAGCATGTTCCCCAGGGTCATACATGCCAATTAGCCTCATTAAAACAGTTTAAAAAACAATTAAATACATAAATAAATAAACAAATAAATAAATAAAAAGTCTAAAAAATTGCAGTGTAATGTTAATGTTAAGTGCTATTCTTAAGTTCAGACACACTTACTGTATTGCCAAATTGGCTTAATGTTTATTCTTGCTTTATTATTATTATTTATTGTTAATTACAGTATTATTAATGTTACTGTACATGTGTTATTATTGTGAAATGTTTATTGTTACATGTTTATCTTAAATATATTACGTCAAAAATACATGTTTGATATGAGTTTGGGAGGGGGTTGGAACAGATTAATTGGTTTTCTATTGATTCCGATGGGAATTTTTGTTTCATCCAACGAACGTTTCCACTTACGAGCTCGCCCTCGGAATGAACTAATTTCATAAGTCGAGGTACCACACTATATGCACCTGAGAGGATTGCCAGCCCATGCAGAAGCCTATCTTTAGAACAAACATCCATTCACACTTACCCTCATACCTGTCTTTGGACAATGGGAGGAAACCCGCACAAACAAAGAAGAAAGTACAGTATATATAAACACCTCATAGAAACACAATTGGGATTCGAACTCAGGATCTCAATTAATATATATATATATAAATCCCACAAGAAAAATTATTGCCTCTGCATTTAACCCATCCAAAGTGAGCACACACACACACTTGCCACACACACTGGGGGAGCCTGGAGAGCAGTTTGGGTTTAGGTACCTTGCTCAAGGACACTTCAGCCTTGAATGTGGAGTAACGGGGAAGCTGCAGCTCACTGACCCACCACTATACATTTTTCCTGCTGGTGTGGGAGTCAAGACAGTGACCTTTTGGTCCTGGAGCAGCTTCTCTAACCGTTAAGCTACGGCTGATTCAATCCATTATTGCTTTTGGATTTCAAAGACTTGTTGGTCTAAACTCCATGTTGAACATCTCTACTTAGAAAACAATGAACTACAAACATTTAATGTGTATGATTGGTTCCGACAGAAAAATCTGCCTGTGCATGCATGTGACTCATCTTTGAATACAGGTATATGTACATATACTGTAACTTAAGATTCTTAAGGTTTTTGAATAAAAAGTACCGTGAACAGTGTGTGTGCCACTTTTACATACGGAAGCACTGGGCAGCGACTCAGCACAGAGTAGTTTAGAGATTGAACAAACAGCCCACAGCTGTAAGCTTCTTATCTTTACTCACCCTCCTTTGATGTAATCAAGGAACGTGAATTCAGACTCCACGGAAAAAGACAGCAGCGTCACCTGTGTGAGCAAATTGAAACATAAGCTATTCGTGTTCGGAACAGTAAAAGGACTTTGCAGAAAAACAAATCAGACAATTTCAGCTGTGTGCAGTTAAGCGATTAAGTAATTGTGAGTAATGGAAATTGTCTTCATCGCCTGTTTGTGTTTCAGTCCTGACAGAATTCGTAATAGGCGTATAGTAATGTGAAAAAAATTAGGATATCCCCATTAAATAGTCATCTGTAAAATCTTGTTTTTATTTATTTATGGAAAAGAAAGTAATTTAATTGTAATTAAACATAAATTAACATATTTTTACTCATCAAACAAAAGATATGAAAAACAATGCATATTTCAATGGAGGAAAACATTGGGATGCCTAATAATTAGTATTACCCCCTTTAACAGAAATATCTTCAGTGAGATGCTTCTTGTAGCCATCTACACATCACTGACATCAATCTGAGGAAAGGTTGCCCCAGTCCTCAGTGCGGAATTCTTTCAGCTGTCAGATGTTTGAGGGTTTTCTTTCATGCACAGCCCGCTTCAAGGTACCTCACAGCATCTCAATGATATGAAGGTCTGGGCTTTCACTGGGCCATTCCAGGACCCTCCATTTAGTTTTCCGTCAATTCTTGGTGTATTTACTGGTATGTTTGGGGTCATTGTCATGTTGCAGTGCCCTCTGTTGAGATTTGTGTACCTAGCTCATGATCGAGAGGTTGTGGGTTCAAATCCCTGGGCAGGGTCTTAACTACAAGTGTTCTTCTGTCCACTCAGCTGTATAAATGGATACCAATAAAAAATACTGGGAATGTTTCTGACAACGACCCCAATCATACAGCAGGAGCTATAGTAGGATGGTTTTGATCAGAGTTTATTCATGGTTCTCCAAAGTATTGCCTCAGGGACAGAGAGGGTTTGGAATACTAATGCACTTTTCAGATTTTTAGTTGTAAAAAAAAAAAAAAAAAATTAAGCCAGCATTTAGCAGCTATCCTTTAACTTGCATGTTTATACAACTGAGAAATTGAAGGTGACGGGTCTGGATATTAAAATTTAAATCAAACGTCCAATAGTAACAGTTCAGTGATAATAGGGCTTGAACTACCAACCTTCAGAATAGCAATCCAGAGCCTTGACTACTGAGCTACCACTGCCATTTACTACTGTCTTTCCATTTCACATTTATGCATGAAACATGAAATCCCCAAAAAGTTTGTCTTTTGTGGTGTAACATGACAAAATCTTAAAATGTTTAAGGGATATTAATACTTTTGGAAGCCACAGTGTAGTATCCATGCACCAAATATGAACTTTAAAATGTATTGTTTCCATTTTAACTTCATGCTGGAATCTTTTTTGTCATGCAATCTTGGATTATGTTCTCAAACTAACATCGACTACAATATTGCTTCTGTGCATCCAGGAACAAGACACTCAGTGATGTGCAGAAGTAAAGAAGCTGAAGCTAATGTTCTCAGTATGAGGTTGTGGTGCAGAATACAGGAATTGAGGTGTCTGTGGCACAGAAGTCAGTCTGTGTAAAGGATTTGTGTCAAATTAATTCTTCAAATATTAAAATTCCTGCTTTTGCCTCCACTACCCCCCACCTTTCGGTGGCTATTCTTTGTCTTTATTCATCAGCATCTATTTAATAAGAGGGAACAGCAAACACATATTTAAATACTATTTTCTAAGCATATTTCAAAAGGGACACATTGTAGCAGATGTAAAAAGCAATTGTTATTTATTTTTACTCTTTTAATTAGTGGGGTGTAAAACCCTGTTCTTACAGGCAGAGTTGTGTGGCTTTGTTTTCTTTTAATATAAATGATCCATTCCACACTGTGTGTGTGTGTGTGTGTGTGTGTGTGTGTGTGTGTGTGTGTGTGTGTGTGTGTGTGTGTGTGTGTGTGTGTGTGTGTGTGCGTGTGTGTGTGTGTGTGTGTCTGTGTGTCTGTGTGTGTGCGTGTGTGTGTGTGTGTGTGTGTGTGCGTGTGTGTGTGTGTGTGTGTGTGTGTGTGTGAGTGCATTCATGTGTGTGTGTGTGTGTGTGTGTGTGTGTGTGTGTGTGTGTGTGTGTGTGTGTGTGTGTGCGTGCGTGCGTGTGTTTGTAAGGTCAACTTACTGTGCCAGAATTGACATATTTCTTCTTTTTCATCTTCTTCTTTGGATTCACCACCTACAAACCAGGATAGAGAAATCGTTCCAAAGACAAGTCTATACACACTCCCACACATCACATATTGGGTGGAAGATGCCCAAGGGACATAATAAATAGATATTTTTTATTTAAATATTTTTCAAAAAAGAAATATAGCAACAACAGTTTACAACCAAATTGCAGAAGTTCTGAAAAGCAAGTTCTGAAAAAAGTATTATGACTGATTTATGCAGCCTTCACACAGGAAGCGAAGAGCAACAAGCAAAAGAAGTGGCAAGGACAAAAATCGCTCCGAGAATGGCTTCGTGGAGTACTCATATCCAGCTGTGGTTGCCTAGGTAACCCTCTCACATTCCTCGCTTCTAGTTGCTACCAATTGATACCGTGAGCAGTGAACAGCTATATTCCTACAGGAAATGTAGATCTGTGAGCAGTGCTTAGTTAGTTCATTAATAAATACTTTATATTATTTAACCAATGCTATCATTAATAGCTTTTTCATTATTATAATTATTATATTACATTATACAATATGATACTATATACTCATCGGAAATGCCAACTGTTTCAGAACTGGAAACCCAAAGAATTGCATTTCTAGTTATTATCCTTGTAAATTTTTGTGTGCAGTCGTAAAGTACACGGCGATCACGAGTTGGTGTTTTTGTTGGGTGGCACAGCGTAGAGTTTAGCACATCTGTCTCACCGTGCTCCTAATAATGGGTAAAGCAGTTCAAAATGAATAAATGAATGCAAGAATGTTTCGTGTTGATATAAGCAGAATTATTCAATCAGGCATGTAATTTTCAACTGATAATTATACCAAAGTCAAAACAACAAGATAATATCTCAAACAAGTAGATAGTAATTTTTAATAACGTTATAATACTGTGTAATTTAAATAACATCACAGAACTGGCACATACATCTTGTTTGGGGCTTCTGTATAAAATCGCTTCTATTTGTAGAAAATGTAGCCAGAATGTGAAACCTGACATTTCCTCATGGTTCAGCTAAATGTGGTGTGACATGAAATTATTTAGTCTCAAGCTAGCAGAATTAAAGTGAGACAGTGAATGATCTATGTGCAATTTCCCTGTTCTGTTTCTCTCCACCTTAACCATTTTGTTTTCCTATCTCAGTTCTATTTCACGTGCATGATCAGATCATGAAACGTGCTCAGGGAAGCAGCGCACACAAGGTTTAAGTCCATGCACCGTGCTGGTCTGGGAGATAGTTTGGGCAATAGCAGCCCAGTCATCCATATTATTGACAATTTAGTAGGATGGATGTGGCAGAGGCTGATGTCTGCAGATGCACAAAAAGAAATAGAGGTAAAATGCTGATATCCACACAAAGCAAAAAAGCAAAGTGAGACCAGCCACCTGCTAGCTTTTTACATCCCGGATTCAAAGAGAAAATTAATGCACAGCGTCACCTTACATACTTAATAAACGAATTAATAAAACTTAAATTACAGCAAGGGATAAGCAGTCAAGTTTACATGGTATAATATAGATAGATGGATGGATGGATGGATGGATGGATGGATGGATGGATAATACCTTAAACCCTATTTTGGAGTACAAATTTATATATTTTACTGAATACATTTTTGTATTATGACTTCTTGATTAAAAAGGTAAGAGCCATCCTATCTCACCAGGTCGGAGTTTATCCCGTTTCCTTGACGTGAAGCAACTTGGTGATTGACTCCTATTGGATAGAGTGCTAGTATATGCATGTTACCTTCCTATATAAGATATATATAGTGTTCCGTGTTCCCATTAATGTTTGGTGTTTTGTTCAGTGAAAATTTGGCGGCCTGACTAAATTAGGACCTGTGCTTTTTTATTTTGTGTGAGTCTGTTCAGTGGTATATCATTCTCTGATTTTTGACTTTCAGTTTCACTATTTAAAATAAGTTTTATTTATATATTATTTCTGATACAGCTACCTTTTTAGAGTAAAACAGACACAGGAAAGCCATCTAAGTCAAGATATTTGCATATACAAATATATATATATATATATATATATATATATAGAGAGAGAGAGAGGATTTTCTGAGTAGATCCTTCCGTAGGAGAGTGCTCAATACTTTTTGGTAGAGCAAATAAACAAAAATAAAAGGACAGGACAAAGACTTTCTATTGAAACTCCATTTATCACTACAGATCTGTTTCGAGGGGTGGTGAAACCATCCTCTCTCTTCAGGTGATTATAGAAGAATCTATTCTTATTCTTATTCAGGACTTTGTCCTGTCCTTTTATTTTTGGTATATATATATATACCATATATATATATATATATATATATATATATATATATATATCCTTTTCTTCTTTTCCTTTCGGCTGTTTCCTTCAGGGGAAGAGTTTTCGTTTTACGGCCTTTCACTTGCTGATCTCCGCGTTCATTTGTATCACCAGTTTGTTAGTTTAATTGTCCGTTTAACAAGTTCATGTTCCGTGTTCCCATTAATGTTTGGTGCTTTGTTCAGTGAAAATTTGGCTGCCTGACTAAATTAGGACCTGTGCTTTTTTATTTTGTGTGAGTCTGTGCAGTGGTATATCATTCTCTGATTTTTGAATTTCAGTTTCACTATTTAAAATATGTTTTATTTATATATTATTTCTGATACAGCTACCTTTTTAGAGACACAGGAAAGCCATCTAAGTCAAGATATTTGCATATGCTTCATTCAAGAGCTCCACTACAAATGTTCTTCTTCATTAAACTTTTTTTGTTGAGAAACTAATGTTTGGTGATCTGCCTCACTTTTGTACTACTTTACCAATGTAGAAGTCTTTTAAAGTTTATACTTTAAAAAAGGGAATGTTAATGATTTGCACAATACCACATTTTATTTTATAGCTTTCCCCAAATTAGCATCAATTCAATTGCTATCCAAATTGTTCACATTGCACTCAATCCTTAAGGCAAAGGAAAACCTGACATAAATATAGAAAGCAAAATCCTTCCCAAGGATTTAATCCTATAATAGCAGGATAATAATTCCTAATCCTGGAGATATTACCTGCAGGAATGCTAATGAACTCTGTTTCCTTGTGTCACCCAGAGAAGGAGAACAACAGGGTGAAGAAGCATGAATATATTATTTGTGAAAATATTAAGCTGTTCCTGATATGAAAGTGAGATTTAAATACTCCTCTCAGGGTTTTTTACTTTATATCATTTCTGGAAGCTCTCTGTACATTAGGGATCTAAATTTGCATCCGCATTTTGTAAATGTGCTCTGAGATTTTTTTTGTTAGTTGTTGCTGTTGTACCAAAATTGCAGTTAAAATAAAATGTAATTAAATTCATTATTATGGATGGGATAGTTTAAGGCATTTTTAATGGAACTCACCTCATAAACGTTGAACTGACTCTGACCCCGGGCTAGCTCTCGGTAGCTAGTAGTGAATTCACCAATGAAATCATGACTGAAAGGTAAAAATAATACAGGGTTCAGTGTTCAAAATCCATAAAATAGTAAATAATCTCATATTATACAAGACATTGAGTCCTTCTTAGTGCAGTTTAAAGTTTATTAATGTTTTACAACCAACAAATTGGTGACTTACCTTCCATCTCGGTCCCAATCATATACCTCAACTTTAATTGTTCTGAAAAATAAAATAATCAGAGATATTAAAGAATTAAACAATAAATTAAGGTATTTATTACTGAAGAGGTGGGTTTTACATAATGCACTTGAATCTTTCGATCTATGTAAACATGTCAGGTGGCAGTATAGTCATAGCGGCAAGACAAAATTCTTTATTTTTACAAAGACAAAAAAAAAATCCCACAGTGATAAGCCAAGATTAAGTCAACAAACAAGCCCAATTCATGTGATATAGAAACTGCGCTACTTGGGCAGGAGATAAAGAAGATCATAGTCTTGGTGAAAACACTATAGCATTGAAATAAACAGGAACGTTATCATCAGGTGCCTGACACTGAGCATGAATGTTACAATAATACACTGGTAGGTGAAAATTTATAACTCAAAACTGTCTATCCATTATTCTCGACTTCTCTGGATTGAATGTTGCAAACCAGTAGTTGGAGCATAGTTGCTGCCCCCCCCCCAGCTACATCATACAGTTCTTTTCAAGGGATACCCAATCTGTCCCAAACCAGCTGAGAGATATAATCTCTTTAAGATAAGATGAGATAAGATAAGATACAGCTTTATTAATCTCACAATGGAGAAATTCACTGTTACAGGCTCTTGAGGTACCATCAGTAGGGGGTGCAAAAATAGATACAAATACAAACATACACACATACATATATATTATAAGTAAATAAATAAATAGATACATAAATAGTATAAATTAATAAAAAAGAAAAGAAAAGAAGGGAACAACTTTGTAGACTGGCCTATATTCAAGTGTATATGTATCTGAGGGCAGAGTAGATGGGTTGATATGGTTCACAGTCAGTGGGGTAGATGTGGCTGATTAAAGTGCGCGGGGTTTTTATTGCACATAACCGGTATTTTCACAGACAGTTACAAAGTGGCGTTGTACAGTCTGACAGCGGTGGGAATGAACGACCTGCGGTAGCGCTCCTTCCTGCACTGAGGATCTCTCAGTCGTCCACCGTTTAGTGTGTTCTAGATCTATCTTGCGGTCGCTCTCTGTTGGAACATGCATAAAGCACATCACTCAGGAGGTGCCCTGAACAGGGCAGTGGTGGATTCTCTCTCTCTCTGCATCTACATCCAATCACGAGGAATGGACGTCGATCCCTGGAACTTGAATGATGCTCTTACAGGGATTGTCATGGCTGTGATCACACTGATATACTGTACACCAGGCCACATATAGACTCACTCACATCTACAGGCAATATGGAACAGCCAATTAACCTACTGTGCGTGTTTTTGGGCTGTGGGAGGAAACCAAAGTACCTTTAGGAAACCCATGCAAGCACGGGGAGAACATGCAACCTACACACAGAAACACCCAGGCCTGGAATTGAGCCCAGGCCTTCTTGCTGTGAGGCGGACGTGCTAACCACTACGCCACCGTACCACCTGTAGTGGCAGGGTAGTGATAGGGTAGTGGTTAATTCAATGTTACTAACCTGAAGGTCAGTGGTTCATTCACTACTTTTGGGTCCTTGAGCAAGGCCCTCAATTGCTTAAGTTATGTAAAAATGATAATTGAAAGTCACTCTGGATAAAAGCATCTGCCAAATGCTGTAAATGTGTCCAAGAGGCATCCTACCATATTAACAATTCCTTTTGGTATGAAGGAGTAGTAACTTTAATTTGAGCCCCTCAGCTCCTCACCCTATCTCTATCTTCCTCATATAATCAGTGTTTATACCAGGGGTGTCAAACTCGTGCCACAAAGGGCCCTGTGACTGCAGGTTTTTGTTTCAACCAAGCAGCAGCACACCTGACTTGGCTCATTCAAACAACTGATAAGAGTCTTCAGACATCTGATTGGTCAATCTGTGTGCTCTGTCCAGAGACTGACCAATCAAATGCCTGAAGACTCTTATCAGTTGTTTGAATGAGCCAAGTCACGTGTGCTGCTGCTTGGTTGAAACAAAAACCTGCAGCCACATGGCCCTTTGTGGCACGAGTTTGACACCCCTGGTTTATACCTTTGACCTTATCACTACCCACAGTGTAGTATAGCTGAGGGCAGAATTGTAGATAGACCAATGACAGCAGAGTGTTTATCACTACAAACAAGTCATCCAATCAGGGTGAAGGAAATCCACCTTTCCATGATTTTATTGCACACACACCTACCCAGAGGAAACCTACTCAGGCTTGGGAAGACTATGCAAACTCCAGAAAGAATCACCCAAGCCCAGAATTCTCCGAGAGAGGTGCTCAAACTAAACAAATGTAGTGTTTTTATAGGTCTTTTTCTCCAGCCAGCTTAGCATTCTATGGCATATTTACAAAAATTAAATACTCTGCAGTGTCGGAAAGGTAAATTTGAATACAGTATATGCAAAATGTGGATATCCAGTTTAAACAACACATTCAGCTTTATCTTGCCATTGTGCTGACTCATCAACTTTTACTTTAAGAATCAAAACGCTTGGAGGAAATGTTGTTGTCAGCAGCCACTTTAATTGGCTTGTTGCATCTCAGGGCCTCAATTAAGGCATCAATCACAGTCACACCAATACAAAAGAGTGTAAGATGTAGGGATCTACCATTCGTCAGCAGGTGTTTCTGCTCTGCAGGGCGCACTGACAAGATTGTGAGGAAATGTGGGCACCTGCAGATATTAATGAGGAAATACACTTTCTTCTAAATTAGATCATTAGTCTAAGCAAGACTGATAAACCATTAAAGAAAGTGTTTTTGGAAATGAATAACACAACTCATTTACATTAGGTTTCATTTCAGGCTCTTCTGGTCACAGTTGATACAGAACACACTCACAAGTCACTAATCGTTGCATTATATGCTGAGATAAAGTTGCTGTAATGGATAAAAAAGGTCTGGATGAGTTCTTCAGAAGTGCAAAAGTGCATTCTTAGTGAAATCGACTTGCCACGCTGCGTTAGGCTAATGAGAGCTGCGACATTTCTTCTAACCTCCGAACTGTAAAATCATCAGTGGCTGAAAGAAAATCAAACAAAATTTCTTTCCACCAAAAAAACACGTGGAGCATCTATGAAGCGCTCATTGTTGTTGCTTTTTTATTTTCCAACTCTCCTCAACACTTGTTATCCTAAGAACTGTAAAGACTTTACCCCAGTTGCAGCAGAACATCGCAAAATCACAACCTGAGCAAGAAACAAGAAAGACACCAGAAATACACCCCTCCCCCACATCCAAATGTGTTGTTGACCACTTATTCCTTTGTTTGTTGTCTTCAAATAATGAGTCAGTAAAATTTTAAAGCTCTCGTTGCATGATTTTCTTGTTTTCTGACACCAACAGGGAACTGTTGTCAAGACAATCCCCAAGGCAGCTGTCAATGAAAGATCTCGGCATATGTACATAAATGATGTTCTCAACCTATCTTTTTCTTTTTTTTTTTTCATGGGGAAACGAGAAAGAGTGAGCTGGAAAATTAATTTAAAAATAGAAAAAATATAAGATGAATGCTGGGGCATTAACTTTCAAAGACGAGCTTTGGACCACCACAAACTTAGCGCTGAATGAAAAGGTTAATTTCTTTCAAAGCGAGAAGGACCTGGGTCTCATTTCGGGCATTTCTGTGTGGATTTTGAATGCCTGAGCCTGCATGTGTTTCCTCTGGGTTCTCGGGTTTCCTCCCATAGTCCAAAGACATGACTGTTACAAATGACCTCTTGGTGTGCGTATGTGTGAATAGTTCTATGTGGGTTGGCTCTGCGCTGGTCTGGTGAGCAGTTTAGGGTATATCCCCCCTTCATCCAGAAAATCAGCTGAGATAGGCCCCAGGTCCCCAACAAATGGTTGGATGGTCACCGCCATTAACTGACATCATTCATTCATTAATTTTCTGAACTGCTGAATCCTGATTAGGGTCGCGGGGAGGCTGATGCCCATCTCAGCCTTCTCTGGGAGAGGGCAGAGTACACCCTGTACAGCTTGTCGGGGCAGAAACATGCTAACAGCTCTGCAGCTCCTCTTTATGACAGTCAGCAATGATGGTTCCTTTACATGAACCTCACACCACAGACAGTTGAAGACCTGGCCAGCCTTTGATAACCCAGTTAGCTGCACTGGGTGGACAATGACGATCCGTTGAGAGTGGGGCTTGAACCCCGACCTTGGGATGAGTGAGCCACATCTTACCACCAGGCCACCACTGAGCTAACTAACATAATTTTTGTGATAAAAATAAATCGAGTCACTTTAGCTCTTGAAGTCTGAGAGGTGAAGAATCATATTTAATCTAAAACTAAACTAAAAATCATGGACACACAGTCGATGGTTGATGGCTGATGCTTTTAATCATACTAGGCCAGAAATAGGTAGCTGTTTTGGTCACCTTGGCAGGGCTGATGATGTAAATGGGACTGTGTGCCACACTTACTCCCCCTTACTGGTGTTATTTTATTTCTTGGATCAGAGGAAGCTGTTTTCTGTTTCTGATACCGTAGCGACCTCTATTTCTAGTAAACGTAGAATACATGCTGTCCTTGCCAACACTGCACTTACTGCTAACAACAGCGACCTGAGTGTCATGAGTGGATGATGGAGCTTTGGTTGGTGTAGTGTGATGAAGAACTGATACGTGGATGGATTTTATTAAAAATATCTCTTCAGATTATCAGATTTCACTGTGACTGGTAGGTTTGTGATCGCATCCTTTTTATGGATTTTCACCACAGGAATAGTCTGTCTATTTACCTTATTCCGTATTCCCACCTACATTTTCATTCCCATCAAAAATGGCATTTAGAATAAATAATGGGAAAGTTTTTAAAACTACACAGACAGTTTCCAAAAACAATTTAACACATACAGAACCGTGTATCTACTGGGGGTTTGTCCATTGCTACAGAGCCAGTTTTTGAAAGATATGTTTCTAGTAGCCATGTCACCACACAGGCAACATATTCTAGATTCGAATCTGGCAGTCAACTGTGGCCTTCATGTGGAGAGAGATTGAACGTTTTCCTTCTCCAAAGGTTTCGTCTAGGTACTCCAGTTTCCTCCTATAGTCCAAAGCCATTCTGATTACTTTAACCACCTTTATAAATTATGCACAGGTGTTAATGTAAGTGTGAACAGCTGTCTGTTGCTCTGTGTTACCCCTGTAATATTATTAGTGACCTGTCCAGGGTACCTGGATTCGCTCCCAGTGCCAGATGGGATTGTTGCAGCCAACCTGTAGCAAAGTGGTCCTTGAGCCAGTTGGCGAAATTAGTGCTGATCTATGTAGGTGGGATAAAAACTGTATTTTCTAACTAAGAAAAAGTAATACCAGAGCAATAAAGCTTCAGAGTTGTTATACCAAGAGGATCTAATCACAGCAACACTTATGGAAACAGAGTGCAGACCGCGCTTGTGTGTGTGTGTGTGTGTGTGTGTGTGTGTGTGTGTGTGTGTGTGTGTGTGTGTGTGTGGGTGTGTTTGGGGGGCCTGTGTTGAAAGGCAGACCAGATTTGGACAAATTTGGGTATTGCATCATGGACAGCCTATAATCATTTCAGCCCACTCTCATACATAAGGATGGGATTGAACTCTATTAGCAATTGTTAGCAAGCATTGTTTAAATAGAAACCAATTCTAAAGTCTTTTTGTGTATTTTTTTTTTTGTTGTTGTTGTTAAGTGTCTAGCCAGATTGGTGCGAGAATTTGATGTCTAGTCACTCTTGCTCAAGTCTACCAAAAGCTGTCAAAAATGTGACATACAAGAAACAAAATGTGAGAATAATACAGGGCAGAATTAAAAAAAATTATAACAAAATGTTCACACTTTTACACTGTGGCTGAGCAAGTAGCTGAGAATGTATTTCCCGATATGTGGTAACATTATACAACTCAAAGCTTACATACTGCAAAATTATTATAACATGCAGGCAAAATTAAAGAACAGCGGTGAGACAGTATTTGAACTGGGTACCAAGTGTTACATCTTCCTCGGGCTCCTGATGAGGCCATCAATTCCTGGTGGTGCAGAAAAGCAGTAGTAATGCAAAAAGTAATCATGACTAAAACCACCCACTGGAAATATTTCTCACAGCTTCACGTCCAATCAATGACTCTGGGGGGTGAAGGGATGAATTGGTTGAGCGTTTCAACCAAATCCTGAAAATGCATCTGTCCAAGCTTCCATCCCAACATCATGAAACTGGAATTGGGATTTGTGCCTGATGTTGTTGGAATGCAGCTTCACTATTAAGAAGTCTACAGGGTTTGCGCAAATATAACAATCAATGGATGTCCAGTACCAGGATGTTCAAGTGCATTTTCATCATATGGAAACTGTCAAATGGATATTTTTAGAGTGTGACTTATTAGATGATTTAAACAAACCAAAGATTCCCATTTCATTTTCAAAACCTCTTAAACTTGTGAAGGTTGTGAGGAAGGTCTCCCAACCCACCCAGCTCAGACAGGGTCCAACTTGTCAATCCATTGCAGAGTCAGATCACAACCATTCACACTTACAGTGACACCGAAGGAACTTTGGGATTGCCAATTGCTTAATGTACATGTACAGTATTTGGACTGTGGGGAGAAACCAGTAAGCCCAAAGGAAACCCCCACCAGCACAGAGTGAACACATAAGTGACACAAAATGCCCTCTCCAAGCAAGGGACTCAAATCCAGGACCTTCTTACTGTTAGGCTGACGTGCTAACCACCATGCCATCATGTCGCCCACAAACCAAATTTAGAGATATCAAATTATTTTTTATACAATTTTACCCACCAGGTTCAATTCCCGGTCTCAGGTTGTTTCTGTATGGCTTTTGCAAGTCCTCCCTGTACCTGGGTTTCCTCCGGGTACTCCGGTTCATCCTATAGTCCAAAAGCATGTACAGTAGGCTAATTGACTGTTCCATATTAGCCTAGTTGTGAGTGTGAGTGTGAATGGTTGCATGTGTGTTGGCCATGCAATGGCCAGTCTGTTCAGGGTGCACTTTGCCTCCGTGTAGAGTTGGCTCAAAGGGAATTAGAATTAGGCGACTCAAAAATGAATGCTGGTATGACAATTTTAGCTTATTTATAGAAATAAACGTGTGAAATCACCAAAATTATCTGGCACGACAATAAGTCTATTTCAAGCTTGATACTTCTTCTTTCATCTCTGCTACCTCCAGCGCTGCCTCCTGTCTTTTCCTCAGCACCACTGTTTCTAAACCATACAACATTGCTGGCCCCAACACCATTGTATACTTTTCTCTTCATTCTTGCCGATACCTTCCTATCACACATCACACCGGACACTTTTCTCCAACCATTATAACCAGCCTGCACACGCTCCTTCACCTCTTTTCCACACTCTCCATTGCTCTGGATTGTTGAGCCTAAGTACTTAAAATCCTCCACCTTCCTTATCTCTGCTCCCTGTAACCTTACCGTTCCTGTTGGGTCCTTGTCATTCATACACATGTATTCTGTCTTACTGAGGCTAACTGTCATTCCCCTCCTTTCCAGGGGATACCTCCACCTCTCTAGATTACCTATACTTGTTCTCTGCTCTCACTGCAGATCACGATGTCATCTGCAAACATCATAGTCCATGGGGAATCTTGTCTAACCTCGTCTGTCAGCCTGTCCATCACCATAGCAAACAAAAAGGGGCTCAGAGTTGACCCTTGATGCAGTCCCATCTCCACCTTGAACTCTTCTGTCACACCGACAGCACACCTCACCACTGTCTTCCATCTCTCATACATGTCCTGCACCACTCAAACATACTTCTCTGCCACTCCAGACTTCGTCATGCAATACCACAGTTCCTTTCTCGGCACCCTGTCATATGCTTCTCCAGATCCACAAAGGCACAGTGCAGTTCCTTCCCTCTACCTTCTCTGTACTTCTCTATTAACATGCTCAAGGCAAACACTGCATCTGTGGTGCTCTTTCTTGGCATGAAACCAAACTGTTGTTCACAAATGCTGGCCTCTGCCCTTAGTCTAGCTTCTACTATTCTTTCCCATAACTTCATCGTGTGGCTCATCAACTTTATACCTCTGTAGTGGCCACAACTCTGCACATCTCCCTTGTTCTTAAAATGAGCACCATCACACTTCTTCTCCATTTCTCTGGCATTCTCTCACTCTCTAAGACCTTGTTGAATGTTCTTGTCAGGAAATCTAGTGTTGCCTCTCCAAGACACTTCCATACCTCCACCGGTATGTCATCAGGACCAACTGCCTTTCCATTCTTCATCCTCTTCAATGCCCTCCTCACGTCACCCTTACTAATCTTTGCTACTTCCTTGTCCTCAACAGTCACCTTTTCTACTATTTTTCTCTTTCATTTTCCTCATTCATCAGCTCTTCAAAGTACTCTTTCCATCTTCCCAGCACACTTCTGTCATCAGTCAATATATTTCCCTCTCTGTACTTAATCACTCTAACTTGTGGAACGTCCTTCCCATCTCTATTTCTCTGCTGTGCCAACCTGTATAAATCATTTTCTCACTCTTTACTGTCCAACTGCGCATACAAGTCATCATACGCCCTTTGTTTGGCCTTTGACACCACTACCTTCACCTTACGCTGTATCTCCCTGTACTCCTGTTTACTCTCTTCGGTCCTCTCTATGTCCCACTTCTTCTTAGCTAAGCTCTTCCTTTGTACACAATCCTGCACTTCCTCATTCCACTACCAAGTCTCCTTATGTTCTCTTCTCCCAAATGACACACCAAGTATTCTCCGACCTGTCTCCCTGATCACATTATCTGTAGTTGTCCAGTCATCTGGAAGTGCTTCCTGAGTACCCAAAGCCAGTTTCAACTCCTCTTTGAAGACAACGACTCTCTTCCCTTTTCAGCTTCCACCACTTTGTCTTCTGCTCTGCCTTTGCCTTCTTCACCTTCCTCACCATCAGCATCATCCTGCACAACACCATCCTATGCTGTTTGGCAACACTCTCACCCGCTACTACTTTGCAGTCACTGACTTCCTTCAAATTACATCACCTACACAAGATGTAGTCTACCTGTGTGCTCCTACCTCCGCTTTTATAAGTCACCCTATGCTCTTGCCGCTTCTGGAAGAAAGTATTTCCCACAGCCATTTCCATCCTTTTTGCAAAATCTACCAACATCTGTCCTTCTGTGTTCCTGTCCTGGATACCAAACCTGCCCATCGCTTCCTCATCCCCTCTGTTTCCTTCACCAACATGTCCATTGAAGTCTGCCCCAATGACCACTCTTTCACCTCTGGGGGTACTCTGCATCACTTCATCTAACTCACTCCAGAATCTCTCCTTCTCTTCTCGCTCACATCCTGCCTGTGGGGCATAAGATTTAACAACATTGAACATCACGCCTTCAATTTCTAACTTGAGACTCATCACTCTGTCTGACACTCTTTTCACTTCTAGAACATTCCTGACAAACTCCTCCTTCAAGATGACTCCTACTCTATTTCTCTTCCTATCCACACCATGAAAAAACAGCTTAAACCCTGCTCCTAAGCTTCTAGCCTTGCGACCTTTCTACCTGGTCTCCTGAACACACAGTATGTCCACCTTCCTCCTCTGCATCATGTCAGCCAGCTCTCTACCTTTTCCTGTCATAGTTCCAACATCGAAGTCCCTACTTTCAGTCTTAGACTCATGCCTTTCCTCTTCTCTCTCTGACTATGGACACGCCTCCCGCCTGTCCTTCTTCGACGTCTTCGACCAACAGTAGTCCAATTTCCACCAGCACCCTGTTGGTTAACAGCACACCTGTTGTTAACCTGGGCCTCGACCGATCCGGTATGAATTTTTTTGTTGTGACTTGCATATTTCAAGCTTGATATAGTATTTGTAAAAATGACTCAAATTACGTTTAATAATCTCATATTTATTTTCTCATCATCTTGAAATTGGAAATAGAATATCACTTGATATTGTATCTTTTTTTTCCACAGTGATGCCAAGCAGGGCCATCTCAGGGGCCACACTATCAATAAAACTGTATATTTCCATGTCACTGTGCTGGTCCTCTTTCCTTTTATAGACTAACTATACATTTTTCACTTGTAAATGAGGATATAATGCACACTTAAAGGACTAATGATTTTAATGTATCCTTTCCAGGTAAATACGCTTGAATTTTTTAGGTTAAAGAGGTTTAATAGAGTCCAAAAGTACCCTTGGGTGACCAAGAAGGGAACAAATTCGGGCTGAGTGTGGCTGTTCAGTCCAATTAGGAAGTGGAGACAGAGTAATGCCACAAAGCGTCTCCATATTGGGTGTATTCTTGTTAACCTTTATGCGTTCTTCTACAGTTTTGGACTCCCTTGTGTGTGGCAGTGGATGCTTGCCTTACCTCAGTTATACGTGACGGAGTTGTGTGCTGAAAATAGGCCGGGTGTTTTACAGTGTAATTCCCCACATGCTCTGGTTTCCTCCCACAGTCCAAAGACATGCACATTATGCCATTTGGCTGTTCCAAATTGACCCCAGGTGCAAATGTGAATGGTTGTGTGTATGTTGCCATGCAATTGTCGGGCAAGTTGTTCAGCTTCTGTCGGCTGAAATAAGCACCAGCCTACCCGCAACCTTAGTGGGATTAAGCGGTCTGGCAAATGAGTGAATGAATGAATGAATTAATTAATTGATAGATGATTAGGTTTTGCTTGCTTTTTTATTCAGGGAAATGTGAGTACTGGATGCACCTGTAGGCACCAATGTCAAACTAATCAAAAGTCTGTGACTCTTCCTAAGCATATCTGTTTTCCTTTTGCACAATTCAAGCAAAAGATGACCTTTTGCAGGAAAAAGCATCCATCTGACAGCGGCGCCTCTGATGCCACAGCAAGCCAGAGATTAAAGGCCATAGACATGAAAGCCGTCCAGATTATTCAAGGAAATCTTGGGCTTCACCTTGAGGAAACACCTCCATGTGGTAGAATAGTACAGGAATCTTACCGATCATAATCCCCATTGCAGAGTGCTCTAACTGGGATGGTAAAAGACTGCCAAACTGGATTGAGGGTGTTCTTCACCACTTCCGTCTTATGGCAGATGGTGAACCTTGACATAGGGAAGGAATATGACATCCAGTACAAATGTTTTATTAATTAAAGACAAACCACAACACATAGCTGACACATCTTTGTTTAATTACTAAATTACTGCTCGCTGACAACAATACCATACTTTTTCTTGGATAGTCTTGACTTCTGAATACTGTATAATATAGCTGAAAATGTGTTATATCTAGTATGACCCAATTTCTGTAATGCCAATTAGCCCTCATTAGTTTCTCTTATTAGCAGTGGTAACCTTTCCTTTTCCATGATTGACTTCTGCAGATTTGCCAGAAATTAAAAATAGAAGATTCTTACGACAATCTGTGCTGAAGAAGTCCAATGATTCTGATTTGGACCAGTCCAACATGAGCGAACAATCATAATCAAAATACTTGATAACACTCACAAAAATGTATTTTACTGAGGAAAAATAAATATCTGCTTTAGGAATGTGGTTGAATTGCATATGTAATTTGGGCCCTTTTAGTTTATGAACATACAGTATTGAAGGGGCGTTCCTTCTCACTGTGGTTTTCAACTCTGAATAATAACATAATTGTGCAATTTTACGCAGGAAAAAAATAACATTCCACTTGCAAGATCAAATAACATCCAGTAATACTTATCACAACAAACAAACCAGTAAAAAAAAAAAAACTTTTCTTACTGAATGATATTTATTATATTAATGTATGACACTGAATTTCCTTGCTGTGTTATTAGCTACTACCCTTTGCGAACAGTATCATTGGATATAAATTTTTATAAGGCTAATATTTTTCTGGTATGTAGCGCAAGGAAGTCCAAGATGTTGCTGTGTACATGCAGCTGTGAGTTTATGTATCTGATGTGTTTTTTTTTTTTTTTTAGGATGTCCATATATAGGCGGTGATGCATGGGGCAGTGGTGGCTTGGTGGCAAAGGGAGCTGGATCACTGATCATCAGGTTGGGGGTTCGAGTCCCACTCTCCACAAGGTTGTCACTGTCCCCCCAGTGCAGCTAACTAGGTTGTCAAAGGCTGGCCATGTTTCTCACTGTCTATGGTGTCAGGTTCATGTAAAGAACCATTGCTGACTTCGACAAGAGTAGCTGCATAGCTGTCAGCGTGTTTCTGCCCTGTGATGGCCTGATGAGGTGTCCAGGGTGTACTATGCCCTCGTCCATGTCTGCTGAGTGGGGCGCTAGCCTCCCCTTGACCATAATTAGGATTAATTGGTTCTGAAAATGAATGAATGAGATGCTACAGTATATGTGGCGCTTATAGGAATTTAGAGCCTATTGCAGCAATAATATGCTTTGGAAGTTTAACCTGACAAGTTGCCTTGGATTTTCACATACAAGAGCAAACTTACGTTCCATCTTCATTACTTCTGTAGAAAACCATAAAGGGATCCGATTTTCCGAAGAAGTCCTTCTTGTCCAGTTTATTGGCACAAAACTGCATGGTTGCACTATCCTGCAAAAAATAAAAATGAAAATAAATAAATAAAAACATGAAGTACCCCATTGCTGATGCTCATATGCATATTCTGTGTATATTAGTAGCTGCATTGTGTTTTTCACATTTTAATGACTGCAACGCAGCAGAAATCTGAAGCTGTAGCCTTTTTTTTTTGTAATCCCACCAGGACAGTGAGAGCCTCATTACAGTGAACCTGGTGTTTTCTCTGACACTTCACAAAGTGCAAGAGCATAATGAAGTCTCCAAACAGACTTCACCCTCAAGCCTGTCCTGTTGACATGTTTGTACTGATTAGGATCGAAGTTATATTGCAAAAGGTTCTGTACTCATATAACATTATTCAGAAAACTAGTCTTTATTATTATTATTATTATTATTATTATTATTATTATTATTATTATTATTATTATTATTATTTATTTATTTATTTATTTATTTTTATTGTTATTATTTCACCAATATTCCTCATTTATTTCACCACAATAATACCAATTACAATGCACACAAGTGTGTTTACCACTTTATCAACATAAAGAAGACAAAGAAATCAAATTTATTTGAAGTCATATTGCATGTCCAGCACACTTTGCAACAGACCTTTGCAGAGTTGTAGGCCCCTAATGAATAAAAATAGGGTGACAATAGTCCTGAAAAACTGTCAGAGAAGCATAAGGAAAACCCTTAAGAGGAACAAGATTAGCGCAGCAACCACGCAGTAAATTCTGAGCGATATGTAATTTGAATGATGAGACAAATTGCCTCGAAACACGAGCAAATCATACTCGCGGCGAGCTCTGCCTGCCCAGGTAAATAGCTTATATTATCATTTATTCGTATTATTGTAGCTTATATTAGTCATGTTATCATAATAAATAGCTTATTATTATCATTATTATTATCACAAGGCAAGCACAGAACAGAGATGAGCTGCTTTTGAATGTTGAGGTTGGTTTAATCATTGATATCATGCTCATAGTTACCCTACGGAAAACTCCATCCGCCCCATCCCATCGTTTGGCGCCATCCGTAAATCAGCAGTAACTTTAAGCTCTGATTGGTTATTGCTGAAATCAGGTCACTTGAATATTCAGCTTAGCTGAACTTCAAACCTTTTGCCTTTCATCTATATTTGTTGACTTTTTATGGTCGCTTGTCACACATAGATTTCTTTGTGGACACAATGTTAAAAGGAAACTCATCCGATCCTGGATGACACCAGATCAGGGGGTTGTAAAGCATTTCTCTTTCTTTGGTGGAGACTACAAAGTCAAACAGCACTGAGTGTGCTGGAGGAAAGTTCAGTATGTGTATCGTACTTTTGATTCCAGCAACAAGAGTCTTATCCAGAAACTGTTTTGTTGTTGCGTTTCACAAAAAATGTTCCTTCAGAATCACAAGTCGCAGAATTGAACAAACACTACCAGAAATCCTTTTGTCCTTTTGTGTACCTGTGACTGTTTCTGCTACTCAGATTATATAAAACCTTGAAAGTACTAAGCACCATTTTGGCATAGAAGCATCTTCAGTTTTGCATAAATGCAGCATTTGTGAACCGGATTTTACATTCAACTAAAACCAGGAAGTAGTGCATTGTAATCATACTTTTAACTTCCTGTGCACAAACAAAGATATGTGGCATCAAACGAAACATTTACAGAGGAAAATTGAATTAGCTGATATTCATTCATTCATTTTCTGAACCACTTAATCCTAATTAGGGACGCAAGGAGATTGGCACTCATCTCAGCCAACTCCGGGCGAGAGCAGAGTATACCCTGGACAGCTTGCCAGGCCATTGCAGGGCAGAAACTATGCAGCTACTCTTGCCGAAAGTCAGCAATGGTTTATTTACATGAACTTCTCATCATAGACAGTGAGACATGGCTGGCCTTTGATAACACAATTGCTGCACTGGGGGTTTGGGGCAGTGACAACCTGTTGATAGTGGGACTTGAACCAACAAACTTGGGATCAGTGATCCAGTACCTTACCACCAGGCCACCACTGCCTCTGAGCTTATGTTAAATCCTAAAATAAGTTATTAATTTATAAATTAGAGTTATCCTGAAAAGCAGTATGGTGGTCACTGAGGAAGCATTCAGCAATAGCTGCCCGAAATAGTTGTGGATCCCCAAACGTTCCTGCCCCAGATATCAAAGTCATGCCGGCTTCAACATGACACTCCCACCCCCTCTGAGGCATTATTTCAACAGGAATCACAGAGGGATTGAATCCTTTTAAGAGAGGATCTGCTCATAATCCAAACCATACAAGTTCACTGGTGAAGCTTGTTGGAGCTAGAGTTGTGTCTCAGGCTGGAAAAAAACAATTTATCAGCCTTCCTGTTGATTCTAAAAGAAAGGCGTCAAAAAAAGGTGTGGATAAAATGAACAGATGAATATGGATATAATTTTGCTATTCATGTCAGAAAGTGCACATATTCATTTATTTATTAATCTATTCTTTTTTTTTTATTATTTTTCCCAATTTTCTCCGAAATTTAGTCATATCCAATTCCCACCCATCAGGCATTACCATCCCAATCACACGATCACCACCAACCAGGGAAGGGCGAAAGCATGCACACGCCCTCTCCATGACATGCAATGCTATCCACCCACCTCTTTTCTAACAGCTGCACTTGCATATTTTGTGGGCGATCTAACACACTCAGAGGAAAAGAGCTATCCACCTCCTCTTACAAATGTGCTCACAGATGCCCATTGACTGGCCATCGCTGTGAGTGACAGGTGTGCATATGCCTCTCGTGAGAGCTCAGCCAATTAGCTCCCATAGACACCTGGTCATGGATGGCTGTGGCAGTAACCCAGATTTGAACTTGTGATTGCTGGGTTAATAGTCATGAAGCTTGTCGATGTGCTACTCGAAAGCCCAAAAATACTTATTCCTATTAGGGTCAGCTGACTCTAAGCAAAGGATGGATACTCCCTAAACAGCTCACCAGTCCACCACAGGGCCAACATCCAACAGCACATGTAAGAGGTATTATATATTGCTAGTGGGATGCTGAGGTTGGAACTACCAAGCTGAAGGCCTAGAGGAAGATCAAAAAGAAGATTTATGGATGTGGTAAAGGAAGACAAAGGTAGTTGGTGTTAGAGAAGAAGATGCACAGGATAGGGTGAAATAGAGACAGCTGATGCGCTGTGGCAACCCCTGAAGGGAGCAGCCGAAAGGAAAAGAAGAAAGAAGAAGACATATGGACAGATTGGACAGACTTCTGTGCCCCAGTCAGGATCCTGTAGGGTGTACAGAGCTTGTCAAGAGTGCTGCAGCCAAAATGAAAACCACATTGTGCCTCCTGAATCCGAGGTTCAACCATCAGCCGGAACCTCCTCTGCAGCGTCCCTCTAGAGTCTTCTTCCTCCACAGATGATATGTTGGTAGGACATTTACAGCTCTCCACTTCCACTGTAAACAATATTTGTGGAGAACTGCTTTCCCCTCCTAAAGCTTCAGGTGGTGATAAAGAACTTTTTCAACGTCAACCAATAGTCACTTACCAGTCCTCACCGAACTCCTTCCATGCCCAAGATTCTGTATCAGCGACAGCTTGGGCTACAGCATGTTCAGTCTGTCAGTACCTGTCTGCTACCTCGGGAGTTCCACAGGACAGTAAGATATGGGAGGCTACCTTTTTCAGCTGGCTGGCTCCTTTCACCATAGATGTCCTCCACCAGGTTTGAGGGTTACCGCCACAAGAGGCACAGATGACCATCCGTCTGCAGCTATGGGTTGTTGGTTCAATAATGGAGGCATGAAACATGGCCCTTTCGGATTCCATGTTCCTGGTCTCCCTCCATCAGAGCCAGCTCACCACCAGGTGGTGATTGGTTAACAGTTCAACTCCTCTCTTCAACCAAGTGTCCAGAACATGCTGCTGTAAGTCCGGTGACACGACTACAAAGTCAATCATCATTAATAATTCATGTTTATATTAAAAGATTATAGTGGGGCAGTGGTGGTCTAGTGGTATAGGGCACTGGATCGCTGATCCAAAGGTTGGGGGTTCGAGTACCACTCTCCACAAGGTTGTCACTGTCCCCCCCAGTGCGGCTAACTGGGTTATCAAAGGCAGGCCATGTCTCTCACTGTCTATGGTGAGAGGTATGTAAAAGAACCATTGCTGGCTTTCGTAAAGAGTAGCTGCAAAGTCGTCAGCGTGTTTCTGTCCCTTGCTAAAAAAAAAAGGGTTGTGACAGGAAGGGCATCCGACGTAAAAACCTCTGCCAAATCAAACATGCGAATCAGATGATTTGCTGTGGCGACTCCCGAGTAAAAGGGAAAAGGCCGAAAGGAAGACAGACAGAATATTAAAAGATTATAGTATAGTATACTGAATACTACATAGAATCCGCACAAAGTAATTTGTCCGCGATCATGACAAAATATGTATACGTATGTATATACAGAGTGGATAATCCTCAGGAGCAGTGGTGTCGTGGTTGGTACTTCTGCCTCACAGCAAGAGGGTCCTGGGTTCTACACCTGGACTCAGGCGTTTCTGTGTGGAGTTTGCATGTACTCCCTATGCTTGCATGGGTTTTCTCTGGGTTTCCTCTGGAACTGGCTGCTCCATCTTTCCCGAGGTGTGAGTGTGAGTGTGAATGGTTGTGTGTTAGCCATGTGATGGTCTGGCGAGCTGTCTAGGGTGTACGCTGCCTTCGCATAGTATCAGCTTCAGTCTTCTGTGTCCCTAGTAAATAACCGAAGCTCACTGTCATGATTACTTATGTCAAGTGGCGTCATTATTATACTGCTTTAAAATGGAAAAATAAACATTAAAAATTTCATTTTACATTGGTGTATTATGTACTCAATGCTGAATGAACAAGTAGGCTAAACTGACGCTGTTAGCTACATAGAACAAAGTTCATCTCACAGCCCAGCTGAACAATTTCTGTCATGGTTAATGTTATTCATTCATTAATTTTCGGAACCGCGAAATTAGGGTCACAGGAGGGCTGACGCCAATCTCAGCCAAATCTGTGCTCGAGCACAGTGCACCCTGGACAGCTCAGCTTGCCAGGCCATAGCAAGGTAGAGACACGCTGACAGCTATACAGCCTACTATTTTTTGGAAGTCAGCAGTGGTTCTTTTACATGAACCTCTCACCACAGACAATGAGAGACATGGCCGGCAGTGGCAACACAGTGATCGTGGGGTTAAACCCCTGACAGTTGGATAAGTAATCCAGCACCCTGCCACCAGGCCACCACTGCCCCAGTTAATATGTTAATGTGCAATATAAAAATCTTATTTTAGTTAGGTTTTTAAAAATGTTTTCATGTATGTATTCTGAAATGCTTCAAGAAGATAAAGAGAAGCGTTACACAGCTCTCATGCACATTCTCTTGCATTTGCTTTCAGCGCCCCTGTGTCCATCATGATGTTTAGTTAGCTGCCCTGGGATGTATAATATATACGTGACAGCCATCTCGCTTTAAGTGTAAAAAATGAAAATTATAATTTTTTTCAGAAGAATACCTATACCCATCCATCAGAAGCTGTTTGTAAACGGTGCTGTATTGAACAAATGTAGTAAAATTGCATCTGTTTTGCCTGTGGTAGAAAAATTGTTCTCAGTGAGGTTTACCATCTGTGTGCACCTGAAATTTCCATGCAAGGCACAGAAAGATGCTTGATGGTGCTGGCTGAGTGAACCCACTGCACATGCAACATGTCAATACCAATTCGACCCCTTTCATTAGAAACACCTTAAATACCAGCAGGTTAGTGTTTGTTTGTGAAATTGTTGACAGGTTTACAAGAAGCTCCAGCATCTGCCATCATTAGCCATTACTTGCCAACAGAAGCCTAGCTCAATCTGATTGGCCAGAATAATAATGTCTGCTGCACACTGACAGGTGAATTAAGTGAATTTATGATAGGGCCGGTTTCAGTGTTGGAAAGGAAAGCGCTTTGCTGAGTTCATCTGAAGACTGAGTGCTGTGATGTGTGCAAAGTGCTGGCCATCACGGGACACACGAAGACTTGCATACATATGAAAACCATCTGTAGTCCTTAAGAGAGATCAAACTGTCGAACTTCATACAGAACACCTGTCTTTAAAAAGCAAACCTTAAAAATCGCCTGTGCTCTGAAGTAAAGTAAGAAATGATACAATGCCTTCCATAGGTCTACCAACATGAACCAGTCCTGGAGCTGTTTGGCTCAAACTACATCTCCCGAGCTTATTATGGAGTAAGTCAAAATTCAAATCTATTACTGACAAGAGCAGCACAGCAGTTACCATGTCTACCTCACAGCATGAAGGACTTTGATGTGAGTCCCAGGCATGATGAGAGCATTATTGTGCGGTCTTTGCATGTTCTATGCTTGCTGTCTGCATTTGTTTTTGTGTTATTTTGTATCGTGTTATTTTAAAAACATAATGAAGTGTGTCCAGACTCGTTTTTTTAGGCCCATGGAAGACATTTCCAAGATCTATGGCAGGAAGAACTGTCTTGCATTTGTATTTTTGAGACTTGATGTATGAAGGCCAGATGGAGATGCCCATTAAACAAGTATTCCAAGATCAGATAGATAGATAGATAGATAGATAGATAGATAGATAGATAGATAGATAGATAGATAGATAGAATAATTATTTAATTAAGCAAGTTAGTAAGTACGTAGCAACCCAAATTAATCACTATTAATGACTATTCCCCAAGTGGCGAGTGGCAAGATGCATCACCTGGAGATCGCAAGTTTGAATCTAGATTGATTCCATAGCCACCCGTGACCGAGAGTTCATGGGAGCTAATTGGCTGAGCTCTCATGGGAGGGAATGCATTTGTTCAGTTTCCTGTCATTCACAGCGGTCACCAACCAATGACTAGCTCATTCATACAAGGGGGCAGATAGTGCTTTCCTTCCAAGTGTGTTAGCCACCACAAATACATATAAGCAACAGTTCGAATAGAGGTGGGTGGCACCACCACATGTCATGAAGTGGACATGTGCATGCTTACCCATCCCTAGTTGATGGTGGTCTTCTGGTAGGGCAAGTAATACTTGATGTCTCGGAATTGGATACAAATAAAATTAAGGAAGAAAATGGGAGAACAAAAAAAAGGCTAATGAAAATGAACCCTTTCTCCTTCACATAGAAACCAAGTCATACTATAGATCAGGAGTCCCCAACCCCTGGTCCACAGACCGGTACCAGTTTGTGGATCATTTGATACTGGTTCGCAAACAAAATCTTTCATGGTACAAATTATATATATATATTTTTATTGCAGTTTCTGGATCTTATTTTGAAAATCGACTGTTTTTGACATTGCCATAGAAGCACTGAAAGCCATTCTTCCGTTTCCAACCACATATCTTTGTGAGGCAGGGTTTTTTGCAGTGACATCTACTAAAACAGGACTACAGAGTAGACTCTAATCGGTCCATGGAAACATTTTCATACATAAAACTGGTCCCTGGTGCAAAAAAGGTTGGGGACCACTGCTATAGATTACTACCTCTGACATCACTTTGTGCATTTATGGAGACTTTTCTCTTTCCATTTTTCTCAGTATTTATTTGTATGCAATTCCTATCTCTCAAGTTTTCCCTTCCTGATACGTACACCTACCACTAACCAGGGAGGGATGTCAGCATGCCCATCCATAACACACGATGCGGTACAGTACATGTGTATTCGAGGTCAACCTACCACATTCAAAGGGAAAGGGTTCTCAGTCAACCCTTTGTAGGAATGAAGTCATAGACACTGGTGATCACTGTGAGTGACAGGAATGTGACCAATTGCAATCCCTCCACCCCATGAGAGGTTGGCCAAATAGCACCAATGGACTCTGGCTGTGGCATCAAAGTGGATTTGGACCAGTGATCCAGATTGTTAGTTATACACTTTGTTGATGGGCCACCAATTTGTGTACCTTTGTCAATATTAAAGTCATGTTCCCAAATATACAGGTCCTTCTCAAAAAATTTGCATATTGTGAAAAAGTTCATTATTTTCTGTAATGTACTGATAAAAATTAAACTTTCATATATTTTAGATTCATTGCACACCAAGTGAAATATTTCAGGTCTTTTATTGTTTTAATACTGATGATTTTGGCATACAGCTCATGAAAACCCAAAATTCCTATCTCAAAAAATTAGCATATCATGAAAAGGTAGTCTAAACGAGCTATTAACCTAATCATCTGAATCAACCAATTAACTCTAAACACCTGCAAAAGATTCCTGAGGCTTTTAAAAACTCCCAGCCTGGTTCATTACTCAAAACCGCAATCATGGGTAAGACTGCCGACCTGACTGCTGTCCAGAAGACCATCATTGACACCCTCAAGCAAGAGAGTAAGACACAGAAAGAAATCTCTGAGCAAACATTATTATTATTGTGGATGTTTATATAACACAATTTCATACACACATATGCTCAATTTGCATGAGACCCCAGCACTCCCTGCACTCCAGGTACCCATCGCCACTGAACAGCACCAGTTGTTGCGTTGTTCTATCCTTTTGATGCTGAGCGCCAAGCAGGAAGCAGCAACTCCCAAATTTTAACGTTTCATGGTATGACATAGCCAGATTCGAACTCCAACCTTCCGGAGGATAAAGCTGACACTCTACCAACTGAGCTAAATCCCCAATCAGGCTGATCCCAGAGTGCTTTATCAAGGCATCTCAGTGGGATGTCTGTGGGAAGGAAAAAGTGTGGTAGAAAACACTGCACATCCAGAAGAGGTGACCGGACCCTGAGGAAGATTGTGGAGAAGGGCCGATTCCAGACCTTGGGGGACCTGTAGAAGCAGTGGACTGATTCTGGAGTAGAAACATCCAGAGCCACGTGCACAAGCCACTTTTGAACTTTTGGACTGTTGCTCAGTGGTCCAAAGTACTTTTTTCGGATATAAGCAAATTTTGCATGGCACTCGGAAATCAAGGTGCCAGAGTCTGGAGGAAGACTGGGGAGAAGGAAATGCCAAAATGCCTGAAGTCCAGTGTCAAGTACCCACAGTCAGTGATGGTCTGGGGTGCCATGTCAGCTGCTGGTGTTGGTCCACTGTGTTTTATCAAGGGCACGGTCAATGCAGCTAGCTATCAGGAGATTTTGGAGCACTTCATGCTTCCATCTGCTGAAAAGCTTTATGGAGATGAAGATTACATTTTTCAGCACGACCCGGCACCTGCTCACAGTGCCAAAATCACTGGTAAATGGTTTACTGACCATGGTATTACTGTGCTCAATTGGCCTGCCAACTCTCCTGACTTGAACCCCATAGAGAATCCGTGGGATATTGTGTAGAGAAAGTTGAGAGACACCAGACCCAACACTGTGGATGAGCTTAAGGCCGCTATCGAAGCATCCTGGGCCTCCGTAACACCTCAGTAGTACCACAGGCTAATTGCCTCCATTCCACGCCGCATTGAAGCAGTCATTTCTGCAAAAGGATTCCTGACCAAGTATTGAGTGCATAACTGAACATAATTATTTGAAGGTTTACTTTTTTGTATTAAAACCACTTTTATATTGGTCGGATGAAATATGCTAATTTTTTGAGATAGGAATTTTGGGTTTTCATGAGCTGTATGCCAAAATCATCAGTATTAAAACAATAAAAGACCTGAAATATTGGTGTGCAATTAATCTAAAATATGTGAAAGTCTAATGTTTATCCGTACATTACAGAAAATAATGAACTTGATCACAATATACTAATTTTTTGAGAAGTACTTGTATATGCCAATTTTGTCGGAGCTCTCTTGTTTAGTAAGTGTTATAGTGGTTGTAGCCCTCCTGAAAGTCTAATGAAGATCCATATTTTTTTCCTCATTAAAACATGGTATAAGTATAGGCTGAATCACAGATAAAGGTTTGAAAACTCCAGCAGGAAAAGAAGACAATAAATATGTAGAGACAAATAGTGATTTATTGCCACAATCAGACTCAAGGTTGCTGCTCTGTGCTGTACATTATGCAGTGGTGTACTGTAAATACTTTCATCACTAGAATGTGAACATTCATCCGCTTTGAAATGATTTCTTAACCACACCATTTGTACATTGGCGAACATTCTAAGGTTATCACAATCAAGCAATCTTAGAGCAAGGCCAAAGAAACACTACCGCAGACATGACACCGAAAACAACTTATCACGATTTCTTCTTTCAGTACCGCTAAAAAATAACTATTCATTCATGTATCCCCAGGATGAACCAATTCTGTATCATCTCTAAGTTTCTCCCTCAGTCATTAAATAAACATGTTTTCTCAACGCCGTGCCGTAGGAGCCTTTTCTGAGCAGTAAAACAAATTATCCAGTCGTTCTTAAGAGGAAATCATGTTGTGCACAATGCATTCTCTTGGAGCAGTGAAGATTAGTGAGACAGGAAATAACATGTCTAATCAAACATCCTTAGAATACCAGGTCTGTTATCTGGGCTACAGTTAATCAACATGGTGTTGCTGTTGCCTGGGTCATTTCCAGACAGCAGAAGTCATCCTGGTAGGTTTGGAGCATGTGTACACTATATACAGTGGCTGCCTAGGGATTATAATGGAACAGGCATAGTACAAATATAGTCATTCTTGCTTGGTGAACGATAGCAAATGAAACTTAACAAACGGCAAATAGATACTATTGAGAATGGGTGTAATGCAACACCATTATCTGTATTTGTTTTTGCAGCTGTTTAAAGCTTCAAATGTGCATCTGTATTTGAATTTAAATCAGAAATTAGCATGAATTAAACCATGCAGGCTTTCAAATCAAATATGAACCCTACCACTATCTTCTACTTCTTCTTCTTTCTTCATCTTCTCCTTTCAACTGTACCCTTCAGAGGTCGCCACAGCGAATCATCTGCCTCCATCTCGATTTATCCTCTACATCTTCTTCTCTTACACCAACTACCTTCATGTCCTCCTTCACCACATCCATAAATCTTCTCTTTGGTCTTCCTCGAGGCCTTCTGCCTGGTAGTTCCAACCTCAGCATCCTACTACCAATATACTCACTATCCCTCCTCTGTACATGTCCAAACCATATCAATCTAGCCTCTCTGACTTTGTCTCCAAAACATCGTACATGGGCTGTCCCTCTGATGTACTCATTCCTGATCCTGTCCATCCTCGTTACTCCCAAAGAGAACCTCAACATTTTCATCTCTGCTACCTCCAGGTCTACCTCCTGTCTTTTCCTCAGCGCCACTGTTTCTAAACCATACAACATCGCTGGCCTTACCACCGTCTTGTACACTTTTCCTTTCATTCTTGCTGATACCCTCCTATCACACATCACAACGGACACTTTTCTCTAACCATTCCAACCTGCCTGCCTGTACTTTGTGACAAGTACATAGATTAACTTCTGCATAACTACAGGTTTTTGTAACTCGCCACAGTTATAATGACTGGTGGAGCAAACGCACACATGTTCACTGATCTTTCAGGTTGCACCAACTTTTATGTATAACGTCAGATCCTTGTTGTTGTATAATAGGGCCTATCATTAGTTTTCGATATGTGACCTGGATGATGCATTTACACTAAGACTACTAATAGCAATACGACTGTCATGACATTAGTTACCATGTCATTAGTGGAAAAATTCAAATTTCTAAACCTTTCCCGAGTCTTTGAACACACACACACACACACACACACACACACACACACACACACACACACACACACACACACACACACACACACACACACACACACTTAGACCTACTGGGAAGTTCCTGTCTATGTAAATGTAATGACTAATGCTAGATGGCTTTTCTTTAATACAATTTCCATAAGCTCTTAAATGTATATTAATAATAATATGAACTAATATATTTCTCACGCCAAAGGTAATAATTTACTATAACCAATAGTGCACTCAAGTGGGGCCAGTGTTGTAGTGGTTAGGGTGCTGCGCTCATAAACGGGAGGTTGTGTGTTCAAAAACCCCCACTGTGCTAAGACCTCTGGGTAAGGTCTTAATCATAAGTGCACCTCTATTCACCCAACAGTATAAATGGGTACCAGTAAAAATATACTGGGAAGGTAACCTGCGATGGACTATTGTCGAATCCAGGAGGAGTTCAACTCCTAGTCACTTCACGCTACGGAAACCGGGAAGAAGCACCGGCCTGATGAGCCACTGGGCTCGGGTATAAAAAGCCCAAAGGACTTTTCCTTACCTGCCTAAGTGTGCATTCATGGACTGCAGACATACAAACACACAGTTTCATGTGGAATGAGAATCAGTGTGTCACTGTACCTTCCATTTTGCATATGTGAACCGTAATGAAATCTCCCATAATGTGTGTCTGGCTTCATGTTGAGAGGTAGCGATTTTTAAGGATATTGATAAATATTTTTTACAAACATGATGTCAGGGTGGCACGGTGGTATAGTGGTTAGCCTGTCTGCCTTACAGCAAGAAGGAACTGGATTTGATTTCCAGCTTGGGCATTTCTGTGTGGAGTTTGCACGGTCTCCCTGTGTTTGCATGGGTTTCCTCTGGGCACTCCGGTTTCCTCTCTCAGTCCAAAAACATGCACAGTATATTAATTGGCTGGTCCAAATCTCCCCTAAGTGTGAGTGTGAGTATGAATGATTGTGTGAGTGTTGGCCCTGCAAAGGTCTAGTGAGCTGTCCAGGGTGTATACCGCCCTCACTCAGAACCCTCTCAGATGAGCACCAGCCTCCCCGTGACCCTAATTAGGGTTAAGTGGTTCAGAACGGATGACATCATCCCACAGATGGATCCCCTCCAAAATGTAATGGTTTCTTACTTGTACCACACTCGACACAAGAAAAAACAGCTCATCCACATACGTGCAAAACATTTTGAGCTATATCACACACACACACACACACACACACACACACACACACACACACACACACACACAAAAATAGACTAACATACAGCAAAACCTACCAACACAGGTGAAAACACAACAGAAATAATAAATTCTTTCTAAATGCAGTGTGCATCGAGTCACGTTATTGTTTACGAATATGACCTTTCTTTGTTTGGTGAGTTTCATATCTGATCACTCGCTCATGCTCCCATGCTTAATGTCTGTCCGCTCGTCCAACTGAAACTAAAAATTCTCCCACTCACTTGACTTTTTCTGCATGAGGCACACCTCTAGTCTTAACCAGATGCCCTGTGTGGGCAAGCTTTCTTAAAAAGAGACAGAGGAAGAGACAGAGGGAGGGGGGGGGAGAGAGAGAGAGAGAGAGAGAGAGAGAGAGAGAGAGAGAGCGAGAGAGAGAATGGTGTGTCCTGTTTTTATCTGTATATGTTTAGAATACATTTGAATGAATTAGTTTATTCTGAATAATGAATTTCCATATTTTGAATATGATTATAATATCTCATAAATCCCTGTTTTCAAACCTCAGGAAAATAAACAAAAAAGGAAAAAGATAAAAATAATAAATGACAGTTTTTGAAATCCCATAGTACACAACTCTCAGAGTCATAATTTATTCCTTAGCAGAAGTAGCTTTTCTTGTTCATTCCACCTTCACGCTATAGTCAGAGTTGATCAAAAGCATACATGAAAATTTGCAACCTCCTCCTTTCCACCTACACATTACGAGTTGTGTAGATGAAAAAAAACCCTCTATTTAGGAGGATACACACTTGGTGAGGAAGGTATACAGGAATCAATACAAATCCAAACCTCATCCTAAAACCTTTGTTTGTAAAATTACATTTTGTCCAATCACCTACAACTTAAAAAACTGAAACAAAGGTTTCAACACCCCACAATACCACAAACAAAACCAAACCCATTCAGAATGCATTCAGAGCTGTAACACTGCAGAAAACACCCATACCCTGTTTTTATTGAGTATGGGTTTTCTGAACAGGTCTACAGTGCAGCATCAAAATCTGCTCACATTGATTATCTATATAATCATTCAAGTCTTCACAAATACGACAGTAATGACGAACCACAGTTATTTCGAGTAAAAGAAACAGTGATCCCTCGCTACTTTGTGCTTCAGTTTCTGCGGCTTCAGTGCATCGTGGGTTTTTCAAAAATATGCATCGAAAAAAAAAAAGGAAATTAAGGAAGAATAGGGGGAAAGGTTAAGGAGAATGCTGCAAACTAAGATCAATTATGCAAAAAAAAATCAAACAAACAAAAACCAAAAACAACCCAAAACCCCCCAACAAAACTATTTACATTTTTATGTGAGCTCTGCATCTGAGTGTGCACATGCTTCTGTATGTGTGTGTTTATATTTTTTGTTACATCTTATGCATATTATACATCTTTATATTATACATATTATACATTATACACATATACATCTTATGACTATGATGTTTGCAGATGACATTGTGATCTGTAGTGAGAGCAGAGACCAAGTGGAGGAAAATCTAGAGAGGTGGAGGTATGCCCTGGAAAGGAGGGGATTGAAGGTTAGTCTTAGTAAGACAGAATACATGTGTGTGAACGACAAGGACCCAAGAGGAACTTTGAGGTTACAGGGGGCAGAGATAAAGAAGGTGGAGGATTTTAAGTACTTAGGCTCAACAATCCAGAGCAATGGAGAGTGTGGAAAAGAGGTGAAGAAGCGCGTGCAGGCAGGTTGGAATGGATGGAGAAAAGTGTCCGGTGTGATGTGTGATAGGAGAGTATCAGCAAGAATGAAGGGAAAAGTGTACAAGACGGTGATGAGGCCAGCAATGTTGTATGGTTTAGAGATAGTGGCCCTGGGGAAAAGACAGGAGTCAGAGTTGGAGGTAGCAGAGATGAAAATGTTGAGGTTCTCTTTGGGAGTAACGAGGATGGATAGGATCAGAAATGAGTACATCAGAGGGACAGCACATGTGAGATGTTTTGGAGACAAAGTCAGAGAGGCTAGATTGAGATGGTTTGGACATGTACAGAGGAGGGATAGTGAGTATATTGGTCGTAGGATGCTGAGGTTGGAACTACCAGGCAAAAGGCCCAGAGGAAGACCAAAGAGAAGATTTATGGATGCAGTGAAGGCGGACTTGAAAGTCGTTGGAGTAAGAGTAGAAGATGCAGAGGATAGGGAGAGATGGAGGCAGATCATTTGCTGTGGCGACCCCTGAAGGGAACAGCCGAAAGGAAAAGAAGAAAGAAGAGATCTTATGCATTATTTTTGAATGTTTAATTGTTATTATAAGCATGTATAGTGTTGAATGTGTATTTATTGATATTATATACACATATACTAGTACATGTACATATACATCAGTCGATCCTACTTCGTGGAAATCGGCGGTCGCGGGGTGGGGGGGTCCTCGGTCCCCATTAACCACGGAAAGTGAGGGATCCCTGTCCTAGATAATACAAATTTTTGTTTATTGTATGTATGATCTATTTATTTTTTACCTAATTTTATTGTGAACACTAATTAAAATTGATGCTATTATCTTACATTATGTCAAAGCTTGGCAAGAAATGTGACATTCTATTAAATATAAGCTGATCCAAGACCCTTTAGTTCATCCTGATAGTAAAAAATGCCATATTACTCTGCCAGATGTTAGTGAAAAATGGCAAGGTCTTTGCAGCAAGAATCAGATCTGCTTCATCAGCAGTGCAGCACGATCCATTCTTCTGAATATCAGTGTTAACAGCATACCAAATAGGTCTGTGAAACAGCCCACAGGCGCAGTAAAAGGTACCGTGCACAGCGGGATTTCAATAGGGACAGGTAAAGTACCCCCCTAGCGCCAGTTTCACTCTGAAATATGTGCTGAATATCCTTTATGAGAAATATTACTTTTAAGACCTTGATCTTGTCTCAAAAGCACAGCTGAAGACATTATTCAGCTTCTCTGAATGATTGCATTTGGGTTTGATTGATTAGCAGGCAGCGTGCACCTCATTCTTAATTATTCATATGCCAGGGTTCCCTAAGGGAATAGTTACCCCAACATGGTATCAGCTCCTACATGAGTGCTGGGTCTGAGTCCTCGAATCCTCCTGATGCACGTTACAAATGGTGGCAATTGAGCTGGAAAAGATCTAGACATCCCTCCAGCTGTGAAAAGGAAATCAATATTATCAGTATTATCAGTATGGACTTTTGTCAACATGAAAGTCCCTTAAGCCTCAGCGAGGTGTATGGTGAGCTTAGATAATCTGTACTCCTAGTACTGTACATATCACACACAAAAGAGCATCCTCGACCAAGAGAATTATTAATTCTTGTTCTCAAATACTTTAAAAGCCTTGGGTTTTAAGTTCAGAGTGACCTTGTTCAATATTCGTGTATCAATGCACGGTAGATTATCTGCTTGTGTCAGAACATCTCGCAGTCTTTCAAAGCATTTTGATTGTAGTATAGGTACCAGACAGGGATGCATTCTAGTCCTCAATTATTTATTATTTTTATTAACTAGCTGATGAAGTATATGGAAAGATTTGGTGGTGGTGGTATACATATATCACCAGAAGTTAATAATCCTTATGCTCTTATGTTTGCGGATGATGTCTGATTAGTTTCAGAAACCGCTCTCCAACTCCAGGAAAAGATTCAAGGTTTCGAAAAGTTTAGCCAATTTACCGGAATGAATATTATTATAGACAAGACTAAAGTTATTGTGTTTACAAACAGTGGACCTCTCAGTACCTTGACTATTCGTGGTTTTGCACTCATGGTTTGCATATTCACGGACTGCCGAGCAATTCTCACGTGATTCAAATTCAGCCAATGGCTGTCCTCTTTCATGCTAATTGGTTGAAATGATGTAATGCCCCTTTTTCCTCATTCGTACACAAGTTGTCAATGAGCCTTTTTTTTAGTGTGTTTTAATTATCAATTAAGTTCTATGATGTCACTCAAACGCCTGCTAAACACCAGATAAAGGTAATGACATTGGATGTCTCTTCTGAAAAAATAAGACTTCCTCTGGAAGAAACGACAGTTTCCTCTGAAGTGCCTGAAGAGGAATAATCATCTGAAATGTTGTAAAACACTCCACTTTAAAATCTTTTTCAATTATTATTCCAGTACATTACCTAAGTTAATGTTTAGAATGTTTGTATGTGTGATTTTATTTACTGTGGTGTAGCATGTTTCTCATTTTGTTTTGTTTATCCAATTTATTACATTTCTTGTTGTTTTATGTCCTTTTTAGTATGGTCTGTGTTTTGGGGGACTTTGATTTTGGTGCTGTGCCTCTAGCTGACTGTTTACTCTCCACTTCAGCTGAGGGGCGTGGCTGAGCTGCTCTGTGACTCACACCTGAATTCACAATTCTCATTTACTCCCAATAAACAAAAGCATGCTCACCTCTGCTCCAGAGGATTATCTCACATCACATCACCACTTCTTTGGTTTGTAAGTTCTCTAACTCTCTCACTAAAACTCTGTAAGTATATTGGTAGTAGGATGCTGAGGTTGGAACTACCAGGCAAAAGGCCCAGAGGAAGACCAAAGAGAAGATTTATGGATGTGGTGAAGGCGGACATGAAGGTCGTTGGAGTAAGAGTAGAAGATGCAGAGGATAGGGAGAGATGGAGGCAGATCATTTGCTGTGGTGACCCCTGAAGGGAACAACCGAAAGGAAAAGAAGAAGAAGAAAACTCTAAAACTCTGTTTTCTCCTCGCTCCGGCTGAGGGGCGTGGCTGAGCTGCTTTGACTTAATGCAGTTAATACCTGAATTCAGTCGTCTCATGCCTAATGCAATACCTTCCTCTAGTGGGCATTTTTGAAAACTACAGTGCTGTATGTTTCAAGGAGAATGCATTTAAAGGTGTTTTTATATGTAAGCTGTATAATGTTTATATTTTATTATCAATAAATATCACAGTAAAAAAATAAGTTTTTCTTAATCATTACTACATTTTACTACATTAATACTGAGTTAATGAGTAAGACTGTCTATAGAATGTGTTTAAGAAGCATATTTTAGCACAAGTAATAGATACATAGTACTTTACTTCCGGCTGCTGGTTCACGCATGTAATACGATACATGGGATTTTACTTCCTGGTACAGAACTCATGGATTATCTTCATTCGTGGGAGGGGCCGGAACTGAACCCCCACGAATATCAAGGACCTACCGTATAATGAAAAATGGTTTCTTTTTGATCAAAGGCTGGAAGTTGATTCTTATTACAGGTATTTAGGTTTAGTGATCACTCTTCAGCTCACTCTTGCCGCTCAAGCCAATGAAGCCCTTATGGCTATTTATAGATATCAAACAAGAGTAGGCTATTTATCATGTGTAGATTTTTTAGAATACAGAAATACCTCACTTTCCGCAAGTAATTGGGACCGAGATCCCCCACGACCACCGAATTCCATGAAGTAGGATCACCCCCCCCCCCCCCCCGACTGACGTATACTGTAAATACATGTATGCAGTATGTGTATATAACATCAATAAATACATATTCAATTATATCCATGCTTATAATAACAATTAAACATTTAAAAATAATGCATAAGATGTAAATACAATATAAATACACACACATACAGACGAACACACACGCACACAGATGTAAAAAATATAACTAGTTTTAGGTTGTTTTTTGTTTTGCGTTTGTTTATGGGTTGTTGTTGTTTTTTTTTCCATAATTGGCTTTGTTTTGTGGCATTTTGCTTAACCTTTCCCCCTATTCTTTCTTAATTTCCTAATTTTTAAAATTCGATTAATATAGAAGCCGCATGAACTGAAGCGCAAAGTAGCAAGGGATCCCTGTATTTGATTCTATGGTTAAACCTATACTTTGTTACTGCTCAGAAATTTGGGTTGTTACATATTGTAAAAGTATAATACATATATAATACATGCAAACATTTCCTAAAAGTTAGCAAAAGTACATGTAACGGTATGGTTTTTGGAGAATGTGGCCGGTTCCCTTTTCAGCTTACTTACATGACTAGGGCAGTGAAATACAGTTGGCTCTTTACTTTAGAAAACCTCGGAATATGAAAAATCCAGGTTACGAAAAACATTTTCCCAAATTTTCGCCCTCTGTATACTGAACAACCTCTTCTTACAAAAAGCGGCAAACGCGCCCTTCAAAGATTCAAACAATGCGCGAGTTGCTCTCTCATTGATTGTCTTCCAACATCCCGCCCCGCCAGCTTCCCATTGGCCAGGAGGGAGCTGAACTGTACCCATACTTCCTGTACCCATACTTCCTGTTTGTCACACACATCAAGGAGAGTTGAACAGGATTGTTGGCTCGTGAGGTTTTTTTTTTGAGAGTGATCATTGCAGCATTATATTTTGTTATCCATCATGGACCCCAAGAAAGTGATTCCCGGTGACACTGAAAAGAAGAAGCGGGCTCCGTTATCAATTGAAGTGAAGCAGGAGATAATAAAAAAATCCGAAAGTGGGATGCGGTTGACCGAAATCCCAAAGGAGTATGGCCGAAACCCCTCTACAATCGGGACAATATTGAAGCAGAAGGAGACTTGAAAGGCGGAGATACAGTGATGGAGGCAATTATTTTGGAATGATATTGAAGCAAAAGGAGGCATTAAAAGCGGAGATACAGTGAAGAGGCGATTATTTTGGAAAAAGCAACCACCATATTTAAGGACCTCGCAAAGGAGGGTAGGGGGTGGGGGTGAGGGTTCTTCAGACCAGCAACCCCTGGACTTTAAAGCATCGTAGCAAGGTAAATAATTTTCTTTTATTTTTAAGACATATTTCATACATATTTCATACAAAATTGGTGTATTTTTATAATTGTTAAAGGGTTTATGGGGTAGTCTTGGGCGCCTTGGAACGAATCATGCATTTTACATGTAAAATGCACCTCTAGTTACGAAAACTCCAGGTTACGAAAAAGGCACTGAAACGGATTAATTTCGTAAGTAGAGGGCCGACTGTATTGGGGTAGACTCTTAACTCCTCCCAGCTTTAAAATACCTCATCAGCTCTATTTCATGTTAAAAATCCTTAGATGAATCTGGGTACTTAACATGGACCGCTTATATTAAAAATATTATATTTAGATTAGGATTTAGATTTGTTTGGATCTTTCAGGATATTGGGGATACAGATTATTTTATTGCTGTATTTAAGCAAATACTATCTGACAATTTATCACAAGATTGGATTTCACCACTTCATAATACTACCAAGTGCTCTGATTATATATTTTTTTAAGTCCATACTAAATGTTGAGACTTAGCTTAGCTTAGAGTTAGCGCCATATTTAAGAAATTGTTTGTCAAAATTCAGGTGTGGTAATTTCGGATTGCGCATAGAAACAAGCCGATACAATAATGTGCCTTCGGTCTTGAGATTTTGTCCTTTCTGTCAAAACCATAATGTTAATCTAATTGAAGATGAAATACATGTCCTGCTGCATTGCAAAGCCTACGGTATTATAAGAAATGATCTTTTAGCTAAACATATGAACTACCCACTATCAAAATATAGGTTTGCTCATCTATTGTCTTCATCAAATGAATGTGTCATTAAAAACTTGAGCCTATTTTTATATAATGTTAAGAAAATAAGGAACTCTGATGGCTCACTTTAATCATGGAAGTATTCGTACAAACTCATGCAATCTATATGCTTATTTATGTGTGTATTATGGGCCGGTGGCCTTATATTGAATAATGTCGGTCTGTCTGTCTGTCTGTCTGTCTGTTCAAGCTGTTTTTCAGTTAACACACTAGCAATGAAGACTGCAGTTCAAAGAGTCAAGAAGAAAAAAAAATGGTTTATGGTCATGAATGTGCAGACATGTCATGAATACTTGCCGGAAAATCTTTGTGCTGGGCACTGACTGTAACCACCGTACCTGTACAAATTGTATACATTGTGGTATTACTCTAGAATGACACCTTTTTCAGTCCCAAAAACAGTCATTCATTCATTGTCTGAACCACTTAATCCTAGTTTGGGTTACAGGGAGGCTGGCATCCATCTCAGCTGACTCCGAGCAAGGGTGAGGGACACCCTGGCCATCTCACCAGGCCATTGCATGGCCAACACGCACACATCCATTCATACTCACGCTCACTCCTAGGGGCGATTTAGAACAGCCAATTAAGCTATTGTGCATGTTTTTGGACTGTGGGAAGAAACCGGAGTACCCGGAGGAAACCCATGCAAGCACAGGGAGAACATGCAAACTCCACAATGAAATGCCTGCGCGGGGAATAAAAACCCAGGACCTTCTTGCTGTGAGGCTGACGTGGTAACTACTATGCCACCATGCCAAGTCCCCACAAACACTAATTGTTAATTTTCCTTTACCCTGGGTTTACACTGGGGTACAATCCACGATCTCCATGAGCGTGGAGAATCATGAAGAGCATGAAGGAACATTTTGGATTTGAAATAATCACTCAATTGTGATAAAACGTGAGACTAGTAGTAGAGCATAGTAAACCTTAATGCACAATTATAAGTAATCTTGACAAACTTGGAAACATGATTCCTTTAAGTTTTATCTGTTGGATTCATCCTGCCTCATTTTTATAACCCCCAAGTGCCCCAAGTGTGTTAACCATGAATTGCTATGATTTGAATTGTATAAATTGTGGATATCATGCCCCAAGGGTTAAACCAAGGGTTAAATTACACTGCACTGTTTTTTGATCTGATTGGTCAAAAGTTTCTTTCTAATAGTAGCATCTCGCACTTTCACATCGACAGCAGTGAGAGCCTGCTGTAGTTTCCGTGATGATATTCCAGGGCTTTTGATCACTTCTTTTAGTATCTTGTGTTCTGCTCTGGAGGTGTACTTACTCTGACGACCTGACTTGAGCATGGCGGCAGTTGTTTTGAATGTCCTTCACTTGTAAACAATTTTCCGCATGGCGGAACGGCTAACCAGATGTATAATCACTACAATCTTCTTTCTAAGGGCCTCACACAGCTGTTTGGATCTCACCATATATATATATATATATATATATATATATATATATATATATATATATATACAGGAATCCCTCACTACTTTGTGCTTCAATGCATGCGGCTTCAGTGCATGACTTTTTTTTTTTTCAATATTCATTAAATTAAAAAATAAGGAAATTAAGGAAGAATAGGGGGGGGAAATTAAGGAGAATGCTGCCAAACAAGGCCAATTATGCAAAAAAAAAAAAAAACCCAAACAAACAAAAACAAAAAACAACCCAAAGCCTCCCATCAAAACTACTTACATTTTTATGTGAGGTGCACATCTGTGTGCGTGTGTGCATCTGTATCTTCTTTTTCTTCTTCTTTTCCTTTCAGCTTTTTCCCTTTCTCAGGAGTCACCACAGCAATCATCTGATTCGCACATTTGATTTGGCATAGGTTTTTACGTTGGATGCCCTTCCTGTCACAACCCTTTAGCAAGGGACAGAAACACGCTGACGGCTTTGCATCCTACTCTTTACGAAAGTCAGCAATGGTTCTTTTACATGCCTCTCACCATAGACAGTGAGAGACATGGCCCGCCATTGATAACCCAGTTAGCTGTATGTGTGCGTATTTATATTTTATTTACATAGTATGCATTATTTTTGAATGTTTCATTATCATTATAAGCATTTATAGCATTGAATATGTATTTATTGACATTATATACACATATACATGTACATATACATCAGTCGGTGGAGGGGTCATATCCTATTATGTGAAATGCGGTGCTCGTTGGGGGATTTCGGTCCCAATTAACCGAGGAAAGTGAGGGATCCATATATAAAAATACATTTTCACTTCTAGGCTAAATTATTAAACCAAACACCCAATAAATGATCACCATCATTGCCAACAATTCATTCACCATCTTCTTCTTTCTTCATTCCCTTCAGGGGTCACCACAGCAAATGATCTGCCTCCATCTCTCCCTATCCTCTGCATCTTCTACTCTTACTCCAACGACCTTCATGTCCGCCTTCGCCGCATCCATAAATCTTCTCTTTGGTCTTCCTCTGGGCCTTTTGCCTGGTAGTTCCAACCTCAGCATCCTACGACCAATATACTCACTGTCCCTCCTCTGTACATGTCCAAACCATCTCAATCTAGCCTCTCTGACTTTGTCTCCAAAACATCTAACATGTGCTGTCCCTCTGATGTACTCATTTCTGATCCTATCCATCCTCGTTACTCCCAAAGAGAACCTCAACATTTTCATCTCTGCTACCTCCAACTCTGACTCCTGTCTTTCCCCAGGGCCACTGTCTCTAAACCATACAACATTGCTGGCCTCATCACCGTCTTGTACACTTTTCCCTTCATTCTTGCCGATACTCTCCTATCACACATCACACCGGACACTTTTCTCCATCCATTCCAACCTGCCTGCACGCACTTCTTCACCTCTTTTCCACACTCTCCATTGCTCTGGATTGTTGAGCCTAAGTACTTGAAATCCTCCACCTTCTTTATCTCTGCCCCCTGTAACCTCAAAGTTCCTCTTGGGTCCTTGTCGTTCACACACATGTATTCTGTCTTACTAAGACTAACCTTCAATCCCCTCCTTTCCAGGGCATACCTCCACCTCTAGATTTTCCTCCACTTGGTCTCTGCTCTCACTACAGATCACGATGTCATCTGCAAACATCATAGTCCATGGAGATTCTTGTCTAACCTCGTCTGTTAGCCTGTCCATCACCATAGCAAACAAGAAGGGGCTGAGAGCTGACCCTTGATGCAGTCCCACCTCCACCTTGAACTCTTCTGTCACACAGACAGCACACCTCACCACTGTCTTACATCTCTCATACATGTCCTGCACCACTCTAACATACTTCTCTGTCACTCCAGACTTCCTCATACAATACCACAGTTCTTCTCTCGGCACCCTGTCATATGCTTTCTCCAGATCCACAAAGGCACAATGCAGCTCCTTCTGACCTTATCTGTACTTCTCTATTAACATCCTCAAAGCAAACACTGCATCTGTGGTGCTCTTTCTTGGCATGAAACCAAACTGTTGTTCACAAATGCTGACCTCTGCCCTTAGTCTTGCTTCCACTATTCTTTCCCATAGCTTCATTGTATGTCTCATCAACTTTATCCCTCTGTAGTTGCCGCAACTCTGCATGTCTCCCTTGTTCTTAAAAATGGGCACCAGCACACTTCTCCTCCACTCCTCCGGCATCTGCTCACTCTCTAGTACCTTGTTGAATATTCTTGTCAGAAAATCTACTGCTACCTCCCCTAGACACTTCCATACCTCAACTGGTATGTCATCAGGGCCAACTGCCTTTCCACTCTTCATCCTCTTCAATGCCCTCCTCACTTCTCCTTTACTAATCTTTGCTACTTCCTGCTCCTCAACGGTCACCCCTTCTACTCTTTTTTTCTCTCTCATTTTCCTCATTCATCAGCTCTTCAAAGTACTCTTTCCATCTTCCCAGCACACTTCTGTCATCAGTCAATACATTTCCCTCTCTGTCTTTTATCACTCTAACTTGCTGCACATCTTTCCCATCTCTATTTCTCTGCTGTGCTAACCTGTATAGATCATTTTCTCACTCCTTATTGTTCAACCTATTATACAAGTCATCATACGCCCTCTGTTTGGCCTTTGACACTGCTACCTTCACCTTACGCTGTGTCTCCCTGTACTCCTGTTTACTCTCTTCGGTCCTCTCAATGTCCCACTTCTTCTTAGCTAACCCCTTCTTTTGTACACACTCTTGCACTTCCTCATTCCACCACCAAGTCTGCTTATCTACTTTCGTTCCAAAGGACACACCAAGTACTGTCCTACTTCTCACTGATCACATTAGCTGTCGTTGCCCACTCATTTGGAAGCACTTCCTGACCACCCAAAGCCTGTTTCAACTCCTCTTTGAAGACAACACTCGTCTTCCTTTTTCAGCTTCCACCACTTTGTCTTCTGCTCTGCCTTTGCCTTTTTCACCTTTCTCACCATCAGTGTCATCCTGCACACCACCATCCTATGCTGTTTGGCAACACTCTCACCCACTACTACTTTGCAGTCACTGACTTCCTTCAAATTACATCGCCTACACAAGATGTAGTCTACCTGTGTGCTCTTACCTCCGCTTTCATAAGTCACCCTATGCTTCTGTTTCTTCTTGAAGAAAGTATTCACCACAGCCATTTCCATCCTTTTGCAAAATCGATCAACATCTGTCCTTCTGTGTTCCTGTCCTGGATACCAAACCTGCCCATCACTTCCTCGTCCCCTCTGTTGCCTGCACCAACATGTCCATTGAAGTCTGCTCCAATGACCACTCTTTCATCTCTGGGGGTACTCTGCATCACTTCATCTAACTCACTCCAGAATCTCTCCTTCTCTTCTAGCTTACATCCTGCCTGTGGGGCATAAGCACTAACAACATTGACCATCACGCCTTCAATTTCTAACTTGAGACTCATCACTCTGTCTGACACTCTTTTCACTTCTAGAACATTCCTGACAAACCCCTCCTTCAAGATGACTCCTACTCCATTTCTCTTCCCATCCACACCTTGAAAAAACAGCTTAAACCCTGCTCCTAAGCTTCTAGCCTTGCTACCTTTCCACCTTGTCTCCTGAACACACAGTATGTCCACCTTCCTCCTCTGCATCATGTCAGCCAGCTCCCTATCTTTTCCTTGCATAGTTCCAACATTCAAAGTCCCTACTCTCAGTCCTAGGCTCACGCATTTCCTCTTCTCTCTCTGCCTACGGACACGCCTCCCGCCTCTCCTTCTTCGACGTCTTCGACCAACAGTAGTCCAATTTCCATCGGCACCCTGTTGGTTGACAGCACTGATGGCGGTCGTTGTTAACCCGGGCCTCGACCGATCCGGTATGAATTCTGTATTGATCATTTGCATTTTTAAATGTGGCAGAAGTTTTACGCCGGATGCCCTTCCTGTCGCAACCCTCTGCATTTATCCGGGCTTGGGACCAGCATAAGGGGGAGAGACACTGGTTAGTGCCCCCCCGCCTCATGGCTGCATTCAACAATTCATTCACCATCAATCATCCTAATTCTTTTCCAGCAGCTAATTGCTTGTAACCATTATTCTTCAGGGTGTGTTGCTATCGATAGGATCAGTGTACTAACAAATTTTGTTATTATCAGATGCCAGCAGTAAGTGTTTAATTCCTTGTGGGTATTTTTTTCAGATTTTTTTTTCTGTATTTATCCCATATTTATTGGACCTGCATCTTCTTCTTCTATCCTTTCGGCTTTTTCCCTTTCTCAGGGGTCACCACAGCGAATCATCTGATTCGCACATTTCATTTGGCATAGGTTGTTACGTCAGATGCCCTTCCTGACACAACCCTTTTAACAAGGGACAAAAACACGCTGATGGCTTTGCAGCCTACTCGTTACGAAAGTCAGCAATGGTTCTTTTACATGCCTCACACCATAGACAGTGAGAGACATGGCCGGCCTTTGATAACCAAGTTAGCTGCACTGGGGGGACAGTGGCAACCTTGTGGAGACTTGAACCCCCAACCTTAGGATCAGCGATCCTGCACCCTAACTATCCTGAGTAATATCTATGTAAAAAAATCTTCTTCTTTTCTTTTCGGCTTTTCTGTTTTTCAGGGGTCGCCACAGCGAATCATCTGTTTCGCATATTTGATTTGGCATAGGTTTTTATGTTGGATGCCCTTCCTGACACAACCCTTTTATCAAGGGACAGAAACACGCTGACGGCTTTGCAGCTACTCTTTTTACGAAAGTCAGCAATGGTTCTTTTGCATGAACCTCTCACCATAGACAGTGAGAGACATGGCCTGCCTTTGATAACCCAGTTAGCTGTACTTTGGATATATGTAAAAATAAATAAATAAATAAATAAAATAATAATAAAATTCTTATTTCCGTTTTGTTTATGTTATCAAGCTTAAGTGTTGAAAGGGATTAAAATATTGCCATTACACAACTCTTGAATGAAGCAGGTGTACTCCGAGCTCACCAGTGTTCATAATTTTAAAAATGTAAGGAAAACAAATGCTTTCGTGCTTTCATGTAGTGCATACTAAAACAAATACGTACCTCAAGCTCGGGGGACTTTTGAGTGACATTCACCTCGTCATCAGTGCATTAATAATAATTGGTAATTAATCAACCTTGGGGTGGTAAGCGTAAGTCCTCTGAGCCCTATCACAACACACCATCACAATTACTTTCCTATAACAGCAAGCCCTGTCATGTTTTTTCATTATACAACAAGTAGATAGTTTTCCGTTTCTAAACCCATTTACACTAATGCCTTTCATGTGGATCAAGCTGGGAAATGAACATTCTGTGTATCATTGAGGTCTGTTTGCCGCGGGCACATCAGGAGAAGTAGTATAACTAGTCGACATGATTTGTTTGATAGTTGCTTGTTCCTTAAGACGAACTCAAAGCTTTTGTGTGTAAAAGATGAGCAGTCGAGAGAATAAAAAAGCTACAGATTAGTTCTCTTATTGATCTACGACTAGAGAGGCAATATAAATCCTTTTGATATTGTAATTAAGGTGTTTCAGTGGAATGATGTCCGGCACCCATCCTCATATCAGAGAGCAGCTCAAAGAGAGATGGATGCTTTAACCTCACTACTGACCTCTCTAAATAAATTGCTGATTAAATTCAGAGTGTAATACTTCTAAGAAATTATTAAATTAACCGAAAACTCACATGGTTTGGATTGATCGTTTTTTATAATTTATTTCAGTATGATGAATGATGTATGTACACTGCCTTATGAACCGAAAAAATCAATCTATATATGTCAACCCTGGACATTTAGTGGACATCTTTTCAAAGGCACTATGGCAGTCTTCCATCAGGGCATTAAAGAGCTAAACCTTTATTCAGCTTCTTTGCAGCTGGTAAGCTCACGAAATGTGGCCTGACGAACCATATGGTAGATCATTGTGATCATAGCATAGCAATCCCTGTATGAACACCATTCAAGCTTCAAGGATCAACTTCCATTCCTTGTGATTAGATGTAGATGTAGAGAATCTCACGAAAAAGTGATTAAAATCGGTGCTGGACCGCTAATGCTAAGGTTGGGAGTTTAAGCCACACTCTCAATGGGTTTTCACTGCTGCCCTCCCTGTGCAGCTAACTGGGGTATCAAAGGCCTGCCAGTGTTTCTGCCCTTCGATGACCTGGTGAGCTGTTCAGGGTGTTCTCTGCTCTCGCCCAGAGTCGGCTTCGATGGGCACCAGCCTCCCTGTGACTCTAATTAGGATTAAGTAGTTACAGAAAATGAACTGAATTGGTTACAGAAATGATGATGATTATGATGATGATGATGAATAAAAACATTCATAGAAATATCTCTGTCCAGTCTTGTTCTATAGTCAGTTTCACAGATAGATTTCCATAGATTTTGATCAGGCAGGATCATGGGTAATAACGACATAATGACAATAATGACCTCATACTAAATGAAGTGCCTAAGGGGCATTGGGGGAATTGGAGTGAAGTAAAAAAGTAAATTACACTTAATTTATGCTATACATTTCTGTGTAAGGAAGTACTCTATATGAGTCTGTAATTAATATAGTACTCAAGAGTGCTCTGTAATGAAAATAGTAATCTAAAGTTATCTGAAATGAATAGAGTACTACTGCATGATCTAAAATGATTGCAGCACTCTAGCCCTTTCATGGATTGCAGTTACTACAGTGGACAGCTCTTCAAAAGTATTTTTCTATTATGTGCATGAGTCTTCATTCAGGAGCAGTGGTGGTCTAGTGGATAGGGCGCAGGATCGCTGATCCTAAGGTTGGGGGTTCGAGTCCCCACAAGGTTGTCACTGTCCCCCCAGTGCAGCTAACTGGGTTATCAAAGGTGGGCCATGTCTCTCACTGTCTATGGTAAGAGTCATGTAAAAGAACCATTGCTGACTTTCGTAAAGAGTAGCTGCAAACCCGGCAGCATGTTTCTGTCCCTTGCTAAAGGGTTGTGACAGGAAGGGCATCCGACATAAAAACCTATGCCAAATAAAAATGTGCGAATCAGATGATTTGCTGTGGCGACTCCTGAGAAAGGGAAAAAGCCGAAAGGAAGAAAGAAAAGTGCATGAGTCTTCATGTCAAAGTTGCACATCAATCACTATAGTGCACCCCAGTGTATCATGCCATACTCTGCTACCCATTGGACAGCTGTTGTAAGTGGAAAAAAAAAAAAAAAAAACTTCTCAAAAACAATATGGCTGACAAAAAAAGAAAAAGTGCCATGTAGGGGAGGGATATCTATACATTCTTTCTATCCTAGGAGACCCTTGCAGGTTTATATATATATATATATATATATATATAGAGAGAGAGAGAGAGAAACATCAAGAAACAGCTAATGAGTAATATAATTTTTAAACTTTGCAAGTATAGAGTTTATGATTTGAGAAAATTGTGATTCATCATGTGTCCATTAAATTGGACATCATGGCTATATTTTAACTACAATTTATGTTATTGCTGTGACTTTGTGGCTTTGGAAAATACTTAATCTGCAATCACCTTTTTGGCTGCAAATTTATTAATTTATGTTATTAGAATGTAAATTTCGTTTTTATTGCAATATAACAGTATTTTGTGGGAAATAGTCATGTCATGAAAGTAATGACCCATGTCCTTGTGTTTTGTAGAGGTCAGGTGCAGAGCCAGATAGAAAAGCCCACAGGATAGTGGAGCAAATACCGTCTGAGTCAAGTGAAGATGATGATAGTGGCAGTGATGATGAATAGCTACCAGGAAAAAGAGATTTAGAAACTAGAAGCAGTAGTGACAGTGAAGCTGCGGATGCTGAGGAAGGCGGGGTTGCTGAAGATGCTGAGGGAGCTGAGGATGTTGAAGGAGCTGAGAATGACCTACCTGACAAAGCTCAAGAACACAAAAAAACAGACATGTCTGGAATAAAAAAACAAAGAGTTTGAGGGGACTTGCCTCCTTTTTTAGGAGAGTGGAAAGTGAATATTGAGGGAACAGAACTGACAGATTTATTAATGCATCTATTTCCTGAAGATCTCATGAATAAGTGTATAATTTAAACCTCTAAGATTGCAAAAAGGGAAAAGAAAATCGGGCCTTGACAAATGATGAAATAAAGAAGTTTCTAGGGATTAATTTGGGCATATCATACCCAAGATGAAGACTGTACAAGCCATCAGAGGAAGGGTTGCATCTTGATTTGATAACAAATGCTACATCGCTGAACAGATTTCAGCAGATTCTGAGGTACATTCACTTTGTTGATAATTATTCAAAGGAGCCAGTAAATGCTGATAAGCTTTTCAACGTCAGACCAGTGTTAGATACACTCAAGAAAACCTTCAGGCTTTGAAGCAACAAGGTTTTTATGGCACTTCCACATGTAGAAGCAATAGACTCCAATGAGCACAACTGAAGCTGATGAGTAACAAGAAACTCAAAGAAGAAGGTAGAGGATCCTGCTGCTTTGTCACCAATGCTGATAACTTCACTGTCACACACATGACCCATGATTTGGCCCAGAGATCGAGCAAGAAAGAGTATAAATGCTCAACATCCAACAGCCATTTTCCGTGAAGCTGTACAATCAGCACATGGGAGGAGTAGAGCTCATGGATCGATATTTCGCTATGTATCCCCACAGACGCAAAAACAATGGTTCATCCGAGTTTTCTTCCATTTCTTGGATGTGACCACTGTGAAGGCCTGGCACATCTACAGAATGTGTAGATTGGAAAAGAAGGATCCTCTTCATTTAAAGGTGTCTGTAGCTTGTGCGCAAATAAATGAAACTTCCATCCACACACCAAGACAAAGGAAACCCAGTTCCACTCCAATTTCTTTGAAGCCCAGCCCAGAGCAACCCCCCCCCCCCCCCCCCCCCCGATAGAGTTTGGTTCTGAAAACCACTGGCACCAGCTCACCAAAGCAAAAAAATGCAAACAGATGCCATGATTCTGTCTGTACACGTAAAACAAATTATATCTGCCATTTAATTCAAATGCAGATCGACCTCTCGGTTGACAATATGTCTTGTGGCGTTGTGCCCTGTGTGCTTTACCAATTTCCGTACGAGATAACCTTTTTCACTGAAGACAGACGCTGTATTTCTGTCCTAAAATACATTTGAAAGAGAATGTGCTGACATTATTATGGTTGGAGTAGGTTAGAATGTAATGTCTGTGTTTCAAAAAAGTTTATTTTTGAATTCAAGAGGTTCAATGCCTTTGTAATACATTTACCAGGATTGGAATATGTTAAAATATATGAAACATAGTTAAAGATCATTAAAAACATGTTTAATACTGTTCATTAATTCTCTGAACTGCTTAATTCTAATTAGGGATGCAGGGAGACTGGAACCCAGCCAACTCTGGGTGAGGGCAGAGTACACCCTGGACAGCGTGCCAGGCCTACGCAGGGCAGAAACTCTTTCCAGCTGCTGCAACTATGCAGCTACTCTTGTTGAAAGTCACCAATGGTTCTTTCACATGTAACTCTCACCATAGACAGTGAGAGACATGCCTGGCCTTTGATAACCCAGTTAGTTGCATGGGGGGCAACCTGTTGAGGGTGGGACTTGAAACCACAACCTTAGGATCAGTGATCCAGCATTTTGCCACCAGGCCACTGCTGCCCATTTAATACTTTTCAAAAAATCTTATTTTATTCATTGTTTTTTTATAAACATATTTCATCAGCAGCATTTTGTCCAACCAAGCAGACATGTTTTAAGCTCCTTAAAAAATGTACATTGAAAGAAAAAGTCGATTTTTTTTTTCATGCCTAATGAGTAATATAAACACTTGGCGGTAGGTTATCAAAATTCATACATGAAAGGCTATCGTATAGTACACCATCATCAGTTCATTTTCTGTAACCGCTTAATCCTAATTAGGGTCGCAGGGAGGCTGGCACCCATCCCAGCCAATTTCAGGCAAGGGCAGAGTACACCCTGGACAGCTCACCAGGCAATTGCAGGGCGGAAACACACTGACGGCTTTGCAGCCTACTCTTGTCGAAAGTCAGCAGTGGTTCTTTTACATGCCTCACACCATAGACAGTCAGAGACATGGCTGGCCTTTGATAACCCAGTTTGCTGCACTGACAACCTTGTGGAGCGTGGGAATCGAACCCCCAACCTTTGGATCAGTGATCCAGCAACCTATACCACCAGACCACCACTGCCTATACTACACCAGTGTAATCTAAAACGAATATAGTACGCCAGACTAATCTTAAATGAATGTAGTACACCAGAGCAAATGAAAATGAATATAGTACACCAAAGTAATCTTAAATGAATATATTACTTCAGAGTAATCTTCAATAAATATAGCACACCAAAGTAATCTTAATTGAATATGATACCGAAGGGTAATTTGCATTTGAGAATGAAAGACAGATCATAGAACCAGCACAAAATGTACTACATTTTTTATTCAGTTTTGTAACATTCATTCAAATTTGTTCGATTTAGCCTATGCGTTGCAATCCCCAGTAAAAAGGATTAAAAAGTTTTTAGTAAAGTTTGCATTTTCACACTTGAAATAACACTTGCCTGTTGGCAAATTTAAGTGAAAACTTTCTTATAACAGGGTAAGAATATTGAAAACAAAAAACTAGAAATGGTGCAGACCTCCACCAAGGTAGTGCAATATAAACTTTCAGTCCAGTTTTTTTTTTCTTTTCAGTCATACACTCATTTGACTTTTATTGAATCTAATGTGTGTAATTCTGCTGGATTATGCAGTATTTTTTAAAAAATGTCAGTTTTCAAGATATCATGTTAACAGGCACACATGACCAATCTCATAATCGCCCATATATATATATATATATATATATATATATATATATATATATATATATATATATATATATATATATATATATATATATATATACTATACCTATATATATACCTATACCTATATATATATATACCTATATATACTATAATATTCAGAAAATTAATTTTAATTTAATTTATTTTAACCATGTAATAGGAAAAAGATACCAGTAGTGATATTTCAGATACTTTTTCACTTGCCAAGTTGTTGTTTTTTTTATCCCATTGAACAAGTTTAGTGATTTCTGTTTTACGTTGTGTACATTTAGAGATGACAGAAGTGACAGAAGTGACAGAAGTGTGCTGGGAAGATGGAAAGAGTACTTTGAAGAGCTGATGAATGAGGAAAATGAGAGAGAAAAAAGAGTAGAAGAGGTGACCGTTGAGGACCAGGAAGTAGCAAAGATTAGTAAGGGTGAAGTGAGGAGGGCATTGAAGAGGATGAAGAATGGAAAGGCAGTTGGTCCTGATGACATACCGGTGGAGGTATGGAAGTGTCTAGGAGAGGTAGCAGTAGATTTTCTGACAAGAACATTTAACAAGGTCTTAGAGAGTGAGAGGATGCCAGAGGAATGGAGGAGAAGTGTGCTGGTGCCCATTTTTAAGAACAAGGGAGACGTGCAGAGTTGTGGCAACTACAGAGGGATAAAGTTGATGAGCCATACGATCAAGTTATGGGAAAGAATAGTGGAAGCTAGACTAAGGGCAGAAGTCAGCATTTGTGAACAACAGTTTGGTTTCATGCCCAGAAAGAGCACCACAGATGCAGTGTTTGCCTTGAGGATGTTAATGGAGAAGTACAGAGAAGGTCAGACGGAGCTGCATTGTGCCTTTGTGGATCTGGAGAAAGCATATGACAGGGTGCCGAGAGAAGAACTGTGGTATTGCATGAGGAAGTCTGGAGTGGCAGAGAAGTATGTTAGAGTGGTGCAGGACATGTATGAGAGATGTAAGACAGTGGTGAGGTGTGCTGTCGGTGTGACAGAAGAGTTCAAGGTGGAGGTGGGACTGCATCAAGGGTCAGCTCTCAGCCCCTTCTTGTTCGCTATGGTGATGGACAGGCTGACAGACGAGGTTAGACAAGATTCCCCATGGACTATGATGTTTGCAGATGACATTGTAATCTGTAGTGAGAGCAGAGAACAAGTGCAGGAAAATCTAGAGAGGTGGAGGTATGCCCTGGAAAGGAGGGGAATGAAGATTAGCCTCAGTAAGACAGAGTACATGTGCATGAATGCCAAGGACCAAAGAGGAACGGTGAGATTACAGGGAGCAGAGATAAGAAAGGTGGAGGATTTTAAGTACTTAGGCTCAACAATCCAGAGCAATGGCGAGAGTGGAAAAGAGGTCAAGAAGCGTGTGCAGGCAGGTTGGAATGGTTGGAGAAAAGTGTCTGGTGTGATGTGTGATAGGAGGGTATCGGCAAAAATGAAAGGAAAAGTGTACAAAACGGTGTTGAGGCCAACGATGCTGTATGGGTTAGAAACAGTGGCCCTGGGGAAAAGACAGGAGGCAGAGTTGGAGGTAGCAGAGATGAAAATGTTGAGGTTCTCTTTGGGAGTAACGAGGATGGATAGGATTAGGAATGAGTACGTCAGAGGGACAGCACATGTAAGACGTTTTGGAGACAAAGTCAGAGAGGCTAGATTGAGATGGTTTGGACATGTACAGAGGAGGGATAGTGAGTATATTGGTAATAGGATGCTGAGGCTGGAACTACCAGGCAAAAGGCCTAGAGGAAGACCAAAGAGACGATTCATGGATGTGGTAAAGGAGGACATGAAGGTCGTTGGTGTAAGAGAAGAAGATGCAAAGGATAGGGTGAGATGGAGGCAGATGATTCGCTGTGGCGACCCCTGAAGGGAAAAGCCGAAAGGAAAAGAAGAAGAAGAAGAAGACATTTAGAGGTTGTAACTCATCTCTTTTATGCTTGATGCATTAGTCATTAGAGTAAATACAATTGCTGCTGGACAGACCTGACACTGAGGAGTTTAAAAATACAGGCAAAGTGCTCTTTATGTGATAGATGTACCTGATAAAATAGCAAATGTGCAGCTATAATGTGGGTGTGCAAAAAAAAACTGAGTGACAACATATTATATTTACTGTCAGAGAAGTGCATCAGGTTCATTTATGTGAACATATGGCATGTTCTGACTTCTGTAGATTTTCTTTTTTTGCCATTAAAAGAGGCCATTGAGTTTAAAGACCACTTTAAATAACGCTTTAGTGAAGCGATGATGCTAACAATAACAATAAAAAAGTAAAGGAGAAGTGAAGGTCATTCATCAATGGTATCATCCACTTGTATAAAATCCAGAGTGGAGACAGTTTTTGTGTTAATTAGACAACAGACCGCAACCTTAGTCTGATCAGTAAACCACTAACTTGCATCTAATGAGAGGAGGAAAGTAAGAAACCATTAACAAAAGAGAAATGAGACCAGCATATCAATAAAAACCAGCAAACTTCGAATTTCATTGCAGCATAAATCTTGGATGACAATAAAGGTCAAATTAATTATAGTACTATTCAAGTAAAAACCTCTAATTACTCCAAAGATACCTTTGGTTGTCTTGTGAATTTGGAAGTCATTAACTGCCAGTCATGCTTTCCAGATAAGACATAAGGGCCTTGCTCAAGGACCAAACAGTGGTAGATTGGTGAGACTGAGGTTTGAACCCTTAACGTTCTGATCAGTTGCACATAGCCCTGACCACAGAGCCCCCAGAGCCCCAGTATTGGCAAGTGGTGTATTAGATAACAAGTAATGCATTCAATTACAAGTCGGCGTGTAAGCATCCACTATATACAGTACGTACAGTGTGCATCCACAATTTAACCACTCTCACTTATTTACCCACTTATTTCCCAAACCGCTTAATCCTACTAGGATCGCTAAGAGGCTGGTGCCTATCTCAGCCAATACTGGGTGAATCCAATTAGTCTAATGTGCATGTCTTTGAATTGTGGGAGGAAACTGTAGCACCCGGATGAAACCCACACAGCACAGGGAGCATATACAGTGTATTGCAGCTTGCTGTGTATGTGCAGTCAGGTGGTTTTTATATTATGGCCAGTCAGTGTAGATAGTGACACTTTTATTAACCAGACATGTGATCGTGGTTTTGCATTAGAAGCACAATAATACACATACCCTGCAGTTTCCGAGCTCTTCTGCTGATAGGATGATGGTTCCACACTTCTTCCCAGGGATCCCCCTGCAATAAAGGCAGAGTGTTAATGCTTAGAAAGTTAGAATTAAACAGATGTAACAGCATGTCTGTTCTAGGTGTCCAATGGTGAGGTAGGAAACCAATTTCCAAATGCACACAAAGCATGCTGTATTCCCTGAAACTATATGGTACAACATGGCTGCATGTTTTTCTTTATTGCTACCCTGAAATGATAAGCTATCTGAAGTTATTCCCTTGCCTGAAATACATTTTGTGATACTCATGAAAGGATTTCATAATGGCTCATTCTTCTCCATCGGCATTCAGTCTGGTCAGAAAAAGGATATCGGGTGACTTTAGACAGGAAGATTGCTGATAATAAAAGCCATAAGGCATGCACTGGAGTTTATAGTCAAACACTTGAATGCCCAGAGGGTTGTACACACTGTCCACCAGAGTCAACACAACCTGCCCATCCCTGCTCAAGTTGCATAACAATTTCATTAGCATTACTTTCCTCCAGATGGCTAAGTTTCCCACTGGGAGCCTCCAGGAGAAATAGAGACGGGTGCAGATGCTCTGTGGACCCATGTTGGTTATGCTTGTGCTGAAGCTCTAATTCAAATCAGTTTTGGCAAATAGTTTGTTTTAATATAAGCAGGTATAAAACCTGCTGACACCTAACTGAAACTATTAATTTTAAATATCATCATGCAGCAGCCTTTTCTGTCCAAATTTAAAACTACCACAAATAGTAATATAATTTAAAAAACCTATAATTAATTTTCCAAGGCTGTTTTCAGGAGATCAAGCTTGGTGATGAGATTGCGTCTCCAAGCACAAATTTGGTTCAAGTTTATTTTTATTGAAACAGGTCCACATTGTGATCAGGTTCTTATATACAAAAAGTCCTGTTGCTATGCCAAATTACTGTGAATGCAATGACACTTGTTTCATCCTAAACCTTTAGGAAAGGTCATGATTTAAAAGCAGAATATTTTAAAAAGGAAATACTGAAAGAGATTATAAGAGATTCATCAGGTAAAGGTCAAGCAGACTGAGATATGTGTAGGTTATAATGGTCTGTGTCAGTAAAAAGAAACATTAAATTTGGATGGTAAACCATTCTTATGCTTTTTCTACTTTTTTGAATCATTTTGAATACCATTACAGTGATGAATAACCAGGTCAGACAATGCCTGAGCATCCAAAATTAATTTCTTTCTTTTCTCTTATTTTTTTTTTTTTTGTGGCAGAGAGTGCTGGCTCTTCAGATTATCAATTTGGTATTTCCACCACACATTTCTGTAACTCAGAGAAAAGACTGCCCCAAGAGCATGAAGACCATAAATAGGAGGAGCAATCCAAACAGGTCATCCAGTGGGCGTACCAACAGCTTCCTGAAGGACTGTAGAGTTTTTTGTATTTGGACTCATACCTTGGTGCTCCACTCATGGTTAATCTGACCTTTAAGTCATAGGATTTGAGAAAATAATGCATCCATGAGGACGGGGGTGGGGGGGTGTCACAAGCCAGTGTTCTTTCTCACATCGCTCCCAAGCCCGGATAAAAGCAGAGGGTTGTGTCAGGAAGGGTATCCGACGTAAAACCTATGCCAAATCAAATATGCGTATCATTAATATGACTTCCAAACCGGATCGGTCGAGGCCCAGGTTAACAACATCAGTGCTGTTAAACAACAGAGTGCTGGGGGAAACTGGACTACTGTTGGTTGAAGAAGAAGAGGTGGGAGGCGTGTCTGTTGGCAGAGAGAGAAGAGGAAAAGAATTACTCTAGGACTGAGAGGAGGGACTTTGAATATTGGATGCAGAGGAGGAAAGTGGACATACTGTGTGTTCAGGAGACCAGGTGGAAAGGTAGCAAAGCTAAAAGCTTAGGAGCAGGGTTTGATCTGTTTTATCATGGTGTGGATGGGAAGAGAAATGGGGTAGGAGTCATCTTGAAAGAGGTGTTTGTCAGGAATGTTCTAGAAGTGAAAAGAGTGTCAGACAGAGTGCTGAGTCTCAAGTTAGAAATCGAAGGTGTGATGTTCAACGTTGTTTGTGCTTATGCCCCACAGGCAGGATGTAAACAAGAAGAGAAGAAGAGATTCTGAAGTGCGTTTGATGAAATGATGCAGTGTACCCCCCCAGAGGTGAAAGAGTGTTCATTGGTGCAGACTTCAATTGATGTGTTGGTGCAATCAACAGAGGGGACAAGGAAGCGATGGGCAGGTTTGGTATCCAGAACAGGAACGCAAAAGAACAGATGTTGATAGATTTTGCAAAAAGGATGGAAATGGCTGTGGTGAATACTTTCTTCCAGAAGAGACAGGAGCATAGGGTGACTAATAAAAGTGGCGGTAGGAGCACACAGGTAGGCTACATCTTGTGTAGACGATGTAATTTGAAGGAAGTCAGTGACTGTAAAGTAGTAGTGGGTGAGAGTGTTGTCAAACAGCAGAGGATGGTGGTGTGCAGGATGATGTTGGTGGTGAGGAAGGTGACGAAGGAAAAGGCAGAGCAGAAGACAAAGTGGTGGAAGCTGAAAAAGGAAGACTAGTGTTGTCTTCAAGGAGGAGTTGAAACAGGCTTTGGGTGGTCAGGAAGTGCTTCTAAATGAGTGGGCAACGACAGCTAATGTGATCAGTGAGAAGTAGGACAGTACTTGGTGTGTCCTTTGGAACAAAAGTAGATAAGGAGACTTGGTGGTGGAATGAGGAAGTGCAGGAGTGTGTACAAAGGAAGAGGTTAGCTAAGAAAAAGTGGGACATTGAGAGGACCAAAGAGAGTAAACAGGAGTACAGGGAGACACAGCATAAGGCGAAGGTAGCGGTGTCAAGAGCCAAACAGAGGGCGTATGTTGACTTGTATGCTAGGTTGGATGATAAGGAGGAAAAAAATTATTTATACAGGTTGGCACAGCAAACAAATAGAGATGGGAAGGACATGCAGCAAGTTAGAGTGATTAAGGACAGAGAGGGAAATGTATTGACTGATGACAGAAGTGTGCTGGGAAGATGGAAAGAGTACTTTGAAGAGCTGATGAATGAGGAAAATGAGAGAGAAAGTGAAGAGGTGTAGAAGAGGTGGCCATATAGGACCAGGAAGTAGAAAAGATTAGTAAGAGTGAAGTGAGGAGGACGTTGAAGAGGATGAAGAGTGGAAAGGCAGTTGGTCCTGATGACATACCTGTGGGGGTATGGAAGTGTCGAGGAGAGGTAGCTGTAGATTTTCTGAAAAGAACATTCAACAAGGTCTTGAGTAAGCAGATGCCGGAGGAATGGAGGAGAAGTGTGATGGTGCCCATTTTTAAGAACAAGGGAGATCTGCAGAGGTGTGGCAACTACAGAGGGATAAAGTTGATGAGCCATACAATGCAGTTATGGGAAAGAATAGTGGAAGCAAGACTAAGGACAGAGGTCAGCAGTTGTGAACAACAGTTTGGTTTCATGCCAAGAAAGAGCACCACAGATGCAGTGTTTGCTTTGAGGATGTTAATAGAGAAGTACAGAGAAGGTCAGACGGAGATGCATTGTGCCTTTGTGGATCTGGAGAAAGCATATGAAAGGGTGCTGAGAGAGGAACTGTGGCATTGCATGAGGAAGTCTGGAGTGGCAGAGAAGTATGTCAGAGTGGTGCAGGACATGCATGAGAGATGTAAGACAGTGGTGAGGTGTGCTGCCAGCGTGACCGAAGAATTCAAGGTGGAGGTGGGACTGCATCAAGGATCAGGAGATTTATGGACGTGGTGAAGGAGGATATGAAGGTAGTCGGTGTAAGAAATGAAGATGCAGAGGATTGGGTGAGATGGAGGCAGATGATCCGCTGTGTCGACCTCTGAAGGGAACAGCCGAAAGGAAAAGAAGATAGGATTTGAGAAAGTAGCAGATGAAAAGTCTAAATGTACAGTATTTGTCAGACACTCTTATTCAGAGTGACTGACATTTATCATTGTTCATACAGTAATAAAGCAAAAAAGCGACACTGAATATTGAACCCTGAGTCTTCAATTTAGTAACCCAGTGCCTGTTGCTAGCTATTTAAAATGATCACATGTAACATCAGTGGTACAAATTAGAGACAAAAACATATAGATCCAATTGCAAGACTTTTTCTCTTTAATGTTGATATTCTGAGAGCTCTTGCTCTTTATATAATGTCATTTGCTCACCTTTCAGCCTTTAGACAACACTCTTATGCTACAGTGAGAACAGCCTGCTGTGCTCTGACCATTAAAATGTTTCTTCCACTTTCCAATAGTGTTACACTTGTGTGACAATACCGTTGATTGACAGCCTTTGGTTTTTGTGGCCTCTGAGGCTGTGGTCCCAAAAGACGAATACACAGACCAGAAAGATCGATAAGTGACTTTTAAATGATTGGCTCAAAAAAGGTCAAGCTCCTTCTGCCACAGCTGGTCACCAGTTGCCATCACATCCTGACAAAACAGAAACCAGCCCCAGTTCACTATTGACTGCCAAAAATAGGTGAAATGACCAGTCTCTCAGGTCTCAATCATCATTATAACGCTGAGCTCTGCTGGACTGATTATTCTTGACATCCTGACACCCTCTCTCCAGATGCAATTTTATAAAAAGATAGAAAAGGTAAATCTTTTGAACTGTGTGATTTAGTTTGTGAAAGTGATTCTTGTTAGATCTAAATCTTATGTTGGATGATGATGGCATTGTATTATTTTATTTATTTATTGTTTTATGGACCTACTGTCTCATAGTGTAAATAGTAATTGAACTCATGTTAAAAACTGGTATACAACATGGCTATGACAAAAAAAAGTTAACTGAATTCCATTAAGAGTTGTAATTGTGTTGTATAAAATTTGTATACTGTGCAGGAGAAAGGCCATCACAGCTCCTCATCATGTGATTCTGAGCATTTTTTGAAAAGTGTCATGGGAAATTCTGAACATCAGGTCCATTTCCTCCGTGATGCCATACAACGTGTCACAATTGTGTGACAACAGACATTCAAATGTCATACACATTCTTAGTTGGAACTGTATAGGTTTCGTACAACAGACCTATGATTGCCCACCATTAAACCCATAGGATGTCCTTATACCCACAAGAATCGTAGAACATTTTTGTGTTAGTGTTCGGCTGGGCCATCTTCTTCTTTTCCTTTCGGCTTTTCCCTTCAGGGGTCGCCACAGCAAACCATCCGCCTCCATCTCAGCCTATCCTCTGTACCTTTACCAGGGATTTAGCTCAGTTCGTAGAACGTCTGTTTTATCCTCCGGAAGGTCAGAGTTCGAATCTGGCTGTGTCATACCATAAGACATTAAAATTTGGGAGTTGTTGCTTCCTGCTTGGTGCTCAGCATCAAAAGGATAGAACAACGCAATACTCTCATGTGCATTGAGCATATGCTTGTTTGAATAATGAGCTATATAAGCATCCATAATATATATAAATATCTTCTACTATTACTCCAACTGCCTTCATGTCCTCCTTCACTTATTCTTCTTTTCCTTTTGTCTGTTCCCTTCAGGGGTCACCACAGCAAATGATCTGCCTCCATCTCACCCTAGCCTCTGCATCTTCTACTCTTACTCCAACGACCTTCATGTCCGCCTTCACCACATCCATAAATTTTCTCTTTGGTCTTCCTCTGGGCCTTCTGCCTGGTAGTTCCAACCTCAGCATCCTACTACCAATATACTCACTATCCCTCCTCTGTACATCTCAATCTCAATCTAGCCTCTCTGACTTTGTCTCCAAAACATCTAACATGTGCTGTCCCTCTGATGTACTCATTCCTGATCCTATCCATCCTCATTACTCCCAAAGAGAACCTCAACATTTTCATCTCTACTACCTCCAACTCTGACTCATGTCTTTTCCCCAGTGCCACTGTCTCAAAACCATACAACATCGCTGGCCTCATCACCGTCTTTTACACTTTTCCCTTCATTCTTGCCAATACTCTCCTATCACACATCACACCGGACACTTTTCTCTATCCAATCCAACCTGCCTGCACATGCTTCTTCTCCTCTTTTCCACACTCTCCATTGCTCTGGATTGTTGAGCCTAAGTACTTAAAATCCTCCACCTTCTTTATCTCTGCCCCCTGTAACCTCACCGTTCCTCTTGGGTCCTTGTCGTTCACACACATGTATTCTGTCTTACTGAGACTAACCTTCATTCCCCTCCTTTCCAGGGCATACCTCCACCTGTCTAGATTTTCCTGCACTTGTTCTTTGCTCTCACTACAGATCACGATGTCATCTGCAAACATCATAGTCCATGGAGATTCTTGTCTAACCTCGTCTGTCAGCATGTCCATCACCATAACAAACAAGAAGGGGCTCAGATCTGACCCTTGATGCAGTCCCATCTCCACCTTGAACTCTTCTGTCACACCGACAGCACACCTCTCCACTGTCTTACATCTCTCATACATGTCCTGCACCACTCTAACATGCTTATCTGCCACTCCAGACATCCTCGTGCAATGCCACAGTTCTTCTCTCAGCACCCTGTCATATGCTTTCTCCAGATCCACAAAGGCACAATGCAGCTCCATCTGACCTTCTCTGTACTTCTCTATTAACATCCTCAAAGCAAACACTGCATCTGTGGTGCTCTTTCTTGGCATGAAACCAAACTGTTGTTCACAAATGCTGACCTCTGCCCTTAGTCTAGCTTCCACTATTCTTTCCCATAAATTCATCGTATGGCTCATCAACTTTTTTCCTCTGTAGTTGCCACACCTCTGCAGATCTCCCTTGTTCTTAAAAATGGGCACAAGCACACTTCTTCTCCATTCCTCTGGCATCCTCTCACTCTCTAAGACCTTGTTGAATGTTCTTGTCAGAAAATCTACAGCTACCTCTCTTCGACACTTCCATACCTCCACAGGTATGTCATCAGGACCAACTGCCTTTCCACTCTTCATCGTCTTCAATGCCCTCCTCACTTCACCCTTACTAATCTTTGCTACTTCCTGGTACTCAACAGTCACCTATTCTACTCTTTTTTTCTCTCTCATTTTCCTCATTCATCAGCCCTTCAAAGTACTAGGGCCATATACGAGTGAGAAGTTACACCAAGTATCACAGGAATATTGCACAATAATTTCTTTTATGCTGTACAATAATCTTAAAAATCATATCTGCCTCACATAAAGAAAGCATGGGTTCTATTCCCAGGCTCGCCTTGTTTCCTCCTACAACGCAAAACCATGCACAGTAAGGCGGGAATTGGCATTTCCAAATTGGCCCTAGGTGTGAGTGTGGGTGTGAATGGTTTTGTATGTGTTTTCATTTTCATCGTTGTTGTTTTTTCTCTGAAGGCACATCCCTGGACCTGGGGTGCTCCTGGTAAGGATAATCTTACTTCCACTCAGTTGCTTTAGCTTTGTCTTTAACATCCTCTCTCTCCTCAATTGGATCATGTCCACTCCCATGATTCTCTCTGTATTTGTCCAGACTTTTGTAATGCCTAATTCCCTAGTCTGTAAACATACAATTTTGCCCTGTGATGAGCTGTCCAGTGGATACCCCGTCCCTGCCGGAGTCAGCTGGAATGAGCATCAGCCTTCCCATGATCCTACTTAGGAATAAGTGGTTTAAAAATTCAGTGAATGAATAATCTTCAGTTCTTCTATATAAAAATTGTGCAGTTTGAGATTACAGATCCATACAACATATAGTTTATATGTGAACACGAGTGCGCAGCTTTCAGATCCACCTCACTCAAATCAACATCAGTCCCTTCTGTTGTAGAATCACTAAACACGGACAAAAAATTGCAGCTTGTTTCTCAAAGAAGCTTTTTTTCCTGATTTTGAAAAATTGTATTAATCACATGAGGAAAATTATTTTCTCTGCATTTAACTAAGTCAAAGTGAGCACACACACACACACACTCACAAACACACACACACACTCACACACACACACACACACACACACACACACACACACACACACACACACACACAAACACACACACACACACGTGCGCACGCATGCCTGGATAGCAGTTGGGGGTTGGGTGCCTTGCTCAAGGGCACTTCAGCCATGAATGTAAAGAAAAGAAGGGTGCAGCTCCCCCCCCCCCATCACTACACAGTTTCCCCCACCAGTTTGGGAATCGAAACAGAAACTTTTCGTCCCAAAGTTGCTTTTTTAACCATTAGGCTATGGCCACCCCAAATGGGGCCAAATGGGGCCAAATGGGGCCACTCTTGGTGGGAGGAATGTCACAGATTTCTCAATGTGGTTAACTGTTGGATCTTCTTTCTTAACATCTTTTTGCTATGTCCAAGCAGAAGAAGTTGGGATCCAGGAACAGGTTATTTATTCCTCACCAAGTTAATATCTTCACTTCACTTATCCCTTAACATCCGGGGATGTCATTGGGGCACCTTCATGGTGAGACTTGGGCTGATTTGGCCTGGCACCCATTGCTCTCCAGGTCACTCACTAATGCGAACCTATGGGCAATTTAGAACTGCCAATTAACTTACTGTGCATGTCTTTGGATTGTGGGAGGAAACCGGAGCACCCATGCAAGCACAGGGAGAACATGCAAACTCCACATATAAACACCCAGGCCAGGAATCGAACCCAGGCCTTTTTGAAGTTTCAATAGAAAGTCTTTGTCCTGTCTTTTGATTTTTACTTATATTTGCTCTACGAAAAAGTATTGAGCACTCTCTTACAGAAGGATCTACTCAGAAAAAAATTATATACACACATATATATATATATATATATATATATATATATATATATATAATGCAGCCATGAGGCGGGGGGGGGGAGCACTAACCAGTGTCTCTCCCCCCTTATGCTGGTCCCAAGCCCGGAGAAATGCGGAGGGTTGTGTCAGAAAGGGCATCCGACATAAAACCAATGCCAAACTTTTATTATGCAAATCAGAAGTATTACCCCCATACCGGATCGGTCGAGGTCCTGGTTAACAACGACCGCCATCAGTGCTGTCAATCAACAGGGTGCTGAAGGAAATTGGACTACTGTTGGTCAAAGACGTCGAAGAAGGAGAGGCGGGAGGCGTGTCCGTAGGCAGAGAGAGAAGAGGAAAGGCATGAGTCTAGGACTGAGAGTGGGGACTTTGAATGTTGGAACTATGCAAAGAAAAGATAGAGAGCTGGCTGACATGATGCAGAGGAGGAAGGTGGACAGGAGGAAGGTGTGTTCAGGAGACAAGGTGGAAAGGTAGCAAAGCTAAAGGCATAGGAGCAGGGTTTAAGCTATTTTATCACGGTGTGGATGGGAAGAGAAATGGTGTAGGAGTCATCTTGAAGGAGGGGTTTGTCAGGAATGTTCTAGAAGTGAAAAGAGTGTCAGACAGAGTGATGAGACTCAAGTTAGAAATTGAAGGTGCTCAATGTTGTTAGTGCTTATGCCCCACAGGCAGGATGTGAGCGAGAAGAGAAGGAGAGATTCTGGAGTGAGTTAGATGAAGTGATGCAGAATACCCCCAGAGGTGAGAGAGTGGTCATTGGTGCAGACTTCAATGGACATGTTGGTGCAGGAAACAGAGGGGACGAGGAAGTGATGGGCAGGTTTGGTATCCAGGACAGGAACACAGAAGGACAGATGTTGATCGATTTTGCAAAAAGGATGGAAATGGCTGTGGTGAATACTTTCTTCCAAAAGAAACAGGAGCATAGGGTGACTTATAAAAGCGGAGGTAGGAGCACACAGGTAGACTACATCTTGTGTAGGCGATGTAATTTGGAGGAAGTCAGTGACTGCAAAGTAGTAGCGGGTGAGAGTGTTGCCAAACAGCATAGGATGGTGGTATGCAGGATGACGCTGATGGTGAGGAAGGTGAAGAAGGCAAAGGCAGAGCAGAAGACAAAGTGGTGGAAGTTGAAAAAGGAAGAGTGTTGTGTTGTCCTCAAAGAGGAGTTGAAACAGGCTTTGGGTGGTCAGGAAGTGCTTCCAAATGAGAAGGACCCAGGAGGAGCGGTGATGTTACAGGGAGCAGAGATAACGAAGGTGGAAGAAGAAGAAGAAGAAATATATATATATATATATATATATATATATATATATATATATATATATATATATATATATATATATATATTAGCGTAGGCCTCCGTCAGTCCCGAAGGACTATGGCTGCACTCTGGCCAGTATCCTGACTGGTGATACTCCCCAGTGCACAGAGCCTGGGTAGGGAGTAATGAGGGACAGGCTGTTACCCAAGCAGCAAGTCCCCCCCTGTCTCGGCGCCACCGGAAGGATCCAATGGAAAGGCAAGTGCCGATACGACTGGGTTCCAGTGCCGCTGCAGGAGAGAAACTATGGTCAATTTAGAACGACCAATTAACCTACAGTGCACGTCTTTGGATTGCGGGGGAAACCGGAGCGCCCGGAGGAAACCTGCACAAGCACGGGGAGAACATGCAAACTCCACACAGAAACGCCCAGGCCGGGAATCGAACTCGGGCCTTCTTGCTGTGAGGCGGACGTGCTAACCACTACGCCACCTATATATATATATATATATATATATATGTAAAACATATATATAATCACTTTTCTTCCTGCCGATCATTACAAATGTTTATTTGCAAATATCAAGTTTCAGCTGTCCAGGGTGAACACCTCCTTCACCTAGAGTGGATTGAGTTTGGTGTCAGCCTGTCAGCAGTGGTGTCTTGGTGGAGAAGGCGGTGGGTTACTGATCCGAAGGTCAGCAGTTCATTTCCTACCATTACCAGTGTTGAGCCCTTCAGCAAGGCTCTTACACCTCAATTGCTCAGTTTTATTTAAAAAAAATGATAAATGTAAGTCACTCTGAATAACAGCATCTGCCAAATAATGTAAATGCAAGTCTCCCCATGATCCTAATTATGTTTAAGCAGCTGAGAAAATGAATGCTTTAAGTTTTATTGCTATATAAAGGTAACAATGGAACATTATTCATGACGATAATATTCTCAGGCTAAAAGCCTCTTCGATGTTACATGTAGAGAAAAAGTATTGCACATAAGGTAACATATAGATAAAATATAAAGTAAAAATTAAAAGAAAATGAATAAATAAAACAAATGGAATATAAAACTAATCCACAGAAATTGAAAAAAATTGAATAAATACAGAATAATAAAATAAATACTGGAGTGACTATATACTTCAATGAAGGAATTTTTTTCTAACTGTGTGAATTGAACATAATTAAAGGAACAGTCGCATTTGGATGTTGATTATCAGCCTCAGGATGACTGTAATAGTTTCAAGGTTACCCAACCAGGCTAAAATCGCAGCATTAATACATTTTCTATAAATCCACATGAAGGTTTTTACCACCACAATTGGCCTGTCCTATTTCTTGCCATGCATGACTTGTATTTCACTGAAGGCTGAGGAATATTCATTCCAGATCCGTTCCTCATGTTTTAGATGTTGGATGGACTACATGGCCAGAAATTGGCATTTTGTATCTTGACATCACCAACTTGCTGTTGTTAACACAGCCGCACAGCAGGCTTGGCACCAATGATGGCGGCACAAAAGGCACAAAATGAAGGCAACTTTATCAAACTCTCCAGGCTGGGCAGTCACTTTCGACTGCATACATAGCAGAATGTTGGCAATGAAAGATACAAATTTATCAGACGACGTTAAAAGCAGTTTGTGAGCTGTCCAGTACAGCCTAAAAATCTGGATGTGATGGGGGAAATGTACAATTTTCCAAAACAGAGTGATTACTCGATACATACAGAACTATATTCAGAGATGGAGGCTTCGGTTCAAAGGTTGTATCACATCCTGTTGCATCACATCAGGCAGAGTTATTCCAACTACACATGCACTTAAATGTATTTTTTTGACTTTCCATTTAAATTATGCAAATGACTTATACAGACTTCATGCCACCAGAGTTGTTGAATTTTCTTGGGTAGACATGTTCCGAGATGGGATTTTTCAATAGAACATCAACTTTAAATACAAGCACTTCATTGTAATATAGAAAATGAGAACTGAAGAAGGGAAGAGTGTGTTGTTATTCTACAAAATAACTTACAAGCAAGAGAGGTAAAATAAATAAATAAATAAATAAATAAATAAAAGACTTGGATAATATATCAATAAGAACATTGAAATGAACAACATGACCATATTGTGGAAGCTTATAAAACAGCAGTTGGTTTTATTTTATTTTTCATTTTCATCACCGCTTAATCCTAATTAGGGCAGGCTGGTGCCCATCCCAGCAGACTCCGGGCAAGGGCAACGTACACCCTAGATGGCTTGCCAGGCCATCGCAGACGGCTATGCAGCTACTCTTGTCGAAAGTCAGCAATGGTTCTTTTACATGAACCTCTCACCAAAGACAATGACAGACATGGTCGACCTTTGATAACCCAGTTAGCTACACTGGGGGTATTTTATTTTTATGTAGTTAATTATGTTCAATCCACCAGAATAACCAGAATCCCATGCAATCCTGGAGGAGAATTAGCAAACTGCATACAGAAATGGTCAAGCCTGGGAATTGAACCCTGCACCTTCTTTGTACTAACCACTATGCCACCGTGCCTCCCAGACTCGTCTGTGTATTCATTATCTATACTACAGGAAAGCTGGAGCCTACTGGCATCATCAGTCTCATGCAGGGCTAACACAGACACAAACACTCAAATTCTTCCCTGTGGGCAACTTCAAACATCCAGGTTGACCTAAAGCGCATGCATTTGGACTGCTGTTTCACAATTCAGTGGTGTAAACCATGCCTCAAATGTACCACGTGTGCAAACTACAAGCAGCTAGAATCATCTGTCAAAATGGAGCAATTAATCTATGCTTATCGAGAATAAAAAAAATGGCTGTGGTGTGTTTAGCCGGGAAGATGATTACAGCACGGTGCTCACAGAGCTCAGGAGGAAACCTATCTTCATGCACCTAATTTCATGGCTAGTTGCCAAATGATTTGCATTGATATGCACTCATGATGCGCCAACATGATTGGATTAGCCGGTGTGTATATTGAGAAGCCTTGGCAATCGCTGTAAAAAAAAAAAAAAAATCACTGGCTCTATTTACAGATGATCTATATAACCTGGTCGTGATCCATTTAACCTGAACTGTGTAAACCTGTCCTGCTATTATTGCTCACTGAAAAAGGTCAGCAAGTAAAAGGAAAAGGGATAGCGCAAACATTTCATTCTTTCAGTGAGCCGGTAACTGGTGACTCTTTGTTTAAGACCACCGAAATAAATGAAGTGTATTAATGCAAAGAGCGATCTTTCTTTGAGGAAGTGGGAAGAAGCAGCAACTTTTCTTCCCTAATTAGTGGGGTGAGAGTCAGAGACTTCATAAAGTCATTTAGAGAGATGAAGAGGCACCAAGCAGCATTAGAGGAATTTGAACTTGGAGATTAATGAGCTATCAGGGAATTAAGTTACTCGAATCTGCTTTCAATGAACTCAGAAAAGAAGGGAAAAAAAGAGAAACACCTCCATAAAGGCTTTCTTAATCTCAACCTGCTTGTCTTTCATCTCCATTGTTTGCATGTTGAGCTTCTGGTGTGACCCTTTATACTCGGTTTAGACATTTTATTGTGTACTGTGACACATGATGAATAAAACAAAAATGTTGATACTTTTATGTAAAATAATTCATATTTTCCTGATGAGCTGTTTCCTTTCCTCAGCTGGAAAGAACTTCTTTCATCTACCTCCTTTCATGTGCTCTTAATCCATTTCTTTATTTAACAAAGCAATGCTTTTCAGATCTCGCGTGCTGAATGAAAGATGTTTAATCAGAATTTTTACATTTGCCCCCTATACCAAACATATTGTTTGAACTGCAAGTGAGGATTGAGCTGAACATCTGTTTGAAACGCTATTGGAGGAGATTTGGCCACAAATTGTGTTATTTTAGTGTTGCCTATTAGGCAGCTGATAGCTTTGGGAAGCTGCGCGGACGAGAAACCATCCATCTGGCTAGAGAGACTGCTGCTGAAAAAAATACAGATTTTCCTTTGGGCAAACTCAGATTTTTAACCATCCGACATAAACTAAATGTTTTTTCTGTGTCTTCTTCTTAACCTTGGTACAGATTTTTTTAATCAGTGCCATGCACTGCCATTTAAAAATGTATTGGTTTATTACATATAACTAATAGAGATATTATCCTGTAATAATGGTACAGTATATCAATATACTATTGAGCCATTATTCTCAAAGTAACGTATAGCCACACACACACACACACTCACACACACACACACACACACACACACACACATACATGTGTAGGGTGCATGACTATAAGCCCAGAGGTTGCAAGTTTAAATTTGGGGGAGGGGGGGACACTTTCCCTCCAATATTTCATTTTATATCTGTTAGATCAGCAAGCTCAATTTGTGTGTGTGTGTGTGTGTGTGTGTGTGTGTGTGTGTGTGTGTGTGTGCGCGCTCTATAAATTTCACCAGTTAATTGTCCAGTCCAGAGGGTACCAACACTGCTTCTGAAGGAACCCCTGCATTGCACATTTCGCTTTCCTGGTTTCCAACACATCTGACTTAACCAATTAGTGTAAGTGTGTGTGACAGTGTAGGGAAAGCACTCAGAATGTACAGGAACAGGGTTGAGAAGCTCTGGTCTACTCGAATACTTGGGCAAAATCACGGTATTTGACACAGAATAAAGCTCTTACTAAACAAACCAGAGGTTCATACATAAAGAAGTATTTCATTGTATGCAGGTGAATTGTTGGTCATAAAAAAACTGCACTTAAGTCCAGCAAGAATACCTCTGATATGCTCAATCATCCAAACATGAAACACTCACTGCCATCAGCTGGCACTGCAATTATATTTGCACCAGCAAGCAACACACTGCACAGACGCACACTGGTATAGGTGAGTTTTTTCTTTTTTTTCAAATACTCAATCACAGGCAACCACCCTGTGTGTACTTTGTTACATAAAGAATTTTTATTTATACGGGGGTTCGAGTCCCACTCTCCACAAGATTGTCACTGTCCCCCCCAGTGCAGCTAACTAGGTTATCAAAGGCGGGCCATGTCTCTCACTGTCTATGGTGAGAGGCATGTAAAAGAACCATTGCTGACTTTCGTAAAGAGTAGCTGCAAAGTCGTCAGCGTGTTTCTGTCCCTTGCTAAAAAGGGTTGTGACAGGAAGGGCATCCGACGTAAAAACCTCTGCCAAATCAAAACGTGTGAATCAGATGATTCGCTGTGGCGACTCCCGAGTAAAAGGGAAAAAGCCGAAAGGAAGACGACGACAGGGATCCCTCACTTTTCCCCCTGTGCAGCTAACTGGGTTATCAAAGGCCGGCCATGTCGCTCACTGTCTATGGTGAGAGGTTCATGCAAAAAAAAAACCATTGCTGACTTTCATAAAGAGGAGCTGCAAAGCCGTCAGCGTGTTTCTGTCCCTTGCTAAAGGGTTGTGTCAGGAAGGGCATTCGAAGTAAAAACCTATGCCAAATCAAACATGCGAATCATTCGCTGTGGCGACCCCTGATAAAAGGGAAAAAGCCAAAAGGAAATCTCATCTCATCTCACACGGATCCCTCACTTTTCACGGTTAATTGGGACCGAGATCCTCCGTGACCGCCGAATTCTGCGAAGTATGATCAACTTCACTGACTTCACATACATATATATGTGTATATAATAATCAATAAATACATATTCAACACTATAAATGCTTAAAATAACAATTAAACATTCAAAACTAATGCTTAATATGTAAATAAAATATAAATACACACACATATAGACACGTGTGTGCGCACTCAGATGTGCACTTCACATAAAAATGTAAGTAGTTTTGATGGGAGGTTTTGAGTTGTTTTTTGTTTTTATTTGTTTGTGGGGGGGGGTTTCCATAATTGGCCTTGTTTTGTGGCATTTTCCTTAACTTTTTCCTCTATTCCTTCTTAATTTTGTTATTTTTTAATTCGATGAGAATTTAAAAAAAAAACATGATGCACTGAAGCGGCATGAATTGAAGTGCAAAGTGTGCTGACTCTGTGATAGCCTTGCGAGCTGTTCAGCGTGTACTCCACTCTTGCACAGACTCAGTAGAGATGGGAACCACCCTCTCTGAAACTCTATTGAGGATCATGTGGAAAATCAATGAATGAATGAACCCTAAACAATAAAAAAAAAAGCGGTGCTCTTTTATGTCTGTCTTAAAATATTCTCGCAGTTAATGAGTTGAGTTGAACACCTGTGCCACAATTTTACATATATGTAATCTATTAAATTATATATTATCTCTTTATGATAATGTATTGTGATAATAATGATAATATATTCTCTTTAAAATGTAGAATATCTTTTTGATTTTATTACTTTTTTATTATTATTTGACTTGACATATTACAGAGTTAATTTTTAACACCATCTCTATTTCTAACAGAGAGATGGGTTAACACATGTGAGACCTTCCAATTCATCTGTGGACTATTTAGGATAAGTAGGAGGGGAGGGGAAGATGGCTGTAAATCCAGAGCAAAGAAAAACATGGCCCCCAACAGTAATTACATGCACAGCCATTACTCTTACTAAGCTGGGCCATAGATCTGTAGCACTGGGACTTGTGTAGTTTATGGTCCCCCTCTCTCTCTCTCTCTCTCTCTCTCTCTCTCTCTCTCTCTCTCTCTCGCTCTCGCTCTCTCTCTCTCTCTTTCTGGACTACAGTAATCCTGAAGAAATATATTTTTACTAGTGCAAAGAAATACAGTTGTTTTTTTGTTTTTTTCTAACCAAAAACTACAGATGTGAAACGGCTGATGTAATCATTATTCAGTGCATGTGAGAGTAGAACTGCTGCCGTTGTTGTTCATTTCGAAGCTACTAAGACACTTCAGATCTGGTGAGTGATGGAACAAATGTCTTGCATTATGTAACTGCGGTATGATGGGTAAATGAGGAGCTAAATGAGACCTGAGAATGAGCGATAGAGAGAGAGAGAGAGAGAGAGAGAGAGAGACAGAGAGACAGAGAGAGAGAGAGAGCATACTGAGTGAGGGAGAAGCAATACTCTCATTCAGGGTTTTCTTTTATCCCTATACACACACACACACACACACAGTTAACGGCTTAAGGGCAACCAAAGGGGAAGCCAGCTTCTCTAGACGAGTATCATCAAAACAGCAGGTGTGTTCACAAGCCTGTCACGAGCGCTCCATTTTCCTTTATCGCCATTTCCCAGCTATCGAATGGAAAAGCACTGCAACTATCTGAAAGAGGATAAGACATGGAAGCTAAGCAGATGATCCAGTAAAATTCCCGTCAATTAATTAGACAGTATGCCCCCCCCCCCCGCCCCGCCCCGTAAATGGTTTTATGTGTCTATCACAAAAGTGATAAATATGTTTTCATGTAAAATAATTTTATAGTGGAATAAACCAGATCCCCATAAAATATCCCCTTCCTATGCCGCTAGTTCCCTCAGCACTGAAACCTCCTAACAGCCAAGATCTTTACCAAGATTGATCTCTGCAGTGCTTATAGTGCACATAAACCCTCAGTACAGTTGAAAACAGCATCTGGCACCACCTCTCTGAGTACTGGGTAGTGCCTTGAGGGCTCTCTTACACCATTACCACCACCATGCATTCCAGTGGCGTGCAATCAATGATGTGCTCTGAGATTTATTATCCCATTCACAACCCATGACGCATTGGGCCACTTTCGTCATCTCCTTTACAATGTATATTTTTATACCAAGAGGATTGCTAACCCCTTGCAGAACCGAAATTCTAGGACAAACATCTATTCACACTCACATTTACATGTAGAGGCAGTAGGTAATGGGCAATCAGGTTATACTGAAATGTCTAAGAGTGTGGCAGAAAACCACTGGAGGACAAAGGAGGAAACCCATCTGAGCCCAGGAAGAACATACACAGAAAAGATCTTGCCAACCATGGGGTTGAAACTCAGAGCCTTCTTCCTATGACAACTCTGCCATTAGGTCTGTTCTATTCTGAGATATAGGTGAATTCCTGATTGCTTATATTTGGTGATATTTTACTCCCAGCATATTATGTGTCTGCTGCAGGTCCTCCCAACAAAACATACTTCCCAAGACATCTAAGAAAAAGACAAGTCATCCAGTCATCCTGAGACATGAGGAATGTGGTGTCTGAGCTTCATGGCGTCTCCTCATGCAAAGGTTGTGCCCAAGCTGAAATGCCACATATCAATCAGGAGGTAACACTGTAATTTTGATCATCAAAGACATCATAGACAATTCAGAAATTCCATCAGGCTGATTCCAACCCACAGTATCTGAGACGGCTGAGCTCATTTTTAATAATGTGTTTCATCAATAAGGAAACCCAAAGGACATCATTGGTGACCAGGGCACCAACTTTACCTTCTGACTGGATCTGGGTTCATGGAGCAACTAAACACCATCAGTCTCACATCTAGTTACTATCCAAACCCTCACAGCCAATTAGAGGGCAAACAAAACATTTTAAAGTTTCTAAGAGCTTTATTCTCGCAAAGCCAGGACAACTGGGTGAAATATTTCCCTGAGCCTTGCAATGTTACTCTTCATACTACCTTACAGTATTTCAACGCATGCCGGGGAACTGGCTCCCCTTTACTTCCCCTGGTAACCCCAAACACTTGTGCCGGAGATGACTGGTTTGAATATAGCAAGCATGTCTGACAAACCATTTACTGATATTTAAAAGAAATAATAAACATAACAGTGCTTAGACTTCCACCACAGGCAAAACCCACAACTAAACCCAGGTGTTTGAGTACAGCTGGCTACAAGGGATTTCAGACGGCTGCAGGGGTGGGAAAATATGATGCTCATTAATTACAGAATCCGGCAGTGAATAAATGAGGTAGTCTGCAAATGAAACCTACTATTCCATAACAGAATTCCTTTAAAACCTTTAACGTGTCCCATCCAAATTCTGTAATTCCTGGTCCCCTAGCCACCATCATTCCCATAGCCACACAATCCATTCCTCTCAACATTAAAAGACCATCAACATGCATCATAAGATCTATCATAAGCTGACATAGAAGACAAGGTGAACTGAGTCCCAATCAACTTGCAAGATTATGACCCAAGGGATCTCGACTGGGTTTGGGTACACAACAACTTTAATCCACTCTTATGCCTGGTTTATGTCAAACAACTTGAAAAGCCAGGTCCTTCAGCCAAGAGTCTGAGAAAGAGTTCTGCACCCAGGAACACCTTGCATCTCTCGTTGCCTGAACTTACTGAGCCTTTCTGCTAGGGCAGTGGTGGCTTAGGGGTTAATGTAATGGGCTACTGATCCGAAGGTTGGGGATTCAATCCTCAGCACCACTGTTGGGCTTTTGAGTATGGTGCTTAACCCTCAACTCCTCAGTCATATACAAATAATAATTGTAAGTCACTTTGGCATAAGAGTGTCTTCAAAATAACATAAAAAGGTTCCCGCTGTCTTGATCATGACCTGGTTCTGTTCCCTGTTTATCACCACTTTGATTCTGTCCTTTTGATGTCATTTGCTAAGCGCCTGACCTTCGTCGGGTGTCGGCCGAGGTAGGCACCAGCCTACAAGCACTACTAGTAATATTAAGCAGTTCTAAGTATCATTTGAAAGCTGTAAGTCTTTAAAATACAATAGCACAGTGCTGAACATGCGTGCTAACGCCACAAATAATCCAAGGAAATGCAAGTATTTAGAGTAGCTGGCTGTGATCAATGACCTTTCATGAACTTTTTTTTTTTTTTTTTTTTTTTACATCCGAGCCATAGTGGCTCATCAGGCCAGTGCTTATACCTGGTTTCCATAGTATGAAGCAACCAGGAGTTCAACTCCTCCTGGATGGGACACGAGTCCATCACATGTACCTTCCCAGTATATTTTTACTGGTACCCATTTATACTGCTGGGTGAACAGAGGTACAGTTGTGGTTAAGACCTTGCCCAGGGGTCTTAGCACAGTGGGGATTTAACTGGGATTTGAACACACAACCTCCTGATCATGAGCGCAGCGCCCTAACCACTATGCCATCGGCCCCACTTCATGTACTATTACCCATTCCAAAAAGAAAACAAAAACAATTGAGTGTACAGTCCTTACGGAGGGAGAACCGCGCAATAAAACACAGTTCACTTTTAAACTGAAACTCACTTCTCTGCTATATTTGTATTTGAATGTTAAACACACCTCACATAGCAAAAATTAATAAATAAATATATAAATAAAAGGCATCAACACACTACTTTCACACATTGGATTTTAGTAATATGGGGAGACAGCTGAGTATTTAGGATGCAGAAGGAATCGATTCTTTTAATATTCAAATATAAGCATCGCCTTAAGGCAAAAAAAGCCAGAGCTCCCAATAGACCACTATTAATCGGTGTCCGAGGCTGACGTTATAATAGTACTGCAACTCGTTTAAGGAAACAAATGAATTAATCTCACATGAATTTCCTAACTACACTCTTGAGTGAAAGAAGGAATGGTTAATGCTTCTTTTTTTTTTTCACCTCCTTTCACTCTGATTTATATCTTCATTTGTATCACATGTCTTTTCTGTTAGTTAATCCATTCAACAAGTTCATGTTCCATGCTTCCATTTATGTTTTATGTTGTTTATCTCAGTAAATCTTTGGCTGCCTACCGTAAAACAATTGTTTTTATTTTATTTTTGACTGTGTCTGAGCAGTGGTGTATGAGTGTCAATTTCTTTGGTTTTCAGTTTCATTATAAATAAACTGGGTGGTTTTCATTTTGTTTTTGGTGATGTGACAGCCTTATTGGGTTTTCTGTGATCACACGGAGACGAGACAAACATCCAAGTTTCTTCCATTTTTCCATGCTTGTAGGCTCTACTCAGGAAGGCTACTATAATGCATAGTATACTATATATATGTATACATGTATGCATGCAAGTATGTATATATATATATATATATATATATATATAAATATATAGATATATATATATATATATATATATACACACACACACACACACATACATACAGGGATCCCTCACTTTCCATGGTTAATTGGGACCGAGATCCCCCTGTGACCTCTGAATTCTGCGAAGTAGGATCAACCACCTCTTGACTGACGTATATACCTGCATGTATATGTGTATATAAATCAACAAATACATATTCAATGCTATAAATGCTTATAATAACAATTAAACATTCAAAAATAATGTACAAGATGTAAATAAAATATAAACACACACATACAGACGCACGTGCACACAGATGTGCGTGCACACACTCAGATGTGCACCTTACATAAAAATGTAAGTAGTTTTGATGGGGGGTGGGCTGTTTTTTGTTTTTGTTTTGATTAAGGTTTTATTTTGCATATTTATTTATTGCATAATTGGCCTCGTTTTTCCTTAATTTTCCCCTATTCTTCCTTAATTTACTTTTTTTTAATTTGATGAATATTTTTTTTAATCCTAATTAGGGTCACAGGGAGGCTGGCACCCATCCCAGCCAACTCTAGGTAAGGGCAGAGTACACCCTGGACAGCTCGGCAGGCCATCGCAGGGTGAAAACGCGTCATAACAGCTGACGGCTATGTAGCTCCTCTTGTCGAAAGTCAGCAATGGTTCTTTTACTGGAACCTCTCACCGTAGAAAGTGGGAGACATGACCGGCCTTTGATAACCCAGTTAGCTGCACAGGGGATATGAGGAATGGTGCTGTTGGAAAGTGATGGATAAATGCAGTTTCATGCAGTGAATGCTTGAATTGAATATACATGGAAAATATGAATTATCTGATTTAAATGTCTATTACCTAACATAATGCCTGGTCCAAAACTCATTATACTTCATAAAAGTATATTACAGCATAAGCTCACTGAAATGACAAATGTTCTCATTCGTAGTTGGGTTCTGAGTCTTATTCCAAGACATTTACCTGAGAGGAAATCTGCAAATTGTCGGCATCATGCACAGCGTGTGCTCAAAGAACGATTGGGATTCCTCGATGCACTCTTTAAGCCGTAGTTAAATAGGAAATGTGTGTTTCTCTGATATACAACTCCTACGGATAATAACTTCTCTATCTGAAACTCAATTTAGACATCTCACTTCCAATGAAGCCAATTCTTTCTGTCTATCTCACTGAAATAACACGACACAACAGAATGGTTTGCTCTCAGCCTTTTGATGTCAAATGCATTTTAAGCAACAACAGTGTATTTTAAACAGCTGCAGTAAACATGAGAGATATTTACCTGATAAGATCATCTGAAAGATTAATTACATGAGTTGGGTTTCATTTATATTTAAGTAATATTGTATCTCCTATAACACAATGGATGTAAAATGAAGGTTTAAAAAATATTTTGCTAACACTGTGCTGAAGAATCGTGTTCACAAGGTTACTTGACACTAATATAAGCCTTTCATAACGAGTGACATAAATCTACACAGACGTCATTTCACTAAGTACCAGCTGTCTTAAAGGCTGCTTTGTCATATTTCAAGACAAATGACAGGTTTTTGGTGACATTTTCTAGGATGAAGTGACGTAGAACCTTATAATACTTGACTGAGTATCATAATGCTGATGATTTTTTCCAAGTAAAGTTGGTTCTGTTTGTATCGGAACCTTGGTGGTTAGGTCTGATACCTATTATACTGCATAACTATTTAGATATTATATATTATGAAAAAAATGAAAGGATGAAAAAAGACAAATCATACTCTCACTAAAGGGAACAGTTTCAGTAAAATATTACCAACATTTTAAACAGGCTAGAAAATTGTGTGAAGGTTGCAGATAATTATGAAAGCAATATAATCTACAACCCATATGTTTACATATCACAGCCCAGCATACACATTATCTTTAACTAAATTTAAAAATGTTCAAAAAGCTCATTAGGAGGTGATCATGTTCAATTTGGCGATGGGTTCATGAACCAGGTAACCAAAATACAATTCTGTGATTGTCGCACCACAAAATTGAGAATGCAAAGCAATGGACACGAATTGCTATTTATGTCAATCGATTTTCTCTCATAATGTGATAAAAAAGTGACTGACATGAATAGCAATTTGCGTCCATTGCTTTGCATTCTCAATTTTGCTCTGAGCCCTCGCTAATAGCGTGTACTATTAATAGGTGTACTATTGTTATTACAGCCATATTCTTGGAATAAAAGTACAGGGATCCTCGCTACTTTACTCTTCAATTCATGCGGCATTGTATTTTTTTTTTTAATTCATCAAATTAAAAATAAGGAAAGTAATAAAAAGTAGGGAAAAAAGTAAAGGAAAATGTCACAAAACAAGCCCAATTACTGTACGCAAAAAAAAAAAAAATACCCCAAACAAAAAACAACCCAAACCCCCTGAGCAGAATTACTTATGTGAGGTGCGCATCTCAGTGTGTGTGCATATTTATTCATTCATTCATTCATTGTCTTCCGCTTCTTCCGAGGACGGGTATTGGGGGCAGCAACCTAAGCAAAGAGGCCCAGACATCCCTCTTCCCAGCCACTTCCTCCAGCTCTTCTGGGGGAACAATGAGGCATTCCCAGACAAGCGGAGAGACATAGTCCCTCCAGCATGTTCTTGGTCGACCCTGGGGTCTCTTTCCTATTGGACATGCTTGAAACACCATACCAGGGAGGCGTTCGGGAGGCATTCTAACCAGATGCCCGAGCCACCTCAACTGACCCCTCTCAATGCGGAGGAGCAGCAGTTCTACTCCAAGCTCTCCTCAGATGGTAGTGCTTCTCACCTTATCTCTAAGGGAGAGCCCAGCCACCCAGCGAAGGAAGCTCATTTTAGCCGCTTGTATCCACGACCTTGTTCTTTCTGTCACTACTCAAAGCTCGTGACCGTAGGTGAGGGTTGAAACATAAATCGACTGGTAAATTAAGAGCTTTGCCTTGTGGCTCAGCTCCTACTTCATCATGATGGACCGGTACAGGCTCCGTTTAATAGCAGAGGCTGCAACGATCCATCTGTTGAACTCCCGCTCCATCCTTCTTTCACTCGTGAACAAGGCTCCAAGATACTTAAACTCCTCCACTTGGGGCAGGATCTCATCTCCAACCCGGAGGGTGCATTCCACCTTTGTCTGACTGAGAACCACGGCCTCGGATTTGGAGGTGCTGATTTTCATCCCAGCCGACTCGCACTCGACTGGGAATGAGAGCTGGAGGTCCCGGCCTGATGAAGTCAAAAGGACATCATCCGCAAAAAGCATAGATCTTCCCGGGTAGGCTGAGGAGTGTGATTCTCCGATAATTGGAACACACCCTCAAGTCCCCCTTTTTAAAAAGGGGGACGACCACCCCGGTTTGCCAATCCAGAGGTACAGCCCCCAATGACCACGCGATGTTGCAGAGACGTGTCAACCAAGACAGTCCTACAGCATCCAGAGCCCTGAGATATTCAGGGCATATCTCATCCAACCCCAGAGCCTGACCACCAAGGAGCTTTTTGACTACCTCAGTGACCTCCACTCCAGTGATGGGGTGACTCCCGCCCAAACCCCCAGGGTCTTCCTCCTCCACGGAGGGCTTGTTAGTGGGATTGAGGAGGTCCTCAAAGTATTCCCTCCACCTCCCGACGACATCCCCAGTCGAGGTGAGCAGGTCCCCACCTCCACTTTAAATAGTGTTTGTGGAGAACTGCTTGCACCTCCTGAGGCATCGGATGGAGGTCCAGAACCTTTTAGAGGCCAACCGATAATAACTCTCCAGGTTCTCATCAAACTCCCCGAGATTTTGAATATGCGACAGCTTCGGTTGCAGTGCATTGGGCCTGCCGGTACCTGTCTGCTGCCTCGGGAGACCAACAGGCCAATAAGACCTGATAGGCTTCCTTTTTTAGCTGGACGGCACCCATCACCACAGGTGTCCACCACCAGGTTCGGGAGTTACCACCACGACAAGCACCAACGACCTTCCGGCCACAGCTATGGGCTGCCGCCTCAGCAATGGAGGCACGAAACATGGCCCATTCGGAATCCGTTACCCGCCTTCTCCAGAATGTGGTTGTAGCTCTGCCGAAAGTGGGAGTTAAAGGCCTCTCAGACAAGAGACTCCGCCAAACGTTCCCAGCAGACCCTAATTACACGCTTGAGCCTGCCAGGTTTGGAAGGCAGCCTCCCCAGCCATCAAAGCCAGCTCACCACCAGGTGGTGATCGGGTGACAGCTCAGCTCCTCTCTTCACCCGAGTGTCCAGAACAAGCTACTGCAAATCAGGTGACACGACTACAAAGTAGTAGCAAGTGCACTTATGGGCACCCTTATGTTTGAACAATGTGTTTGTGATAGACAAACTGTAACGAGCACAGAAGTGCACCAACAAAACACCATTCGGGTTCAGACTGGAGAGCCGTACCTACCGATCACACCCTTCCAGGTCACACTATCATTGCCCACATGGGCGTTGGAGTCTCACAAGACAATGAGTGAGTCTCCCGAGGGAGCGTTCGCCAACACACACCCTAAAGCAAGGGCGTAGGCTGGGGGGGGTGCAGAGGATGCACATCCACCACCCCCACCCCCCACACACACACACACAGACACAGCAGGAGTTGAGATCCGCTGGACAAGAAATTATGTGTATTCACAATCTTATAAATAAACTTAATGACTGTTATTGAAGAGAAAGTCGGAGATAAGTTCCGCATGGCTAGAGTCAGGAAGTAAGCCGAAAGTTAACATGTAACGGGCAATGCGCATGTGCATGCCCGAGCTGACCAATAAACAAACATATAATTATCAGTAAGCAATAATAGCTGAACACTGTCAATCAAACAAAGTGCGAGTGTGAGAAGAAAGCACAGTTTGTTAATACCGTCTCCAGCTCCTGCACATGTGTTAGAACACAAACATTGACGCACAGAGAATGAATGGCTAAAATAATCATAAGCCATCCAGCCTGTATCTGCAGCCTAATGCTCAGTACTTTTATAAAATTAATCGTATGTTTTTGTGCTGTAAATATGTATTAATATTTGTTTGTGCCTTGGAATAGATAAATAACTTAGCTCAATTTGTAAATGTATTTAGCACATGTACTTGCAGATGTAGATTGAAATATATTTGAGAATGTTTTTGGTTGAACTATAATATTTGATTCATCTTCTGAGTGCAATAGATGAATCATCTTCTGATGAAAAACTGTGCGTGTTGTTGACGTGAGATTCCATGTTGTTTATATCATATGCTGTGACATGCACGCACTATATTTTATGAGGTACTTTGTATCAACTCAGTGACGTCACGGTAAGTTTGTGTAGGCAGGCACTTAGCAGTGGCGCTTTTGGGTCGATATCTTATACGACAAGCACATAGAACAAAACCACTGTGTGTGCAATGGTTTATTGATGATATAAAATTTAAGCCACAATCGCATCAATAAACTATACTTAAGCTACCGCCAACCGAGATGTACAACCACCACCCCCCGCCCCCTTCATGATCAAACCAGCCCTCGCCCTAAAGACTCTAAGAAGGGTGAGTACTCTGAACTGTCATTTAGTGCATAATCACAAATAACAGTCAGAACCCGTTCCCCCCACCCAAAGGCAGAGGGAAGGGACCCTTTAATCGACCGGGGAGAACCCCAACATTTGGGCACTGAGACGGGGGTCAACAAGGATGCCCACACCGGCTCGCCACCTCTCCCCATGAGCAACTTCAGAATGGAATAAGGTCCAGTCTCTCTCGAGATAGGTGGTTCCAGAGCCCAAGATATACGTTGAGGTGAGTCCGACTATATCGGTATCTCTCCACCTCACGCACCAGCTCAGGCTCCTTCCCCGCCAGAGAGGTGGCATTCCATGTCCCAAGAGTCAGAGTCAATAACCGAGGATCGGTCTGACAGAACCCATGCCTTTGGCTGCCACCCAACTCCTATGAACCCTCCCACAGGTGGTGGGTCCATGGGAGAGTGGACCTATGTCTCCTTTTCGGGCTAGGCCCAGCCGGGCTCCATGGGCAGAAGTGCGACCACCAAGGACTTACCTTCGAGCCCCTCCACCAGGCCTGGCTCCAGGGGGGACCCTGGTGACCCGCATCCAGGAAAGGGAAACTGTATCCTTTGTTTTTATTTTTCATAGAGGTACTCTGAACCTTGTCTGGGTCTTCACGCAAGACCTGTTTGCCTTGGGTAACCCCACCTGGGGAATTATGCCCCTGACAACATAGCTCCTAGGATTACTGGGTCACGCAAACCCCTTCACCATGATAAGGTGGCGATTCAAGGAGGAGTGTGTATTTATATTTTTAGTTACATCTTATGCATTATATATAAATGTTTAATTGTTATTATAAGCATTTATAGTGTTGAATATGTATTTATTGATATTCTATCCACATAAACATGTATGTATACTATGACAGAAAAAAGTAGAGAACTGGCTAACATGATGCAGAGGAGGAAGGTGGACATACTGTGTGTTCAGGAGACAAGGTGGAAAGGTAGCAAGGCTAGAAGCTTAGGAGCAGGATTTAAGCTGTTTTTTATGGTATGGATGGGAAGCAAAATGGAGTAAGAGTCATCTTGAAGGAGGGGTTTGTCAGGAATGTTCTAGAAGAGAAAGAAGTGTCAGACAGGGTGATGAGTCTCAAGTTAGAAATTGAAGGCATGATGTTCAATGTTGTTAGTGATTTTGCCCCACAGACAAGATGTGAGCTAGAAGAGGAGAGATTCTGGAGTGAGTTAGATGAAGTGATGCAGAGTACCCACAGAGGTGAAAGAGTGGTCATTGGTGCAGACTTCAATGGACATGGTGGTACAGGCAACAGAGAGGATGAGGAAGTGATGGGCAGGTTTGTTATTCGGAACAGGAATGCAGGACAGATGTTAATCGATTTTGCAATAAGGATGAAAATGGATGTGGTGAATACTTTCTTCCAGAAGAGACAGGAGCATAGGGTGACTTATAAAAGCGGAGGTAGGAGCACACAGGAAGACTACATCTTGTGTAGACGATGCAGTTTGAAGGAAGTCAGTGACTGCAAAGTAGTAGTGGGTAAGAGTGTAACCAAACAGCATAGGATGGTGGTGTGCAGAATGATGCTGATGGCGAGAAAGGTGAAGAAGGCAAAGGCAGAGCTGAAGACAAAGTGGTGGAAGCTGAAAAAGGAAGAGTGTCGTGTTGTCTTCAAAGAGGAGTTGAAACAGGCTTTGGGTGGTCAGGAAGTGCTTCCAGATGACTGGACAACCACAGCAAATGTGATCAGAGAGACAGGTAGGAGAGTGCTTGGTGTGTCCTCTGGAAGGAAAGTGGATAAGGAGACTTGGTAAGGTGGTGGAATGAGGAAGTGCAGGCATGTGTACAAAGGAAGTGGTTAGCTAAGAAAAAGTGGGACACTGAGAGGACCAAAGAGAGTAAACAGGAGTATAGGGAGACACAGCGTAAGGCGAAGGTAGCGGTGTCAAAGGCCAAACAGAGGGTGTATGATGACTTGCATGATAGGTTGGACAGTAAGGAGGGAGAAAATGATTTATACAGGTTGGCACAGCAGAGAAATCGAGATGGGAAGGACATGGAGCAAATTAGAGTGATTAAGGACAGGGAGGGAAATGTGTTGACTGATGACAGAAGTGTGCTGGAACGATAGAAAGAGTACTTTGAAGAGCTGATGAATGAGGAAAATGAGAGAAAAAAGTTGAAGAGGTGACCGTTGAGGACCAGGAAGTAGCGAAGATTAGTGAGAGTGAAGTGAGAAGGGCATTGTTGACGATGAAGAGTGGAAAGGCAGTTGGTCCTGATGACATACCTGTGGAGGTATAGGAGTTTCTAGGAGAGGTAGCAGTAGATTTTCTGACAAGAACATTCAACGAGGTCTTAGAGAGTGAGCAGATGCTGGAGGAATGGAGGAGAAGTGTGCTGATGCCCATTTTTAAGAACAAGGGAGATGTGCAGAGTTGTGGCAACTACAGAGCGATAAAGTTGATGAGCCACACCATGAAGTTATGGAAAAAAATAGTAGAAGCTAGACTAAGGGCAGAGGTCAGCATTTGTGAATAACAGTTTGGTTTCATGGCAAGAAATAGCACCACAGATGCAGTGTTTGCTTTGAGGATATTAATATAGAAGTGCAGAGAAGATCAGAAGGAGCTGCATTGTACCTTTGTGGATCTGGATTTGGCATATGACAGGGTGCCAAGAGAAGTACTGTGGCATTGCATGAGGAAATCTGCAGTGGCAGAGAACTATGTTAGAGTGGTGCAGGACATGTATGAGAGATGGAAGACAGTGGTGAGGTGTGCTGTCGGCATGACCGAAGAATTTAAGGTGGAGGTGGGGCTGCATCAAGGATCAGCTCTGAGCCCCTTCTTGTTTGTTATGGTGATGGACAAGCTGACAGACAAGGTTAGACAAGAATCTCCATGGACTATGAAGTTTGCAGATCACATTGTGATCTGTAGACTAGAGAACAAGTGTAGGAAAATCTAGAGAGGTGGAGGTATGCCCTGGAAAGGAGAGGAAAGGTTAGCCTCAGTAAGACAGAATGCATGTGTGTGAATGAGAAGGAATCAAGAGGTATGGTGAAGTTAAAGGGAGCAGAGATCAAGAAGGTGGAGGATTTTAAGTACTGAGGCTCAAAAATCCAGAGCAATGGAGAGTGTGGAAAAGAGGTGAAGAAGCAAGTGCAGGCAGGTTGGAATGGTTGGAGAAAAGTGTCTGGTGTGATGTGTGATCAGAAGGTATGAATGAACGGAAAAGTGTACAAGACGGTGATGAGGCCAGCGATGTTGTATTGTTTCGAAACAGTGGCACTGAGGAAAAGACAGGAGGCAGAGTTGGAGGTAGCAGAGATGACAATGTTGAGGTTTTCTTTGGGAATAACAAAGATGGATATAATCAGGAATGAGTACATCAGAGGGACAGCACATGTTAGAGGTTTTGGAGACAAAGTCAGAGAGGATAGATTGAGATGGTTTGGACATGTACAAAGAAGGGATAGTGAATATATTGGTAGAAGGATGCTGAGGTTGGAAATACCAGGTAGATGGCCGAGAGGAAGATCAAAAAAGAGATTTATCGATGTGGTGAAGGAGGACATGAAGGTCGTTGGCGTAAGAGAAGAAGATGCTGAGGCCAGGGTGAGATGGAGGCAGATGATTTGCTGTGGCGACCCCTGGAGGGTACAGCCGAAAGGAAAAGAAGAAGAAGAAGATATACATGTACGTATACTTCAGTCGGGGAGGGGGGAGTGTTTTGATCCTACTTCGCCGAATTCGGCCATCGCAGGGGGATGATCTTGGTCCCAATTAATCACGGAAAGTGAGGGAACTCTGTAAATCATTGTGCATTGGGTGCCATATTTTGCAAGATATGGGGCTGAAGTCACTTTATGGTGACACTTGCCACCATAGTGCTTTCTGCTATTAGTAGCACACCATTCAACTGTGCGGGTAAATCATAGAGTTAATATACTGATATAAACCCGATTCCAGCCAAGAGGTCCATACACTTTGTACATCAACTATTTGATATAAAAGACGTATGCCAAAAGAACACCAGATCAAGTCTCAGTAATTCAAACATGTCCAACATATCATGGTATATATCAAGCATGTGGGGCCGATGACGTAGTGGTTAGGGTGCAGGGCTTATGATCAGGAGATTGTGTGTTCAAATCCCAGTGAGACCCCCACTGTGCTAAGACCCCTGTTCATGGTCTTAACCACAGGTATGCCTCTGTTCACTCAGCAGTATAAATGGGTACCAGTAAAAATATACTGGGAAGGTAACCTGTGATGGACTAGCATCCCATCCAGGAGGGATTGCACTCCTGGTCACTTCAGATTCCAGAAACCGGGAATAAGCATCAACCTGATAAGCCACTAGGCTCAGGTGTAAAAAGCCCAACGAACTTTTTACATCAAGCATATGCATGGTGATTTTTTTTTTTTGCAAGAGAAATGTGACTCTGCATTCAACCCATCCAAAGTGAACACACACACACACACACACACACACACACACACACACACACACACACACACACACACACACACACACACACACACACACACACACACACACACACACACACACACACATGGACAGTGAACAAACACTCGGAGGAGTGGGCAGTCACATGTAGAGCCCAGAGAGCAGTTAGGAGTTGGGTGCCTTGCTCAAGGACACTTCAATTATGAAGGCGGAGGAAGGGGAGGTGCTGCTCACTTCCCATCGCTGAAACACATTGTTTTTCCTGCTGCATTTGGGAATAAAAGCAGAGGCATTCTGGTCTTAAAAAATTAGCGTCGACGGCCCAAAATTAAATTGTATTAGTATGTGAAGATGTCCCTCTTTATTTTATTAAGACGGTTACTAGTTTATATATTTTTAGATTTGATAGTTTAGTATATGTATGCATCTGTGATGGTCTGGCTTGCTGTCCAGAGTGTACTCAGCCTTGTCCCAAAGTCGTCTGAGATGGGTACCAGCCTCCCCATAACCCTAATTACAATTAAGCAGTTCAGAAAATGAATGAATGAATGAATGCGTTTGGAAGGCTTCCCAAAATTCAGTCAACCCTGTTATAACCCTCTGAAATTTTTTTGCACTGTTTCTAATATCCCATATTCAGTGCTTTTAAATAGTCATGACACACTCAGCATGATGTCACATAATCCAAGTATTCCTAAACATCGTGGGAAGATGAGCAGTTCTTTCATGTTCTTCTTTGATCTACAATATTGTGGTAAGTGATGAGGTCACTTTTCATCTCTAACCATAACACTATTTTATAATGACAGTAGGTTATTTATTTTTCAATATATTTATTAGTTGTTCAACATCCTTAATATTCTCATTGATGCTATATTAGCATATTCAGTGGAAAAACATTACAACGCTGTCGATAATAAACTGATAGAAATTATTCAGAATATCATATCATTCTAGACGAGTTGTGCTGTGAGTTATACAGTGTGTACTGGCAGTTCTCCATCCACTTGCCGGATGAGCTCATCAATAGCATTTCAATCATTAATGGTTTGGCCATGATATGAGAGGCATTTCTTTGATCAGAGTAACCCTGTAAAATCTGAGAATTAGTGAAACTCTATTGGTGCAGAAAATTAACCCTTTAAATTCCAGTTTAATTGTGCCCTTAAGCTGTTCTTTAAATTAAACTGGATTGAAAGCATTAACATTTAACAAGATTCATACTGCACGGGTATATTAATGATTGATTGCTATATGTTCTTGGGTTACCCCAGTGCAGCTAACTGGGTTATTAAAGGCCAGCCATGTCTCTTACTGTCTGTGGTATGAGGTTCATGTAAAAGAACGATTGCTGACTTTTCTAAAGAGAAGGCTGCATAGCCATCAGCATGTTTCTGCCCTGTGATGGCCTTTCGAGCTGTCCCGAGTATACTCTGCCCTTGTCCGGAGTGGGCTGAGATGGGGGCCAGCCTCCCCGTGACCCCAATTAGTATTTAGTGATTCAGAAAATGAATAAATGAATGAATGCTATTGGGTTGCATGTTGCATGTCCATCTCACAGCACAAAGGTCCTTGGTTTTGGTCTGGGGTTGAGCATTTCTGTGTGGAGTATGCATGTTCTCCCTGCCTTGCATGGCTTTCCTCCCACAGTCCAAGGCTAACTGGATCATCCAAATTGCCCCTAGGTGTGGATGTGAGAGTAGGTGGTTTGTTTGTGACTTGGCCTTGTGATAATCTGGCAAGCTGTTCAGGGTGTGCTCTGTCTTTGCCTAATGTCAGTTGAGATGGGCACCAGACTCTCCGAATTAATCCCTAATGGCATTAAACAGTTTGGAAAGTGAGAAAGAATGAAGTGATGGGTATATATTGTATATATGCGCATACAGTCCGTGTCTATTTTCTATTACAGAGCTAACTTCTCTTTATTTATGGTTCATCAATAATAAAGTTGAGGCCATGTTGGCTCAGTGATTAAGATTCTGGGTTACTGACCTGAAGTACCACTGAGCTGTCTCTGTTGGGCTCTTAAGCAAGGCCCTTTACCCTTATCTGAATAAGTATGCAAGTTGCTTTGGAAAATGGTGTCTGCCAAATGCATTCAATGTAAAATGAAGTACAGAAACGTCTCAGACTACCTGGGAACAGAGTCCAGTCTGGTAAATTAGGCTGCCCGTCAAGAAAGTCCCAAAGTGACTGGAAAAGGTTCAAAATGTACCAGCATGTGTCCCAGGGAGGTTTCAGCACTACTCGCTTTTCCTGTTCCTGTTCCAGAAGCTATAATTCTCATTGGGCAAGGAGGCCGTCTTTTTATCTACAGGGTTACGTTAAAATCTGTGATGTATATTTCAGCATGAACATGATCTGGGTCAGTTGTTGAATTGAGTTCTTTTCGTCTACTTTTTGATGAATATCAGATGTTTTAACTCATATAGAAATTACTTAAATTATATGTGTATGTGTATATATATATATATATATATATATATATATCCCTCACTTTCCGCGCTTAATGGGGACCGAGACCCCCAACCCCAACCGTCGATTTTCACGAAATAGGATCGACCTCCCTGACTAACATATTTGTACAGGTATATGTGTATATAATATCAATTAATACATATTTAACACTATAAATGCTTATAATAACAATTAAACATTCAAATATAATGCATAAGATGTAAATAAAATATAAATACACATACATAAAGACGTGCACACACACAGATGCGTGTGTACACACTCAGATGCACACCTCACATAAAAAGGTAAGTAGTTTTGTTGGGGGGTTGGGTTGGTTTTTTTTTTGTTTGTTTTTATTTGTTTGTTTGTTTTTTTTGGTTTGTTTTGTTTTTTGCATAATTGGCCTTGTTTTACAACATTTTCCTTAACCTTTTCCCCTATTCTTCCTTAATTTTGTTGTTGTTGTTTTTTATTTTTCAATTAATATTTAAAAAACCCGCAATGCATTGAAGCCGCATGAATTTGAGCGTGAAGTAGAGAGGGATCCCGTATTTGCTCATTTTTTTCTGTTTCCAACACGTCAGTGCTCTGAATGTTTTTAAGATCATGGCTGATCATCGAGTATACAATATACTCGCACACTTCAGGTACAGCAGACCATAGTACAATATATCCTCATCATCAATACTCTGAAGTTCTTATTCTATAGAATAGCTAGAGAGCATCACTGCAGTGTAGTGTTTGCCATGTGCACCTTACTCCGGTTTCCTCCTACAGTCCAAAGCCATGCACATTTGGCTCTTTCAGTTTTTTTCTAGCTATGGGTGCAAATGTGAATGGTTTTATATGTGTGTTTGTGTATTGGCTCTGCAATAGTCTAGTAAGCTGTTCAGGGTGTACCCCGCCTTCATCCATTGTTAGCAAAGTTCAGCCTCCCCGCAACCCTAATAGGATTCAGAAAATGAGTGAAAAGTGGGGGGTTGCAGGCACCAACTCCTGATATCACACTCCAGGGTGCTAAGTCTCAATGTATTGGTTTATACGAAGATTCAGCGAGGTGCAAGTCAGCCTTTGTACTGTAACATAATGAGTTACCCCCCCCCAAAAAAAATCCGAGGTTCTCTGATTAAAAACTGTACTGAGCAATAAGGGTCCTAGATAGCACAGGATCGATACATGCTCGATCCAAACTATGTTCGGGTTAAATTATGGTAATTACACTCGTTAAATTACAACCTGTTGTGATGCCTGTGGCACAGATGTTGAATGTAATTACAGCCTCCAATCAACAATATTACCCGAACATATCCTCCCTGGTTATTTGAGCTGCTTTTATTCATTTATCAAAAAAATAAAGAAAAAAGAAAAGAAATCCGAATGTTAGCTGCAGGTTTGTTAAATCGAATGAGATTTCATTCAAACTGTGTGAGGTAATTTGATCACTCTTGAAGAGGATTTTATAGTAAGTGCACTTTATGCATGCTGACTGAAATTACATTGCTACTATTAGAAAAATAAAATCCCTTCATTCAATCAAGCAATCAGCTCAATGTATCATTCAGCAATGTAATAATATGTATATTAACAAAAGAATAAAAGAAGGATGAAGCCTCAGAGTCCTGCTCAAACTCACAATGTCACTTTCAAACTAAATATTAAAATCCCAACATTTGAGAATGAAAATAAAGATTGCGTGCTTCCAAACATGAACCCTGGACAATGAAGATAGGTATTGATGGTGTAGCAGGTAGCATGTCTGTCTCACAGCAGGACGGTCTTGGGTCAGAGTCCCAAGCTTGGCAAGAGTGATTGTGTGTACAGTTTACATGGTTTCCCTTTGGTTGCATGGGTTACCTCTGGGTATACAGGGATTCCTCACTACTTCACGCTTCAACTCATGGGGCTTCAGTACATCGCGTTTTTTTTTTTTTTTTTTTTTTTTTTAATATTCATCGAACTAAAAAATAAGGAAATTAAGAAACAATAGGGGGAAAAGTTAAGGAAAATTTATAGTGTTGAATATGTATTTATTGATATAATATAAACATATACATGTACAGATACGTCAGTGGGGGGGGGTTGGGGGGGGTGATCCTACTTTGCAGATTTCAATGGTCGTGAGAGGATCTCGGTCCCAATTAACCATGGAAAGTGAGGGATTCCTGTACTGTTTTTCCTCCCACAATCCAAAGACACACACAAAAGGCTAACTGGCTATTCTGGATTTCCCAAAAGTGTGTGTATTGGCTCCATCGTACCCCAAGAATATGTGGTAGGGTTATAAATGGGAAGATGTAGCCTAATGATTAGAGAAACAGCTTTGGAGGCGAAAGGTCACTGGTTCAATTGTCAAACCAGCAAAAAAAAAAAATGTATGCCAGTCAGTTAGTGAGCTGCACCTTCCCTTCTGCCAATTTTATGGCTGAACTTCTCTTAAGAAAGGCACCCAACCCCCACTGCTCTCCGGGCACTCCGAGTGAGTGTGCTCACCTTTGGATGGGTTAAATGCATAGGCAGTAATTTCTTTTGTGGGTTATATTAAAATACAGAATTGTCAAATAAATAAATAAATGAATAAATAAATAAATAGAGCCCCACTTTTTAAACTTCTGCAAGAATGAAGTTTTCAAGAGATTTCAGCTTGAAGAACATTTCAAGTACTTTGTGAACCTCACTGATCAAGTGTTAAAAGAAATGAGTAAGAAAATCACCTGAGCACCAAGTGAAAAACCAATCACTGGAAAATTGAGCTAAAAATATTGCATGACTCATAAACACTTCTTAGATTACATTATAAAAATATATAGCCTGATTTTTTTAAGCATCATTATAGATGCACGATTAATTCCCGCACGTTTGGTGTGTTAAATTAATAAGCCTTTCCATTGAACCATTGTGTGTAAGCCCACCTTCTTTTTACGCACAACTACCCTTTCATGGTCACATTGTACCGCCAATACACCAACCCATACACCCACACACAGCCCAGCACTGTCACTCCATGCTATTTCACATGCCGCGTGGCTCCTTTCTTCTCCCACACGTTGCTCTTTTTTTTTATCATCAAAACCGTCTTACTGCCTCATAATTAATGCCCTGTCTAATTTATGCTAGATTAAAGGCAACACATTAAAAGCAGCAGAGAATAGCAGCGGAAACTGAAAACACAGCATAGATGGGGCTTTTGTGTGAGAGGAAAAGGAGAGGTAGTGTTCTTAGATATTAAATCTTGGAAGAGAAGAAAAACAGCATTGTGCGTTGCGCATTCACAAGCCTGACACCATAACACACATGATAAGGTTTTGGCATAATAAGGAAATGGAGGACAGTAAATCACCACTTAGCAAAAGTACAATAAAAAAAGTGCAAAGCTTAGGTTTAGAAAGGTTCAAGACCGTTTAGAAAAAGAACGCAGAAAGGAAAACCTCACGATTTTGTTATCCAATGTGCTATTATCTGCTTTGCACTGGAGACAAGTAACTGAGCTCAAATGCTACAGTCCAAAATAATACAAGAGGATGGCAATTGGCTGCATCCCAATATGCATTCTTCAATCCTTACATGCCATTACCTCTTCACAACATGTGATGTTTTATTACTGCTTTGTCCAAAGCAGAGAACTCCAAACCAAAGATTGGCCATAATGCCCAGTACAGCCCACAGTTGTTAATAAAACAAACAGTTACATTGATTGTACATCTTATAAATAAAATTAGACTTCAGTGACTGCCTAAAGGTGGAGTTCCTAATCAATATCTCTACTGATAGGTCTCCGAGGCTGGTGTGATATGGAGTAGCACAGCATTTTGAATGGCTAGATCAACTTCAGCTCTGAAGGAAATACATAAAAGTAAATAAAATAATGAACAAATCTTCCCCGCATTTCCCAACTATTATCAATCGAAAGCGAGAAAGGTTAACACTAAGTTTTAATTTCTTCATCTTTCATTCACACATTTTCTCCTTCATTTCTATCACCTCTCTTGTTAGTTTAATTGTCCGTTTAACAAGTTGATGTTCCATACTCTCTTTGATGTCTCATGTTTTGTTCGATGCAGGTTTGTCTGCATACCTTAGACAGACTGTGATTGTTTTTTATTCTGTGCAAGTCTGAACTGTAGCATATGAGCCCCTATTTTTGGGAGAGGTTGGGTCTGTTTTACTATAAATAATAAGTCTGATTTTTTTTTTTTTTTTTTTTTTTTTATTGTTGCTTGCTGTCATACAAGTCAGAAATATGTAACCGCCAATCAACATCAACTCAGTGATACGGCAGCCTTACTGGGTTTCATGTGGTGGGCACGCACTGACATGGGACAACCATTCAATCATGTTCTAATATAACACAACAGGTTTTCTGTGGCATTTCACAGCATCATTTTAATGTCACCTGGTGAAATTTTCTGTTCTTCTGTATAAATTTGAGCCACTTATCATTTTCTGCAATGACTTTGCTGTTGTAGGAATGTTACATGAGTTATGCCTGCAATATAAAGTAATGTTTTCAGAACATCTTCGGAAAGTTGTGACATCAGCAGTATATAGCAGCAACTAACAACAACAACAACACCTTGGAATTTAATTTGGTAAGTTGCTACAATAAATTGCACTGCCACAAGTTTCTAGCAACAACATAAAAAAGCAGTTACATAGAATATATTCAAAAATAATTAACAGGCATCTAAAGGTAGCTCAATGCTCTCCAGGTGGTCCTCTACATAGTACCACCTTAGGATACATTACACTAACCCACAATTCAGTTTTGTGTGTGTGTGTGTGTGTGTGTGTGTGTGTGTGTGTGTGTGTGTGTGTGTGTGTGTGTGTGTGTGTGTGTGTTTGTGTGTGTGTGTGTGTGTGTGTGTGTGTGTGTGTGTGTGTGTGTGTGTGTGTGTGTGTGTGTGTGTGTGTGTGTGTGTGTGTGTGTGTAGATGGGTCTGTACTTGCTTTTTTGTAATATAAAGAATGGGATTTGTTTGAATAAAGGTATTGCATTTATAAAGTATCTGTGTCCTTAGTCCTTCCTATCATACTCACAGAACACTAGAATTTACAGTAGCTTCTAAAACTGTTTATAGTTGCTTCTTAACCGATGTATAGAAAGCATGAATATTCTGATGCCTAATGCAGCATCATATTTAATGCAATAGGGGATGGCACAACCATCACACAGCAAGAAGGTTCTGGGTTTAAGTCTCAGGCTCAGGGAGTGCATTTCTGCTTGGAGTTTGCATGTTCTTCTTGTGCTTGTGTGGGCTTCCTTCCTCCATGTACTCCATTTTCCTCCCACAGTCCAAAGACAGGCACATTAGGCTAATTGACTGTTTCAAATTGCCCCTAGGTAAGAGTGTGAGTATGAATGTTGGGATGTGTTGCCATGTGATGGTCTGGTGAGCTGTCCAGGCTGGATTTTTAGTTGAGTCTATGTCGGCTGACACCCTGCAACCCTACGGGATGGATTACGAGAGATGTGAGAGTGGTGTCACATGCATATAATAACATTATGAGCCTGCCAGTGGCAAGAAGAGGCACTATATTTTGCTGTGGTTGTTTTCTCAGTGGGGTTATAGTACATACACACTTTGCAGTTGTCGTTTTGCAGCGTTCTAACTCAAGTCTGGAATGATTTATATATATATATATATATATATATATATATATATATATATATATATATTTATCTCGAGTATAAAAATTTGGAAAGAAAGGATGGGAAAATTGTGCCTCAGTTGAAAAAAAACAAAAAAACATTTATGTGAGAGAAAGCAGAATAAGGGAAAAAATACCAGTGTTGAAAAATATATCTTCAAAATCAATTTAGTCATCGTCTCAACTTGGACAGGCTTCCCACAGAATGGTATTAATACTTCCATGACCTGGCATTGGTATGATGTTATATGTGATATGATGGAATGACAAAGTCCATCACCATGCACGGCAAGTGTGAAGGGCGAGCTAACCGCCTGAGGACACAACAACTTCTTAGCAAGTTTGAAGGAGAAAACCTCAAGCAACCTCAGAAAGAGAAAACGTCAAGCAACCTGAGATGCGTCGCTTCACACACTTTGAGTCTTAAAGCGAATGGCCAACAACAGCATAAATCCACGTTTGTTGAGAGCTTTTTGTACTATTTGTACTAATTTGGATTTCTTCACATGGCTTTTATTTATCCCTGAGAACAACAACAAACATCTACACGAAAATAATATCAAATATTTCTATTCTTTTTTGAAAAGCCACTGCACAGTACAGTCCAACACCTCCATACTCCCAGAGGAGAACATGAAGCATTCTATTCTTCTAAGTGTGCTACAACTGTGAAAACTTTTGCTATACATCCAACGGCATATAGGTGAGAGAACAATGAAAATGCAGCAGGTTTTTTGCCCTCAGAGAGCTCTTAGTAGGGAACACTGAGCTTCATCTTGCACACCAAATTTCTTTGACATACAGTTAGACTGGGGATAATTTAGCCTGCTGTCAGGATGTGTTGATCTCCAGAGTAAATGATTAGTACTACACATTAATCAGAAACAAACAATGTCGCCATAAAGACAAACTTACAACACAAGCTGTACATACACCAGAATAACAAGTAATTTTTTATATGCAAATCCACAATACATACACACACACACACACACACACACACACACACATACACATACATATACTATATACATTCTGTAACCACTTAATCCTAATTAGAGTCACGGGGGGGGGGCTGGCACCCATCCCAGCTGACTCTGGGCGAGGGCAGAGTACACCCTGGACAGCTCACCAGGCCATCACAGGGCAAAAACATGCTGACGGCTATGCAGCCTACTCTTGTCAAAAGTCAGCAATGATTCCTTTACATGAACCTATTACCATAGACAATGAGACACATGGCGGACTTTGATAATACAGTTAGCTGCTCTGGGGGAACAGTGACAACCCGTTGAGAGTGGGGTTTGAATCCTCAACTTCAGTGATCCTGCACCTTACCACCAGGCCACCACTGCTCATATATACATATGTATGTGTATGTGTGCATGTGTTGTAGATTTGCCTATGAAAAAATCGGTTAAGCAAGCTTGGTATTATTTCAGCCAATCAAATCATTGAAACAAATACTGCACATGTCATCAGTTAGGGTTACTATTATCAGCTGAACCATTATGAATATCTATGGAATGTGCCATGCCATTCATGTCCTAAGTACATCACCAATGGATGTGTTGGTTGTTGGCTTATTGGAATAACAGAAGGATTTTTGACCAAAACATGTGGAAATCGTTTGTGGTGGGCATGGGGAGCTGGCTTGGATGATGAGAGATCCTGAGGTAAGGGGCAAATGCAATTATTGCACAATAGTTCACGATTAATTTCGTAAGTTGGGGGCTGACTGTGTATATATATATATATATATATATATATATATATATATATATATATATATATATATACAGTCGGCCCCCAACTTACGAAATTAATCGTTCCAGAGCCCTTTTTGTCACACGGGGATTTTGTAGGGGTCGCATCTTACATGTTAAACGCCTAATTCGTTCCAAGTCTCCAGTCTTTGGATTGGATAAACCTCATGAACCCTTTAAAAATGATAAAAGTACACCAATTTTGTATGAAATATGTGTTAAAAGTAAAAGAAAATTATTTATTAAACAATTCAAACATTTTATTAACATATTAAACCATTATTAAACATTTTTATTAATGCTCTCACACACACACACACACACACACACATACACCTCTCTCTCTCTCTCTCTCTCTCTCTCGCTCTCTCTCTCGTGTGCGCTGCGGGCCACGCCCACAAGATGTGAATCGCATTCCCTGCTTGACAAACTCAACTTTAATTTGATTCCTTGAGGGATCGGAATTCCAGATGAGCTCTAATGCGCCCACATTTATTAAACATTTACTGAATTAAAACAACTTAAAAAACTAAACTAAAAAGTAAAGAGTGAAGCTTCCTTCTGTCTCTATCTGGGAGGCCAGCGGGGTGGGATGTTGAGAGACAGCCAATGAGAGAGCAACTCGCGCGTCGTGTGAAATTTTGATTGGCGTTTGAATTTTGAATTTCTTTTCGTAAGAGGGGGTTGTCTCATATCTCGGGGACGGAAACTTAGGAAAATGTTTTTCATAACCCGGGGATTTCGTAAGTTGAGGCCGACTGTATATATAAATATATATATATATATATATATATATATATATATATATATATATATATATATATATATATATATATATATATATATATATATATATATAGAGAGAGATAGAGAGAGAGAGAGAGAGAGAGAGAGAGAGAGAGAGAGAGAGAGAGAGCCTATTTCAGTCGATAAGGGGCAGTGCACTCCAAACAGCTAAACAGATAATTTGGAACAGCCATTTAGCCTAATGTCATGTCTTTGGACTGTGGAAAGAAACTGGAGTACCGGAAGAAAACCTACTCAAGCATGGCGAGAACATTAGATGAAAGTAGAGTGGATACAGTTATAAAAGATGGCAGGGCAGTAGTGGTCCGGTGGTAGGGTGCTTTCAACTTCATTTTCATTCAACATAAATTTTTCAAAGTTCTTGACCTGTCCACTAGGGTGGACAAAATGCTGTTGATGAAACAATTAATAAAATAGGATTTTTTTGAGCAGTATTAAAGGGACAGTGGTGGTCTGATGGTAAAAATGGGATTATCACTGATCCTAAGGTTGGGAGGTCAAGCCCCACTCTCAACATATTGTCACTGCCGTACTCCCAGTGCAGCTAACTGGGTTATCAAAGGCCAGCCATGTCTCTTACTGTCTATGGTGTGAGCGTCATGTCAAAGAACCAACGCTGACTTTCAACAAGAAGAGCTGCATAGCCGTCAGCGTGTTTCTGCCCTGCGATGGCCTAGTAAGCTGTCCAGGGTGTACTCTGCCTCCCCATAACCATAATTACGATTGAGTGGTTCAGAAAATGAACGAATGAATAAAAGCTGGCCGAATATCTTACTGAATAATGTTTATCTTCAAAAAAACAGAGATTTAAAATGTTCTAAAGAAAATAAAATGTTAACTCCTGCATTACCAAAAGAAGTTCCAAATTTAAGCCATCTGTATGAAATGCATTTGGTTTGTTTGTTGTTGGGTTTTGGGTTGGACTTTACACTGCATGTAATTAACAATCAACAAAACAACCCAAGCTGAAAATGTCCTCAGAAATACGTTGAGAGGAAATTTTTTTGCCAATTGTGCATCATGACAACAAAGATTAGCTGTGCATGAAGAACATGGACCTGGGAAACGATTAGATCATTACAGAAACATTTTAAAACTTACAAATTCACTGTTTATTTATTTATTTTTGTCAAATCCCCTAAACTCAATGCCTTTCAACAATCCTACAGTTCTGACTTCTGGCTAGTATCACAAGATACATGATTTTTTTCTACACTTCAAGCAAGTAGGTTTGTTTCAGTTTAAATCGCTTCCTCAGTTGGCATCACTCTCACACTGGCTGTTTGAGCAAGCTGGACTGAATCCACAGCATTCAGAGGTTCTCAGAGCAGTTGTTTTAATCGTTGTTCTGTTCTCACCTGGATGTACCACACCAATGATGAAAACCACCCAGAGTTACATTTAAATAATACATGCTGCATATTATATGAAACTGTGTTTCTGAACTTCATTTCTCTCTTTCTTCTTTTGATTTGTTTTGTTTGTTTTTTTGCATATGTTTGAATATGTATTGTGGCCATGCTATTGTTATGTAGTTTAAGGTTTTTTTTTCCATTATTTTGAACTTCAAAGCTAGCAAGCTATGATTTCTATCCTTACTCACTCATTACCATCTCTGCATCATTAACCCTGGAGTGCTGACACTGCATTCGCTTTCTTCTGATTTGGAAAGCAGCATGTGCACACATAGGCGTGTATCGTTTTCTTGCAGTTATTCACAGTAATATGAATAATATGTTTTATCATTCTCCTCTCTGTTTCAGAATTGTTAGTATGTAGTATTGTTAGCATCCTGGTCCACTGAGGGCCAATGAAGAGTCAAAGTGAGTCATTTGGGAGTCTGGGGTTTCAGACGCTCTAAAGAATCACAGTGATTCCCAGTTTTCCAGACTGACTCCAGATGGATGCCTACCGCACGTAATACGATATCGGTGTTAAACAAACAACAAAGTACATGACATACATTGAAATTTGCTTTGCTTTGAATTTCATATGTGTCATACACATATTAATATATAATAATTTGTTAATTTGGTTTTCAATATTTCCATTCTAATGTGTCTGTGTTTTATATTCCAAAACGTGTAAGAGAATGTAAACAAGATTCAAAATTTACCCAGTGAGATTTTGAGAAACAGTTCAACATTTAAATATTCATTTGTTTGACAATAACTTTGTCATCAAGAATATGTTTCCCTTAAATAGTATATTGATACCAACTAATGTGACCTTAATACTTCATTTTGTAAAATCATATTTACTAAATGTTGTGTTTCTATCATTGGTAGGGTAAGTCTGTTTGGTTTTTCCACCTGAGCCTAGTGGCTTAGCCTCATGGCTCATCAGGCCAGTACTTATCCCCTGTTTCCGTAGCGTGAAGCGACCAGGAGTTCAACTCCCCCTTGATGGGACACTAGTCCATCGCAGGTTACCTTCCCAGTATATTTTACAGTACTCATTTATACTGCTGGGTGAACAGAGGCACACTTGTGGTTGAGACCTTGCCCAGGGGTCTTAGCACAGTGAGGGTCTCAGTGGGATTTGAACTCACAACCTCCTGATCATGAGTGCAGCACCCTAACCACTACGCCTTCAGCCCCGTTGGTAGGTTATGTCTTAAATGTTATGGAATTATTCACAGGTATAATGTTCATCATCAATTCATTTTCTGTATCTGCTTAATCCTAATTTGGGTTGCGGGCCATCCCAGCCAACTTTGGGTGAGGGCAGAGTACACCCTGGACAGCTCACCAGGCCATAGCAGGGCAGAAACATGCTGATGGCTTTGCAGCCTACTCTTTTTACGAAAGTCAGCAATGGTTCTTTTACATGCCTCACACCATAGACAGTGGGAGACATGGCTGGCCTTTGATAACCCAGTTAGCTGCACTGGGGGGGGACAGTGACACTCAAACCCCCAACCTTTGGATCAGCGATCCAGCCTATACCACTAGGCCACCACTGCCCCCAGGCATAATGTCAATGTTGATAACAAAACCACATCTTTATTTTACTGCTTAGTTGTCTGACTGCAAAGCCGTTTGAATATGTTTGGCAGGAACCATGCATGGTAATGCTTGGCCAGTCCAAAAAAAAATCTTGTTTATTGTGGATAGGGGTGAATTCTGGTCTACTGTTGAGAAAAAATTGAATATAAAGAGAAAAGATTACACACTCCAATATTACAACTCAAAATGGGAAGAATATATACTAGTAGATGGAGAACTGGAAGATATTCCTCCAGACAGCAAATTGCTGCTGCTTGAAATACCCGACAGTGCCATGAAGAATGAGTCGGCCATGAAGAATGAAATGTCGGGTGATGTCTCTCGTCAGAACATCTTGCAAAAAAATACGAATCGGGAGGGCGAACAAGCGCCAACTCTGTCCACGTCTAGTTCTCCTATGAACACCCAGAGGTAAGAAGCAAAAACATCGTAGTACAGTGGTACCTCACTTTACAAAATTCTCACCAAATGAAAAATTCAGGTTACGAACCGCATTTTTCTAAAATTTTTGTCTCTAGATACGAAACAAGTTCATGTTATGAAAGCGCCATCTTGAACATTAAAAGGCCCATTCAAACATTAAAATGAGCCATTCAAACAATGCACGAGCTGCTCTCCCATCAATGACGTTCAAACATCCAGCCCCGCTGGCCTCCCCTTGGCTAGGAGGGATGACGCAGCTCCCTCCCATTGGCTATTATGGAGCTGAAGCTACCATGATGCTTTCCGTGTAAAGGACAGAGTTACTGTTGTTCCATGAATTATTTCTTGACTCAGGCTTTTAACCTTCCATAAACATTTGTAAGATTATAACTTTGCTAAGAAGACATGGTCAACACACACACGCACGCACATGCACACACACGTGCACGCTCGCACACACACACACACACACACACACACACACACACACACACACACACACACACACACACACACACACACACACATACGTGTGATTTCCAGTACGAGTGAGAAGAAGAAACCAGTTCAAGTGATATCGCAAAGGAATATGGCCAAACCTGTCTACCATCGGTACCATATTGAAGCAGAAGGAGGTCTTAAAAGGTATGCTTTTATAATTTTTAAAGGGTTTATGGGGTAGTATTAGGGGTCTTGGAACGAATCATGCGTTTACATGTAAAATGCAGTTCAATTTACAAAAAATGCAGGTTACGAAAAAGGTGCTGGAACAGATTAATTTCATAAACTGAGCTATCACTGTATTTCAAACTAATATGTCATATATAGGTATAAAATGTATTAAGAGAATTAGTGTCATATCTTTCTTCTATTATTATTTCCCATGCATGTACTCCTTAAGATATATCAAATTTGCTTGCAACCAACAAAGAAACTACTTGTTCAAAAACGACCAAATGTGTCATGTTGTTCAGTTCCACGGAAACCAGCAGCAGTATACCGCCAGGACCCAGCCTGAATTCCAAGTCGAGAAGTATGGACCTCCTTAAGTTTACTCTTAAGTCTCATCTTCTGTCCCGAACTACCCAATTCAGTCTCTCCAAAGGCACTCCTTGCTAACATCAAATTATGGAAAATTGTAAGTATAATTAAGTGTATTAAAGCCATATTACTGGTATTATATACAGAAATAATCTCTTAATTTTCTGTTACATTTGATGATTTATTGTGGCAACATGGTAATTACATTAGTAATTTCATTGATCGTATTTTGAAATTTCAGCCATCTTACATATGGTGAATATGATGCTCTAACATCTTCAGTTCTTCAACAATATCCTCATTTAAATGATGGACTGGCTTCTGCAGGGTAAGGATGTACATTATTCGCTCCTGTTCATTTACTGTATGATGATTTTAATTTGTGATCTTTGAATCATTGGTCATTTTAAAATGGGATGGTTTAATGTTTACTGAAAAAATGTTAATTACTTTTTTCACAGTTACTATGGCATCGTTGTCTCAAGAACAAGTTCAAAAATTCTAGGAAAAGAGGAGATTCCTCAATGGATCAAGTGCAAGAGAGGAAAAAGCCCAAAAGAGAAACTGGAAAAGACTGCAAACCATCCAACAATGTCTGTGGTGTTCGGAACTTCCTACCAGAGGATGTAGATTCGGAGGATGAAGCTTCTGTGGAAGTACACACGAAGTGGATGCCTATGCAAAGATATCTCAATCATTCGAGAAGACACAACCACAAAATCAAAGATAGAATGGACAGAATGTTTCCTAACAGGAGAAGAATGGTTGTCAAGGATCTGAGGCCAGTACAAGATGTCAAAGAGAAGTCCCCACTCCTCTGTGAAGAGCATGCGGTAAGTGGCATACAATTTTACTAAACATCAACTCTCTGTTGTTAGTGATAATCACATTCTATGTAAACAAGTCAAAATTAATCTATGATTACTATGATGGATATTTTTCATGACCGAACACTTTATTATTTGCAGGACATAAACTCCATTGATTATGTTTGTGATGTGTATGTGTTTTTCAGATCACAGATGAAATCATTCGATTGATGAATTGCAATTGGTGATCAGTGTATGAAAGTAACCCGAGTCAGCTTGTGGGGAAACTCACCAGATTGCCTCCCGGCCAGAAGGAGACTAAGGTTGTGAAGAAGATGAGAGAGAAGCTGCCTACAGCTAAACTTGATTCTGAGAAGAAATGTAAGTCTTTACTATATTTTAATTAATGGCTGATTAATTGCAAGTGCTATAGCAACGAAATTTGAGATTATGAAGAACAAAATGTCGAATGACACCAACATAACGAAAATCGATAAATGTAATGTAAGGGGCAGTGGTGGTCTAGTGGTATAAGGTACCGGATTGCTGATCCAAAGGTTGGGGGTTCGAGTCCCACTCTCCACAAGGTTGTCACTGTCCCCCCCAGTGCAGCTAACTGGGTTATCAAAGGCTGGCCATGTCTCTCACTGTCTATGGTGTGAGGCATGTAAAAGAACCATTGCTGACTTTCAACAAGAGTAGGCTGCAAAGCTGTCAGTGTGTTTCCGCCCTGTGATGGCCTGGTGAGCTGTCCAGGGTGTACTCTGCCCTCGCCCTGAGTTGGCTGGGATGGGCACCGGCCTCCCTGCAACCCTAATTAGGATGAAGCAGTTACAGAAAATGAACTGAATGGTAGATGTATTGTAATAGATGGCTTTATATTCTGTTATAAATGCTTGTATCATTTTCAGATATCTCACACTGCATTGCAATGATGGCCCGACCATTCCACTTAAAACAGAACCTTGGGGAAATCCTCATCGAGAGAGGTGAACTTAATGGTCTGCAAACACGAATCGAATGGCATGGATCATCAATAGACAGTGATGACGTGAGCTTCCAAATCAGAGCAGAAAATGTTGACATTTGTGTGACAAAGACTCTGACCAATGCTTTTTTCCTACTTGTTTCAGTGTATGTATTCACAAATGCATAATTAATTAATTCTCCAGTAATAAATAAGACACTCATAATAATATCTTGATATCAAGTTTACTAGTAGTTTATAGCTTTATGCTGTTTTGATAAAATGTTCCTTTGTGCACATTGGGTTATTTTAGACTGATTATTGTTCAATATGTTTTATTTTAATTGTTTAATATGTTTTATTGATTGTTGTTTAATAAATTTTGTTTTAAATAAAAAAATTAGTTTTGTTTTACTTTTCAGGTTAATTAAATATTTATAGGGGAGTCCAGCAACAGTGCCTTCAATGCTAATTTTATTTACCTAGGTTCACTAACAAATTTAATCTAATTTGGAAGTAACATGGACTCTTTAAAGCCAAAAATACCCCAAAAAGAACCCCAAAAGAGTCAAACTGACTACTATGAATAATAAAGGGAGTCAGGTGGAGACTTAGGGGAGTCATTTTAGGCACCACTGCTGGACTCCCCTAAAAGAGTCATAATGAGTCTTACTTTGTTCTCTTATGCAGTATAATCCGAGATAATTATTAAACATTTTTTTCAAAATGAACTAGAAATAAGATAATAAATAAAATGTGCAGACCATCAACTTATAGCATTGACGACTCGAGGAACTCTTTTAATGTTAAAATAAAAAAGAACAAGCAAAAAATGTATTCCCTAAACTTAAAGTCAGATATTTCATAAATTCTATGAACATAAAAAATAAATATACCACTATCAGATCAGCAGCTAGAATATCTTAATTCACTTCACAAGGCAGATCTATTGTCATCGATTTCCTCATCAAAAATGTCTACCTGTGTTCTAGATCCAGAACCGAGGTTTTTTCTCTAAACAGATAGCATCAGAAGTGACCAACCCTTTCTTCCCTTAGCACTGGTTATGTACCTAAATCCCGCTAACTAGCTGTTATCAAAACTACAACCCCTGGAAAAATGATAGAATCACCAGTCTCAGAGGAAGTTCATTGAGTTGTTTAATTTTGCAAAAAAAAAAAGCAGATCACAGACATGACACAAAATTAAAGTCATTTCAAATGGAAACTTTCCGGCTTTAAGAAACACGAAAAGAAATCAAGAAAAAATGTGGTCAGTAGGGCTGCGCAATAAAACCGGTTTATCGGTATTGCGATACTCTGAAGCAAAACCGGTTTTTCGACATGCATTCTGAAAACTTCGGAGCAGTAAAAAAACTCTGGCTATTCCCGCTAATTTAACCAGAAGTAATGCTCCATGTCATGATTGGGCAGTGCGGATTGTCACGAAGGCCTTCAGCCAATAGAATTTGTTTTTATACAGGATACGGAAATTCCCGTTAAAAACAAAACCACGGTTCATGTTGCTAATTGTTCAGAAACTTACTGATCTACTGCATCTAGATTTTTCCTGAATCATTACTTTTAAAATCAGCAAATGAGGGAAGCGCTCCCATGAACCTGATCTCCAACAAGGCACGCTAACCATGCATTTTTTTTTTTTTTTTTTTGCTAAATGCTGCAATAATATCGCTGTCGACTCTGAAAAAAATGACGTCACACAACTTGTGGACTCAGCCTGAGGCTCAACATGCTCCAAATCGCTCCCAGATTCTGATAAATTACATTCCACTTCTCTCCAGCATAATGATCATCATAATGTGATTTATATGATACACGATATTGCATGTTATTATTGTAAAGTTCTAAAATTTGGCGGTCTTTCCTGAGCCATCAGTGTCATTGTGAGTTTTTATCCATGCAGCATGTGCCCAGGAGGCTTATAGGCATCGCTATAATGGCATTAATATATATACATGTAATGTTAATAGTGTTATATAAATATATCAATCTACAGCGCATAGGGTCACAGGTCTGATGAGGTCTAGTCACGCATGATACAGTTCTGCACATGCGTGGATGATGCTCCACCTTTAATCCCACAGTAAAAATTTAATATACATGCATTAATAATTAAGGCTTCACAATATGCTAACAAAAGCACTTGATGCACTTACACTATTCTAATGTTTATGTGTATTTAATGTTTAAAGAGGTTATTTTGCTCAATATGCAGTTCTATTTCAGTGTTAATATTTGTGCCAAAGCTTAAAACATTAAATTTTCATAATTAGATTTTTTTTCTGATGCTTAGAATTTTTATTTTAATGACTTAGTAGTTTTGCATGTTCTCAATGTCAATAGCTTATTAAATATTGCATTTATTAAATACAAATGTACATCATTTTAATTATATAAACATTAAGCAATACTTGACTCAGTATAATAGTACTACATGTACATCTTGTAGTTGTACGACTTTATTTTATGTTATTTTTACTAATATCACATTGTGTACTTTCCAAGTTTATGAGAACATCAGCAGTTATTTGTACAGCCAGTTAAGTGCAGACTTGAAAAGTCAAGTTCGGCGTGGACCATGTGTGCATGATGTGGTGCTGTAATGCTACACTTTTGTTATTTTACAATAATATTATATATTGACTCTTTGTGTATCATGTAATTAAAAGCTGTTAGTATTTCAAATTATCTTCTGGTCTCTTTCGGGTGCCAAAACAGCCTCATAGTACACCCACTTATTTTTTTACCACTACAGTACTGGATGGAACCATTGATAATGTAACTGCTGTGTGCAAAACATGCAAAGGTGACATCAAATTTTCAGGGGGAACGTTAAATCTGATCGCTCATATGTGGCGACACCACACGAAACTTTTTTTGTCAGACCACATGCGTGTCACAAACTGAAACTAGTGAAACTGAAACTAAGGCATCTAGATAAAGTCAGAGTGTCCTCAACAAAAACATTTGATCTCACTGGCTGGTTTGGGTGGAAGTTGCAAGAAAAGTCCATCACATGCACAAGAAATTACAGTACTGACAAAATTCTAAGATTCGTCATTAAGGATTTAGGTTCTTTCTCTATCATAAACTCTCCTACACCATTCTTGATAGGAAGATGTTTTCTGAAGCAATCATCCCAAGGATGTACCAGGAGACAAAAAAAAACAACGATTTTACTGGTGTTGATTTCTCTTTTTGAAATAAAGAATAAATACATGTACTGTCAGGAACAGGCTCATTTTTAATTTATATATCTATATCTTCTTATCTATATCTATCTATATTTTAATTTAATATATCGCAATACATAAAATCTAGGCAGTACCCACCAGTAGTAGTCAGTAACAGTTACTTTTGTATATATTTGTAAATATGGACTCACCCTATAAACTTTCCATTCCAAAAACTAACACTTGCATCAGATTAGATCTGCTCTTTAATCTGCAGCTAAATAGGAGTGATCACACCTTGGGGAGCTGTTACACCAAGTGGACTGACATAAATCATAGTTCCAACACGAGACATGTCAATTGAAGCAAAGAAGAGGATTATCAAACTTCTTAAAGAAGGTAAATCATCACGCAATGTTGCAAAAGATGTTGGTTGTTCCCAGTCAGCGGTGTCTAAAATCTGGACCAAGTACAAGCAACATGGGAAGGTTGTTAAAGGCAAGCATACTGGTAGACCAAGGAAGACATCAAAGCATCAAGACAAAAAGCTTAAAGCAATGTCTTGAAAACAGAAAATGTACAGCAAAACAAATGAGGAACAAATGGGAGGAAACCGAAGTCAACGTCTGTGACCGAACTGTAAGAAACCACCGAAAGAAAATGGAATTTACATACAGAAAAGACATCATCAAAAACAAGGTTACAATGGGCCAACGAAAAGCAATCATGGACTGTGGATGACTGGATGGAAGTCATATTCAGTGATGAATCGCGACTCTGCATTGGGCAAGGAGATGAAAGTTGGAATTTTTGTTTGGTGCCGTTACAATAAGATTCATGAAGACGACTGCCTGAAGAAAACATGCTGTTCTCTATGTAAATCCCATTTCCTTTAGGCAGTTTCTTACAGTTCTGTCACAGACTTTTGACTCCAGTTTCCTCTCATTTGTTCCTCTTTTTTTTTTTTTTTTTTTTTTTTTTTTTTTGCTGTACATTTTCTGCTTTCAAGGCATATTGTTTTAAGTTTTTTGTTTTGATGCTTTGGTGTGTTCCTTGGTCTACCAGTATGCTTGCCTTTAACAACCTTCCCATGTTGTTTGTACTTGGTCCATATTTTAGACACCACTGACTGGGAACAACCATCGTGATTGCGTGATGCAAAATTGCATGATGATTTGCCTTCTTTAAGAAGTTTGATAATTCTCTCCTTTGTTTCAATTGTCATCTCTCGTGTTGGAGCCATGATTCATGTCAGTCTACTTGATGCAACAGCTCTCTGAGGTGTGATCACTCCTGCTTCACTGCAGACTAACGAGCAGGTCTAATCTGATGCAGGTATTGGTTTTGGGAATGGAAAGTTTACAGGGTGATTCCATATTTTTTTCCTCAAATTTGAGTGATTCCATTATTTATGCCCCCACCCTCACTGACTACCATATTTTTTCTTGATTTCTTTCAGTGTTTCTTAAAGCCAGAAAGTTTCTATTTGAAATGACTTTAGTTTTGTGTCATGTCTGTGATCTGCTATTTTTTCTGCAAAATTAAACAACTGAATGAACATCCTACAAGGCTGGTGATTGCATAATTTTTGCCAAGGCTTGGATGATTAAAAACAAACTTGACCTTGAAAGAGCTGTAGAGAAGCAGTTATGTTCATATCTATATAGGAATAACATTCATGCAATGTATTAATCAGGATTTAAGACTGATCATAACACAGAGACAGCCCTCCTTAAGATTTAAAATTAATTTCTACTGGCCTCTGACCAGGGCTCTGTTTTCTTGCATGTTTCCCTTTAAATTGGTGCACCTTTTACACTGTTGTTCAAACCAATCTCATTAATAAACAGCGAGATTAAAAAACACTCGTTGAGTTAAGCAAATGATGAGGAGACTGTTTAGATCTCAATCAACTGACCATTATCAGTGTTAGGATGCAAATGGTGATTTCTCTGTACTTAAAAAGTTTGGTGTTCCACAAGGTTCTGTTCTAGATCTGTTTTTTTTTTTTTCTTCTTCTTTACCAGGTTCCTTTGTATAATATTATGATCATGGTATTTTCCTCCCACTGTTATGCTGATAACATAGCTTTGTATAATTTTGCAAAGTCAGATGAGAGACACTAGTTTAATAAAGTTAAGAATTGTGTAAAGGACTTTAGACACTATATGCTTACTAACTTCCTTTAGTTAAATTTTGATTACACAGAAATATTTGTACTAAGACCTCCGGCAGCTAGGAATAAGCTTTCTGAGTATGTAGACACTTTGAATGGTGTTTCAGTTTCTTCAAATGTAGGAATAAAGAACCATGGTATGATTACTTACCCCAGTCTTTGATCACAATCATGTTGTTAAAATAAGAAATATGATGTCATTGCATGATGAAGAAAACACCTGTTCAAGCCTTTGTTGCCTCATGATTATGTTGTGATGCACAAACAAGCTGCAATTAATCTAAAATGCACTGGCAAGTGTCTTTACTACAAGCAGAAGATCAACCACACTGCACTGGCTCCCAGTTAAATTTCACAAATAATATACTACTATCAACCTATAAAGCACTGAATTATTTTGTGCCACATTATCTAATTGAACTTCTTATTGCTTATCATCAACCAAGCCTTTTACGTTCAAAAGGTGCAGGCAACTTTTTTATATCTTGAATAGCGAACACTGTGGTTGCGGAGCTTTCCACAGTTATTTAACAGCCTTCCATTCAGTGTTCCGAACTCAGACACAGTCTCAATGTTTACAGCTAGGCTGAAAGTTGACTTATTTAGGCAGGCATTGCTGTCACTCTCCCACTCTCACATGCTCACGCAGGTCTGCTGATATTGGAGTATCTGGGTGACTTTTGTCACAGGATCTTGACTGTATATTTTCTGGTTTTCTCTTTTTAGTAATGTTGTCATAGTCAGCCATGTAAAAGCTCACAACTTGGTATAAATAAATGAAAAAAAAAAACAGCATATTACTATTTCAGATAAAGTCTCAAGTCTGAGAACATGTGAGAATAGCATGTGACCATCAGGCCAAAAATTTAAACCTCCTCATGAAATATAATAATTTTCTTTAGCTTATAATATGGTGAGACTGAGAATACTTTCTTTTCTAAGTTCTGGTAATGTTTCTGTGGATAGCGTGCTGGAACTAGAGATGTTTGTAGATCTAGCTCATTACTAATATTAAACACTGTTGTGGTTTTTCTTTTAATATTTTAAAGACATTTGAATTTCTCTTTGTGTGGACTTTTAGTGCTGCTTAAGCCGGAAACATAAATCACTCTCACTCACCAGTAGTTATTTATTTTCCTTTCTATTTTTGCTGTATTAAAAGTTAGTAATTGTTCAAAAATATTTTAACATTGGTTTCATTAACTTTAGTGTAGCACATAATCCTCACCGCACACCAGTACCCTCTAAATTATTAAAAATTCATTATTCATTTTTACCAAGACATAGTTAATTTTTGAACAGCCATTATTATTTTAAAAATAGGTTATAGACAATTTATTATGTGAATGCTCTTAAAATTACTATTTTTCTATATTTCTATTTAAATGACTTTTCTATTAGTAAAATATTAGACTTTTAATTTTTAATTTTTACATTTCATTTTGAGTCCCTTTCTAGAAAGAACTATTTTATGTGAAAACATTTTCCTGATGGGCAGTAGTGGCCTGGTGGTGAAGGTGCTGGATCACTGATCTTAATGTTGGGGGTTCAAGCCCCACTCTCAACGGTTTGTCACTTCCCCCCCGCCCCCCGCCCCCCTCACCCCCACCCCCAGGATTGTGCAGGTTGTTCTCTGGGAATTACAGTTTCCCCCAATGGTCAAAAGGTTTGCACATTAATCTTAATGGCTAATCAAAGTTGAAAGAGTGTGAGCATGGCTGGCTGTGGTCCTCTGACGGATTGATACATTGTTCAGGGTGAACAATGCCTGTACAAAGAGTCCGTTGAGATAGGCTCAAGCCCCTCTGAAACCTCTGTCGTATTATTCATTCATTCATGTTTGGAACTGCTTAATCCTAATTACAGTCGCAAGAAGCTGGTGCCCATCTCAGCTCACTCTGGGTGAGGGCAAAGTACCCCTGGAGGGCTCGCCAGGACATTGCAGGGTTAGAAACACACTGATGGCTATGCAGCTACTCTTGGTAAAAGTCAGCAATGGTACTTTTACATGAACCTCTCATCATTTGGGAAATTTGTGTCTCTGCCTTTTTCCTTCATTTTTTCTTCCCCACGTAACAATTTTCAATCAATATTTCAAGGAAGACTTTCTCAAACCTCATAACACTTTGCATACTTACTCCTTTGAGGTATGTCAAGACACCTATTATATTTCAGAATGTTGCATTAAGAATTTATAGATTAATTAGCACTGATGTCGATAAGCTGATGCAGCAGGTGCTCAATCTACACTCTATGTTGGTGGACTGTACCATTTGAGTTTTAAGCATAGTGATAGAGCTTCTCTCTGAAATGTAGGCTTCTATTTGATGCAGTAATGACCAACTTGCCTGAATGACTATCGCCCTATTGCACATACACCCATTGTGGTGAAGTGCTTTGGGCGACTCGTCTTGGCACACCTCAAGCAAAGTCTGCCTCCCACACAAAACCCACATCAATTTGTTTACCAATGCAACAGGAATACAGAAGATACTGTATCCACAGCACTGCACTATGTTTACTCACACCTGGACAACAAGAACATGCAGGCAAGAAGCTGTTTGTTGAATTCAGCTCAGCATTCAACACAGTCATTCCCTCCAAGTTAACCAGGAAACTTGAAGATCTTGGAATTAACACCTTCCCCTGCAACTGGATCATGGGCTTTCTAACAAACATCAGTTTGTCACGTCATGCCATAACTGTTACTCCACAATTATACTCAACACTGGTGTACCTCAGGGCTGTGTGCTAAGCCCATTCCTCTACTCTTCACTTATGACTGTAGGCCAGTGCTTCTCAATTATTTTCTGTGGCGGCCCCTCTAGGAAGAACACCCCCCCCCAATGAGCGACTATAAATAGTATTATTTGTCTATAAAATTGTTATTAGTACACTTTTGCATAACGTATCCTTATTAATATTAAAAACAAAAAAGAAATATAGTTCAATTTACAATAAAGAAAAACTTCATTAACATTGTTTTTTAATCTGTAACAAAAAAAAGATTTAAAGTGCACTATTTAAACTCATTCAACTTATTTAAACCCATTCAACTTATTTGTGTCTTAATATGTCCATCTCTCTCCACCTTTTTCTTCATTCCTTTTACAAATTTTTCAGTGTTTTCTTCAGGGGTTGTTAACTGCACATGCAAAAAAACACTACACCATAGCCCGACAATGAGAGCACCACTGCCAACTACTGGAATGGAGGAGCAATTACACTTAATTGTCACACACACACACACACACACACACACACACACACACACACACACACACACACACACACACACACACACACACCCCGGCATCATACCGCACCCCCCAAGAGGGGTGCACCCCACTATTTGAGAAGCACTGCAATATGCCTATGTATGGATTCAGCTCCATCATAAACTTTGCAGAAGACATCACAATGATTTGGCTCATCAGTGACAATCATGAGTCTCACTACAGGGCAGAGGTGAAGCAAGTAGCTGCATAGTCTGCTGACAACAATCTGCTCCTGAACACCAGCAAAACCAAGGAGCTCAGTGTGGACTTCAGGAAGGAAAAAGGGGACACTCCTGGCCGTATCTATATCAACAGCATGGATGTTAAATGTGTCTCCAGCTTCCAATTCCTCGGGAGCCACATCTCAGAAAACCTGTCCTGGTGAACCAATATGTCCAGCCTGATTAAAAAGGCCCATCAGCGCATAGTAGTTCACTGGTGTCATAAATACATTAAGTATTCCATATTCATAAATGGTAGGTAACCTAAAAGGAACAGATGTGAGTGAATTCATGTAATATATTTATATTTCTTAAGTGTCTGTGATTGGGCAGTGGTGGCCTGGTGGTAAAAGGTACTGGATTGCTAATCCTAAGGTTGGGGGTTCGAGTCCCACTTTCCACAAGGTTGTCACTGTCCCCCCAGTGTAGCTAACTGGATTATCAAAGGCCAGCCATGTCTCTCACTGTCTATAGTGAGAGATTCATGTAAAAGAACCATTACTGACTTTCGACAAGAGTAGTTGCAAAGCCATCAGCGTGTTTCTGCGCCTTGCTAAGGATTGTGTCAGGAAGGGCATCTGACGTAAAACCCTATGCCAAATCAAATATGCAAATCACAGATTTGCAGTGGCGATCCCGGAGAAAAAGGGAACAGCCAAAAGGAAAAGAAGAAGGTGCCTGTGATTACAGATCGTGGTGCATTCAATCACATTCATATGCCGTCACTCATTATCTGCACTATAAAAATTGCAACTTGTCAGTTACACATTTTTCAGTGGCACAATTGGCTTGCACTTTTGACGACTGTCATACCAATGCTGAGAGTTAAAAAAAATCACGACTAGTCCTTACTCACTTTTGATTCCAATAATGGACATGCATGGGAAAGACACGATCATGCCATTACCTTGTGGACGACTTATCTCTCTTTGTCTTACACAACCTGCTGAACTGAAGAATTTAATTGTATACTAGTGAAACCTTTATAATGTTTTAAACTCAGCTGATGATTCCTTGAGTGCAAAATGAACATTGCATTTTGTTACTCCTTTCTCTCGTTGGGTCTTTGGTGCTCCTACTTTCACCCAAATAGTAACTAGATGAAACGCTTTCTCCTTGTCTTACAGTTTTAGGCCCATGGTTAGTACACTCCTTGGAATAGACCTCTTGTTTTTTTTTTAAATATTAATCTATACAAAACAGGTTAGCTACATATAATATCTAAGTGTTTTATTATGTTATCTATAGCACTCAGACTTATACACTATTAATATGTCTTTTGCTTTAGCTTTAACTTCTATGGATGAATATTTATGAACTATAATGGAGAACCAAACAAACAAACATAAAAGCCTCATTGACTAAACCTCAGGGAAGATTGCTAGCAAGGTAAGCCACTAAACGGCTTTTTATTGACTAGCAATTGCATTAGATAGTGTGTGGAACCCATTATGTGTTTCCTTGTAGAGTACATTTATGAAGTGAGTTGGAAGCTACAGCTCACTGGTTGGACGATTCCATTGCTATAGAAACAACCATTAAAAAAAGTTTATGTTGTAAAGCTTTTTCCACCCTTGTTATGGTGTAATGTGTTTAATGTTCGCAAGAAAATACTGAAATAAAAGTGCTACTTTATGTTGATGGAGCAAAAAAAACACAAATTATTTACAAAATTTATGGAAGACTTAGTTCATGATTTGATGCATGTTCTGTATTTGATTTGTTGTCTTGTTGTTCTGGTTTGTGAGTTTGTTTATTACTGCAAATACATCGAGTGCTCAGAAGTGTTCCAGAAATGGTTACTGAATGGGGAACTACACTGTGAAAACTTCAGCAAACATTCATACCAAAGAACCTACATCCCTGAACTTATCTACTACAAATAATTCATTCATTAATGCATTTGACAATTCACTAATCCTACAGGAGGAGTGACCTTTCCAGGGGCTGGATTAGCAATCCCGAGGTTGGGGGTTCAAGCCCCACTGTGAACAGTTATCACTGTTCTCTCCATGCTTGTGTGGGTTTCCTCTGCATGCTCCAGTTTCCTCCCACAGTCCAAAAATATGCCAGTAGGTTAACTGACTGTTCTAAAGCACCCCTAGATCTGAGTGTGAGAGTAAGTGTGAATGGTTGTGTGAGTGTGGCTACGTGATGGCCTGGTAAGATGTTCAGGGTGTACCCCCACTCACCCAGAGTCAGCTACGATGGGCACCAGCCTACCCACGACTGAAATTAGGATTAAGCAGTTCAGAAAATTAATGACATATTCCCCAAAATGCTGAATAATAATAATAATTATTATTATTATTATTATTATTATTATAATAATAATAATAATAATAATAATAATAATAATAATAATAATAATAATAATAATTAATGCATTCATTCGTTTTCTGAACCATTTAATCCTAATTAGGGTCGATTGGAAACTGGCACCTATCGCTGTCAACTCCGGGCGAGGGCGGGGTACACCGTGGACAGATCACCAAGCCATCATAGAGCATAATAATAATAATAATAATAATAATAATAAAAATAATAATAATAATAATAACAGAGATGATAACAGTCTAAATGCTGTGTAGCCTCTTCAAAACAAAGATATAATTGTAGTATTTGTTGAAAAATATTTTAAATAACACGGAGCCTAATGTAGCACCATAATCTGTCAGTTATCACTCAGAAGATATTTAAGACCATCGGGGTAAACATAGTTCCCGCCAGTCTCCCCTAGATGATCCTTGGTCACTTTAAATCCTCATGCCTTACAATAAAAGTTGCAGAAATACCACCAAGCCACTCATCAGAGCAAAGTCATTTAAACGACTCTAACCCTTGTATTGATATCATCGTACTCACCCAAGAGTTTTCTCCAATCGGCTTGCAGGTGAACCCACAATCTCGCCCAGTGTGCAAAACATCTGCCCAAGAAAATCCTGGAGAAACAATGGAGGGATGGGGAGGAAAACAGGGTGGTGGACATATATACACAGCAGATGAGATACAGGAGTTAAAGAGATTCCCAATTTCCCCACAGCTCTCTACTCTATCTACAATAGTAAAACAAAAAAACAAAAAGCAAGGCTTTAGACGTACGTTGAACTCTGAGGGCTTCCGTGAAGGAGGGCAGGCAGCCATGTTAACAACAGAGCACAGCATGTAACAGAAAACATAAGACACAAACAAAACGGTGGCCACACCACGGCCAGGAGACACCATTACTGTACAACCGATGACATTCAAATCAGGACAGAGGAAATGAGGTAAACTGTTGTCGGTGAAAGCCAAACATGCATCCATTGAGATGGGAACAGAACGATGTGGAGAAAAACTTGCAAGTCAAAATGTATCCAAATATATAGTATGTTCATCTAGGATGACTCTATTGAGTACTTTTTGCTTCCACTAGTGTCTAAGCAACCATTTGTTTCTGAATTACACATATAAGTAGAATAGGTTATAGAAAGCGTTTAATTTACGGTATGGGTGTGGATTCAAAAAGCATCAATGATCAGCATACATGTCTATACCTTAGACCAGGGGTGCTCAATCCTGCTCCTGGAGATCTACCTCCCAGAAGACATTCACTCCAACCCTAATCACGCCCACCTAACCATCCAATCATCTCATCAAGACCTGACTGGATCTTACATGTCACATGGGCCACATTAGGGTTGGAGATAAAGTCATCCGGAAGGTAGATCTCCAGGAGCAGGATTGAGCACCCCTGCCTTAGACCATATACTTAAAGGGGCCCATTCACATACTAGGAATATTCAATATACATGTAATACAATGGTATCTCTTGGAAATAAAAATCAAATCAGGCACAATGCCTTTCTGAAACCAATTGCTTACTCCTGTGCGTGGGTGTCAGTGGCCCCTGCACCCACATGATATTAGTAATCATCATCATCTTCAGACAAGAGCAGAACACAAATGTGGCGCTCGTCAGCACAGACATGGATGATGTAAGTGACAAACTTGGCAATTTTAATTAATTTCGAACTTGGTGTGTGTGTGTGTGTGTGTGTGTGTGTGTGTGTGTGTGTGTGTGTGTGTGTGTGTGTGTGTGTGTGTGTGTGTGTGTGTGTGTTTTGGGGGAGGTGACAGTAAAATATTTCTATACTAGTTTTATGTCTCTTGAAATCGTATGCCTTCTTCTGATCATGTGATCTCAATCTTTTCCAACTTCAACAAATCAATGTTGCACTGACATGTTATCATGTAATACTCAGTCTTTTTAATGTTATTATAAATGACAAAGAACCAAAACAAGATGTGAAACAGGGGAATTAAAGCTAATAAGCCTGTGATCTGTGGTGATTTCACTGGGAAACCAATCCCAATTCCACCATGCTGCTACTATTCAGCCCTTGAGTGAAGCCCTTAACCCTCGGTTGCTTAGTCGTGTAAAACTGATAAATGTATGTGGGATAAGAGTGTCTGCCAAATGCCATAAATGGCTATAAAGGCTATAAATAAATGTTTGTAGGCTAATCTGTAGTGAATGGACACCTTTTAGGACAGAAGAACGTAGGTGGATTAAATTGTTAAATACTTATATGAAGTAATCATAAATGATTTTTAAATGTTCAGTTACAATCAACATTATATTTGGATACTGGTGATTATTTTTGATTTGCATTTATAACGTCTCCACATGTTGGGATGAGTGGTACTCACATGCTTTGAGAGATCTGGACTTTTAGAGTCAACATCATATCTGAAATAAAATAACTATAATAATTATAATAATAATGTATCATTTAAAATTAGCATCTTTGACTTCTCTCTGTGTTCGTAGTGTTTCTATTCCATATTCCTTTTCATAGTAGTTATATCCACAGGATAATAATATAAAAGAAAAGACACGTAGAAGATTAAAAATCAGGACAGATCAAATCAGTTAGGGTCAAATATTTGAATGGATTAGTTTTACCTCTGGGTTAATTGAGAGTTTGAACTAAGGATGATGTCTTTCTTCTTACACAAAGACATTTGGCAGCAGGTCATAAAATAGAGCACCGTAGGTTTATTAAGAAAGGCTATAAAAGCAGCTTTTAGTGGGATTTTAAAGGCTTTTTTAAATCTTCAGAGTGAAATCGGTGTGCAAAGAGGCTGCATCCGGAGTAAATATGGGGGGGGGGGGGTAAAAAAAACAGAGTAAACTCCATTTAACCTCAAGAAACTTAAAAGTGAGGCAGGACTGCAGTGTCGTGGTCAGGACGTCCGCTTCACATGAAGGAGGTTCTTAGGTCGAGACCTGTTCTCAGCGAGGGTGTGTTTATGTGGCGTTTGCATTTCTCTCCCTGTGCTTGTGCGGGTTTCCTCTGGATACTCTGCTTTCATCCCACAGTCGAAAGACATGAGTTTTAAGTTAATTGTCAGTTTCAATTTGTCCTTATGTGTGAGTTGGGCAACGGTAGCCTGGTGGTAATGTCGGCTGGATCACTGAACCTAAGGTTGGGGGTTCAAGCCCCACTCTCAACAAGTTGCCACTGTTGCCCCCAAAGTGTATCTAACTGAGTTATCAAAGGCCGGCCATGTCTCTAACTGTCTGTGGTGAGAGGTTCATGTAAATGAACCATTGCTGACTTTCATCCAGAGTAGCTGCATAACCGTCAGCGTGTTTCTAATCGGGAGTCGGAGTCCCCTGAGGCAGTTCATTCATAGCAACATTCTGGCAACTCCTGCAGTGGCACTGGAACCCAGTCGTATTGGCTTCTGCCCTTCCATTGGATCCTTTCGGTGGCGCCTAGAGGGGGGACTTGCTGATTGGGTAACAGCCAGTCCTCCGTACTTCCTACCCAGGTTCTGCGCACTGGAGAGTATCACCAGCCAGGATACCAGCCAGAGCACAGCTCCATAGTTCTTCGAGACTGATGGAGGCCTACTACTATTAAGTGTGAGTGCGAATGATTTTGTGTGTGTGTGTGTGTGTGTGTGTGTTGCCTGCAGATAGTCTGATAAACTATTCAGGGTGCAAACCACCTTTGCCCAATGTAAGATGAGATAGGCTCCAGCCTCTCAGTGCCCTACTAGTAGGACTAAGTGGTTCGACAAAAAAAAGAGTGCTTTAAAAGTTACTGGTGTATATTTGTTAGTCTTTCAGCTTGCAAAACAAGAGAAGTTGAGAATTTTTGAATCCAATATGAATTAGAAATGGATTGACACTCCTGAGATCTTGTGGGTCTGAACAGTTTTCACAGATTGATCGCATTGCAAACCCCTAACAGACCTAATGTATAATCCCAATTTATGTCTCATATCCTTTGTAAATCAAAATTCCTTCTATATGAATGTTTAAACTTAGAGACGTGGTGCAAAAGATTAAAAAAAACTGTACAAAAGGAACTCACAAGTCAAATCGAAGGTTCTGTTTCTCTTCGAAGAAGTAGTCAAGGATGAACTTTCTAACAAAGTCCGGATTTAGCGTGTTGTCAATCACCTCGGTTCTGCCAAACTGGAGAATGAATGGAGGGCAGCAGGGAAAGGATGACAGAGAGAAGTGAGAAGAGAAAACAGAGACAGTAGAGAGAAAGCAGAGAAAATGAGGAAAAAGAAGCACAGAGGTGAGATTCTGGGGAACAAGGTGTTAATCACAGGAAATTATTTTCTTCTCCACAATTACAAGGCAGTTTAAGTACTTTTTTCTTGCCCTCCGAATCATCCTCTCTTTATCCCTTCTTCCTGTGAGACAGCATGAGTTGCCGGAGCACAATTGGCCGGAGGCAGATCACAGTCCTGTGTTCCAGGGCTAATTACAGCTATGAGCCCCCTCATCGAGCTCAAGAGCACAAGAGATTGGTGACAATTACACCTGTTTAATTAGAGCCTCATTCGACTAATACTGGCCCTAAATTCCAGCAAAACGCAGCTTGGAATGTGCTACTCCCATTATTTTGCCACACTTGTCTTGGCAAACTTGACAAAATAATTGGATCGAGTCCATTCCCTACAAAATACCACCAGGATCACTGAAAGGAATTTCTAATATATTTACGGGATCGCCCAAGCTTTACCCGCTAACACTCAGCATAGTTAGTTTCCAGAAGATTATCATAAATTACTTATTGTGAGGCAAATATCTTAATTTAGTGTATCATAATTAAAAAGAATGAAAAAACCACCAGTATCTTAGAGTGTGCCGATGTTATCCAGGGTCATTAGGAAGTTCATTTTTATGTCATCTGATTATATAGCTTTAATGAGATCATGTAATCAGAGTGCCTTCAGGTCATTACTCCACATGTTATACATCTCTTAGGCTAGTATCTCACAGAGCAGCTAATGCTGACAAATGTACCAAATTTTGGGTTTCGTCTGGGTTTGTAAAAGATTGCAGAACACTTCACAAACAGCTTTTAGGGCCACAAACATTTTTTTAGGAAAATTAATCTTTCCACAAGCAGTGGAAAGCATTTGCAAAGATTTACAACATGGATAGCTAGAGTTCTTTTTTGTGGGGTTTTTTTTGTGTGTGTGTGTGTGTGTGTGTGTGTGTGTGTGTGTGTGTGTGTGCGTGTGTGTGTGTGTGTGTGTGTGTTTTGTTTTTTTGTTGGGTTTTTTTTATATATAGATCTTATAGGTTCAACCAACAGGGTGGTTCACTTCCAAGAATTTCCTGACATTCCCCTGGAATTTTACCATGATTTGCCAAAAGGTCCCAAATGTAAAAAAACAGGGGTAAAAAAAGTGGCTAATAATTTCTAACATCACAATCATTGCTAAATGTCATAAACGATAGAGGCAAACCTTGGACTTTGGACAACAGTTATCATAAAAGTCGGCAAATCCATTCATTCATTTTCTGAACCATTTAATTAGGGTCGCAGGGAGGCTGGTGCCCATCTCAGCCAACCCTGGGCGATGGTGGAGTACACCCTGGACAGCTCAGCAGAAACGTGCTGACAGCTACTCTTGATGAGCTTCAGCAATGGTTCTTTTACATGAACCTCTCATAATAGACAGTGAGAGACATGGCCGGCCTTTGATAACCCAGTTAGCTGCACTGCGTTGACAGTAACAACCTGTTGAGGTTGGGACTTGAACCCCCAACCTTGGGATCAAGTGATTATACCACCTTTAACACCAGTCTACCACTGCCACAGTTGGCCAATCCAAAAATCAAAATGTTTGTCGGCATTTGCTACACGGTGAAATACAGGCTTATAAACCGTAAAGCTCAAAAGTTGGAATGTTTTTTTGTTTTGTTTTGTTTTTAGTTCAGGTCCTTGGTCACCCTGAGGATGATTCATCTGTACTTTCTCTGTACAAATGGCAACCTTTGCATTTATTTGTAACCTTCCATTAAGTGCAGCAAAATGTCTGTAGAATTACCAATGGAGAAAAAACATGTATAATAACCCTTCATTTACACAGTGATGTGCCCATGCTAGAGTACACAGTGTGATTCCTCCATGTGAGTCCCATTCCGTTTTCTGTCTGACACAAACACTTATTTATTGTTTTTCCCACCCCAATAACATCTACTGTGATCTCTGTGCATAAAAACACCTTATTTTTGTTGTTGTTGTTTTACATCACTAATAAACATAGCAAATAAAATATTGTTCCATGCACATTGAATGCCTTAAGTATACGGACACCTGACCTTCCAACCCACATATTGTTCTTCCTCAAAGTTTATCTTCTGTAATCACTTAATCCTAATTAGGGTCACAAGGAGGCTGATGCCCATCCCAGCCAACTACAGGCAAAGGCAGAGTACACCCTGGACAGCTCACTAGGCCACCACAGGGCAAAAAACACGCTGACACCTATGCAGCTCCTCTTGTCAAAAGTCAGCAATGGTTCTTTTACATGAACCTCTCACCATAGACAGTGAGCGACATGACTGGCATTTGATAACCCAGTTAGCTGCACTGGGGAGAGGGATAATGACAACCTGCTGAGGGTGGGCCTTGAACCCCCAACCTTAGGATCAGTGATTCAGCACCTTTACCATCAGGCCAGCACTGCCCTTTCGTCTCCAAAGTGTTATCTAATAGTTAAAGTTAAAAGTACTCTGTATAAGAAGTTTTCAGGGAAATACATTTGACAGACTGTAGTGTTAATGTTAAGTTGAAATACAAGTAACTAGTCATAGAACATTGGGTTGCCATCAGCATGTTTCTGCCCTGCAATGGCCTGGGAAGCTGTCTAGGGCATACTCTGACCTTGCCCTGAGTCCGGTGAACTGAGCGCCAGCCTCCCCACAACCTTAATTAGGATTAAATGGTTCAGAAAATGAATGATGAATAATTATATGAGCAGCTAATCAATAACTGTTGGGTTGAGTGAACTATGCTATTCAGTAACAGCTACCCAGCCTGACGCACATAATTGTACTGATATTACAACAGAACATGATTAGCAAACTCAACCAAGCTTGTAGCGGAAGTGGTGGCCTGGTGGAAAAGGTGCTGGATCATTGATCCTAAGGTTGGGGGTTCAAGCCCGAGTGACCTCTCACTGTCTAAAATGGGAGGTTCATGTAAATAAAAACCCATTGCTGACTTTCAACAAGAGTAGCTGCATAGCCATTAGTATGAGTCTGCACTGGAATGGCCTGGTGAGCCGTCCTGGGTGTGACTCTGCCCTCACCTGGAGTCAGCTGGGATGGGTGCCAACCCTAATTAGGATTAAGCAGTTACAGAAAATGAATGAATCAACATTGTTATAGTTAATTTTCATAGATTTTAAAAAGACATGGTCTTATATACAGTTGTGTTCATCCAGCAGTAAATACTGGGACGGTAACCCTTGATGGACTAACATTCCATCCAGGATGACTTCACACTACAGCACCGAAGATAAACTCGGGGCTGGGATCAGGTGTAAAAGACCAACAGACCTTACCTTACATATAATGCTTTACACCCAATAAAGAATTATATCTCCACTAATTATGTTTGCTTCCATAAAAAGCAAGATGAATGTGGTTTCTTTTAAAGAAGTCCTCACAGTCAGTGTATAACCCCAATCCTACCTCTGCAGCATAACACTGTGGGGAGGAACATACACACACTCAACGTTGCTATTTAAATCATTTCACTTGCACAGTTGCACGTAGTCTTTCGATTTCTTATTGTGGAAAAGATAATAATCAGAGAATAAACAGTAATGCTGTGGTAAGTACCACACCATGTAGAACACTGTGCTCACGACAACCTCTGAGCGAAAACCTCCTCTGTATTAAGGCAGTGTTTATTATTGTGTAATTGTTGGTGTAGGCTTGTAATTGCATCTTCTAATTACTCATACAAACATTCAGACTTGGAGAATTGCAGTGTGAAGTGGCAGTACAAATCGCTTCAGCTATGGAAAATCATATACAGTATACATATATATCTTCTTTTCTTCTTCTTCTTCTTTTCTTTTCAGCTTTTCCCTTCAGGGGTCGCCACAGCGAATCATCTGCCTCCATCTCACCCTATCCTCTGCATCTTCTACTCTTACTCCAACTACCTTCATGTCCTCCTTCACCACATCCATAAATCTTCTCTTTGGCCTTCTTCTAGGCCTTCTGCCTGTTAGTTCCAACCTCAGAATCCTACTACCAATATACTCACTATACCTCCTCTGCACATGTCTAAACCATCTCAATCGAGCCTCTCTGATTTTATCTCCAAAACCTCTTACATGTGCTGTCCCTCTGATGTACTCATTCCTGAGCCTATCCTTCCTCATTACTCCCAAAGAGAACCTCAAGATTTTCATCTCTGCTACCCCCAGCTCTGCCTCCTGTCTTTTCCTCAGTGCCACTGTTTTTAATCCATACAACATCGCTGGCCTCAACACCGTCTTGTACACTTTTCCTTTCATTCTTTCCGATACCCTCCTATCACACATCACACTGGACACTTTTCTCCAACCATTCCAACCTGCCTGCCACACTTCTTCACCTCTTTTCCACACTCTCCATGCTCTGGACTGTTGAGCCTAAGCACCTAAAATCCTCCACTTTCTTTATCTCTGCCTCCTATAACCTCACTGTTCCTCTTGGGTCCTTGTCGTTCACACACATATATTCTGTTTTACTGTGGCTAACCTTCATTCCTCTCCTTTCCAGGGCATACCTCCACCTCTCTAGATTTTCCTGTATTTGTTCTCTGCTCTCACTACAGATCACAATGTCATCTGCAAACATCATAGTCCATTGAGATTCTTGTCTGACCTCATCTGTCAGCCTGTCCATCACCATAGCAAACAAGAAGGGGCTCAGAGCTGACCCTTGATGCAGTCCCACTTCCACCGTGAACTCTTTTGTCACACTGACAGCACACCTCACCACTGTCTTACAACTCTCACACATGTCCTGTACCACTCTAACATACTTCTCAGCCACTCCAGACTTCCTCATGCAATACCACAGTTCCTCTCTTGGCACCCTGTCAGATGCTTTTTTCAGATCCACAAAGACACAATGCAGCTCCCTCTGGCCTTCTCTGTACTTTTCTATGAACATCCTCAAAGCAAACACTGCATTTGTGCCGCTCTTTCTTGGCATGAAACCACATTGTTTTTCACAAATGCTGACCTTTGCCTTTAGTCTAGCTGCCACTATTCTTTCCCATAACTTCATCGTATGGCTCATCAACTTTATCCACAACTCTGCACGTCTCCCTTGTTCTTAAAAATGGGCACCAGCACACTTCTCCATTCCTCCAACATCTGCTCACTCTCTAAGACTTTGTTGAATATTCTTGCCAGAAAATCTACTGTTACCTCGCCTAGCCAGTTCCATACCTCCACCAGTATGTCATCAGGACCAACTGCCTTTCCACTCTTCATCCTCTTCAATGCCCTCCTCACTTCACCCTTACTCATCTTTGCTACTTCCTGGTCCTCAACATTCACCTCTTCTACTCTTTTTTTCTCTCTCATTTTCCTCATTCATCAGCTCTTCAAAGTACTCTTTCCATCTTCGCAGCACACTTCTGTTATCAGTCAATACGTTTCCCACTCTGTCCTTAATCACTCTAACTTGTGCATGTCCTTCCCATCTCTATTTCTCTGTTGTGCCGACCTGTATAAATCATTTTCTCCCTCCTTACTGTCCAGCCTAACTCATACCATAGGTCCTCAAATTAAGTGGAAAAATTATTGAATATAATACATTATGTTATGGTTTGTTTTGTGAGAGACTCTGGTTTTCGTGTCTCTCTCTCTCTCTCTCTCTCTCTCTCTCTCTCTCTCTCTCTCTGCGCATTTGAGAGGGGCTTGGCTGTCACACATGGGTGGAGTGCTAAACACACCCACCTAATTCCATTTCATCATGGGCTATAAAGACGAGCAACACACTCCTCCCAGTGCTAGAAGATTGTCCCCCTTCCCTGTGATCTCTCTGTCGCTCAGCTCTGTGCTCCACCAGTTCCCTCTTTAGTTTGATTTCCGTGTTTCTCCACATCTCTAACAGTGACTACGATGTCCCCATGCTCTAGTGCCTTCCCTGTGAACAATAAAGTGCATCCATTTCCATCTCCACTCTGTGTCCTGCATTTTTGGGTCTGGCTGAATATTCCTGGCATGATAGAAGGGCGAGAAGCACTCCACCTGCGTGTGACACCAAAGCCCCTCTCCAACATGCAGAGAGAGCTAGATCCACCAAAACCAGTCTCAGAAAAGAGACCATAACTCAATAAAATAAAAACTACAGTACAGTTAAAGAATAAGGACAATAAACATAAGAATTTTAACTTTTGTGGTGATGAGTTGGCATACATAAATGCTGAAGAGGGAGAGAAGAGGAAGATTCCCTTCCATAACAGCTTCAGGTAAATCAGCCAAAGGTGATTTTTTTTTTCTCTCTTGCTACTTGCTTTGCATGGATGATTCTTCTTCAGGCTGTTCCTTTCTTTTCTTGAAGAACATTTCTAATGTGGCTTGTTTCTGCCTTCTTTTCAAAACCTTACGGAAGTGGCTCATGACCTCATCATTAACGGTGTTCACAGTGCTGCTAGCGCTTTAGCTTAGCTTTAGCACTTTAGATTAGCTTTAGCACTTTAGCTTAGCTTTAATGCTAGCTTTAGTTTTATCAGGATGATACATAGTATCAACAACTTCCGGACTTTCGGAAAGTATGCATTTCCCCTCCCTAACGGCCTCAGGATTTTTTTCCTGCTTTTTAAGCATTCAACTTCCAGATTTTCGCCAACTTCCAGAAAAAAAATCCCGGATTTTTTGGTCGAACTCCGGTTTGTTCGACCTCTAAAGCGTTCAAGTACCGAGGTACCACTGCAGTTTTGTTGGGTTGGTTTTTTTGTTTGTTTGTTTTTGTTTTTTGGGGGTTGGTTGTTGGGGTTTTTTTTGCATAATTGGCCTTGTTTTGCATAATTTTCCTTTATCTTTTCTCTATTATTCCTTAATTTCCTTATTCTTTTATTTTTTGATAAATATTTTCAAAAAACCCACGATGCACTGAAGCTACAGAAATTGAAGCACGAAGTAGCAAGTATGTGGGTGTGTGTGTGTGTGTGTGTGTGTGTGTGTGTGTGTGTGTGTGTGTGTGTGTGTGTGTGTGTGTGTGTGTGTGTGGTGTGTGTGTGTGTGTGTGTGTTTGTGATATATATATATATATATATATATATATATATATATATATATATATGATGAAAGTGTTTGTGTTGATATGACCCACCTTCCTTTTATCAGGATTTCCAATATTATCTCAGTCTGAGTAAGAATAAAGCTGTTATTATATCTGCCAATAGAGCAGGAATGGTGTTTGTGTGTACAGTGAAATGAAAATTCAATGCAATGTGAATAAGACGACTTCAACTATATGAGCTCAGCAGTGGCAGACGGCGACAAAAGTAAGTGAGTGATTTAGGAGTTGATTAGGTGCCCACACACTGTGGACTAATATAATGAGAATCGGACATGAAGCTCCTTGTCTGAGAAACCCGCCACACAAACAAATCTTTCGCCAGAAAGCTTAGCCAAGACAGTAGCTACTCTGGGTGTGCAATAAATACACGCATAAGCCAAAAACACAAGGCGGTCATATGGGCTGGAAGCAATATTTCTGCTCAAGAGAACACATGAGGTTTGTGAGCATCAAGCTGTCCATAAAAATCAGCGCCCAAAGAATGATTTCCTTGGTATAAATTTGTTTATTTTATTAGTTTTTGCTCATTAAGTTCCTGACAGTGTGCCTACTCTTATTATACACTATGATGAGAAATATAAAATAACAGGGGATTCCACTCACTTATTCACTCACTTGCCAAACTGATCAATCCTATTACACTATTTACACAAGGCAAAGGCAAGGTATACCCTGAACAGCTTTCTAAATCATTGCAGGGCAACACACACACAACCATTTACACTCACTCCTACAATAAGTTTGAAAAGCCAATTCGCCTAATATGTGCTTTTATGGAAAAATTACTGATTAGATTATTTTCTAGCAAGTGTTTTACAGTATTGCAATTTCCTCACAATTATTGGTACACAGTTAAATTACATCATTTCATTGAATGCATTATTCTAAACCTGCATTTAAAATATAATCTGAGCTGCTATGTGAAAAAATGACTGGCTTTCTGAAGAATCAAAATCAAGAATTCAATAGCACTGTGGTAAAAAGTCTACTGTAGCTCTATGATTTCATTCTATCCATAAAAGTATCACGTAGTAATATTAAAGTACTACACACACACACACACACAGACACACACACACACACACACACACCTTTTTCGATTAGGGTTATTACAGTAACCGAATATTTCATAGTCATTTTTGAACTTGAGCACTTGGTCTGAAGACACGCACATTAGGCTAACCGACTGTCCCGGACTGCCTCTAGGTGTTACTGTGAATATGAAAGTCTCCCTTCAGAACTCTGTGATCTCTCCTTTAGTCAGTGCACAAAGCCTGGGAGTTACCATGGACAATCACTTGCCCTTCTCTTCTGATCTCGCTGAGCATTCTTGAATATGATGATTTCTCCTTTGTAACATCCAAAGGCTTCACCCATTTCTTTCCACTAAGGGCAGTCAAATACGTGTTCAGTCCCTTGTTGTCAAGGCTGAGACACTACTGCAACCTAGTCCTGGCAGGTCTGCCTTTGACCTCTGATCCAGAAAGCAGCTTCACAGCTTGTTTTTAACCTTCCCAAGTTTTCCCACACCACTCCACTGCTATGATCTCTCCATTGGCTTCCTGTAGCTGCTCCCATTGCATTCAAAAAATTAATGCTTCACTATAACGCCAAAAATGTACCTGCACCCTCCTCCCTTAAAGCACTTATCACACTCCACCACTGCTAGACTAGTACCTCCTTCTATTAAGGAACAAAGGAAAAAATGTGTCTAAATTCTTCTCTGTTCTGGCTTCAAGGGGTGAAATGACTTCCTCTGGATTGCCAGACAACTGAGAGCTGAGTCACTGGGTATCTTCAAATGACGGCAACTCAGACAACACCTACCTACTGGGTTTTTACTGATTTACTGAGTCCTGATGAACCAGTATAAGAATATATTCACTATAGTGACTTTAAAGCACTTCTGTAAGTCGTTCAGGATAAGAATGTCTGCTAAATACTGTATATGTAAATATAAACATACATTAATTGTTGTGTGTATTGGCAATGTGACAGTCTGGTGAGCTGAACAGGGTGTGTCCTGCCTTCACCCACTGTCGGTTGAAATAGATGCCAACCTCCACATGACATTTGGTGATTTGGTGAGATGAGTGAAGACCTGAATAAATCAATATCAAAATTTACTCTGATTTAGGGTTATTTAACTAGAAAGAGTGGTTGAACTATCTGTACTCTGGCATGATAAGTGCTTTGAGTTTCTTCCATTATTATTTTTTAAAGTCCAGCTTCAGCTATCTGAAAAGGCAGCTATAAATAATATTTACAGAAAATGCAGTTGAACACAGGTTCAAAACATTCTTCCAGCTATGTGTCTTCCTCGCATTTCTCTGCTATTTTACCTTCAGAAACAAAACTATAGCTGATGCAGCTCCACTTTGGCACCTGACAAGACTACTTAAAGTATTGAACCATTATAACATGGAGCTGTCCATACTTTACATCTTGCCAGACTGTTCGAACAAGAAGTTGGTCTGTTGCACAGGGACTGCACAGACAGTTGTCAGGGTTACAGGGAAGAAGACCTCAAAATAAATGTTCTTTATAGCTGTGGATTATGAAACAAAATAGAAAAGGTCATGATCGTCAGAAAAAACAAGAAACATCAGCTCATTTGCATATTTATAGCTAGTGAAGCTGCACTGTGTCAGTGATTAGACCTAGCATTAATAATCACCTCTTGCTTTCCATTGTGTGTGTGTGTGTGTGTGTGTGTGTGTGTGTGTGTGTGTGTGTGTGTGTGTGTGTGCCAAAACTATAAGTGCATTTGCACCAGACTGGAAAAAAAATAAACAAAGCAGGCAAAAAAATTCACGCAAAACTGACTTTTGTATCATAATATTTTGATGAAAGTTTTGGCATAAATCTCCAGATATTTGTGTAATTCTCTGAGCTATGACAAGCAACTGTGGAAATGATGACAAACAGCTCATTAAGTCAACAGTTTTCTGCTTTGATAGCTTCACTTCCTTAATGACATACCTCTCCTCTAAGTCACATTGAATGCTGACACAGTAAGAATCACAGTTGAGTCTCTATCTCTATATTTGTCATCATCATCTTCTTCCGCTTCTTCCAGGGTCGGGTATTGGGGGCAACAACCTAAGCAATGAGGTCCAGACATCCCTTTCCCTAGCCACTTCCTCCAACTCTTCCAGGAGACACCGAGGCGTAGTCCCTCCAGCGTGTTCTAGGTCGATCCCAGGGTCTCTTTCCAGTTAGACATTCCCAAAACACCACACCAAGGAGGCGTTTCAGAGGCATTCTGACCAGATGCCTGAGCCACCTCAACTGGCCCCTCGCAATGCAGAGAAGCAGCAGTTCTACTCCGAGCTCTCCCCGGATGGTAGAGCTTCTCACCTTATCTCTAAGGAGAGCCCTGCTACACGGCAACGGAAGATAATTTCAGCCACTTGTATCTGTAATATTGTGTTTTCTATCACTACCCAAAGACCGTGACCATAGCTGAGGGTTGGAACGTAGATCGACTGATAAAGTGAGAGCTTTGCCTTGCGGCTCATCTCCCTCTTCACCATGACGGACCGGCACAGGCTCCATTTTACAGCGAAGGCTGCAGCGATCCATCTGTCAGTCTTCCACTCCATCCTTCCCTTGTGAACAAGACGCCAAGATACTTAAACTCCTCCACTTGCGAGCAGGACCTCATTGGTGCATTCCATCCTTGTCCGACTGAGAAACATGGCCTCTGACTTGGAGGTGCTGATTTTCATTCAGGCCGCTTTGCACTCGACCACCGAGGAGCTTTTTTTACTACCTCAGTGACCTCCACTCCAGTGATGAGCAGACCCCCGCCCAAACCCCCAGGGTCTTCTTCCTCCACGGAGGGCATGTTGGTGGGATTGAGGAGGTCCTCAAAGTATTCCCTCCACTTCTCAACGACATCCCCAGTCGAGGTGAGCAAGGTGAGGTCCACTGTAAACAGTGTTTGTGGAGAACTGATTCCCCCTCCTGAGGAGTCAAATGGTGATCCAGAACCTTTTTGAGGCCAACTGATAATCACTCTCTGGGCCCTCACTGAACTCCTCCCATGCCTGAGATTTTGCATCTGCAACAGCTTTGGCTGCAGCACGTTTGGCCTGCTGGTACCTGTCTGCTGCCTCGGAAGTCCCACAGGCCAATAAGACCTGATAGGCCTCCTTTTTTACCTGGACAGCCCCCATCACCACAGGTGCCCATCACCGGGTTCGGGGGTTACCGCCACGACAAGCACCGACGACCTTCCGGTCATAGCTCTGGCTGCCACCTCAGCAATGGAGGCATGAAACATGGCCCATTCGGATTCTATGTCAACTGTCTCCTCTGGGACGTGGTTGTAGCTCTGCCAGAGGTGGGTGTTAAGGCCTCTCAGACAGGAGACTCCGCCAAACGTTCCCAGCAGACCCTAATTACATGCTTGGGCCTGCCAGGTCTGGAAGGCAGCCTCCTCCACCATCGAAGCCAGCTCACCACTAGGTGGTGATCAGTTGACAGCTCACTTCCTTCTTCACCCGAGTGTCCAGCACATGTGACCGCAAGTCCAGTGGCACGACTACAAAGTCGATCATCAGACTGTGACCTAGGGTGTCTTGATGACAAGTGCACTTATGGACACCCTTATGTTCGAACATGGTGTTTGTAATAGATAAACAGTGATAAGCACAGAAGTCCAACAATGAAACATCATTCAGGTTCAGACTGGAGAGGCCGTACCTACAAATTCCACCCTTCCAGGTCACACTATCGTTGGCCACATGGGCGTTGAAGTCTCCCGAGACAATTAGTGAGTCTCTCAAGGGAGAGTTCTCCAACACACCCACTAAAAACTCCAAAAAGCGTGGGTACTCTGAACTGTCATTTGGTGCATAAGGACTAAAGGAGGAAAACAGAGTACCCAGAGAACATAAAAACTAGACGCAGAACCTCCAAAGCCCAGGTCTCAAACCCAGGGCCTTCTTGCTGTGAGGCAGACATGCTAACCATTATGCCACCATGCTGCCCTGGGAGAGTCTTAAATTCTTTAATCAGAACAATTAGTAAGTAAAAATTGATAGTCCAGTGTGCTCTCCAGTACCACAGTTGGGTTACCTGTAAATTTACCTAGGCTGTCAGGAGGTGCTGGATTTCATAGTTGGTGATGAGTATTGTGTTGAAGTAGAAGAGATTTTAATTTTTATCAGGATTTAAAAACACCTGTCTATTTCTGAGAGTGAGGAGAGAATTTTTCTTTCGCATGAAAACTAGTTCAAGCTGTCAGCCTGACTGCGACTTGGCTGACACATGAAGTGGGATTCAAAACAAGCAGTTTGGGATATAGTTTACATCATCCTCAAGATATGTTGCATCATACTGAAGCACATTTAGCTTAAACTTACACAGAACAAGAAAAAGAATGAAACAAATATGAATGTAGGAGTGTATTTTTCTCATTGTTTCTCCACAAGATTCATCAATATCATCCTGTGCTGTCTCTCATTTATTATTCATGCAAAAAAAATACACAGGTAAGAATTCGGGTGCATGTAAGAAGTCAGAACAAAATGAATAGTTAAGGATCAATACCTGGTAAGTTCATGTATTATTTTGTTATTAACCGACAGCATATTCATATAGTGGCTAAATGTGAACCTTTAGTGTTGCGGTGGAGTAGTATTTAGCATATCTGCCTCATAGCAAGAAGGTTCCAGGCTCAAGTAGCAGATTCTGACCAGGGCATTTATGGCTGGAATTTGCATGTTCTCCCTGTACTTGCACGGGTTTCCTCTGGGTACTCCGGTTTCTTCCCACCATCCAAAGAAATGCACATTAGGCGAAATGACTTTTCCTAATTAGCATAATGTGTGAATGCGAATGTGAATGATCATGTAAGCTGTTCCAGGTGCGCTCTGTGCAGGCTCAGTGTTGGCCGAGATCTGCTCCAGCCTCACTGCGACCCTAATAGGATTAAGAGGTTCAGAAAATAAGTGAGTGAGTATAAAGAATCTCATTCTAGCTCTGCATTTCAAGGTGGAAGTGTTGAAAGACTGATAAAGTATTTGCATTCAAGGAGCTGATATCGCTGTGTTCCAGTGAGGGGGAAAACTGATTATTTCACTATTTCTGGGGGGTTGGGGTGACAATTGAACACATTATTATTTAAGCTACTGAGCCATTGCTCAGTGGTGTGGTTCTGCTTATATGGACATGCTTGAGTGTAATCGAAAACACTGATATAGGGCAGATAATTTATCATACCAAGCAGGGGGTAACTAGGGGTCTTACATTGTTAGGAACTCCAAAACATTAAATCTTATCATTAAAGGGAAAGAAAATGGAGGAATTGGGAGAATTTATCAAAATCATGCAGGCGCACAGTCAAATAGGAACAAAGTTTGCCTGGTTCATCCACACAGAGGGAAATGAAGGAGGAAATCATTTCTTATGGACACAGTAAATCGGGCTTGAACAGACGCAGTGGAAGTAAGAGTGCGCTGCTTGGCATTGGAGAACTGCACCGGAGAGCTTTGATAGCACTGAAGAATGGAGTAAGAACACGTGCGTGCGCGCACACACACACACACACACACACACACACACACACACACACACAGACACACACACACACACACACACACACACACACACACACACACACACTCAACCAGATACAAAGCTCTGACTTTGGTCACTTTCACAGATATGCTGAAATGAAAGTCTTCAGGTCTTCAAAGCCAAGTTGCATAATTTAAAATAGGCATTGTGGGTAACTGTTTTATAAGGATGTGGTGCGTTGTGTCAGTTTGTTTGCGTGTCAGTCAATTTACCTCTCTCCATTGCTTTGTCTCGACTCCTTGTGTATACAGGACACACACTACAACAAGACAAGACAGAATCATTGTTAACTTATTTATTAATGACACCAACATCTGTACACACTTCTTTAATTTCAGTTCAGCTGTGTCTTGTCAGTAAACTTCAAAAAGCCCCTCTCTCTCTCTCTCTCTCTCTCACACACACACACACACACACACACACACACACACACGCACACACACACACACACTCACAATCACATGCGCACACACGCACACACACACACTCACACCACACACACTCACACACTTCTGAAGCATCTGTGTAGTGTAATATCAGACACTGACAGGCTCTCTCTCTCAGTGCCTCTGTTTTTTTAGAAGCTTTTTTGTATAAAGTTGCTAATAGTTTAGATTTTTCATAGTTAAGTAAAACAGTAGCAATGTACACTAATTATTTCCTTTATAATAGTCCAGAATCTGTGGAATCTCAGTCATACCAAATGATGAACTATGAAATATGAATCAAATGCCTGTTGGAAGTATTCAACATACATTCAAAATAAATGTGACTATTTTCACTGCATGCAGTCACACAGAAATGAGAACTGAATTGCATCAGCTACATATCTTCACGTTTAGATTCCATTTTTATCATTTATTCAATTACACTCCATTATTACAAACAGTGATTCGGAAACAAATCTAATATAATATATGTACATAAGTTTCAATTTTCACAACTAAAAAAGGTGAAAAGTCAAATGTTGGAAGTAAAATCTAGCAACTCAGGTCTAGTGGTATAGGGCGCTGGATCGCTGATCCACTGATCCAAAGGTTGGGGGTTCGAGTCCCACTCTCCACAAGGTTGTCACTGCCCCCCCCCAGTGCGGCTAACTGGGTTATCAAAGACCACTGTCTATGGTGAGCGGCATGTAAAAGAACCATTGCTGACTTTCGTAAAGAGTAGCTGCAAAGTCGTCAGCGTGTTTCTGTCCCTTGCTAAAAAGGGTTGTGACAGGAAGGGTATCCGACATAAAAACCTCTGCCAAATCAAACGTGCGAATCAAGATGATTCGCTGTGGCGACTCCCGAGTAAAAGGAAAAAAGCCGAAAGGAAGACAGGTAAAACCAGTTGAGTGCATTTTCTGGGTTTACTTTCACGTATGGTAATGGTTAGCATGTCCGCCTCAAAGCAAAAAGCTCCTGGGTTGGAGTTTCTGAGGGATTTTGCATGTTCTCCCCATGCTTGTGTGGGTTTCCTCCGGGTACTACCATTTTCTTCCAAGAGTTCAAAGACGTGTACATTCAGCCAACTAGATGTTACAAATTGCCCCAAGCTGGGCGTGTATAAATGGATGCATGTGTGCTGACAATGATTGGCGAGCTGCCTATGTTGTACCCCACCTTCACCCAGCTTCAGTCATTTTATTTCTTTGTAATGGCCTAACAGTGCAGGCACCATGGTTATGTATCAGTGAGTACATCCACCCCACCACAAGAAGTTCCTTGGTTCCTGTCTAGAGTTTACATGTTGTTCTATAATAGCCATCATGTTACCCCAGTGACTCTGTAGATTTCATTGTATTCACTTTATATTTATTTATAAGGGTTACTAAATAATGTATTTTTAGATTGAAAAAAAGTCATAAACGATTAAGGATTAAGGAGAACGACCCTCATTTATCAATCATGAAAACTATCCCATAGCCAAGTGCACTAATCACATGACACATGATTCATGAAGCACATCGGATCTTACTAACCACTTCATAAATGTACAAGATGAAAACCAATCTCATATCAATACCACACCGTTAAATATTATTTAAGAGTTTAGCGGTGATGCCTCTTGACTTTACAGCATGATGAGTGTGATATGGCCAAGAGGCATCATCTCTGTAACCTTGAAATAAAATTTAAACCCAGTGGAATTAATTATTTTCAATTGACATCTTAGGAAGTCAGAAAATGAAGCATGGGAAGAAAGCACTGCCATCAAACATCAAACTCTAGCTCACTTTCTTACTTTTTTAACCAAGCTGCTTAATCCTGTGAGGATCACGGGGAGGCTGGAGCCTATCTCAGGCAACACTGAGGGAAGGCAGGGTAAATCCTGAAGAACTTGTCGTGAAAGCGCCATCAGGGACTATCTTTTACACTCATAACCACATCTCGGGGCAATTTGGGGTTACCTGAATGTGGATGCCTCTGGACTGCAGGGGGAAACTGGAGAGGAAACCTACCCAAGCATAGCAAGAATGTGTAAACTCCACACAGAATCGCCCCTGCAGAGCCCCGGACTTTAACCTGGGAGCTTCTTGCTGTGGGGTGGATATACTAATCACAACACCGTCAGACACCATGCACTCAGACATGATCAGGCAAATATTTCATTTATACATGCATAATACTTATATCTAATACATACTCTATATAACACTAATTGTTATAGAATCAGCTTTGGGTTTTCACTGGTTTGATTCCATAACCAACAGGAAAAATGGGTAGTGGAGGGGAGGTGAGATGTACCTTCCCTTCCTCCACTTTCATGGCTGAAGTCAGCTCTACAGAGCCTGGATAACACCATACTTTTAGTAATGGAGGGAACCCATGTGCCTTCTGTCCTCTGTGGTAGCACACAGTGACCCTGGGTGCCGAAGCAACTGAAGAGCCACTCATCACTCTCCATTTAAAAAGATCCAGTCACATGAAAGTCTCACAGTACATGAGACTCTTCTAACAGAGCTCCATGTACTGTTGCTGAGATCTGGTGACTGCCAACGCATCCAACTTTTACCTCATAATGGGTTTTCATAGTCAGTGGTTTTTATTTCTTAATTTCCATTGCTTGTAATTACATTATAAAAAGCCTGGACGAACCAGATGGATATCGTACAAAACTGTTAGACACAATAACTGAAAACAATTTTACAGAACTATTTATGTTACTGACACGTGATACATCCTCACTGTAGCCTTTACATATTACTCACTCCCTCACTCATTTACCGAACTGCTGAATCGTACTAGAGTTGTGGGAGGCTGAAGGCTATCTCAGAAACAGTGGTAGAAGGCAGGGTACACCCTGAACTGCTCACCAAACCACTGCAGAGCCAATACGCACAAACATGCACACTCACATTAACACCTAGAGACAGTGTACAACAGGTAATTTCTAAATTAATTATAAAATTAGTCAATTCATCAATTATATAAATTATATTAACTAAACATATTAATTATATCAAATAATCAATTATAAAAAAATTAATTTCATACCAGCTCAATGGAGTTTAAGTTTGGAGACTGTGCTGGTGTTCCTTGATTTGAAGCCTACTGGCCTTTTGTTTACTCTTCTACGGTATAGGTACAGGCTGCTATATGTGCAGGTTGCTATAGGTACAGGCTGCTACAGGTGCAGGTTGCTATAGGTACAGGCTGCTACAGGTGCTGGTTGCTGTATGTGCAGGTATGTATAGGTACAGACTGCTACGGGTGCAGGTTTGTATAGGTGCAGACACCGTAGTTGAATGTGCATATAGGTACACGCTACTATGGGTGCAGATTGCAACAGGTGGATTTATGCATCGGTACAGGCTGCTATAGGATCAGGTTGCTGTAGGCACTGTTTTATACTACACAACTACACACACTCACACACTCACACACACACACACACACACACACACACACACACACACACACACACACACACATATATATATATATATATATATATATATATATATATATATATATATCTTCTTCTTCTTCTTTTCCTTTCGGCTTTTCCCTTCAGGGGTCGCCACAGCGAATCATCTGCCTCCATCTCACCCTATCCTTTGCATCTTCTTCTCTTACACCAACGACCTTCATGTCCTCCTTTACCACATCCATGAATCGTCTCTTTGGTCTTCCTCTAGGCCTTTTGCCTGGTAGTTCCAGCCTCAGCATCCTATTACCAATATACTCACTATCCCTCCTCTGTACATGTCCAAACCATCTCAATCTAGCCTCTCTGACTTTGTCTCCAAAACGTCTTACATGTGCTGTCCCTCTGACGTGCTCATTCCTAATCCTATCCATCCTCGTTACTCCCAAAGAGTAACCTCAACATTTTCATCTCTGCTACCTCCAACTCTGCCTCCTGTCTTTTCCCCAGGGCCACTGTTTCTAACCCATACAGCATCGTTGGCCTCAACACCGTCTTGTACACTTTTCCTTTCATTTTTGCCGATACCCTCCTATCATATATATATATATATATATATATATATATATATATATATATATATATATATATATATATATATATATATATATATATATATATATATATATAATAAGTAGGTGCAGGTATGTGCAGGGTGCTATATGTGCAGGTTGCTATAGGTACAGGCTGCTCTAAGTGTAGGTTACTGCGATATAATTCTGACAAACCACTTACATTTCTTCTTTTTCCCACCATTCACTGAACTTGAACTACATACAGTTTATTCATTCATTCATTTTCTGAATCATTTAATCCTAATTAGGGTCGTACTGGCGCCTATCTCAGCTGACTCTGGGCGAGGATAAAGTACACTCTGGACAGCTCGCCAGGCCATCGCAGGGCAGAAACACACTGATGGCTATGCAGCTCCTATTGATGAAACTCAGCAATTTTTTTTTTTCTTTACATAAACCTCTCACCACAGGCAGTGAGAGACATGGCTGGCCTTTGATATCTGAGTTGTGTGCACTGGGGGGGGTCAGCAGGGACAACCCGGTGGTCATAGGGCTTGAACCAACGACCTTTGGAATAGTAATCCAGAGGATGTCTAAAATTTTTTTAGTTTAGTTTGGAGTTTAAGCTGAATAAATGGTTTATTGCGTCAATGTCAATATTTCATATGTTTAATTGCTCATTTATTTCTCTTTGATTGATCCAAAATTATATTTTTTTCAATGGATATGCTTAGATGTCAGAGTAATTCTCTGACTCATCCAGATTTACTCTGCAGCACAGCGCATCTCTACACTGTCACGAACAAACTTGTGTGCACCAGGTGAGACCTGCCACGCTAGTGATCATAAACTTCACTTACATTCGCAGCAGTAAACACTGAACATGGAAACTGCTGCACACAGTTTTCTACCCTATGTCTGTTTCATAAATGAGGGGTGTTGTGTCTAAAACCTGAAATCGCAACCAACAAAATGTGACATTATGGTGCAATGTGAGGAATAAGTATAAGTTGTAAATGGAAGTCATAAAATGAAAATAAATTCAAAAAATGTTTTTTAAAAAATTAGCCCAGCACAATGCAGCACTCACTTGGGTCTGATTTGGAGAATGTGTCTTTGTCTAGAAGATTCCTGGAGGGAGGAAATAAAAAGAAAACATTGTTATAATATGACAATGACATATGAGCCTTTGCTAGTATTTGACATTTGAGGGATTATTGAATAGAGTCTGTTGACAAATCACAGCTTTATTGTAGTGCTCTGCAGATAGTGATTAAGTGACAGAAAAACTTTGTACATTTGTACAGTGGTGCAATTTCCAATGCAGTGTGAATAACAAGCTGCTATAGGTACAGACAGGTTTAGGTACAGACATGTACTGTATAGTTACAGACGTGTATAGGTACAAACATGCATAGATGCACACAGGTATAGGTACAGACAGGTTTAGATACAGACATGTATAGGTATAGGCATGTATAGGTATAAGTTGTTATATGTACAGGCTGCCATAGGTACAGAGATGTATAGTTGAAGGCTGCTACACATACAGGCTGCTATAGGTACATGCATGTACAGGTAAAGGCTGACACAGGTACAGGCTGCTATAGGTACATGTATGTACAAGTAAAGGCTGGCAGAGGTACAGGCTGCTACAGGTACAAATATGTATAGGCACAGGCTGCAATAGGTATAAAGTGTTATAAGTACAGGCGATTAACCAAAATCCAATTACAATATTTTAGTGGAATTAATCCATCAGGCAGTCAATTATCGTGTAATTTGCCCTTTGACACTAAATATAGAAATGTGTGTATGTGAGTGTGAGCAGATAAACTAACTTTCATTAAAATAAAGTTTAAATTATTACACATCAGAGTAGAGTACATTTTTTGCTTAATCAACACAGTCACTTTTATCAGGAATGAAATTCTATTGTTTGAAACTAAATATATTATATTATATTATATTATATTATATTAAGTAATTTAAGAAAAAAACATTCAGAATGTAGTATTATGTTTACACCATTATGACAAGAACAGTATGCATGCTCTGGTCCACGCATGGTCAATAAATTACATATCCAGACAGGAGCAAATCCAGCCAGCTATTTACTCATATGTACCTACACAACCTGCAACGATCTTAAAGGAACCCTTAGCGGAATGGTTTTGAGTTCTGTATAATAAATGTGCTATAACAGTTTGTTGAAGAATGAGGACTCACTCTGTGTCTTTATTTCTCACTAATTGAAGTTTACAGTTTCAGAGCAGTTACACTGGGGCATGACTGTTTGCGTTTACTTTCAGTTTTGTTCAGTTCAGTTCATTTTTTGTAACTGTTAAATCCTAAATAGGGTCATGGGGAGGCTGGCGCCGATCCCAGCCGACTCCGGGCAAGGGCAGAGTACACCCTGGACAGCTCACCAGGCCACCACAGGGCAGAAACACACTGATGGCTTTGCAGTTACTTTTGTTGAAAGTCAGCAATGGTCCTTTTACATGAACCGAACATCATAGACAGTGAGCAACATGGCTGGCCTTTGATAACCCAGTTAGCTGCACTGGGGGACACAGTGACAACCTGTGGTAAGTGGGGCTTGAACCCTGAACCTTAGGATCAGCGATCCAACACCTTTACCACTAGGCCACCACTGCCCCACTTTCATTTTGCTTGTTCCAATTTTTTTATTTTATTTTATTTATTTATTTTTTTTTGTTCCACAAGCTTAGCATTGCACTATTCAAACTTATATTGTTTGAGGAAAAGGTCTTGAGCAACTACTTCATTTACTAAGTTCCTCAGAAATCAAATAAACTTAGTAATGTACTTAAGCAAAGAATATTGTGAGAAATAAAACACACTGCTGCCTGATTCCGAATTCTTGGAATGTTTAATTTATTTTAATTTACCTACGGCTGGTCTGCAGTTAAGATCCCGGGCTGAGATCTCCCCGAACAGCCCTCATGCTCAGTTAATGAGTAGCTTATATTTAATGACAATTTAATAATGGCTCCATTAACTTTTTAAGTTATGACAATATTAACGGTCATATAAAACATAATAATTTTAATATGTCACTTACAAAATACCCTTGTCAACCTTTTTGCTTAGGGGAGGACATGCTACCCTCTACACCACCATACTGCCCCATTATAAAATGCCAACGCTGCTGACCTAGAAAGCCAATTTACGTGTATATATACTAGTATATATATATATATATATATATATATATATATATATATATATATATATATATATATATATATATATATATATATATATATATATATTGAATTACCTAATGGAGATCAGTATAGAAGAAAAGACATAAAAATGTATATTTAATGCCTATGTTTAATAATTCTACTACAAAGACATCCTCACATACACACATTAAACGATAACTGTAGTATAAGGCAATGTATAATTACATAATAATAAAATATTAAATTTAAAAAGCCTGAAAGTTCTACAGTTTACTGATTTATGCACTGCGAAGCACATTCGAATTCAGACTGAGTTTCATCACATGACTTACTGCAATAAACCCTAAACCCCAGTATAGATTTCTCAGCCCTAGATTTTCTCTCCTGCTGGCGTGCAAGAGGAAGCTTGTGGGCTCTGCAGTGCCCCGAGTTACAACGCTGTCACGGCATCCCAACATTCAAATCAGAGGTGACATCTCTATTATAGTTGGCACTCACTCACTTGCTTCCAATCATGGGTTGAATAGCAATTCATCAGAAGAAAACATAGACATTGGGTGACGGTAACAAAGCACCTGTGATTACATGCTTTCCACTACTTCACCCTCACATCGCCGTGTGGTGCACAACTAATCTTTAATGATACATTTTTATTCATGCGGGAATAATTATGACTTTGAACCCAGACAAAATTAGATGGCATGGTAGAGACACAGAACATCATGAAGAAAAGGGCAGCAGATTTATCTCGAATCTTGCACACATAATCATTTGAAGCAGCTCTGCAACATTCTGAAATACTCTCATTCTTGACCTTTTGCAAGGAAGCCCACAAAAACAGCAAATCTCTGATATTATCAAGCTTCGGGGATCTTTCCACATAAAGCAGCACGTATAACATTATCATTGTGTACATTTAGAGCTGATTTTTTTTAACCAATGAACATTTGGGAACACAGTGGTTCTTTGACTTATGAAATTAATCCGTTTCGAGGGCGAGCTCATAAGTCAAAATGTTCATTAGATAAAACAGAAATTCACATAGGAAACAATAGAAAACCAGTTAATCCGTTCCAACCCCCTACCTGACACAAACATGTATATTTGACCTAATATATTAAAGATAAACATGAAAAAACAATAAATATTTCATAATAATAATAATAATAATAATAATAATTATTATAATACATGTACATTAACATTACTAATAATTAATAGTAAATAATAATTAAACAGGAATAAAGAATAAGTCAACTAACCATTCCAATCATTGATTGCGGCAAATATGTAACGTGGGCGTGAAGATATCATGTGGGCAGGCATGGGGTGGTGTGTAACAGAGGAGGAGGAGAATTTTGTGCACGCTATGAATGCCAGTGAGGAAAGGCTCGTGGTGAGCTCCCACAAGGCCAGTGCTTCTCAAATAGTGGGGCAATGCCAGGGGGGGCATGTATGCCCTTGGAGAATATGCTTTTTTGGCATACTGTACTAGAATTAAGTGTAATTGCATGTCCTCTACAGTAGGTGTCAGTGGCGCTCTCACTGTGTTTCCTTTGGTGTAGGGGAAAAAGCACCAAGGAAACGATATGAAGTGCAGTAAACACTACTTATAGTTGCACACGAGGCGCGTGGGAGGGGGGGGGTGGGTGTGTGTGGGGGGGGCTTGAAATATTCTTTTTTTCTTCCTTTTGGGGGCATCTCAGAAAATAATTGAGAAGCACGTGGAATACACGTGGAAGAATACAAGACTAATCGGCCTGGAAAAGTCATTTAACCAGCAGAGCTTGTAAATCAAAATTTTGCTCATTGGATGGGGTGGATTTTTGGTGGGATCAAAGCTTGTATCATGGAAAATTAGTTTTAAAGACACTTGTAAGTCAAGGTACCACTGTATACGATTAAAAGATCCTCAAGCTCAGGAACATCCCTCAAGTTCATAACGGGTCTCGACTAGTGACTGGACTGTTGTATTAACCCTGCTTGTGCAGTTATTATTTTAGTGAAGAAATTCCATTAGATATTTCCCACAGTATAAGAAAACTAATAAGCTGAATAAAACACATCATGACCTCGACCAAGCAGCCAGTGAAAGTTGCAAATGTATCACGTAGTGCCGCACGCTCAGGCTAATGAACACAGTCTTTGTAAATCCCACATTCAGAAAGTGGACGCACTGTATTTGTATCCATTTAGAACACATTATCTGTTCATTTTGGTTAATGCATTCATATTGGGTTACATCCCTAATGTACATGGGCAGCCTACTGAGAACATTAGCAACCAGGTGCGGAAGAATATATTCATGTTTTCCACACTCTCCGTGACCAGATTAATTCCATTTATTCCTCCAGTCTTTAATAAATGGTCATATTTGGTCCTCTTGTGGTGTAAATAAAATCTTTGGGCTTTGTGTATAATTATCGAATAACCACAGAATGCAGTTGCTTGTAAATTAGAAAGTAAATTCTACTTATCTGGACTAATGGATAAATGTTTTCAATCAGCACAATCTATCACGTTAATGCTTGGTAAAAAGGAATTAGGTAATGCAGGGGGAAAGTAAATCATCATGAATAAATGCCCTGATGTGACATCAATCCCTCTGTAAGTGTGATGCTTCCACAACAAAACAAAGGTGGCAGATTTTCAGCGCCACTGCTGAAATATAATCATCCTATGATCCATTACGTGACCATCGTCATGCCAGGTTCAGTCATTAAATATCATTCAGAGCCTTGTTGAACACATGCCAACAAAAAACTATTGAAAATCAAGACACCTTGTCTTGAGATACTGCCTTTTAGAGTGTAGCAACTGGAGCGTAAGGACGTAAATGCAGGAGGGCTCCAAGAGTCTTAATTACAGCCATTAAAGATTTTAAAATGGAGCTGGAGATTGGGATAAATGTAATATTCCTGGTGGGAAATCCTGGCTCCTGCTGTGGCTGCTCTTCCCCCAACTCCAGTTACACACATCTATAATCCAGAATTTAGAAATGCTGCAATAGTTGATAATCAAGTATTGTTTAATGCATAATGCAAATAGACTTGTATTGGTATTTTGGGATTGATTTTTTTCGCAGAATATTTTATTATGTGAAAATTGTATCATGTATGTAAAGTCAGAGTTACAGTATGAAAAAGAGTGCAAACCACCACCAAGCCTGGCAATCCCCCATATCAAACTAATTTGCAAAATCTGTCATATGAATATGAATAAATTATAAATAAAGCAATTCATCAATTTACTTAAGTATTGTGAAAGTACTTCAATAAATATATATTTGATATGCATTTACCAGTAAAATTCACAATTATATTTTAACCTTATAAACTTTTATCCTCTCTCTCTCTCTCTCTCTCTCTCTCTTTCCCTCTTGCTCATTCTGTGTTTTTGTTGAGATACGCATACTACTACTGAGGTACCAGTGATCATGATCGTTCTGTTCTCTGAATCCTATGATCCATCCTGATGTGAGACTCCTGGTTGAGCTTCTCAGCTTAGAAGCCCCTCTCTGTCCTGCTAATGATGATCGATGTGGATTTGACTATATACTCAGAAACTATGAAGATGACTTTTCACTGATAAACTCTTTTACTAAAATGATTTAGGACGACAATTAATATTACAGTTATAAGTAAACAACTAGACTTCATGTTAAACTTCTAGTGAAGTTTCTGATTTATGGTTTATATTTTAATCTGGTTGGCCTTTTGAGTTGGTTTCCTCTCTAGGTTTCTTCTGTGTGTTGACTGAGGGGTTTTTCCTTACCATCTTTGCCACAACTTTGAGCATTAGTGATGTGTAGGGGTCAAAGAGAAACGTTTAAAATCAGAAATGTAAACTCTTTACTGTTTTTTCCTATTTAAAGCTGTTCAAAGACTATGCACTGTTCAAATAAAATCAATTAAATTGAACCTCTGTGAATTTTAATACCCTTCATTTATGGCTTTGTTTGTGTGTTAACAGAATTAGGAAGCTCTGTGTGAATTTTATGAAATTTCTTCCAGAGGCAGGGCAATCATTCTGAAGATTTAGATCAAATTCTAGATCCAGCAATTTTTAAGAGATCCTTTACCATTGTGAGGGGGGAGAGTGATTTTTGACAATTAAGCCCATATGGGAGATTGCTGGGCTTGGTGGAGGTTTGTGCTCTTGAATTGATCTTGTTTCACTTGTTTATCAAAACAAGTGAACTTGAAGGCAAAATAATGTAATGTAGCCATGTTTTTATGAGCAGTCCTCCTGAGAGTAATATTATAATTCTAGTATTTGATTGGTGTACTGGCATTGCTTGTGATATATATTCGAGTATATGGTGTTTGACATGCATGGTATAGCGCTCTTCCATTGATTTGGCAAGTGAAAGCATGTACTGTGCCTGATGCTAATGAACTATAAAAAAAAATAAATAAATAAAAATAAAAATAATTAAAAAAAAGTAAATAATTGCTATTGTGGTAGTTATTATTAGAACTACTGTGAATATGGGTGGGGGCAGGCATACCCAAGAAGATTAGCTGGTGATTTTTTGGCAGTATTATTAATTCTCCTTTTGTTGGGAAATGTTGTGCATTTGGGGGGGGGGGCATATTTTCACACTTTCACATTTGTGAGATTTAAATGAAACACATGAAGGAAATTTGTTAGATGAACAAGAATATCAACCCAAAATTATTACAGCTTTTTTGTTTTGTATATATATATATATTTTTTTTTTTATTATTATTATTTTTTTTTTTTAATTATTTTTTTTTTTTTTAGAAATATTAAAAAGTACAAGGAGGAACCCAAGAGCTGATAGATGAATTATTTGTTGGTGCGGACAGGTGATCTCAGTGTATGCCCATAACTTTCCATCACTACTAATTCAATTATTTGAGTTTAATAATTCACTGCTCAGGTCAGACAAGCAAGTCTACAGAGTGCTGCAAAAATATAAATAGAAAACATTCACCCTGTCAATGAGTTTGAATCCTGATGATGACACAGTGGTCTAAGGCAAACATCATTAGGCTTGTTCTCTGAGTGAGACGGATGGCATTATTGTATCTCCTGTCAATCAAAATGACACTGGACCATCCTGAATATTGCGGTTCGTATTCCTCTGAGTGGGTTCAGATGTCTTGTGACTTAGTATGAGTAGAACCTTAAAAAAAGATGTGGTGTCTGGCTTTACGTCTCTCTGGACTTCAACCTGTCTCTGTCTTGTCTATAATGTGACCGAGGAAGGCGAGTTAGTGGATGTAAGTTCTTGAATGAGCATTTGTGAACTGATAAGATACAAAATACTGTAGTTCATGCTGTTAATATCACTTTTTTTAAATGAGAGACTCTGAAGAGCCTCTCGAATTTGAAAGCTTGAAAAATATCATTTACTTTGCTGTTATATCGCTTGTTCAGTGATGCTCAAATCTCTGTTATTGACTTAATCGGCTCTGACCTCTGAAACACAGTGTTGAGTTCTTCATGAATCAATGCCCTGACGTCACAGCTGTCATTTGTGTGTGTGTGTGTGTGTGTGTGTGTGTGTGTGTGTGTGTGCGTGCGTGCGTGCGTGCATGCGTGTGTGTGTGTGTGCGTGTGATTTTACCATTTGAATACACTATAAAACATGTCTGTAGATTTTACAGTCCAAAAATGTAAACAACAACAGTAAAAAAAAAAAAAAAAAGAAAAAGAAAAAAGTAAACTGGAAATAAGTTTGAAACCTTTTTTTAAACATGGATCATTTACATGTGTTTCCCAGAAAATATATAGATTGGTCCACCATAATAAAATCCTTGTACAGCACTGATTTTAACAGAAATATACTTTAACTTTTGTAGCACAACATGTAATATTCACATTTAGTTTTTGTAAAGAATTTACATACTGTTGTTGCAAGAATGGAAATATTCTCTGACTTTCTGAGCAGCGAATGCATTTGCATTTTATTCTAGCAAAGAACACATTCCTTTTCTGTATCCGCTTATCCTATGGGTCACGTGGAGGCTGGTGCCCATCCCAGCCATCTCCAGGCGAGGACAGAGTACACCCTGGACAGCTTGCCAGACCATCGCAGGGCAGAAACACACTGATGGTTATGCAGATCCTCTTGTCAAAAGTCAGCAATGGTTCTTTTACATGAACCTCACACCATAGACAGTGAGAGACACGGCTGGCCTTTGATTACCTACCGTGTTTCCCTGAAAATAAGACCTAACCATAAAATAAGACCCAGCGTGATTTTACAAGATGATTTTAATATAGGCCCTCCCCTTAAAATAAGCCCTAGTTGAGAGCGGCAGCAATTCATTGGCCTGCTACTCACTCAATCTAGGGCTCGAGGTGAAAGCGCTGACTCCTCTATTAGGCAGCTTTACCTAGGGTACGCTCTCAAAGCATCAATCCTTGCTGCTGAGGCTCAGTCGATGACGGCAGCGGCTGCTTTAAGACGAGGACAAACACTTGCGTCCATAAAAATTGCTAAAATCGCTCGATATTAAAATATTTAAAAAAATAAAGAAATATAACGAAATAAGAATATATAAAGACAAAGATATATTATAAGACATGTAATAGAAAAAAATGTAAAATACATCATCACCTAAAAATAAGCCCTAGTATCATATTTTGGTAGGAAAATTAATATAAGCCCTGTCTTATTTTCGGGGAAACACGGTAGTTAGCTGGACTTAGGTGGGGGGCAGTGACAACCTGTTGGGAATGAGGCTTGAACCCCCAACCTTAAGCTTAGTGATCCAACACCTTTACCACCAGGCCACTACTGCCCACAAAGAGTACCGTTTAAACTTTTAAATGTACAGGCGCTTGTGGGGATAACGGAAATAGACCTTAAAGTTCTGAGCATCCAGTACTGCAGCTCTTCTACTACTTTCTTGTAAAGCCTACTTTACCTTCACCTTAATGTGGCGAGTTACTGATCAGCGATTTAATCTCCACTATCACCACTGTTGGGCCCGTGAGCAAGGCCCTTAACTCTCAATTGCTCAGTTGAATAGAAATGATTATTGTAAGTCATTCTGGATAAGAGCATCTGCCAAATGCTGTAAATGTTTTACAGTCTCTATCTGTTCAAGTTTTAAATCAGGGGTCCCCAACCTTTTTATCACTGCGGACCAGTCAACGCTTGACAATTTTACCGCGGACCGAGGGAGGGGAGGGGTGCAGAGATTGTTTATATTGTAAATCTAATGTTATTTATTTATATAAATTATTATTATTATTGTTATTATTATTGTTGTTGTTGTTGTTATTGTTTTTGTTGTCAACAATAATAATAATAATAATAATAATAATAATAATAATAATAATAATAATAATCACTCCATGAATCTTATTTTTCAACAGCTGAAAATAAAGTTGGTTGGGAAGTAGAGCTTAAACTTTTCTAAAAAAAAAAAAAAAAAAAAAAAAAAAAAGGTGATGGTGCACCAGCTGGTAGAATGAAGGCTCAGGCTCAGTCTCACCCAAAATCCTCGCTGTTGTTTGAAACATGTCCAACACGCCTCTGTTCACACGCTGTTCCCTCGTGGGTTACATTCTAGCTCTCAAATGACCGACATGTACCCGAGAGAATCCGGTCATTTTTCAAAATAAAACATTGTTCAGACTCAGATAATTAATAAACTGGATTTTTTTTTTTTCTGCAGCCCGGTACCAACTGAGCCACGGACCGGTACCAGACCCCTGTGTTAAATGACTGACAGTGAATTTTACAATACAGTGGAACCTCAACTTACGAAAGCCCCAACAAACGAAAAATCCAGGATACGAAAAACATTTTCCTGAAATTTTTGTTTCTGGATACAAAACAAGTCCACCTTACGAAAGCACCATCTCAAAAATTCAAACAATGCTCTCCCGTCCCCCAACATCCTGCCCCGCTGGCCTCTCTTTGGCTATCTCCCAACACTCTGCCCCGCTGTCCTCCCAATGGCTAGGAGGGATGACGCAGCTCCCTCCCATTGGCAATCTTTCAACGTCCTGCCTCGTAAAATGTGAACTTAAATAACATTCTAACTGTAGAAGGAGCAACACCAGGACTCATTTACCGTAATTGTTAAAAATGTCAGACTGGAATTAACGGTGAAGTTCTGGCAACCACAGCTGCCAGTATTTTACTGTTAAAAACAACAGATTTTTTTTTTCAATGTAAACTGTTTGGAGAAAAGACAATGAAATGATGGCATGTCGACTATTCAATAAACAGTTTTAAAGTAATTTGACAAAAACACCTAAAATCCAGTTGAATTCACTTGAGAGGAAAAATCATCTCAGTTTATCTAACATCATTTTTCACAGAAAAAACTTCTGAGCGGTTTTTATGAATAACGAGATAATAATTGTTCCAAAAAAAAAAAAAAAACTATGTATGCTGTTAGTTTAATGGGTTCCTCAACATTCACAGAAGCTCTCAAGAAGCACATTACACTTTGCTGGCCCCCGTGCCCAGTCGGATGCGGTGAAGATCACGTAGGTCTATAGTTCCATATTGTATGATGCTATGTTTAGGTTCAAGCTTTAAACCTTCTGGGAGTGCAAACTGCTTTTGTTTTAAAGTGTCTCATTAATGCTGAAAATCAGAGGGTTTTTTTTTTTTCATCTTTAAAAGAAAAATGGATTTTTTTTTCTCCAGGGAAAAAAATCTAATAAATTCCAAAAAAAAAAACCCAAACATGATCATTTTTTTCCATAAGTGAGTTCAGTATACAGGGATCCCTTGCTACTCCGTGTTTCAATTCATGTGGCTTCAGTGCATAGTGGATTTTTTTTTTTTTTTAATTAATCGAATTAAAAAATAAGGAAATTAAGGAAGAATTGGGGAAAAGTTAAGAAAAATGCCCCAAATACAAGGCAAATTGTGCAAAAAAAAACAAAACAAACACAAAACAAAAAACAACCCAAAACCTCCCAACAAAACTACTTACATTTTTGTGAGGTGTGCATCTGAGTGCGTGCGTGTATACCATAAACCTCAGTTTAACTTCATACCTTAAACTTCAGCACACGTGCACTGAATTTGTATTCAACAACAGTACAAAAAATTCTTGAATTATTTACTTGCTTTGACGTAGATAGATCAGTTAAGTAGGACTTACACTAGAGGTGGTTTCATGGTGGTTGAACGTAATTCCAAACCATGCTGTACAGCCAGAATATGATTTCAGTAAAACAAAAAAGGGGTGTGGTTTGAAAGGCGGTCCACCACAGTTTAAAATGATGGCCAATATGGCAAAACCATAGTGAGTCATAGGTGTACATATGCTGTGAATAGGTTGTAATGAAGTTGCATTAAATGCGAATCAGAAAGGTGGCACCATGGGTTTGAGCGCGGCCATGAAATTTCAAACATTTATAAAATCGGGTGAAGAAGGGCGAGCACCGTCATGGTGTCAAGACAATGTCACTGTGGTCCAACTCTGTTTGGAGTGTAAGGCCAGTTTTATGGAAATTCTTTAAAAAAATAAAGAAATAGAAGAAAGATAAAATGAGCCAAGTTACATGTGAGGGTAAATCTGAATGAGGTATGAATGTGACAGCTTGCGGAGGGAATCCTTGGGGGAAGCTATTAAACGAGTCTCGTGTCGATGTCGAAGCCTCACACTCTTTCAATCTGGACAACAGCTGGATGACTTCGTCCTCATCTCGTCACACATTCACCCTATTGATGTCATTGATTTCCCACAAATAATTTACCCGTCCATCATACAAACCCAGAACTCCTGCATCTTATAAATAATACTACAACATCTGCAAAACTACAACTGCATTGTCCACTAGTCCAGTAAACAAACAACCAAACAAACAAAAATCCCTCTGGCTGGCTACATTTTTAAAACAGATGCATTTGCTGCCTCAGTATTTTGACACGTCTGGATGCAAGAGGCCAGAAGCCCTGCTGTTGTATTAATTAAACTGATGTCCCCACACACCACTTTTCAGTGACACACATCTGTGTGTTTGTGTTTATGCATGTGTGTGAATAATGTTGACTGCCAGAATAACGAAATGCTGCAGAGAAGGCTTTGTGTAGTCTCTGTGACACTCATTTGCCTCTGCGGCTTTGTTTCCACAGGCTTTTGACTCCACCGACATGAGCTCATGCAAAATTCATTGCAAGTCTAACGAGCACAATTGTTTTTCATACAAATAAAGTTATAAGGAAAGCTCCATCAATGCCTCTTGCCTTAGTTTTTTCTTTACCTATTTACATGCTTTCTGTCAAATGCACTTTTCTTTTTTTTTTTTTTTTAAAGAGAACTTAACTATTCATTTTAACATCCTGCTCATGATTATGGGCAACTATGCTGAATAATATCCAATATGTATATCATATACAGGGATCGCGCACGTTCCATGGTTAATTGAGACCAAGGTCCCCAGCAACCACCGAATTCCGCAAAGTAGGATCAACCCCCCACCCAACCCCCCCCTGACTGACGTATACATACATGTATATGTGTATAATATCAATAAATACATATTCAATGCTATAAATGCTTATAATAACAATTATACATCAAAATATAATGCATAAGATGTAAATAAAATATAAATACACACACATACAGACCTGCGTGCGCACACACGCAGATGCACTTGTACGTACACGGATGCATGCCTCTCATAAAAATGTAACTAGTTTTGATGCAAGGGTTTGGGTTGTTTTTTGTTTTGTGCTTGTTTATGGTTGTTTTTTTGGGGGTTTTTTTTTTGCATAATTGGCCCTGTTTTTGTGGCATTTTCCTGAACTTTTTCCCATATTTTTCCTTAATTTCCTTTTTTTTTTAATTCAATTAATATTAAAAACAAAAAGCGCGATGCACTGAAGCCGCATGAATTGAAGTGCGAAGTAGCGAGGGATCCCCGTATATAAATATACATTCATCCATTCGTTCATTTATTTTCTGAACCGTTTAATCCTAATTAAGGTCATGGGGAGGCTGGCACCCATCTCAGCAGACTCGGGACGAGGACTGGGTTCGCCCTGGACAGCTCACCAGGTCATTGTAGGGTCAACACTCTCACAACCATTCACGCTCACACTCACACTTAGGGGCGATTTGGAACAGCCAATTATCCTTCTGTGCATGTTTTGCAACAGAGAACCCAAAAGAAACCCACGCAGGCACGGGCAGAAAAGGACCTTCTTGCTGTGAGGCAGACATGCAAACCATTACGCCACCATGCTGCCTCACAGTCAGAATAGACGTGATTGTGGCCATGCCTGTAACTAGCTATTAGCAACCCAAAGCATCAGTGATATTTTTCGAAGATTTTCTTTTTCCTCCCACATGGCATGTCCAGTTGTCAAATTCAGTATGGAAGCAGTGACATCCTGATAATCTGGGTGTATGAATGTAATCTACAGAATGAAAAAATAAAGAGGCTTTAACCTCCACATAATGTATGAACCGCATATTTTCTGAGCTAACAGCTTCTGTGTATATAATACAAATATTTCAGTTTAAGCAACAACATACAGTCGAGTCCAAATGACTGACATCGCTAATCAAAATGCTCATAAAAATCCAGTTTTGCAATCTGTTCTCACTCATTCATATGCAGAACTGCCTAGTCCTTTCTGTTAGGGTCTCAGAGTGGCTATCACAGCAGACACTGGGTGAAAGGTGGGGCACACCCTGAACACCACACCACACCACACCATTGCAGGGCCACACACACACACACACACACACACACACACAACTATCCATACTTACATCCACACCTGGGGGCAATTTGGACCTGGCATTTGGAATAATGTCTTTACACTATGGAGGAAGGGGCTGGTGGCATAGTGGTTAGGGTGCTGCACTCATGATCAGGAGGCTGTGTGTTCAAATCCCAGTTAGACCCCTACTGTGCTAAGACCCCTGGACAAGTGTACCTTTGTCAAGTATTTGATATCAAAGACGTATATGTCAAAAGAACACCAGATCAAGTCTCAATAAGTCAACCATGTAATGGTATATAGTAAACATTCATCAAGCATGTGGGGCTGGTGGTGTAGTGGTTAGGGTGCGTGGCTTATGATCAGGATGTTGTGTGATCGAATCCCAGTTAGACCCCCCCCCCACTGTGCTAAGACCCCTGGGCAAAGTGTTAACCACAAGTGTGCCTCTGTTCACCCAGCAGTATAAATGGGCACCGGTAAAATATACTGGGAGGGTAAGCTGTGATGGACTAGCGTCCCATCCAGGAGGAGTTGAACTCCTAGTCGCTTCATGCTATGGAAACCGCAGATAAGCACCGGTCTGATGAGCCACTATGGCTCAGGTGTAAAAGGCCCAACAGACTTTACCTTTTTTTTTTTTTTTTTTTTTACTATGGATGAAACCGGAGTACCCAGAGGAAAGCATAGGGAGAGCATGCAAACTCTACACAGAAACTCGAACCCAGGAACGTCTTGCTGTGAGGTGAACGAGGTGAACACAACACCACTGTACCGCCTGCCTTCTATAGTACAAAAAAATTTATTCCAAGTGTGATCACCAATAACTTTAAAAAATAAATATCATTAAAATATATACAAGACTTATCTTATCTTTATCTCTCTTTTAGCTTAATAATAGTGTGTGCAACTTAATGAAGCTTGTGTTAACTATACAAGGTGTTTGGTTCGAGCCCTGTGTCCAGAAAGAACTTTTCTGTGTGGGGTTTGCCTGTTCTCGCCCTGCTTGTGTAGGTTTCCTCTGGGTGTTCCGGCTTCCTCCTACAGTCCAAAGACATGTGTATTATTCATTCATTCATTCATTCATTCATTTTCTAAGACGCCTAATCCTAATTCGGGTCATAGGGAGGCTGGTTCCCAACTCAACCAACTCTAAGCATGGGTGGGTACACCATGGACAATCCATATGGACTATCAAATGGCATCCATATCTAGGGATGATCTGGAGTAGGCCATTAGCCTACCGTGCATGTTTTTGGACTGTGGGAGGAAACCGGAGTACCCGGAGGAAACCCACGCAAGCACACGGAGAATGTGCACACTGCACACATAAATGCCTGAGCTGGAAATTGAACCTTGCTGTGGTAATTGAACCTTGCTTCTTGCTGTGCGACGGACGTGCTAACCACGACGCCACCGCGCTTGCTCGTGTATTATTAGTTATTAATAATTGAATGTTCTCAATTGTAGAGAGAGTGTGCTTGGGTGTGTGTATTGGCCTTGCAATGGTCTGGTGAGCTGTCAAGAGTTGAGAGTTTATCTCACCTTCAACAGAAGTCGGCTGGGATAGGCTCTAACCTTCATCCAACCACAGTAAAGAATAAAATGCTTCAAAAAATTAATGGACTTAATACTTTAATAATTTACAGATACTCAAAAAAATGTACTTCATTATAGTAGTTACGTAAATGTATCAGCCACCCCTGAAATCTCAATTATACAAGGCAATAGCGGCAGCTTGATGGTAATGTGCCTTGAACCGCTAACCTTCTGATCAGTAACCCAGAGTTAATACAAGAGCAACAAGGCCCAAAGATTGTCCTTCTGTATTAGGCCCAAAATTCTGTCCTACTGGGTCAATTGCCCCATCTGTGGTGCTAACAAAATGAACACACATGCTCATGAGCAAGAAAGCCGACCAACATTTATTTGGATGTTTAATGCTGCATGGGTGCTTTCCTGCTAATCTTATTTTTATTTATTCCAGGAGTCTCGTAGAGAGACAAACTAAATTGATCTATGAGTAATTAAAATCACCCGCAGAGACTAATGCTTTTACCTCAAGGTCATTTGTTTGCCGGCCAATATTGTTGCAGCATTGCTGACATGCCTGACATGGTGTGGGTGGATCAGAGCAATCAGCTTTTAATCCCTGGTAGACTGTTACAGCTCGGCTAACAGCAAGTTTCATCTGTACTCAGACGTTAATAATAGTACTAAAATTATCCTTGAGCCTCTTTAGATTTGGAAATGTCTCCCATTGAGTCTTTCCATCACACATGACAGTGCAGTGCTTTCGAACTCAAAGTAAACACACACAGACGTAAGCAAGCCTGCAGAGAGCGACATCAAAAATAAGCATGAGACTTTTCAGCACCGCCCAATCTCCATCTACAACTCCAATACTTACACTTATACACATGTATACACACACACACACACACACACACACAAACAAACAAAACACCTCCAGGGCAGGACAGAGAGTCCAGAAGCTCCTTTACTATTCTAAGTCTGGTGTCAGTGGAGATAAGCACCCTGGTGTGGGTGCAGTTGCTTGGATGTGCAGGAGATTGTAGAGAGAGTGATGGCAGAAAGATGGAGCTCTGCTTCGGAACAAAAGTTAATGGATTGTGAAGAGGGGAAAAAGGCAGGAGGCATAGACGGGCAGACAACTAATGATAAAGCCTTCGGAGTAATAACTGCCTACTATTCAATGGTTTCACGGTCATGGGGTGCTATCACTAGACCCCACCCTTTTTTCCTGCTCATTAGCAGTTACCCCCAATCCGTCCCTTATGATCATACATTTCACTTTGTATCATTCAACTCTCTCTCTCTCTCTCTCTCTCTATCACTCTCTCAATATATATATATATTGAGTTCAGGCCTTTTACATGTAGAATGCTACTCAATTTACGAAAAAATCAGGTTACGAAAATACTTCTGGAACGGATTAATTTCATAAGGTGAGGTACCACGGTGTGTGTGTGTGTGTGTGTGTGTGTGTGTGTGTATATATATATATATATATATATATATATATATATATATATATATATATATATATATATATATACAAAAGGACAGGACAAAGGCTTTCTATTGAAACTCCATTTATCACTACAGATCTGTTTCGAGGGGTGGTGAAACCATCCCCTCTCTTCAGGTGATTACAGAAGAATACAGAAGAACCTTTTGTTTATTTGCTCTACCAAAAAGTATTGAGCACTCTCCTACGGAAGGATCTACTCAGAAAATCCTATATATATATATATATATATATATATATATATATATATATATATATATTTCTTTACTTGGATTTTCGTTTGTTGGGACTTTCATAAGGTGTAAGGTGTGGTACCACTGTATATATATTCATTTTCTAAAGCCTCTTAATCCTAATTAGGGTCACAGAAACACTGCCACCCATTTCAGCCAACTTTTGGCGAGGCTGGGTGGGGACATCGCAAGGCACAACCATTCACACTCACACTCCCACCTATGGGTAATTTGAAACAGCCAGTTAGCTTACTGTTCGTGTTTTTGGACCACATGAGGAAACCAGAGTATCCAGAGGAAACCCACACAAGGATGGGAAGAACATACAAACTCCACACAGAAGCACCCGAGCTGGGAATTGAATCCAGGATCTTTTTTTGCCAAGAGGTGAACAGGCTAACCACTCTGCCACTGTGCCACACTGTTAAATCAGTTTAAAGGGAAAAGCCTTCCGAACTATTGTTAATACTAAGTTGCACTATGTCCACTATATTTCATCATCAGGTGTTTTTACTTACATCTACAAAATTCCCATCTGATAAAATGCGCTTGATAGTTTCAAAAAGCCTCCATTTGGAGTCTTATTTACTCTCATGCACAACATCTTCAATGCAGCAGAATTACAGCAAAAATAACAGTATACAGATTCTCATAAAATAATTAATATAAATACTGTATTAATCACATAAGAGAAGTTATGACCTCTGCATTTAATACATCCAAAGTGAACACACAAACACACACTGAGGGTACTCAAGAAAATAGCCATGAATGTCGAGTGGGAAGGACGGGAATGTCCCCCTAATGCCACAGTTTTGTTTTTGTTTTTTTCCTGCTGGTTCAGGAGTCAAACCAGCGACCTTTCAGTCCCGAAGCCATTTCTCTTACCATCAGGCTACAGCATATTTAGGCCAAATGCGTAGCTCTGAAATGTTTTCATTTCTTCCTCTTCTTTTGGCTTTTTCCCCTTTTCCATGGGTCGCCACGGCGAATCATCTGATTCGCATGTTTTATTTGACATAGGTTTTTACGTCGGATGCCCTTCTTGACACAACCCTTTTAGCAAAGGGCATAAACACGCTGACGGCTATGCAGCTACTCTTTACGAAAGCCAGCAATAGTTCCTTTACATGAATCTCTCACCATAGACAGTGAGAGACATGGCCCGCCTTTGATAACCCAGTTACCTGTACTGGGGGGACCTTGTGGAGAGTGGGTCTTTTCAGGAGTCTACAAAAAACTTTCTCCTTCAAAAATAAAACTATAGACTAAACAAGAAAAATTTCTGTAAAATGCAAGTTCAGTTAGTGCAGACGGTGGATACGGCGTGCGTTGGGTCGTCTGTCTGGACAAGTGAATAAGTAAGTGACATGACAACCAATTCAAGATCACAGCATTACGACGTTTCATAAGTATGGAGCTCCGCTATAAACCAATGAGCATCTGGATCAAATCAAACTAGGCATATGAGCACATATAACAATAATACTATACTACATTTACATACATCACACAGGTATCTGCCCATATACATGAACACATGGTGTACACACACACACACACACACACACACACATCAGTACATTGAATCCACAACCACTTCCACAATAACTTCGATTGAAATTCACAGTTTAAATTCTAAGTCTCAACAACCCAATTTTTGGTACAATGGTGCTCACGTGTAAGGATTTAATACTGCTTTTTTCCATGAGGAAGGGAGTACTAACAATAGTTGTGTTTTTATGTCCATGGACATGTACAACGTATACAAGCATTTATTATTTTGGGGTTAAATTCCCCTTTAGAACCCAAACCTTGTGTTAAATGCATGTTCTCAGGTGTAATACAGTTCACAGCACAGATACCTGTATGATACTGATGCCGTGTTGAGGCATAACCTAATGTGTTATACTAGCACGAACACCAATCGTTTCGGTATCTGTTTACAAATATACATTTGCTCATTTACTCATTTACATCAAATCCCACCAGGCTGCAGTTGTCTCAGTAGTGCACACTGAACTGCTTGTCAGTCCAATGCAGAACCAACATGCACAACCATTCAGACACACACACACACACACACACACACACACACACACACACACACACACACACCTAGGGGCAATTTTGAACAGCCAGTAAATCTAATGTCCATGTGACCTTTCCATGTTCTTTTTGTGCTTGCATGGGTTTCCTCTGGGCACTCTGGTTTCCCCCGCACAGTTCAAATACATGCACATTAGGCTAATTAGCTGTTCCAAATTAACTCTTGGTGTGAGTGTGACTGTGAATGGTTGTGTGTGATGGACCTGTGATGCTCTGGCAAGCTGTTTATATTCCACCCAAGCTTTAGTCCAGTGTCGGGTGAGATGGGCTCAGCCTACATGAGACCTCAACTGGATTAAGAAGTTTGGCAAATGAGTGGAAATGAGTGATGAGGCAATAACTGGGAAAGTGTTGTGTAATTGTGCCTATTTAAAAAAGCACTAATGTAGATAACATACTTTAACAGATAGGTTTCAATAATTAATTAATTTTCTGAACCACTTAATCCTAATTAGGGTTGCAGTTAGGCTGGCACATATCTCAGCAGACTCTCGCAAGGCCATCACAGGGCAGAGACCAGCTGATCGTAGCCTACCCTTTACAAAATCATTCTTTACATGAACCTCTCACCACAGACAGTGAGAGACATGACCGGCTAGTTAGTTGCACTGGGGGAATGGGGGGGGGGGGGGGCCAGCAGTGGTGGCCCATTGAGAATGATATTTCAACCCCCAATCTTGGGATTAGGAATCCAGCACCTTACCACAAGGCCACCACTGCCCATGTTTAATTAATATTTAATCAAATTACCTGATCTCGTTAATTTAAAAAACCTAATGTGTACAGGAGATGTTCTCCTTTAACATAATTATTGAAATGACTGACACAACTTTCCGCCAACAAATTTGTGTGTGTGTGTGTGTGTGTGTGTGTGTGTGTGTGTGTGTGTGTGTGTGTGTGTGAGAGAGAGAGAGAGAGAGAGAGAGAGAGAGAGAGAGAGAGAGAGAGACAGAGAGACAGGCAGAGAGAGACAGAGAGGGAGAGAGAGCAACCCTCAAGGATATGAATTTCTCAAGTCTTATTATTTAATTACTATCATTAGACATTGTAATGAGTCTATTAATTATACAATGTTCTGTTTTGAGATGTCAAATGTATTCACATTTAGCTGCTATGCGGCTAAAATAATGGATAAAATAATCTGTTATTCTACATTAGTGACTGGCTAAAAGGAATATTCTTCTGTTGATGTGCAGTGACAGCTGTATGCAAATAGTAGGTTGTAAAATATGTGACGGCACTTTTTGCTTAAAAGTATGGAAAATAATGCTCGGCATGGATGGTGTGCTAATAAAGGCTCTCTGGCAGCGTTAACGTTAGTGCAATTATAGACCAGGATTTTTTTTTTTAAAACATCTCCACGTGGGTGGATTCCAAGTGCCACATCTCTTGCGTCATTCCACCCACGCCAATGCAGCCATGTGCATAACTGATCATGATCTTATCCTCTGAGAAAAATAGTAATTTCCAGAACACCTATATTATCCACAATTAAATGATCAAGAATCATAAAGAGTTTGGACTTTGCTTTTGAGCTTGTTTTTGTTTTGTTTGTTTTTTTTTGTTTGTTTGTTTGTTTGTTTTTAATGCATTAAATATGAACAGCTCTATGTAGTAAAATACCAAAATACCACAACTCAAGTTTTCATACATCTCTCCTGTTCAGTACCAAGCCTTGAGGCGTCCCTGTCATCCACAAACACATCAAACATTCCACTGGCCTGAAATTCACAGCATAACCTGATGCTATCAGCTGTGTGTTCTCTTCCCACCTCACCTCTTCTCCGCATGTCAAGGGATTTAACACTAAAACAACATGCATAGCAATGAGAGAAAGAGCGCAACGGTTCATTTGAAGGAGCCCAAAACCAATCTGCAGGTGTAAACAACCAGTGATGCATCAAACCCAATTCATCAGAGTGTGATTTATGTAATATTCAGGGGGAAAAAAGGATTTCTCCATCACTGAAATGAAAAATGAAAGCACTGGGTTTATATATAGTAAAAGGTTGTATAAATAAAGAGTAAATGTGGCCTCATGGTAATTAACAGCAACGCTAGTGATGTTTGACAGAGAAAATCTACAACATTCCATAGGTGGGACAAGTAATTTTCTGCACCAATGAACATAACACAATCATTCATTTGCAGAAAAACATCAATTATCTGGTTATATGAAGCCTGTGTGAACCTGCATCATAAGAAATCTAAGCCTTGGCTTGTTGACTTGGTACTGAACAATATTATGCACAGTAAATCAAACTGTGAAGTGGGTTTATTGTGTTGTAATTGAACTTGTATTTAGACATTTATATGTTTACAGTACTCCCCCTTATTTCGCGGTTAATGGGGACCAGCCCCCCCGAAATGTGAAAAACCACGAAATGACTTCTGCCACTTCTAAGTTAATTTCAAAGTGTTCTATGCATATTAATGTCATACAGTCAACGTGTATTAATATATAAATAAATTCCACACCTTATAATGAAAATAAATATATATAAAAAGTGTATAACGAACCTTGTAAATAACAAATCCACAGCCGCGTCAAGGAGGAGAATCATTGGAGGCAGTGGTGCTTGATTGGGGCTAGTCAGCACCTCCAGAGCCTTTGTTTTACAGTAGTACGTATCATGTTAGTGTCCAAACTCACATTATTTTTATGGCAGTCCGTAATGCACAACGATAAGGCATTTTCCATTTTCACAATGACCTTATTGCACTGTTACTGTTATGGTCTGTGCTAGTTGGCGGTGTTTAACTCTTCTCTCTCTCTCTCTCTCTCTCTCTCTCTCTCTCTCTCTCTCTCTCCTCATACACTGGTGAGGGGCATGGCTGTTACCCGCAGGCAAAATCCAGAGAGCACACCTGAATTCACTCAGTGATCAGCGCGCTAGAGGAGCTACGTGCTCGACCAGTTTCCGTGTTGATACTCTCCCAGTGATTTTGGTTTTTGTGTTTTTCCCCTCATCACTACAATGAACATGATTTTCCTGCTCTTCAGTGCTTCCCTTGAGCTCAATAAAAGTCTTTGTTTCATCGTACTTGGTCTCCTGCATCTTTGGGTCCAACTGATATGCATATTTTCTCTTCCTACTTCTTAATGTAGCGCACAGTTGACTCGTTAATGCCATAATGGCAAGCCACAGATGCAAAACTTCACCCTTCTTTTAATAAATCTAGAAGCTTAACTTTCTCACTAACTGTCATCATTTTCCTTTTCTTTTTCAGTTCACTAGATTATCTTCCTGTGATGCTGGGAGCATATCAGTAAGACCCAAAAATGCAGGAGACCAAGTACAATAAAACAAAGACTTTTATTGAGCTCAGGGGAAGCACTGGGGTGCGGGAAAAAACATGTTCACGGTAGTGGTGAGGGAAAAACAGAAAAACCAAAATCCCTGGGAGAGTGTCGAGCACGGAGCTACTCTAGCGTGCTGATGGCTGAGTGAATTCAGGTGCATTCTCTGGATTTCACCTGCGGGTAACAGCCTCGCCAGTGTATACAGAGAGAGAGAGAGAGAGATAGAGAGTTAAACGCCGCCAACTAGCACAGATCATAACAAACTGGGCGTTTTGTGGCAATTTTCAAGTCCTTAGCATAATACTGTATGCAACAGTACTTATGAGCACAAAGAGAGAAAAACTTAGGTGCTTAGCTGGAGAACTGCTGATACGTAGCGTAGACGAACTAACAATGTGGCTTGAACACAAAGACAGGAAGTCCCATGTGTTGGATACTGGGAAATATAATCTCGACCAATCAGCTTGCTGGATTCAAAGCCACTCAAACACTCAAGTCAAGCAGGAGAACAGAGCATGTTGGGGAGCAGAGTTGAATGTAATGCGTGTGAATTTTGAATACTGTACTGTAATCTTTGATTTTTTTAATTCCCCGATGGGAAAGCCCATGATATTGCGGGGACATGAAGTAGAAAACGCGAAGTGGCAGCGGATTACTGTATATTTATATTATGTTTATTATATTTATATTATATTATATTATATTATAATATTTTTAATCATCAAATGTTACATTTTCTTTTCATAAAACACGACTTTCCCACATTTTATGAAAAAACCTAATTTGAATACAACACTAAAATAATAAAAATGCTGTATTTCTTAAAGTAATTCAGAATATGTACAGTACATTGTACTGAAGTGTGATGTCACAATTGCTGTAAAAAATATATATATAATAATAATAATAATAATAATAAAATAATATTCTCAAGTATAAATTAGTTGGGCATTGGTGGCCTGGTGGTAAAGGTGCTGGATCACTGATCCTAAGGTTTGGTGTTCAAGCCCCACTCGCCAGAGGTTGTCACTGTCCCCTCCAGTGTAGCTAACTGGGTTATCAAAGGCCGCCATTGCTGACTTTCGACAAGAGGAGCTGAAAAGCCGTCAGCATGTTTGCTCACTGCGATGGCCCGGCGAGCCATCCAGGGTTTACTCTGCCCTTACCCGGAGTCGGCTGGAATAGGCACCAGCCTCCCTGCAACCCTAATTAGGATTAAGCGGTTACAGAAAATGAACTGATGAACTGATAAATTAGTGGAGGGGCTGTGGTGGCCTTATGGTAAGGTGCAGGATTATGGATCACAAGGTCAAGGGTTCGAGCCCCACTACCAACAGCTTGTTGCTGCTGTCCCCCAGTTAAGCTAACTGGGTTATCAAAGGCTGACCATGTCTCTCCCTATCTATGGTGAGAGGTTCGTGTAAAAGAACCATTGCTGACTTTCATCAAGAGGAGTTGCATATCCATCTGTGTTTCTGCCCTGCAATGACCTGTTGAGCTGCCCATCGGTAAAGAAAGTGTGTGTGTGTGTGTGTGTGTGTGTGTGTGTGTGTGTGTGTGTGTGTGTGTGTGTGCACGTGAGAGAGAACCTTAATCCTAATTCGGGTCTCCAGGAGGCTGGTGCCCATTTCGGCTGACTCCGGGTGAAGGCAGAGTACACCCTGGATAGCTCGCCGGGCCATCACAGGGCTAACAGTCATACAACCATTTACACTCACAACTAGGGAAGATTTTGAACAGAGAATTACTCTACTGTGCATGGGTTTTTTTTTACTGTGGGAGGAAACTGGAGCATCTGGAGGAAACACACGCAAACACGTGGAGAGCGTGCAAACTCCACACAGAAACACGCAAGCTGGGAATCAACCCCAGGACCTTCTTGCTGTGAGGTGAACATGCTAACCATTACGCCTATATAATAACGCATGATAACATATAATTTTTTTTAGAGAAAGGGTATAATAAACAATAATGGAGATAATAGTGGAGGGAATAAATAATAATGGAGGCAACTACATTAGAATTCTCCTCCACAATTTTTTTTTAAACTGCTGTATTAAAATTCTGTAACAATTTAAAAAAGCAAAGAACTGTGAAAATGGAAGGTATTTGTTACGCTCACTCTCCACCGGGGAATTTGTGAAATTGTTCATGCACCTTTTCTTGTGTAAGCATCAGCTTTTAAGCGCTAGGACCATCTTCCATCTCTCCCTGCAAGTTTCTCCTGTATCAGTGCAAACAGCCCTGTTTTTCAACTAGGTCTGAGTCGATAGGCTACACCTGAAGGTATTACAAGACTTTCTCCAACCACCTGTTTATTTGAAAAGCCATCGTTCTCCTTCCTACATATAGATCCCTATAGATTTATACATTGGGAATCCTGCATGTATGGAAACTAAAATCCTCAATTATTATGAAAGATTAGATTTCTTCTACAGGCTGAGCCATGAGCATTTTAACACCGATCCTTTTCCTCGAGGATTCAGGAATCGATGTGGGGCGTGTGCATTTTCGACAGTGCTGTTGCAGACCCTAATTGGCTTTTGTCTCTTTTATTAAAAGTACCCGATCCGTGTCTAGTGCAGGGAGGCGAAACTTCATGTCAGAGGTCGGTATCGATCGGCAGTTCAACACAGGATCGTTTTCCAACTATCTCGTGAATTATTCAGATCAGCTAGTTGCCTGAAGGAAAAGTCCACGCAAAGCAAAGCACATGGAGAAAGACCCCAAACCCAGTAAGGACGAAGGCACAGTTTTCAAAGCAAGAACTGTCCACACTCAGTAATGCAGACAGCCGGGTTTATTCCCAGCATGCAGACACATCAGTGGAAAAGATGTATATCAAACCAGGTGCCGTACCTCCTACTAGGTGCTTCCTGATTTGCTTTGTTTCTGCCTGCACAATTTGCCCAAAGGAAACTTCACTCAAAAATTTGGAAGCACCCTTCATGTTATACGTGCTTCTTTATTTTTCTTTTTGCACATCTGCTTCTAGAGGTTTATGAATACATTGTTGTCTTCCTACACCATACCCATGACAACTGTTACAGCTGGTATCTGTCTCAAAAACCATCACTGTCTCCACTCTTTTACTTTGGGATATTTTTTGTGGGGGTTCCAGACCAGAAATTCCCAACCCGTGGGACGTGGATGTGTCAGATTCTCATTTCACTGGCACATTTATTCAAAGCAATTGAGACAGAATACACTATGCAGCTGTGTCTTACAGGTCCTCCTGGCAGGCTTATCTATACTGGGATTTATTCTCACCACCTTCTGATCGCTGGCCTAAAGCGTTAATCATCATAACACCAATTTTTGGACATGCACACACCAGCGTTTCTTGATATCCCTGTATACACGGTGAGTGGATTTGATCAATGCAGCCATGTTGCTCAGTGGAAGGCAGATTGGAAGCCAGCTGTAGAGTCATTCATGCATGGTTGCTGAGCACTGCAGGTTCTTCCAAAGAACTGGCAAGCAAGTAATTTCTCTTCATATGTCTTAAGGTTGTAGATGGAAGAGGCTAAAAAGAAACTCTGTTTTCCTTCGATCCGATAAACTCAAGCAGCAATCAATCAACTGCTACTGCTGAACTCTCAATCAATAAAGACGTTCGTTTGACAGTGGGGGTAATTTCTGATCATTCTGTACACTACATGTTAATTCTAATAGTGCATCCATAAAGCCAAGGCTCGAGGTCAACAGAACCTTTAGCTGTGTCTCATTTTAAGCACGTGCTTATTTATTCTTACTATTTTGAGTGAAGAATTGCATTTACATGGTGAAGTACTGCACAGAAGCTCAAGCATGAAGTGTGGTATTAATACCCAGATGGTAAAGTTAGTCTGTGGGTTTTATTTTATTTATTTATTTTTTTTACTCCCCCACCAAACTTATCCTGATTTCTGTAGAGCAGTGGTTCTCAATTATTTTCTGTGCCCAATTGGAACAAAAAAAAAACATGCAAGCAATTATAAATAGTATTATAGGTCTATAAAATTGTTCTTAGTACACCGCTGCATAACACTGTATTTTTATGAACATTAAAAACAAAAAAAGAAAGAAATATAGTTCAACTTACAACAAAAGAAAACTTCATTAACATTGTTTTTTAATCTGCAATTGAAATTATTTATAGTGCACCAGTTCATTTTCTGTAACCTCTTAATTCCAACTGGGGTCTCAGGGAGGCTGGCGCCCATCCCAGCCACCTACAGGCGAGGGCAGAGTACACCCTGGACAGCTCGCCAGGCCATCGCAGGGCGGAAATACACCGACAGCTTTGCAGCCTATTCTTGTTAAAAGTCAGCAATGGTTCTTTTACATGCCTCACACCATAGACAGTGAGAGACATGGTCGGCCTTTGATAACCCAGTTAGCTGCACGGGGGGGTGGGGGGGGGGAGTGACAACCTTGTGGAGAGTGGGACTCGAACCTCCAAGCTTTGGATCAGCAATCCAGCGCCCTATACCACTAGACCACCACTGCCCCAGTTAAAGTGCACCAATGTGCCTGAAATTAAAAAAACATCCTTATTTAAACTCATTCAACTTATTTATGTCTTAATATCTCCATCTGTCTCCACCTTTCTCTTCATTCCTGTCAGAAATTTTTACGTGTTTTTTCTTGAGGGGTTGTTTACTGCACTTCATATCATTTGCTCATGCGAAAAACCGCTACACCATAGCGGGACAATGAGAACGCCACTGCCAACTAGTGGAGTGGAGGTGCAATTATACTTAATTCCCATATATAATTCCAAATAAGCATGTTCCCCAGGGTCATACGCGCTCCCTCTAGCATCACACCGCACCTCTCCTGGCATCATACCGCCCCACTATTTGAGAAGCACTGCTGTAGAGTGATGTGACTCTGAGCTCCTGGGTGGGATGCTACTCCATCACAGGTTTCCTTCCCAATATTTTATTAATTTCTATTTCCACACTGCTTTGTGGACAGAAGTACACTTGTGGCTAGCTTGGGGGTCTAGCAGGAATTTGAACCCACAACCTCTTGATAATGCGCCCAAACCACTCCGCTACACAAATAATGTATTTTTTTGTGTGTGACCCTGCATTCTATTTACCTTTAATGATCTCCGTCCTGGCCATACACTGAGGAGGCAGCAGGACGTTTACATTTTTTAAGCAGCCGCTGAAGATGCAGAGGACATCCACCAGCAAGATTTAAAAAATGATCCACTTTTAAAAGAGGTAACAAGTAAACATTTGGGGATAGTTAGTGCCTTCTATGGTGCATTCAATTTCCAGTAAGAACACTTCCTGCACTTGACGACACTCCCTTGTAGAAATTCATTAATGACACAAGTAAATGCACTGTGTGTGCAGAGTGCTACATCATTCTTCCATTTATTTATTTTTTTTTTACATCCTAATGTAGTAGCAGTGAAGCTGGAGCATATCACAGCCGACTCTGGGCAAGAGCGGGATATACCCTGAACAGCTCACCAGACCATCACAAAGCCTACGCAAACAACTAATCACATTGGGATCTGCTAATTAACCAAATGTACATGGCTTTATACTATGGGAAGAAAATGGAGTAAGTGGAGGAAACCCATGAGAGCACAGGAACAACAACCAGACTGCATACAGACCCCTTAGTACACGCCCTTGCTGAGCGCAGGACCTTCTTGCTGTGAAGTTGACATGCTAATCACAATTTCTGTACCACCCTAGTACTATACCCTAATACAGGATCCTTCACTACTTCGTGCTTCAATTCATTTGGCTTCAGTGCATCGCGTTGTTTTTTTTTTTAAATATTCATCGAATTAAAAAATATGGAAATTAAGGAAGAATAGGGGAGAAAGTTAAGGAAAATGCCACAAAAACAAGGCCAATTATGCAACAACAAAAAAAAACCTAAAGAAACACAAAACAACCCAAAACCTCCCATCAAAACTGCGTACATTTATGTGAAGAGTGCATCTAAGTGCGTGCACGCACATCTGTATGTGTCTTCTTTTCATGCAATACCATCTGTATGTGTGTGTGTTTATATTTTATTTAAATCTTATACATTATTTTTGAATGTTTAATTCTTATTATAAGCATTTATAGCATTGAATATGTATTTATTAATATTATATACACACGAATCATTCACTGTGGCGACCCCTGATAAAGGAAAAAAGCCGAAAGGAAATCATCATCATCATATACATGTACATTTCCGTCATTCTGGGGGGGTGATCCTACTTCGCTGAATTCAGTGGTCGTGGGCGGATCTCAGTCCCAATTAACCGTGGAAAGTGAGGGATCCCTGTATAATAAAGAATGTATGCAAATTAAGCACATACCAGCATTGCACTGGACTTCATAAATAAAATACCTTGTAAAAAGTCCAAAGGCAACATCTCTAGCATTCTAAGGTCTACAGTATGTCTCACAAAGCTGGAATGATGGATTTCAGCCTTCCAGGGATCAACCAGCATTTTACAATAAATGTTCTGTGCATTTCTGTTGGAGTACATGAGAGCCAGAAAGCTACCTTGCATCCTGGGAGGGTGCGGCTTCTCTTCATGGTCAGTTTGACCGCATTAAATTAACTGTGAGTCAAGTGCCGGTTTAGCTCAATCATTGCAACCATGAGCTCTTTTTCATGGCTTACTGGATTTTACCATAGATTTCTATCAAGGGAACAATGGACATGAAGCAGTGACATGGGACGCATTGCAGTTACTGTCGGTAGATACAACTGCCGCAATGTATGCCATGCACATGTTCGTGTTTCTGAGGCAAGTGCAATTTATTAAAAAAATCCAAAATTTGTCCTAAATCTGTATGTATGGTCATTGTAATCCCAGCCACGATGTCCACACATCAACCAGTTCTGTGAGAGCTTTGCTTTACTTTATGGGTTATTCTAGGGTATCCGGTTTGAGCTTGACCTTCGGTTATTGTGTGCATGGGCTTTCACATCTTCTCCAGCTTCCATGCTGATTGATGGATTGCTGAACAATATACAAGTGTGTGAATGTGTATTATGGAGTGTGCACATGTTACCCTACACGGGACAGATATCACATCTCGGGTACTATAATCCTCTTTAAGATGCCAATCTTGGGTTCTCTCCACTCAGCCCTGCACATAACACTGACAAAAAATGTCCTGTTCTGGCAAATCTATTGTTAGAAAGTTTGAAAACCCCGTGATTCTGATGATCAGTAGACCACAGTGCCACAGCCAACCCCTGTACATTTCAAAACTGAAATCGAGCCAGATTGGTCTCCATTGCCCTAAATCACACCACTTGTCAAAGGCATCCAAAAGACCGTGAAGACAACATAACAGCCACTGGAACACAGAGACTCCATTAAAATCACTTGTCACTGAGTATTTCACTGTGAACATGGACTGCATTTTGTTTCACTTTTATATCGTAATGCCATAATGGAACATTTTACAAATACTAAAGCCATAGTACAAGATTACCCTTTATCTTTACTTCCCTTCACTCCTTCATACCAGATCTCTAAGCACCTGAGCAAACTGTTACACTGATAAGATCTCTGCCAAAAAAAATGAGAATGACTATAATTGGATGTGTTTTGGGTAAAAAGCTTTTAGTGCCTTTTCTCCTCCATATCTGTAGTCAAATTGCTCAGATTTGGCACACAAATGTATTCTAATACAGTGCAACGTAATAACGCTAATTTATCACCGTACTGAGGGAGCGCAACAACAGCTTGCTTGACGAGAGCAGTCTTAGAACATATGCTGATCACCATGAACAAGCAGCGAGAGAAAATGACTCACATCCAAATCCTCTACATGGACATGGCTTGGTAGTCCGAGAGCGCAAGCTATGCGTCAGATCCATCATCTGAAGGATGATTATCCAAAGGCAATGAGCTGAATCAAGCCAGTGATTCATATGGATCAGTGACACCTACATGTATCAGCTATAAAATAAAAAGGCATGTAGCATCTGCTTTAAGATGATCCTCCCTATGGGTTTAAGATGAATGATTCGGTGCAGGGTACACCAGCAGGTATTCTTTAGATAAAATACATACACCTTACAACAAGAAGATCCCGGGTTCGATTCCCAAGTCCAGGCGTTTCGGTGTGAGGTTTGCATGTTCTCCCCATGCTTCGGTGGGTTTCTTCTGGGGACTCCAGTTTCTTCCCATCATGTTCGGCTGACTTGTTATTCCAAATTGAACATCAGTGTGGATGTGAGGGAGAACGGTAATGTGTGGATTGCCCCTGTAATGGTCTGGCAAGTTGTTTACTGTGCATCCTGCCTTCACTCAGTGCTGGTTGAGATAGGCTACAACCTCTCCGATTGATGTGTGTGTGTGTGTGTGTGTGTGTGTGTGTGTGTGTGTGTGTGTGTGTGTGTCATGAGAGTATCATGATTAATTTATTGCATGGTTATGTAATACAATGGGGCCGCTGGCATAGTGGTTAGGGTGCTGTGCTCATGATCAGGAGGTTGTGAGTTTGAATCCCACTGAGACCCTCACTGTGCTAAAACCCCTGGGCAAGGTCTCAACCACAAGTGTGCCTCTGTTCAACCAGCAGTATAAATGGGTACCAGTAAAATATACTGGGAAGGTAACCTGCGATGGACTAGCGTCCCATCCAGGAGGAGTTCAACTGCTGGTCACTTCACGCTATGGAAACCGCGGATAAGCCTGATGAGCCACGAGGCTAAGCCACTAGGCTCGGGTGTAAAAACCCAACAGACTTACCCTATGTAATACAATACGGTATGTATAATATGCACAGTGTGATTTAAGAGGGTGGACACCCCTGATTAGAGATAAGGGGAAATCTATTCATTCTTCTATCACGATTCTTCAGTACGAGGATTATTTCACCACGCCTACTCCAACAGCAAATCGGCTCGAGTGAAAAAGCAGAATAGACTTCAGTGACTCTAATAGGATTAGCGTTTCAGCAAATGAATGAATGTGTTTCTTTGAGTTAGTGAAACATTATCATTCCTCTATAGTTCTCCAGGTGACTCGGTGTAAACTATTCTCTCTCAAATAAAGCTTTCAATGTTTACAGTTTTCAAGGTATTATTTTACATTGTTCAAGGTTCTAAAATTGCAACAAAATCAGGAAAAATTCATTCAAGTCCTCAGTGCAAGCAGGCCTGGGTTCCCAGGATCGGAGTATTTCTGTGTGGAGTTTGCATGTATTCCACTGCGGACTCTGGTTTCCTTCCACAGTACAAAATCATGAACCGTGGGCCAATTGGCTGTTCCAAATCCCCCCTAGGTGTGAGGGAGTGCGCGCGCGTGTGTGTGTGTGTGTGTGTGTGTTCACCCCGCTGTGGTCTGGTGAGCTATTCAAGGTATACTCTACCTTGACCTAGTGTGGTCTAAGATTTTAAAAATCGCCAGCTTTTGAAAGAATGAAGGATAATATTACATGAGGTGGTTCCTGGTGATTTCTTGATTTAAAGTATACCCACACACACACATAAGCACTGGCTTAATTTTTCTTTAATCTTTGTAAACAAATGCAATATTTATAGGTATTACAATATAATAAGTGTTCATTGAACTTAGCTAATGCTTTGAAATTTATTTGTAAGACATACCAAGTAAATAGCTAAACTAATACTAGTGTACAGTGGATTTTAAGAAGGGTGACACAGTGGCGCAGTGGTTTAGCTTGTCCACCTCACAGCAAGAAGCGCAGGTGTTTCTGTATGATCTTCGTATGTTCTCCTCGTGCTTGCCTGGTTTTCCTCCAGGTACTGTACTCCCTTTTCCTCCCATAGTCCAAAGACATGCACATCAAGCTAACTGGCTACCCTTCGGTGTGTGTGTGTGTGTGTGTGTGTGTGTGTGTGTGTGTGTGTGTGTGTGTGTGTGTGTGTGTGTGTCTAGCTGATCAGGGTGTACCCCGCCTTAATCCAGTGTCGTCAAGGACAGACACCAGCCTTCCTGCCACACGAATAGGATTAAGCATTCTGGCACAGGACTGAGCAAGATGAGATAAGGGACGTGGGAAAACCTTGAGGTAAAAATTGTACTTTCTATTGTGTGAAAATGGAATAATTTCAATTTCACATTTTATATGAACTTAAGTATCGTGAGCTCTTTTTCGGAAGGTGGTGTCATAGTGGATGTATTCTGAAGCTTTATTTAATAATAAAAACTTATTTGGAGCACCTTTCTGACATTGAATATGAAAGTTTTGGCACAAAAACAAGTTACCTAGCAACATAAACCTGCACATGAATTCTCTGAATGCGGAATTCTGCAGCAACATACATTATTTTAATCAAGCCAACATCTACCACTGCACCATCTGAGTTAGATAAATATAAAATAAATATTTCTTACATTATTTTTTAACCAATTTATATCATATTCAAGCCTGTCCTTTTTCCAATATATACCAAACAACCATAACATTAAAACCACCTGAGTTGTTTGTGGCTAGGTAGCAACGTCCGCACTCTCACTCACTCATCATTTGCAGAACTACTTAATCCTAATTAGAGTTGTGGAGAGGCTGATGCCTATCTCAGCCTACACTGGGCAAAAGGAGGTACATTCTGAACATCTCAACAGACCATCCCCGGGCCAACACACACACACACACACACACACTCACACAAAATCACTTATGCACAAACTTAGACCTAAGAGCAATTTGGAACAGCCCACTGTGCATGTTTTTGGACTGTAGGAGGAAAGCAGAGTACCACAAGGAAAAAACACTCAAACACGAGGAGAACATGCAAACTCCACCCAGAAGCACCTGAGTCAAACACTCAGACCCAAGATTTTTTTACTGTGAGACAAACGTGCTAACCCTTATGTCGCCATGCCGCTATGGAACATACACAGCAAGCAATAAAGCACTATGTTCTGACTTGTTTCTTTCATAGCCATCATTAACAGTTTTAGCACCACTAGGCCATCTGTTCTAGCTTTTGCTCATCAAGCGCATACGTGAGACAGTGTTGCCAGGACACTGGATATCATGCCTTGTACCATACTTGGTAGAACCACTGTACAAGAACATCCCACAACATATGCCGTTTTGGAAAGGAACAGACCCAGTGGTCAGCATCACAGTGTGATCATTATATTTAAATCACTCAGATCCTTTACGCTTGATTACTTTTCCTGCTTGCAAAACATCGACTTTTGATAACTAACGCTTCACTTTTCGTTCACCTAATATCTCCCACTCCATGGTGGGTGCCAGTGTAATGAGATCAACGATGTTATTCTCTTTAACTGTCAGTGGTCAGACTGTTTTTATTGTTTTGGCAGATTGGTGTATTTATTCCATGCTTCTCTTCTTCTCTGCAAACAAAATTGGGCTTGTAAGGGGAAAGTGTTGTTCACCAATGAGGGGAGGATGGAGCGAGAGATCGACAGATGGATCACTGCAGCCTCTGCTGTAAAGCTGAGCCTGTACCGGTCTGTTGTGGTGAAGTGGGAGCTGAGCCGCTAGGCAAAGCTCTCTATCTATGTTCCAGCCCTCACCCAGGTCACAAGCTTTGGGTAGTGACCGAAAGAACAAGATCACGGACACAAGCGGCTAAAATGAGCTGCCTTTTCTGGGTGGCGGGGCTCTCCCTTAAAGATAAGGTGAGAAGCTCAACCATCCGGTGAGAGCTTGGAGTAGAACCACTGCTGCTCCGCATTGAGAAGGGCCAGTTGAGGTGGCTCGAGCATTTGGTCAGAATGCCTCCCGAACGTCTCGATGGTGTGGTGTTTCGGGCATGTCCAATTGGGAAGAGACCCCGGGGTTGACCTAGAACACGCTGCAGGAACTATGTCTCTCGGCTTGTCTGGGAATGCCTTGGTATCCCCCGGAAGAGCTGAAGGAAGTGTCTGTTGAGAGGGACATGTGGACCTCATTGCTTAGGCGGCTGCCCCCGCGACCCAACCATGGAATAAATGGAAGAAGATGAGATGAGGGGAAAGGAATATGGCAATTTGAATGATTTTAAAATGTAGATTGTGTTTAAGTTTGAAAATGCTTTAGCATATGTAGTGGATGGTATGTCTGCAAAACTCTTTCATCAACAATGCTGCTGATAATAATAATGGTGGTGATGATGATGATGATGATGATGATGATGATGATGACGATGATGATGATGATGATGACAATGACGGTGATGGTAGTAATGATGGTGGTGATGGTGGTAGTGATAATGATGGTGATGATGACGATAATGTTGTTGGTGGTGATGATGTAGTGGTGGTGATGGTGGTATTGATGATAATGTTGCTGCTGCTGATGATGGTGATGATGATGATGATGATGATGATGATGATGATGATGATGGTGGTGATGATGGTGGTGGTGATTATGATGCTTATGATGGTGATGATAATGGCGCTGTTGGTGGTGGTGTTAATAGTGGTGATGGGAGTGATGATGGTGGTGGTGGCGGTGGTAGTGGTGGTGGTGGTGGTGGTGATGATGATGATAGTGGTGATGATGATGTAGTGGTGGTGATGTTGTTGATGATGATAATGCTGATGATGATAATAATGGTGATGATAGCAATGATGGTGGTGGTGATTATGATGCTTATGATGGTGATGATAACAACATTGGTGGTGGTGAGAGTGGTGATGGATAATGTTGCCAACAACATTATCATCTACATCATTGATAATGTTGTTGGTGATGGTGATAGTGGTGCTTCTGGTGGTGGTTGTGATGGTTGTAATGATAATGGTCATGATGATAACATTGGTGGTGGTGATGGTGGTGATAGTAGTGCTCCTTGTGGTGGTAATAATGGTGGTGATGATGAAATAGGTGGTGATGGTGGCAGTAATGATGATGATGATGATGATGATGATGATGACGATGATGATGATGGTGTTGGTTGTAGTAGTGGAAGTGGTTGTCTGTTCTTCAGAGTTCTGAATCATTTTTATGATTTTAAATTTATCATATAAATTTATATGTAAAAAAATATTAAATTTACATTTAGTCCTTCAAAAAAGCCCACTAAAGTATTTTGAATATCTGTGTGATTTCTCCCATGTGCAGCCTGGGGTCACTGCTTCATCGCATTCAGGGTGTAGAATGTAAAATGTTTAGTTAGAATAATAAGAAAAGAACATTTCTAAATTCGACGGTACCCCATGGCACTGTATCAGTGATGCCACATCATTCAATTTCTGCTTTAAAATCTCCAGTTTGGTTGTGTATATATCAGGCTCGCATCAGTAGAATCCGCTCAAGCATCATTTGGAACTGGATTTCATTCCAGCCACCCATGACTTTGGGTCTCCAGAGAATGGAATGAAAAAAAATCATGATCTTCATGTGAGCCTGGCGTTGCCCACGCATAAGTCCTGAGAGGGGTTGTGTCCATGACCAGGTGATTGCTTCACTGCTCCTGCCCTCAAATCTGCCTCACTGTGTCTGTGAAGTGTTTGATTCTGGGCTAGGAAGGGATAGACATAGGCACTGAAGCATGCTGCTGATCCCCACACGTCCGATTCTTCCAGCACAGTTCGTCTTTCTGCTCAGTGACTTTTTTCTCCCAAGTTGGAACCATCCAGTCTGATGCAGAAATGCCTCCATTCAAGGTGGGAGGGGTTTTTTTTCCTGTTATTTTAGCTTTTATCCAGGGTGGCAAGATGATGCATTGGTTAGCATGTCTGCATCACCACAAGGTTCTAGGTTTGATTCCAGGTGATGAACGCTTTGTGTTTTCTACGTGGGTTTTCTTCATGCACTCCAGTTTCGTCCCATAGTTGAAAGACACACACATTAGGCTACCTGGCTGTTCCGACTTGCCCCTCAGTGTCAGTGTGAATGGTTGTGTGCAGTGATCTGGTGAGATGTTCAGGGTGTACACAACCTTTGCCCAGTTTTTGGCTGAGATAGGCTCCAGCCTTTCTCCAATGCTAGTATGATTAAGAAGTTCATGAAATACGTGAGCGAGTGAACAAGAGAGTTTTCATCTAGTATCTCCTGAATTTAGGTGTGAGCCAGTTTTCCTTCTGGTCTTTGACCAATAAATTTATTCATTCATTCATTTGCCAAACTATCTAATCCTAATAGGGACCCTGGGAGGTTGGTTCCTATCTCAGCCGACTGTGGGTGATTTCTGGGTACACCCCGTACAGATTGCTGGTCCCTCGTAGTGGCAACACACATACAATCATTTACAATGACACTCACATCTAAGGGCAATTTGGAATAGCTATGTCTGGACATTAATGTGGACGCTGGGAGGAAACCAGAGCACATGGAGAAAACCCCATGGAAGAACAGAGAAAACATGCAGCCGTCAACAAGAAATGCTTTCACTGAGCCCAGAACTTTAAACCACGAATCTTACCTTGGTGAGGCGGATGTGCCAACTACTGTAGTATCATGCCACATACCAATCAATCTATTTAAAGCAAACAATAAACAAACGGAGAAAAAAAAACCATGTATTTTGATCTCAGGAAAATCAGCCCAAGTAGGATGAGCCTCATCAGGGTTTGACTGATTGTGTAATCCCCTTTGTAATAGTTACAAGAAACAAGACAGAGAAAAAGATCCGCTCTCAGATCTCAAGCAGAGGATGAGGAAGAGATTCTCTTTAGCACCTCATATTCAGACAGCATGTTAGGAGCGCATTAAAAAGTAATTGGTGCTGCAGAACTGGAGCAGGTGCGAGAGACGAGCACTATCGCGTCTCTCTAGAGAGAGAGAGAGAGCGAACTGAACTTCAAAGAAGCCAGTTCGCTGTTGGGGCCGAAAGTTTTGGCAAGTCATTAAACTTCTTCGCTGTGCTAGTCATCAGAATTTGCATAATTGTGACTGGGCGCGATAAAGATCACGTAGCCTAGCCTATCAAGTAGCATCTTCAGGCTGTGAGACAGTGATGATTATAGGGAGATATATTCATTCCACTGAGTTAACATGGTAGCAAAAGGAACTGAAGGGGAGTGGATAGTGTTTCCTTTTCTCTCTTAGCATCGAGAACTGAGAAGAAATTCATAGCACTGCGTGACAGCGAGAGGCACTGAGAAGCATAATGACGTGCGCACGCCAGAAAATCAAGTCACAGAATCGTCTAGTTTAATTCAAGGCAAATAATCTCCCAGACTTTGGCACAATGGCAGCAATGCAAGAAAAGTGAATTTAGATTATTTACGTTTTCTCGAGCACGTCGAGAGCGGCCCGATAGAAAGGTCCAGTCATGCTTATTTGTTGGATGTGGAAGTGAAAACTGGCACCAACACACGTGATCAGGACAGAAGGTCAAAACAAGGAAACTGTGGGAAATTAAGCCGACTCAGTGTTGAAGAGAAAAAACGAGAGGAAGGAGTCTGGTGCAAAAGAAAGATCATGATTGCATCAGTTTTGAAAGTGAGACTCCGTGAACCTGACTCATGGCGGGTTATTTCAGAGTTCCTCCAACTCTCAAGCACACTCATGCATAATTCAGTATGACCCGTGCCATCCCATAATATTTCACTGCTTAAAATCTCATCGCCCTAAAAAAACTGTTTGCACTTCTGTTCTTCAGATGAAAACAAATAAACATACACCGTGCCCCTGACTTTCTTTTCTTTCTCTTGCTACTGTTGAAGAATTCTCTTTCATTCTTCTTTCTTTATATATTTATTTATTGATTGATTTATTTATTTATTTATTTTTCATTTGATTATTTCTGAGACAGACGATTAAAAACTGACACCTAACCTATATCCTATTTTGAGTTTATTAGCCTTTTTTCCTTTTTGTTTGTTTTCCCTATATTCAGTTTGTTTTTCTTTCTTTTTTGTTTGTTTTCTTTATATTAACTTTATTTTTCTTACATTTTGTTTTTCCTACACTTTCTTTGTTTTGTTTGTTTTTCTTTTTTTTTTTTTTTGTTCTCCCACATAAACATTTGCTTTTTGTTTTGTTTTGCTCTCTTTTTTGTTTGTTTATATTTTTTTTATTTTCATTATTTATGTGTTGTGCGAGTGTTGCCCCTGCAATGGCTTAGTGAGCTGTCCAGGTTGTACACCGTCCTTGCTTGGAGTCGGCTGAGATGGGCACCAGCCTCCTTGCGACCCTAATTTGGATTTAGCGATTCAGAAAATGAATGCATTTTCATTACTTTTTGTCCGACATTGACTTTGTTTTTCTATTTGTTTATTTTTCCTTTTATTTCTTTCTTACCTCACTCACTTGTTGAAACACTTTTTCCAATACTAGGGTTACGGGGAGACTGGAGCCTATCTCAGCCAACACGGAGTGAAGACAAGGTACACTCTGAACAGCACGCCAGACCCAAGCAGGGCCAGGACATACACACACACACACACACACACACACACACACACACACACGTAGGGGCAATTTGGAACAGTCAAATGCAAATGAGCATATCTTTGGACTGTGGGAGGTAAAAGGATTTCCCAGAGGAAACCCACACAAAACACAACACCAGAGAACATGCAACCTCCTCACAGAAACACTCAAACCCGGGAATCAAACCCAGGACCTTCTAGTAAATATATTAGATGGGTTTTTATTCGTTTCTTCTACAGTGACGCTACAGAGCTCTCTGTCTGTCTTTATCTCGTTCCTTCTTTCCTTCTTTTCTTTTTTCTTTCCTTCTTACCATCTTTCTCTCTTTCCTTCTTTCTTTTTGCTTTCTTTCTTTCTTTCCTTCTTTCCTTTTTTCTTCGGTTCTTCCATTTTTCTCTCTTTCCTTCTTTCTTTTTGCTTTCTTTTCTCCTTTCCTTCTTTCCTTCTTTCATTCCTTCCTTTTGCTTTCTTTCTTTCCTTCCTTCTTTTTTCTTTCCTTTTTACCATCTTTCTTTCTTTCCTTCTTTTGTTTTGCTTTCTTTCCTTCTATCCTACTTTCTCTCTTTCCTTCTTTCTTTTGTTTTCTTTCCTTCTTTCTCTCTTTCCTTCTTTCTTTTTGCTTTCTTTCCTTCTTTTTTCTTTCCTTCTTTCTTTCCTTCATTCCTTCTTTCCTTCTTTCTCTCTTTCCTTCTTTCTTTTTGCTTTCTTTAATTCATACATAGACAATCCAAATATGACCCCAAGCTCTCCCTGCAATGCTGTGTTCATTTATTTGTTTTTGCCTCTTTGGTAGTTTCCTTCTTTCTTACTTTCTCAAACATCCAATCAGAGTGAAGCATAAGACAATTGGTCTCACATTATCATTTTTCTTTATTTTTCTTTCTGTATTTCCTTCTTGCATTCATTAATTATTCATGAGATATTCAATCAGTGTGGAACACAAAACAATCTCTCTCTTTCTCGCTCTCTCTCTCTCTCTCTCTCTCTCTCTCTCTCACTTTCTTTCCCTATGTTGGCTGACAGTGCTGTTGTATTTTTAAAAAATTAATTAATTAAAAAAAAAACGCCTCATGCTGAGTGGTATATTCTGCAGGATGTCAGTGCAGGTAAACAGGAACAGGATCAGAAAAACTGGACAGCACCCAGGTGGTAGAGAGGGATAAGGGAGGCTCGCAGGGGTCAGGAACGGAGCTGTGGCCTCCACAGCACTCAAAGGCACTCGCCACACAAGAGCACTTAGAGGAAAAAGAAATGCGCCATAGAATACAAGAGAGTAGCGACGCCTCCTCTGTCCTCACCTGCAGCACTCAGATACTCTGCTTTTCATAGCAACCTGTGGAGAGGCATTTTAACAGGAGAGGGGACACCATAAGTTTAAAATAGTATCGGTACACAGAGTTAACGCACCAAAGACAGTACAGACGCAGGAGGCGGTCATTTTTTTTCTGAGTATACACAAATTCAGCATTATTTCTTAGACAAATACTTCTCCCCACTGCGCCCACATTCGTGCAATCTTTTGTTTGACCTGCTGAGAGAAAACCAACAAGACTACTGATCTAAAGATCTGGAGTTCGCATCCTTGCTGCAGACAACGCACTGAGAATCCTCGAACGCTACGCCTCCTTAATCTGCTTTTCGCTTCATCCCCAATCCTGCGGTTGTCTTCTTCCCGCCTCCGTTGGGTTAACAAGTCCAAACCAGGCGAGCTCCTTTCCTTCATCTTTGCTTTATCTCACATAGATTGCAAAGAGGGCAAGTGATTACTTTATCAAATTGCAATTACGTATTAATAGAAATGTCATGGCTGTTATTTTCTGTGATGGAGGACAGAAGAGTCATCAGGCTGTGGGATTCGATCTCATGCTATGTGCTGACATTTTGCAGTGGGGCTTTTGTGTACTGAAGCTATAAGCTTAAAACCTCAGACTTTTTTCCGCCTCACCTCCTCTGACATCACGCTGAAGCATCCGCAGAGAGACGGATGAATCACACAGTGCGATAAGTGCATTTAGGTGTTTTACTGTTTTGTTTTTCTCAAAAAAAAAAAAAAAAAAAAAAATCAGGACATGTCCAGAAAAACTTCTCCAGTGCGATTTTAGAGAGAAGAGTCGATTCCTCTGCTGCTGTTCCTCTGCTGTGTACAGACCGCTGCTGGTCTAAAATGACCCATAAAATTATTTACATACATTTATTTCTCATGCTTTTATCTTTCTTTCTCTCTTTCTTTCTGTCTGTATTTCCTTAATTCCCTTTTACTTCCTACTTTCTTTACTTCCTTCTCTCCTTACTTCATTAATTCCCATTCACTTCTTTCTCTCTTTACTTCCTTCTCTCCTTACTTCCTTAATTCCCATTCACTTCCTTCTCTCTTTATTTCCTTCTCTCTTTACTTCCTTAATTCCCCGTTACTTCCTTCTCGCTTTACTTCCTTAATTCCCCTGTACTTCCTTCTCTCTTTACTTCGATCTCTCTTTACTTCTTTAATTCCCCTTTACTTCTGTCTTTCTTTACTTCCTTAATTCCCTTTACTTTGTTCTCTCTTTACATCCTTCTCTCTTCACTTCCTTAATTCCCCTTTACTTTCTTCTCCCTTTACTTCTTTAATTCCCCTTTACTTCCTTCTCTCTTCACGTACTTAATTCCCCTTTACTTCCTTCTCTCTTTACTTCTTTAATTCCCCATTACTTTGTTCTTTCTTTACTTCCATCTATATTTACTTTATTCTCCCTTTACATCCTTCTCTCTTTACTTCCTTCTCTCTTTACTTCCTTCTCTCTTTACTTCCTTCTCTCTTTACTTCCTTAATTCCCGTTTACTTCCTTCTCTCTTTACTTCCTTCTCTCTTTACTTTTTTAATTCCCCATTACTTTGTTCTTTCTTTACTTCCATCAATCTTTACTTTATTCTCTCTTTACTTCCTTAATTCCCCTTTACGTCCTTCTCTCTTTACTGCTTAATTCCCTTTTACTTCCTACTTTCTTTACTTCCTTCTCTCCTTACTTCCTTAATTCCCATTCACTTCCTTCTCTCTTTATTTCCTTCTCTCTTTACCTCCTTAATCCGTTACTTCCTTCTCGATTTACTTCCTTCTCGCTTTACTTTTTTAATTCCTCTTTACTTCCTTCTCTCTTTACTTCCTTCTCTCTTTCCTTCCTTAATCCCCCTGTACTTCCTTCTCTCTTTACTTCAATCTCTCTTTACTTTCTTAAATCCCTTTACATCCTTCTCTCTTGACTTCTTTAATTCCCCTTTACTTCCGTCTCTCTTCACTTCCTTAATTCCCCTTTACTTTGTTCTTTCTTTACTTCCATCTATCTTTACTTTATTCTCCCTTTACATCCTTCTCTCTTTACTTCCTTCTCTCTTTACTTCCTTAATTCCCGAAAAACTTCTCCAGTGCGATTTTAGAGAGAAGAGTCGATTCCTCTGCTGCTGTTCCTCTGCTGTGTACAGACCGCTGCTGGTCTAAAATGACCCATAAAATTATTTACATACATTTATTTCTCATGCTTTTATCTTTCTTTCTCTCTTTCTTTCTGTCTGTATTTCCTTAATTCCCTTTTACTTCCTACTTTCTTTACTTCCTTCTCTCCTTACTTCCTTAATTCCCATTCACTTCTTTCTCTCTTTACTTCCTTCTCTCCTTACTTCCTTAATTCCCATTCACTTCCTTCTCTCTTTATTTCCTTCTCTCTTTACTTCCTTAATTCCCGTTACTTCCTTCTCGCTTTACTTCCTTAATTCCCCTGTACTTCCTTCTCTCTTTACTTCAAGCTCTCTTTACTTCTTTAATTCCCCTTTACTTCCGTCTCTCTTTACTTCCTTAATTCCCTTTACTTCATTCTCTCTTTACATCCTTCTCTCTTCACTTCCTTAATTCCCCTTTACTTTCGTCACTCTTCACTTCCTTAATTCCCCCTTACTTCCTTCTCTCTTTACTTCCTTTTCTCTTTACTTCTTTAATTCCCCATTACATTTCTTTCTTTACTTCCATCTATCTTTACTTTATTCTCTCTTTACTACCTTAATTCCCCTTTACATCCTTCTCTCTTTACTTCCTTCTCTCTTTACTTCCTTAATTCCCATTTACTTCCTTCTCTCTTTACTTCCTTAATTCCCATTTACTTCCTTCTCTCTTTACTTCCTTAATTCCCCTTTACATCCTTCTCTCTTTACTTCCTTCTCTCTTTACTTCCTTAATTCCTTTTACTTCCTACTTTCTTTACTTCCTTCTCTCCTTACTTCCTTAATTCCCATTCACTTCCTTCTCTCTTTATTTCCTTCTCTCCTTACTTCCTTAATTCCCTATTACTTCCTTCTCGCTTTACTTCCTTAATTCCCCTGTACTTCCTTCTCTCTTTACTTCGATCTCTCTTTACTTCTTTAATTCCCCTTTACTTCCGTCTCGCTTTACTTCCTTAATTCCCCTGTACTTCCTTCTCTCTTTACTTCGGTCTCTCTTTACATCCTTCTCTCTTTACTTCTTTAATTCCCCTTTACTTCTGTCACTCTTCACTTCCTTAATTCCCCCTTACTTCCTTCTCTCTTTACTTCCTTCTCTCTTTACTTCTTTAAGTCCCCATTACTTTGTTCTTTCTTTACTTCCATCTATCTTTACTTTATTCTCTCTTTACTTCCTTAATTCCCCTTTACGTCCTTCTCTCTTTACTTGCTTCTCTCTTTACTTCCTTAATTCCCCTTTACATCCTTCTCTCTTTACTTCCTTCTCTCTTTACTTCTTTAATTCCCCTTTACTTCTGTCACTCTTCACTTCCTTAATTCCCCCTTACTTCCTTCTCTCTTTACTTCCTTCTCTCTTTACTTCTTTAAGTCCCCATTACTTTGTTCTTTCTTTACTTCCATCTATCTTTACTTTATTCTCTCTTTACTTCTTTAATTCCCCTTTACGTCCTTCTCTCTTTACTTCCTTCTCTCTTTACTTCCTTAATTCCCCTTTACATCCTTCTCTCTTTATTTCCTTCTCTCTTTACTTCCTTAATTCCCTTTTACTTCCTACTTTCTTTACTTCCTTCTTGCCTTACTTCCTTAATTCCCCATTACTTCCTTCTCACTTTACTTCCTTAATTCCCCTGTACTTCCTTCTCTCTTTACTTCAATCTCTCTTTACTTCTTTAATTCCCCTTTACTTCCGTCTCTCTTTACTTCCTTAATTCCCTTTACTTCGTTCTCTCTTTACATCTTTCTCTCTTCACTTCTTTAATTCCCCTTTACTTTCTTATCTCTTTACTTCTTTAATTCCCCTTTACTTCTGTCACTCTTCACTTCCTTAATTCCCCCTTACTTCCTTCTCTCTTTACTTCCTTTTCTCTTTACTTCTTTAATTCCCCATTACTTTGTTCTTTCTTTACTTCCATCTATCTTTACTTTATTCTCTCTTTACTACCTTAATTCCCCTTTATATCCTTCTCTCTTTACTTCCTTCTCTCTTTACTTCCTTCTCTCTTTACTTCCTTAATTCCCATTTACGTCCCTCTCTCTTTACTTCCTTAATTCCCCTTTACATCCTTCTCTCTTTACTTCCTTCTCTCTTTACTTCCTTAATTCCCTTTTACTTCCTACTTTCTTTACTTCCTTCTCTCCTTACTTCCTTAATTCCCATTCACTTCCTTCTCTCTTTATTTCCTTCTCTCTTTACTTCCTTAATTCCCTATTACTTCCTTCTCGCTTTACTTCCTTAATTCCCCTGTACTTCCTTCTCTCTTTACTTCGATCTCTCTTTACTTCTTTAATTCCCCTTTACTTCCGTCTCTCTTTACTTCCTTAATTCCCTTTACTTCGGTCTCTCTTTACATCCTTCTCTCTTTACTTCTTTAATTCCCCTTTACTTCTGTCACTTTTCACTTCCTTAATTCCCCCTTACTTCCTTCTCTCTTTACTTCTTTAATTCCACATTACTTTGTTCTTTCTTTACTTCCATCTATCTTTACTTTATTCTCTCTTTACTTCCTTAATTCCCCTTTACATCCTTCTCTCTTTACTTCCTTCTCTCTTTACTTCTTTAATTCCCCTTTACTTCTGTCTCTCTTCACTTCCTTAATTCCCCCTTACTTCCTTCTCTCTTTACTTCTTTAATTCCCATTACTTTGTTCTTTCTTTACTTCCAGCTATCTTTACTTCATTCTCTCTTTACTACCTTAATTCCCCTTTACATCCTTCTCTCTTTACTTCCTTCTCTCTTTACTTCCTTAATTCCCATTTACTTCCTTCTCTCTTTACTTCCTTAATTCCCCTTTACATCCTTCTCTCTTTACTTCCTTCTCTCTTTACTTCCTTAATTCCCTTTTACTTCCTACTTTCTTTACTTCCTTCTCTCCTTACTTCCTTAATTCCCATTCACTTCCTTCTCTCTTTATTTCCTTCTCTCTTTACTTCCTTAATTCCCTGTTACTTCCTTCTCGCTTTACTTCCTTAATTCCCCTGTACTTCCTTCTCTCTTTACTTCGATCTCTCTTTACTTCTTTAATTCCCCTTTACTTCTGTCTCTCTTTACTTCCTTAATTCCCTTTACTTCGGTCTCTCTTTACATCCTTCTCTCTTTACTTCTTTAATTCCCCTTTATTTCTGTCACTCTTCACTTCCTTAATTCCCCTTACTTCCTTCTCTCTTTACTTCCTTCTCTCTTTACTTCTTTAATTCCCCATTACTTTGTTCTTTCTTTACTTCCATCTATCTTTACTTTATTCTCTCTTTACTTCCTTAATTCCCCTTTACATCCTTCTCTGTTTACTTCCCTCTCTCTTTACTTCCTTAATTCCTTTTACTTCTTATTTTCTTTACTTCCTTCTCTCCTTACTTCCTTAATTCCCATTCACTTCCTTCTCTCTTTACTTCTTTAATTCCCCTTTACTTCTGTCTCTCTTCACTTCCTTAATTCCCCCTTACTTCCTTCTCTCTTTACTTCTTTAATTCCCATTACTTTGTTCTTTCTTTACTTCCAGCTATCTTTACTTTATTCTCTCTTTACTTCCTTAATTCCCCTTTACATCCTTCTCTCTTCACTTCCTTCTCTCTTTCCTTCCTTAATTCCCGTTTACTTCCTTCTCTCTTTCCTTCCTTCTCTTGATACTTCCTTAATTTCCTATTACATTCTTCTCTCTTTACTTCCTTAATTCCTCTTTACTTCCTTCTCTCTTTACTTCCTTCTCATAATTTCTCCTTATGTCCTTCTCTCTTTATGTCCTTCTCTCATTATTCCTTCTCTCTTTGCTTCCTTAATTCCCCTTTACTTCATTCTCTCTTTACTTCCTTCTCTTGATACTTCCTTAATTTCCTATTACATTCTTCTCTCTTTGCTTCCTTAATTCCCCTTTACTTCCTTCTCTCTTTACTTCCTTCTCATAATTTCTCCTTATGTCCTTCTCTCTTTATGTCTTTCTCTCATTATTCCTTCTCTCTTTGCTTCCTTAATTCCCCTTTACTTCCTTCTCTTGTTACTTCCTTAATTCCATGTTACATTCTTCTCTCTTTACTTCCTTAGTTCCTCTTTACTTCCTTCTCTCTTTACTTCTTTAATTCCACTTTACTTCCTTCTCTCTTTACTTCCTTCTCTCTTTGCTTTCTTAATTCCTTTTTATTTCGAACTCTCTTTACTTCCTTCTCTCTTTGCTTTCTTAATTCCTTTTTATTTCGAACTCTCTTTACTTCCTTCTCTCTTTACTTCCTTAATTTCCCTTTACTTCCTTCTCTCTTTACTTCTTTCTCTCTTTACTTCCTTAATTCCTGCTTACTTCCTTTTCTTGTTACTTCCTTAATTCCCCTTTACTTCTGTCACTCTTCACTTTCTTAATTCCCCCTTACTTTCTTCTCTCTTTACTTCCTTCTCTATTTCCTTCCATAATTTCTCCTTATGTCCTTCTCTCTTTACTTCCTTCGCTCTTTACTTCCTTCTCTCTTTACTTCCTTAATTCCCCTTTACTTCTTTCTGTCTTTACTTCCTTCTCTTGTTACTTCCTTAATTCCCCATTACATTCTTCTCTCTTTACTTCCTTAATTCCTCTTTACTTCTTTCTCTCTTTACTTCCTTCTCACTTTAATTCCCCTTTACTTCCTTCTCTCTTTACTTCGATCTCTCTTTACTTCCTTAATTCCCCTTTATGTCCTTCTCTCTTTAATTCCTTCTCTCTTTACTTCCTTAATTCCCCTTTACTTCCTTCTCTGTTTCCTTCCTTAATTTCTCCTTACATCCTTCTGTCTTTACTTCCTTCTCTCTTCACTTCATTAATTCCCCTTTACTTCTTTCTCTATTTACTTGGTTCACTCTTTACTTACTTCAATTCATCTTTATTTCTTCTCTACCTCCTTTCTTTCCTTCTCTGCTCTTTTAATTCTTTCTTGATTGTCTTTATTTCCTTGTTTTTAATTTTCTTATGTGTTCTCTTCACTTCAATTCTAGCTCCACTTCCTTTCTTCTTTTTTAAAGTTCTTTTCCTTTTTCTATCCCTCTTTACTCTGTTCATACCTCACTTCTTTCTTGATTTCTTCACTTTGTTTTCTTCTTTGCTTCCTTCCATTCTTTTCCAACTCCTGACTTTCTTGCTTGCACCCCTTTTTATCTTCCTTCTATTTTTAGCCAATCAGAGTGCAACACAAATCTCACATTAACCAACTTTTTTTCTTTTTTTCTTTTATTTGTGCTTGTTTGTTTTGGTGGCTTTTCTCTTAGACACAATCATGGTGGGAAACAAAATAATTTATTGTTTATTCTTAGTTGTCATTGTTTTGTTTGTTTATTGCTCTGCTGGTTTCTTTGTTTGGTGTTTGCAGGGTTGCTTCTCTATTTTAAATTATATCTTTCTGTCTTTTTTATCACATTGTGATTCACAAGGGAAAAGACCGTATGCCTGTTGGGATTTGTTTCATTTTTTAATGCACACTACTGATTCTTTTTTTTTATTTTAATTTTATTTCATTTTATTTTTCACTTTTTTAACAGAGAGATATTCAGAAAATAGCTTCCTGCTTATTTGAGAGAAATAGTGGCCGTGTATTATATTTGTTATCAGAATTGATTCAGGACAGATTGAAATTCTTAACAAGAGCAGCATTCGCTAACACACACACACCTTCCAGACTGTTTCAGAAAAACATTTCCCTTTTAAGTTCGTGCGAGTCCTGCATTATTTAAAGACATCGAATCCGCGAGCTGAATCTGTTCAGCAGATAGAGAAGATCATAGCGGTCTTCTGAAGCACAAATACAGTGATATGAAAGGAACAGCACTCAAGGTGCAAACACTAATTATAGACCAAAATACACAGCAACAACTTATCACCATCAAAGACATGAAATATCATGTTAATTTCCCAGAAACAGAACAAACACAATGACGCCTGGTTATGACCCAGATAAAGAGGATGAGAACATACAGCAGCTCTTCTTGTGTCAAGAAAAAAACCTAGTGATGTGATCTATAAAAGAGATGGTGGAAAGTGAGGCTTCGCAAACAATAATTGTAGGTTAGGGGTGTGAATATATATATATATATATATATATATATATATATATATATATATATATATATATATATATATACACACACACTGTACGTGATATGGTTGTAGGAGATGTTTTATTTTAAAGGAGATTAATGGAGGACAAAATCATGTCATGTGAAGTGAAAAATCTGTGAAAGAAAAGTAATGTTGTAGAATATGATGTCCATCTTTAAACCTCAACTTAATATCATGCCCACTTGTCCATCTGACTGAGAAAACCACTATTATATTCCTGTCCCCCCAGTGCAGCTAACAAAGGCCGGCTATGTCTCTCATTGTCTATGCTGTGAGGTTCATGTAAAAGAACCTTTGCTGACTTTCGTCAAGAGGAGCTGCATGGCCGTCAGCGTGCTTCTGTCCTGAGATGGCCTAGAGAGCTGTCCAGGGTGTACTCTGCCTTAGCCGAGAATCATCTGAGATGGGCACCAGCCTCCCCGTGACCCTAGTTAAGATTAATCGGTTTAGAAAAATATTTCTTTCAATGAAAAATAACTAAGGTTGGATTTCCAGATACATTTGAATGTGCAGTCAGTTAGAAAATAATTGGTAACCCCCAGTACTCACTCACTTAATATTTGCTGAATTGCTTGATCCTGCTCAAGTCAGTTGGAGGCCGGTGCCTATCTCAAGCAAGGTACATCCTGAACAGCCATCGCAGGGTAACACACACACACACACACACACACACACACACACACACACACACACACACACACAAAAACCCTCACACCTCGGGTTAACTTGGAACAACCAGTCAACTTAATGTACATGTCTTTGTATTGCGGGAGGAAACAGGAAGAACATACAAACTCCACAAATGAGCCTAGAACTCGAGCCCAGGACCTTATATTTCCATTTCCGGTTTTTGGAATAGATCCTTATTCGATTCGACTTACATTTAACATTTTTAAGTGCCTTGGTCAAGGGCCCAACAGTAGCAGCATGGTGGTTCTGGAACTTGAATTCAAATCTTCAGCTCTGTTGGCCAGCCCATGTAAGATGTTTTGGAGACAAAGTCAGAGAGGCTAGATCGAGATGGTTTGGACATGTACAGAGGAGGGATAGTGAGTATATTGGCAGTAGGATGCTGAGGTTTGAACTACCAGGCAGAAGGCCGAGAGGAAGACCAAAGAAGAGATTTATGGATGTGGTGAAGGAAGACATGAAGGTCGTTGGAGTCAAAAAAGAAGATGCGGAGGACAGGGTGAGATGGAGGCGGATGATTTGCTGTGGCGACCTCTGAAGGGAGCAGCCGAAAGGAAAAGAAGAAGATCTGTTGGCTAGAGTCTTACCCACTGAGTCACAACAGCCCATGTACCTTCTTGATGTGACGCAGATGTGCTAACCATGATGCCACAGTGCCGCCACCTCTCAATAGAATATGTGAAACAATTTCCACACAAATGAAGGGTACGTCCACCTCACAGCAAGAAGGTCCTGGGTTCAAGTCCTGAGGGAGTATCTATGTGAAGTCTACATGTTCTCCTCATGCTTGCTTGGGCTTCTTCTGGGTACTTTAGTTTCCTCCAATAGTACAAAGACATGCACATTAGGCTAACTGGCTGTTCCAGATTAACTACTCGTATGAGTATGAGTGTGAAAGGTTGCGTATGTTGACTGTGCAATCAACTGGCAACCTATTCAGGGTGTACCCCGACTTCACCTGGAGTCGACTTAGATACTCTAGCCTCTCTAAGACCCATGTAGAGTTAAGCAGCTTGGCAAATGAATGAATGAATGTTCATTAGTCATTTTCTCAACCACTTGGTTCGAATTAGGGAGGCTGGTGCCCATCAAGGGCAAGGTACACCCTGGATGCCTCGCCAGGTCATCACAGGGCAGAAACACGCTGACGGCTATGCAGCTACTCCTGACGAAAGTCAGCAATGGTTCTTTTACATGAACCTCTCACTATAGACAGTGAGAGACATGGTCAGCCTTTGATAACCCAGTTTAGCTGCACCAGGAGTGGGGGGTGGGGGGTCACTGGCAACCCGTTCAGAGTGGTGCCTGAATCTGCAACTTTGGGATCAGTGATCCAGCACCTTTACCTCCAGGCCACCACTGCCCTGAATGAATGTCCTTCGGATTATTAGGCATGATTAGGATTTCTGATGGAGTTCTTCTTGTTCTAGGATACAGTAGAACCTTCAGTGGGAATTTTCAAGTGATCTCTGTCAAATATGCCTTATATTTTACCTTCAATGTTTCCCGTTTACAAAGCAAAAACAGGTTGTAAACATGCCATGTAGAATCCAAAAGATCAAACAAAGTGTCTCAGTATTTAGAACATATAAAACCAGAACCCAAGCACCCTGAAACTGGAACTATATAAAAAGTACCGAAGCAACTTCAGCTGGTCTCTGTCCAATCTTCTCCCATTCAGTGCCAAGCGTTGGCTCGGGTTACTGTGCGTACCCAGAGTGAAGCCTGACGTGGTCTTCTGTGAGCTATCGTAGTGCATCCACCTCCAGGTTCAGCATGTCGTGCATCCTGAGATGTTTCCACTCACTGTGGTAGTAAATGTTGGCGGAATGACTTATTAGACATTTCCTGTCCGTTCAAAGCAGTCTGGCCCTTCTCCTTTGACTTTTCTCATCCGCAAAGCATTTCCACCCACAAATCCACTACACACTGAATGTGCTTTGTGGTTCGAACCATTCTGTTTAACCTCTAAGAACCCCAGTAGATCAGCTGCTTCTGAAATTCTCAAACTAGCAACCAGCCCATGATCCAATCAATAGGCTTTTTTCTGATTAAATATCTCCCTGGTCTGCTTTTGCACTACTGCTCCGTGATTGGATGATGTGCATCAGTGTCCCTTTCAGCATGACCAATGAATGAATCGAGATTCTGACGTCACAGATGAATATTTACCAGCACATATGGGTTTAATAGTACTCATTAAACACCAGTGTTGACCTATATTTATTGGATCTGCTATATAATGAGCATGTGTTGCCTGCAGAAATAGTTCTACTGTTGCAGCGGAAGACAATTTAATAGTAGGCTCACAAAGAGAATAGATGGTTGCTATTATAAAACGGTAGAAAGAGTTGAATAATGAGTGAGGACTGGAGTTCTGCCAATGCACAACATACTTATTATGCATTGCTATTGTGATTCGCAAATGTTTCTTCGACGTGGGTCGCCATTCACTCCAGCAGGTCTGCGCTGCCGTGCATTGAATAAAGATGTGCTCGAAACATAATCAAAGTCCTCGGTTGAATAATAAAGTGAAATGAGAAGCTGAGTATGTTTCTCCTCCTCCACTTCCTCCTCGTCCTCCTCTGCGTTCACATGATTTCAGTCTGAATGGTATAAAAACCAACCATCTACAAGACCAAGACTATTATTCTTCACACAAGTTTCAGTCATCTGCAGTGGGAATTCGAATCTGAATTGTAATTTTAGCTGAAGTTCTGCACCAGTCACTCACAGCAGGGTGTCATTGCGGCACGGGGAACTGTCAGGAGTGGTGACTCTCAGCAGGTGATGTCTTCAATAATGTACACACGGCTGGTCTCAGAAGATGCAGAAGATGTGCATTGTGATTCCTAGAACCACAACTATAATAATAATTCATTAATAATTCATTCATTTGCTGAACCACTTGATTTTATTATTGTTCCTGAGACTCTGGAGCCCATCTCAGCCAAATCTGGACAAAGGCAAGATGCACCCTGAACAGCTTGTGAGTTCATCTCAGGCTCAACACACACACGATTGTTTACATTCACACTCACGTGCACACCTAGGGGCAATTTGGAACATCTAACCCAGGGGGGACCCAGGGGGGAACCCGTGCAAGCACAGACCTCCAGCAAGATGCACCCTGAACAGCTTGTGAGTTCATCTCAGGCTCAACACACACACGATTGTTTACATTCACACTCACATGCACACCTAGGGGCAATTTGGAACATCTAACCCAGGGGGGACCCAGGGGGAACCCGTGCAAGCACAGACCTCCAGTAACCTCCAGATAGAAACACCCATGCCGAGCTCAGGACACTAACCCAGGAACATCTTGCTGTGGGGCGGACATGCTGACTGCTACACTACCGTGCTGAATGTTATGATAATAAGATTTTGGAAATAAGGGAAGCTCGGAGTGATCCAAACTGTACAGCATTGTGTGTTTGGACTCTTCAGAACGTTTGGAATTTTGGTTTATTTCGGACTGTTGTTTACTCCTGGGATGCATTTTGGAGGAATGGGAGCTTGTGCAGTTGAGGTTGCTTTGCACAATAGTACGAGCCACTGGCTAATCAGAGCTGTGGGTGTGAAGCATATATTTTTTGGAAATGTCAACAACAACAAAGACTGAACGCTAAAAGCTACTGTAATCAAATTCTCATCAGTAACCTTGAGTGGTGGAACAGGGGGGAAAAAAGATGAAAGAATTTTATTGTGTATTATGCTGATATATAATTAATTGAAAATGTTTTTTTTTCACAAAGAGATGTGCACACGACCAAGACTGAGTGGATCCAGTTCAGATAGAATGATAATGAATAAAAGATAAAGCAGCGACGCACTTTATAGAAAGTGTGTGATTCATCCGCCACTACTGCTACTCGCTCACAAGCTCGGTGCTCATTTCAAACATATACAGCTTTTACCTTTAATAACCCGCCATACGAACTGAAAAAGAGCCGCGCAAGGACACAGATGCCCTCTTTCAGTCTTAATGTGAAAACTATCAGCTATTTACATGAAGTGCACAGTGCAGGGGAATGAGATCACCCGGCGTGAATAAGGAAAAGACAGGAGAGGAGAGGAGAGGAAGAGAAAGATGAAATTATATGACTGATGAAAAGGAAAGGAAAGGAAAGGAAAGGAAAGGAAAGGAAAGGAAATGAAAAGGGATGAGAGGAGAGGAGAGGAAAGAAAGATGAAATTATATTACTGATGAAAAGGAAAGGAAAGGAAAGGAAAGGAAAGGAAAGGAAAGGAAAGGAAAGGAAATGAAAAGGGATGAGAGGAGAGGAGAGGAAGAGAAAGATGAAATTATATTACTGATGAAAAGGAAAAGAAAGGAAAGGAAAGGAAAAGGGATGAGAGGAGAGGAGAGGAGAGGAAAGGAAAAGGGATGAGAGGAGAGGAGAGGAGAGGAAGAGAAAGATGAAATTATTTTACTGATGAAAAGGAAAGGAAAGGAAAGGAAAGGAAAGGAAAGGAAAAGGGATGAGAGGAGAGGACGAGAAAGATGAAATTATATGACTGATGAAAAGAGAAGGAAAGGAAAAGGGATGAGAGGAGAGGAGAGGAGAGGAGAGGAGAGAAGATGAAAAAATTATATTGGAAAAGGAGTGGAAAGAAAAAAGAAAGAGGGAAGGAAATGACAGTCGCTAAAATTATTTGATTGGTGACAGGGAAAGAGAAAAGGAATGGGGGAAAAATGAAAGGTGGATGAAAGGAGAAGAGAGGACAGGCGGGAAGAGGAGAGGAGAGGAGAGGATGCCAAGTGATTGATGACAGTGAAGGTAAAGGAAAAGGAGAGAAAAACATAGCAGATGAAATGATATGGCTGGTGAGAATAAAGAGAAAAAAGGTGAGGGGGGGGAGAAAAGAAAGGAAAGAAAGGAAAGAAAGTCTGAAACAGTGGAACAATGGCTGTGCAACAGTAATTGCAGATCACGTGTTCAGAATGATCAGATCAACAATTATCAGCGAGAGGAGGGAACAGAAAGAGAAATCTCGGGAAACTTGTGTGACAGTGAAGCGGTTGATCCCGGAGTCCCTGTGAGTCCCTGTGAGTCCCTGTGAGTCCCTGTGTGTCCCTGTGAGTCCCTGTGAGTTTCTGGAAGGTGGGTTTATTCAGCTCACCCTCACAGAGACACTGGATCAGGGATCACTCGTTTCTAGGTTAGAGGAATGCGGGCATCCGTCCCCACCCAGAACCAGAACACTCCAAACACAGAGGGGAAATCCTCTGAGAAATAGATCAGCAAGTGAAGCACAGCCAGAACAACCTGCATTCCCTTCATCTTAAATACAAAGCGGTGCACAGAAAAACTCATCAAAACAAAAGAGAAATAAAGAGCGTGTGTTTTAAGGCGCGGTGTGACGCACGCGGACACTTCATACCTGCACGAGACTGTGATCTCCACTTTCGTGGCTGGAATGTTGCCTGTAAACGGGTCGAACTCGTACACCGAGGCCATGTCGTCCAGCTTGTCCATAACGTCTCCCTCCATGAGTGAAGCGCGTGGCCCGGCACAAGCCAACAAGCGCGGAACCCCTTTTCGGTTCCTACCGGATTGAACGGGAACTCGAAGAAAGGGGGCGCCCTGGCTGCACGAGGTCCTGAGACGCTGTGATGTGGGAGAAGTTGTTGAGAAAGAAGAAGAAGAAGGAGAAGAAGGGGTTGAAAGTGGAGAGTGTGAGTGCTGGGAGAGGAACCGCGGGGTGCGGTGAACAGCGGCTCAGCGGAGCGGAGCAGCGCGTGCGGACCTTTTCTGTGCGTTTGGTGCCGCACGTGGGCGCGGAAAAGCTGCGCGCGCGCACCATCCATACAGCGCAGAGAGGCAGCAGCGCGCTCCACCCCCTTTTTCTACCGCGCGCTCTGGTCCTAATCAACCCCCCTTTCATCAGAGAGGTGCGCGAGGACCACAATGTCCGCAGTGGGGCATTCAGTGAATAAATTAGCACCACAATCAGCTTTTCATACTCCTGGACAATTCATGCACAGCATCGATGCATCTCATCCTCACTGATCAGGACAGATATCAGCACCAGGAACTCCAGATCACTTATTAATGCATTTCATATTGTTTATACATTTGGGTTTTGGTATACAGGAGCCCTCACTACTTCACGCTTCGATTCATGCAGCTTCAGTGCATCGAGGTTTTAAAAAGTATCATCGAATTAAAAAATAAGGACATTAAGGAAGAATAGGAAAAAAGTTAAGGAAAATGCCACAAAAACAAGGCAAATTATGCAAAAAAAAAAAAAACCACAAAACAAAAAACAACCCAAAACCTCCCATCAAAACTACTTACATTTTTGCAAGGTGCAGTGCGTGCACGCGCATCTGCGTGCGCGCGCCTGTATGTGTGTGTATTTATATTGTATTTACATCTTATGCATTATTTTTGAATGTTTAATTGTTATTATAAGCATTTATAGCATTGAATATGTGTTTACTGATATTACACATAAGGTTGTCACTGTCCCCCCCAGTGCAGCTAACTGGGTTATCAAAGGCGGGCCATGTCTGTCACTGTCTATGGTGTGAGGCATGTAAAAGAACCATTGCTGACTTTCGTAAAGAGTAGCTGCAAAGTCGTCAGCGTGTTTCTGTCCCTTGCTAAAAAGGGTTGTGACAGGAAGGGCATCCGACGTAAAAACCTCTGCCAAATCAAAACGTGCGAATCAGATGATCCGCTGTGGCGACTCCTGAGTAAAAGGGAAAAAGCCGAAAGGAAGACAGACATATACATATACATGTAGGTTTACGTCCGTGGGGAAGGGGGGTTGGGTGGGGGGTTGTTGGGGTGATCCTACTTCGCGGAATTCGGTGGTCGTGGGGGGATCTCGGTCCCAATGAACCGCGGAAAGTGAGGGATCACTGTAATGAGAACAACATTACAACACAGCGCCGACAACCATTTTGCAGTCTTATAATCCGTTGATTTGTTTAACATTTTGTATTTAAAGTAATGCTGATTTGGGGTCAGATCTTCACCTGGAGTCACCCTGAATCCTAACGAAGCAGATAATCTCATCTGGTTAGTACAAAACATCCATTCATTCATCCATTCATTCATTCATTTTTCAAACAACTTCGAAAAAGTCGTCTGGTGGTTGGAGTCTTTCTCAGCCTACTATTGGTGAAGGTACATCTTAAACAGTACACACAAGGCTAACTCACACAGGAAACCATTAACACTCGCACTCAGACCTCGGGGCAATTTGCACAAGCCAATTAACCTCATGTGTATGTCTTTGGATTGTGAGAGGAACCCGGAGTAGCCAGAGGAAACCCCAAGCATGAGGAGGACATGCATACTCCATACAGAACCATGCTCGCCAAGCCCAGGACTAGAACCCAGGCTCTTGTTGCTGTGCTGTAGGGGTGCTAAGCACTACACCACCATATTGCCCTCTTTAAACCGACGGACAGCAAATGGAAAAGCCACAAGTGTTGTAAAGTGCTGTCTATGAATACATTGAGATTTTCTCTGGACTGGCCTTGAATAATTGTTTTGTAGATTTGTTATTAAACTCTAATAATATTTTACAATTACAATTAAAATTATTTTAGCCCGTCTATCTATAATTATCTATTTATATTCTCATTTCACAACCACTTGTTAAAGAGGTCTAGTGTCATTTGTGATGGAAAAGGGATTGATGTGGTGTGAATGCTCGCGGCTGTTTCTTTTCCTTCTCAAGATATTTCTCAAATTTGTCTTTTGCGTCATTCACAGCATTGCATTTTGGTCACCTGGCTCGTGAATGTTGTAAAATGAAGCTCTGAAGTTGAGTACAGTAGTCCCAAACAATCTGCAAACGTCACGAGAAGGTCATAAAGTTGTCGTTTTGCTGTCAAATGATTCATTTTCTGTTTGCAAGGAAAAGTGACGACGGAGATTTCCACGCAGAAAGTTTGAGAATAGTTTGAGAGTTGCTGGAATCCGCCATATTCCATGTACTTTGTCAGCATTCAGATTTTTTTTTTCACATTTTGTTCATGCTAATACCATGCAAATGATAAGTAAATGATTTGAGAACAAAAAGTGAACAAAACATGACTCATTTACAGCAGAAGATCAGAACATTCGCTTTTTTTTTTTGCCAAACATCTGAAAACCAAACACAAATTACTGGCAAATCATTTACAATTGTGATTTTCTCGCAACTTTTATGCAATACTTGCATATTTAAGCTGCAAAATATTTTGCTTTTATGTCGAGTTGCATAACATCTTGATGAAAATATTAAAATTTCCCCAAAAAAATCACCAAAAAATTGCATCAGTCACTTTTCTACTGCACCTCTGGTGTGATCAACCCTTTAGAAAATAAACAATCTTAAATGACTGCTCAGTTCATTTTCTGTAACCGCTTCATCCAAATTAGGGTCACGGGGAGGCTGGTGCCCATCCCAGCCAACTCAGGGCGAGGGCATAGTACACCCTGGACAGCTCGCCAGGCCATCGCAGGGCGGAAACACGCTGACGGCTTTGCAGCTACTCTTTTTACGAAAGTCAGCAATGGGTCTTTTACATGCCTCACACCATAGACAGTGGGAGACATGGCCGGCCTTTGATAACCCAGTTAGCTGCACTGGGGGTTAAATGACTGTATCTTCACAAATTATACTTGAACACCTCTGTCATAGCTCAATATTCATAGATTGTTACGATTAATTTTCACTCGGTAGTAGTGGTCTGGTGGTAAAGAGCACTGGATCGCTGATCCTCAGGTTGCGGGTTCGAGTCCCACTCTCCACAAGGTTGTCACTGTCCCCCCAGTGCAGCTAACTGAGTTATCAAAGGTCGGCCATGTCTCTCACTGTCTATGGTGAGAGGTTCATGTATAAGAACCATCGCTTACTTTCAACAAGAGGAGATGGATGGCCTGGTGAACTTTCCAGGGTGTACTCTGTCCTCTGTCGTTGTCCAGAGTTGGCTGGAATGGGTGCCAGCCTTCGTGTGACTCGAAATAGAATTAAGTGGTTACAAAATGGATGAAGTTTTATTTTAATAATCAGCCACATTTAGCTTGTGAGAGACATCTATACAAGGCTTTAGGGTGGTACACACATTCTCACTATTTTCCTAATTCTCAGTTTTGCTTTAACAAATATCAAATACTCGAGTGAAGAGGATTAAAAAGGAAGTACTGCATATATGGAATAAAAAAAGGAATTTTTCTGAGGTCTGTAGTTCAGCACTTGGGTAGTGGACAGCTCCCCTAATCACTTCAAGATCTGAAAAGCGGTTTCATTCTTGGCTATTTTCTCTCTTTTGATGGTTGGAGAAGAGAGAAGCAACAATACTTTATTTATATAAAGATTCTCGGTTTTCCTACAACAACATCAGACGTACAACAAATATTGGGTAGGCTGCAGTTTTAACTTGTCCATCTATAAATGTGTTGGGTTTCCTTTTGGCTATTCTGGTTTGCCCCCAGGTAAGAATAGCTGTTTGTGTCTCCGTGGATTAGCAAACTGTTCACGGTGTGCCCTGTCTCACACCTAATGTCAGCTGGGATTGGTTCCCAGGTGATGGATAATGAATAACTAAATGATATTATGGAAAATTTAGATTTTTTTTTTAGTGTTTATAGTCATTTGACTGATGAATAGTATCCAGCTGTGCATTTTCTTACCGTGTCGGCATGCCTTTCCTCCCATATTCTCAGAAATATGACAGTAGGTGGATTTGTGTAGGAGTGACTGAAGATGTGAATTTGTATATTCATGGTCTACATCCAGTTTGTATTCACAACTCGCACCCAGTCTTCCTGGGATAGACACTAGACCCACCACAACCCTGACCATAAAATAAAGATGAATAAAAATTTTTTTTTTTTCCTCCATGATATTTTAAGGTGGCTATGAAAGTTCATTCATTCATTTTCTGAAACGCTTAATCCTAATTAGAGTTGCAGGAAGGCTGGTAACCATCTCAGCCAACTCTGGGGTGGAGCAGAGTAGACCCTGGACAGCTTGCCAGGCCATCACAGGGCACGAAAATACTGATGACTATGTCGTAATACTCTTGTCGAAAGTCAGCAATGGTTCTTTTACATTTACAGCATTTAGCAGATGCTCTTCTCCAGAACAACTTACAAGTATCTTTTTTATACAACTGAGCAATTCAGGGTTAAGGGCCTTGCTCAGGGGCCCAGCAGTGGTGATAGTGGGGATTGAACCCCTGACCTTTAGATCAGTACCCCATGACCTTATCTACTAAGCCACCACTGCCCCTTTTAAATGAACCTCTCACCATAGACAGTTAGAGACATGGCCAGCTTTTGATAACCCAGTTAGCTGCACTGGGTGGACAGCAGTGATGACCGTTAAGAGTGGGACTTAAACCTCAAATCTTAGGGTCAGTAATCCAGCGCCTTTCCACCAGGCCACCACTGCCCTGACTATGAAAGTAAGTCATTGCAATGTTTTAGTTTAGCAATTTCAATTTGAATTATAACTATTAAGCATGTATTTTCTATAAACTGTAGTTCAAATGAATTATAACACAAAGAGAATTAATAATTTTTGAAGGCTGCATCACTCACCTGAGAGGCACTCATAAAGTGCAAGGTAACTCTGGAAGACGCAAATAAATTACAGTATTATAACGTTGCATAGTTATAATGATATGTCTCCCCCTAGTGGGTGTGGGATGAATATTTTGCATTATATTAAAAATAGGGATTTTGGGGGTAATTTGGGATTATTGTTTTCGACATGAAAGCTCATGCAGCTCCAGAATTTAAAAGTTGTTTTCTAGGCCTATGACCTATTCTTCCACCAAGTTTGATGAGAAATTAGATAAGTCATGCTTTGCATAATCTTGCTAACCGAAAAAAAATCCTTTGATACATTGTTAAAAAACCTTTAACAAATTCCTAGATCCATATCATAATCTATCCATAAAATATGTTAGGAGTCATTGGCATGCCTATAGCCATTCCTCCATCATTCATTCATTTTCTAAATCACTTAATTCTATCTTAGCTGACTCTGTGCAAGGGCGGGGTACACCCTGGACAGGTCGTCAGGCCATCGCAGGGCATCCCCACAACAAGTTGGATGAAAATCAGACCAGTAGTTTTTGTGTGATCCTGCTATAATAAAAATAGATCCTTTAAATGCTTGTTAAAAAGCCTTCAACAAATTCCTGGAGCCCCATGATGGTCCAGATCTACTCCAAAAGGTTTCAGTTTCCTGCCCAACCCATACCCCATTCCTCCACCAAATTTGTTGAACATCGGTTCAGTAGTTTCTGTGT
>CM045732.1:27477974-27485474 GCA_024760905.1 Plotosus lineatus | reverse complement strand
CTGACCAGGGGAGGTGGGCGTGGCCTTCCAATATGGAGATAATGACTGTCTCAAGGCCATGTTGCTTTTCTTCAGAGTTAGAGTGGAGTATATGAATTCTATGATTATAATTGTACGGACGTGCAGCAAGTTAGAGTGATTAAGGACAGAGTGGGAAACGTGTTGACTGATGACAGAAGTGTGCTGAGAAGATGGAAAGAGTACTTTGAAGAGCTGATGAATGAGGAAAATGAGAGAGAAAAAAGAGTAGAAGAGGTGACTGTTGAGGACCAGGAAGTAATAAAGATTAGTAAGGGTGAAATGAGGAGGGCATTGATGAGGATGAAGAGTGGAAAGGCAGTTGGTCCTGATGACATACCGGTGGAGGTATGGAAGTGTCTAGGAGAGGTAGCAGTAGATTTTCTGACAAATACATTCAACAAGGTCTTCGAGAGTGAGAGGATGCCAGAGGAATGGAGAAGAAGTGTGCTTGTGCCCATTTTTAAGAACAAGGGAGATATGCAGAGTTGTGGAAACTACAGAGGGATAAAGTTGATGAGCCATACGATGAAGTTATGGGAAAGAATAGTGGAAGCTAGACTAAGGGCAGAGGTCAGCATTTGTGAACAACAGTTTGGTTTCATGCCAAGAAAGAGCACCACAGAAGCAGTGTTTGCTTTGAGGATATTAATAGAGAAGTACAGAGAAGGTCAGAAGGAGCTGCATTGTGCCTTTGTGGATCTGGAGAAAGCATAAGACAGGGTGCCGAGAGAGGAACTGTGGTATTGCATGAGGAAGTCTGGAGTGGCAGAGAAGTATGTTAGAGTGGTGCAGGACATGTATGAGAGATGTAAGACAGTGGTGAGGTGTGCTGTCGGCGTGACCGACGAATTCAAGGTGGAGGTAGGACTGCATCAAGGGTCAGCTCTGAGCCCCTTCTTGTTTGCTATGGTGATGGACAGGCTGACAGACGAGGTGAGACAAGAATCTCCATGTTTGCAGATGACATTGTGATCTGTAGTGAGAGCAGCAAACAAGTGTAGGAAAATCTAGAGAGGTGGAGGTATGCCCTGGAAAGGAGGGGAATGAAGGTTAGCCTCAGTAAGAGAGAATACATGTGTGTGAACGACAAGGACCCAAGAGGAACGGTGAGGTTACAGGGAGCAGAGATAAAGAAGGTGGAGAATTTTAAGTACTTAGGCTCAACAGGCCAGAGCAATGGAGAGTGTGGAAAAGAGGTGAAGAAGCGTGTGCAGGCAGGTTGGAATGGTTGGAGAAATCTGGTGTGATGTGTGATAGGAAGGTATCGGTAAGAATGAAAGGAAAATTGTACAAGACGGTGACGAGGCCAGTGATGTTGTATGGTTTAGAAACAGTGGCACTGGGGAAAAGACAGGAGGCAGAGCTGGAGGTAGCAGAGATGAAAATGTTGAGGTTCTCTTTGGGAGTAACGAGGATGGATAGGATCAGGAATGAGTACATCAGAGGGACAGCACATTTTAGAGGTTTTGGAGACAAAGTCAGAGAGAGTAGATTGAGATGGTTTGGACATGTACAGAGAAGGGGGAATAGTGAGTATATTGGTAGTTGGATGCTGAGGCTGGAACTACCAGGCAAAAGGCCGAGAGGAAGACCAAAGAGAAGATTTATGGATGTGGTGAAGGAGGGCATGAAGGTAGTCTGAGTAAGAGTAGAAGATGCAGAGGATAGGGTGAGATGGAGGCGGATGGTTTGCTGTGGCGACCCCTGAAGGGGAAAGCCGAAAGGAAAAGAAGAAGAAGACACTATATGAACTGAATGGCCGAAAGACAACACTTGTTTATTTAATACAATGGATGGAAGAGTTATTTTCCTGAAATGAAGGTTTTGCTATGAATTTATTCAGAGAGATACTGAATAGAATGAAAATACTGTACTGAACAGATACTGAACAGAATGAAAAAATACATCCTGGAGTGTAAGGTGATGCTGTATGAGGCCAGAAGAAGAGCCTGTGTTCCGAAGTAAACTCTCCAGTAGGTGTTGCAAAGTTGGTGAGATGCACATCCTGGAATTTATTGCTCTTGGAGTTGGTATTCATACCAAGCCTACTTACTATAACCATACAAACATTGATTTTTCTTTAAAAAGAAAAAAAAAAAAAAGATTTTGAGCCAGTGCTTTGCTCAATTCTATTAGATGAAGTTTGATATTTTGTGTTTAACTCTTTAAGTCGTGGTTTAAAGCATACAGTATTCAGAATCAACAATGGAATTCCCTACTGAAAACTGTAAAAGGGACGTAGACGTGAACGTGAATAAAGTTGGCTCACAATATTAAGTCCTAGGAGTTGAAGGGAGTTCAGAAAGATGTGCATCTTCTGTGCATCCTGTGAAAGTTGAAAGGTTAAGGCACAAGTGTCAAACTCAAGTCCCTGAGGACCAACTCTTTTATGTGGTCCATGAGAACTTTCAAAGAATATGATTATAGTCGTGGTACAGTAGCACAATGATTAGCACTTTGCCTCACAGCAAGAAGGTCTGAATTGGAATCCTGGGCTCTGGCATTTCTGTGTGGAATTTGCATGTTCTCTGCATACTTGAGTGGGTTTCCACCGGGTACTCCGGTTTCGTTCTAAAGTCCATGGTTCTTTTACACCTCACACCATAGTCAATGAGAGACATGGCTGCTCTTTGATAACCCAGTTAGCTGCACTGCGGGTACAGTGACAACCTTGTGGAGAGTGGGACTCGAACCCAGGACCTTCTTGCTGTGAGGTGGACGTTCTGTCCTATACACCACCATCATCCAGGACTCAAGAAAGATTGTAAATTAGCTTGTCACTGTCAGAGAAGGAAAGTAAATTAAGACAAAGAAGGATAAAACCCTTCTTCTTCTTCTTTTTTTCCTTTCAGCTGTTCCCTTCAGGGGGCGCCACAGTGAATCATCTACCTCAATCTCACCCTATCCTCTGCATCTTCTACTCTTACTCCAACTACCTTCATGTCCTCCTTCTCCACATCCATAAATCTTCTCTTTGGTCTTCCTCTAGAGTCTAGACCTTCTGCCTGGTAGTTCCAACCTCAGCATCTTCCTACCAATATACTCACTATTCCTCCTCTGTACATGTCCAAACCATCTCAATCTAGCTTCTCTGACTTTGTCTCCAAAACATCTTACATGTGTTGTCCCTCTGATGGACTCATTCCTGAAGGATAGAAGAATGATAAAACCCTAAACTTTTGCAAATGCAGATTTCATGGTTAGCCTTTCTGAATAGATTTTGAGACTGATTCTTCTTCTCTAGGTGACCTATAAATTTAGCAATATATATATATATATATATATATATATATATATATATATATATATATATATATATATATATATATATATATATGTATATGTATGTATCAGTGAATGAGTCTGACACCCCGAGGCTAAAGGAAGGTAAAACTGTGCTGTAGGTTTCCCGAGTACAAACTGTTGACAGAACGCTTAGCAGCACCTGTAGGCGATGAATACAGAACAGTCGTAAAACAAATGGTGCTCTTTAGTTCTAGGCCGCAGATGGACTGTGTGTTTGCATTGTGTGTCCTCAAATGGACCGACTGATGGATGTAGGAGATGTATGATGAGGTCTTAATGACAGCTGGCATTAAAGCCTCTTGTGAACTCCAGCAAGTGAGCTGCTTCCTCGCTCCAGATCCCCGCCCGCTGTGTCAATCAAACTGTAAGTCAGACTCGCTGCTTCACTCCATGGACCTGCTCCAATTCAACGGGAGACACAGACATCGTTTTGGAATGAGCTGTTTCTTCCTCACCCCTTTTCTTCTTCATCCATCCATTCATCCATCCCTTTCTTTCACTCTGGGGTAGTCTTCACCATTCCTGTCTACACATTCTATTTAAAAATGATATCTATATCCGTCTCCTTGTAATCCTCTGCTCAGTGGTATGGATATATCTCACTTGTTTTCGCCTGCGTTTTTATTTTCTGTCTCTCTGGTGATTTTTGTCATGTGGAGAAACAGAGCTTGGTGACTACCCAGAGATTCACGCTCCCCTGCCAGCAACCAAATGAGCCCTGGCCACAACAGTTCTCCCGCTCATAAAACTCCCATCTTCCCCACAGCCCTAACACAATCGACTCGTTATCGCCCCTCCTCAGACTCTTTGGAAAAACAGACGAGGTCTCCGCTGCACCAGTAGCAGGGGGCCGGTTAAAGCTGCAGCAAGACATGGCGCCGAAACAGAACAAGCATGGAGGCATGTCGAAGAAAGCAGATGTGCCTCAGTAAGAGATCAGCAGTACTTTCTGCTAATGATTTGACTGAGCATGCTGCTTCTGCTTTCAAAGGCTGGGCTCAAAAATCCACACGATATAAAACCAGGGAGGTATACAGCATGTTTTAGGAATAAAATTCACTCAGAATGTGCCCAAAATCTATAGAAACACCATCGTAATTAATAATGACACAAAAAAAAAGACCAAGTACAAACAACATTTGGTAGAAAATAGCCACAACCTGTGCAAAGGGAATTAAAAAAAAAATCAATCAAACAAACAAACAAACGAAAACAGTGGCGTAGTGGTAAGTAAACCCGTTTCACAGCATTGAGGCCTGCGTTCCATTCCTGGGCTTCTGTGTGGAGATTGGATGTTCACATGCCTGTGTGGGTTTCCTCCCACAGTTCAAAACCATGCACAGTAAGTGGATTCTCTGGTCCAAATTGCCCCCAAGGTGTGAATGCGAATCGTTGTATGTATGTTGGCCATCCAATAGCCTGGCGAGCTGTCCAGGATTTGCCCAACGTTGGCTGAGATAGGCTCCAGCCTCCCCATGACCCTAATTATAAATAAGCCACTGCACTCTGCAGATCTCTAACTGAAGCAGCATGGTGATGTCCTACAGTGGTGTAGTGGTTAGTACATCCACCTCACACCAAGAAGGTCCTGGGTTTTATTCCCAACTCGAGAGTTCCTGTGTGGAGTTTGCATGTTCTCCCAGTTCTTGTGTGGATTTCCTCCCACAGTACAAAATCATGCACAGTAAATGGATTGGCTGTTCCATTCCACCCCCCACCCCCCCAAGATGTGAATGTGAATCGATGTATGCATGTTGGCCATCTGATGGCCTGGTGAGCTGTCCAGTCTTTGCCCAACACTGGCTGAGATAGGCTCCAGCCTCCCCATGACGCTAATTATAAATAAGCCGTTGCACTCTGCAGATCTCTAATTGGTGATGTCTTACAGTGATCTTGTGGTTAGTACATCCACCTCACACCAAGAAGGTCCTGGGTTCATTTCCCAACTTGAGAGTTCCTGTGTGGAGTTTGCATGTTCTCCCGGTTCTTGTGTGGGTTTCCTTCAGCTTCTCCGTTTTCCTCCCATAATCCAAAAACATGCCCAGTATATTACAGTAATTGGCTGTTTTCAATCACCCCTGTGAGTGAACGCGTGAATGGTTGTGTGAGTGCTGGCCCTGTGACAGCCTGGCAAGCTGGCAAGGGCGGGGCAGGGTGATCCTAATTAGGATTAAGTGGTTCTGAAAACGAATGAATAAATAAACTCAGATGACATAGCTGTGGTTGAAAAACTGTCGCTGTTCAGACTAACAGAAATGGCATTTTCTCAAATTCCTCTTAATACATGAACAGATGGTGTCACTGTGTTTATGTTCTTAAAATCAAAATCTTGAGCTATTCATACATTAATTTGCATAATGGTGTAAAATAATTCCCAAAGTCTACCTAACACCACTTCTTCTTTTCATTTCGACTTTTCCCTTCAGGGGTCGCCACAGCGAATCGTCTGCCTCCATCTCACCCTATCCTCTGCATCTTCTACTCTTACTCCAACTACCTTCATGTCCTCCTTTAACACATCCATAAATCTTCTCTTTGGAAAGTCTACATAACACATGTTTTAAAAAATGTATTTTCTTTTTTTATTTATTTATTTTTTTCAAACTTATCCCACACTAATTTGTATCTGCAGAGTAGTGAGTGTGTAGGGCAGTGGTTGCCCAGTGATGAGGGGCTGGATTACCAATCCTGAGGTTGGGGGTTCAAGCCCCACTGTCAACGGTCGTCATTGCCCCCCCAAGTACAGCTAACTGGGTTATCAAAGGCCGGCCATGTCTCTCACTGTCCATGGTAAGAGGTTCATGTAAAAGAACCATTGCTGACTTTCAACAAGAGGAGCTGCAAAGCCATCTGAGTGTTTCCACCCTGCGATGGCCTCGCAAGTTGTCCAGGGTGTACTCTGCCCTCGTCTAGAGTAGGCTGAGATGTGCACCAGCCTGCCTATGACTCTAATTAGGATTAAGCGGTTCAGAAAATGAATGAATGAATAGTGATTGTGAGTCGTGAACGTTGATAACAAGAACATCGCAGCAGGCACGGAGGCCATATCTTTGTCATCTCAATACCGAACCATTAATAATCCAAGAACTCATCTGATAATTGACCAGAGATGATGATTCACAAAACAAACAAACAAACAAACAAACAAACAAACAAAATAAATGTAAAAGCTATCAGAAGTGGCACAGTGGTTGGCACATCCGCCTCGCAATAAGAAGGTCACGGGATCGATTCCCAGGCTCAAGGTGTTTCTTGCGTGGAGTTTGCATGTTCTCCACCTGCCCATGTGGGTTTCCTCCAGGTACTGTATTCCGGTTTTCTTCCTGAAGTCCGAAAACAAGCTCCGTGGACTGTTTCAAATTGGAGTGAGTGTGAGTACAGTAGGTCCTCATTTTTCGCGATGGTTTGATTCCGGCCTTTACCACGGATCATGAAAATCCATGAGTTATTGATGCGGTTTTAAAACCCTATGCATGATATTACATACGTTAAAATATGCTTCTTAAACACATTCTATAGACAGTCTTACTCATTAATACAGGAATAATTCAGTAAAATGTAGTAATGATTAATTAAAAATTTTTAATTTTGTACTGTGATAATATTTATGAATAAATAAAACGTTTAGGCTCGTTACCAGAAGCTAGAGGAGATGCAGGGCGTTTGAGTGACATCATAGCGCTTAAATAATCATTAAAAGCACACGAAAAAATTTGAATTCACAATTCAGGCAATCATGTTGATGACAGGACAGTGGTGGTCTAGTGTTATAAGGCGCCGGATCGCTGATCCAAAGGTTGGGGGTTCGAGTCCCACTCTCCACAAGGTTGTCACTGTCCCCCCCAGTGCAGCTAACTGGGTTATCAAAGGCCGGCCATGTCTCTCACTGTCTATGGTGTGAGGCATGTAAAAGAACCATTGCTGACTTTCGACAAGAGTAGGCTGCAAAGCCGTCAGCGTGTTTCCGCCCTGCGATGGCCTGGCGAGCTTTCCAGGGTGTACTCTGCCCTCGCCCTGAGTTGGCTGGGATGGGCACCAGCCTCCCCGCGACCTTAATTAGGATGAAGCGGTTACAGAAAATGAACTGATGTTGATGACATGTCCGTGAAGGAGAAAAAAAAGGGGTGTACGCATCATCTTCAACCAATCAGCAGAAAGGAGAAAGAAAAGCTA
>CM045732.1:27387974-27472974 GCA_024760905.1 Plotosus lineatus | reverse complement strand
CACCATAGGAACTCGCTAACAACCACCATATTCAATTACCTAAATAATAATGTATGATATGCTTATATATTTGTTAAGGTTAATGTGTTTCAACAACTATCCTTTACTTGCCTTGTTTTTTCCATTTTAATGTTAACAATACAAAAAAAAGAAGAATAATGCATCTCTACGTATAAAAGTGTAAAGTCGTACATTAAGCCGGTATCTCAAACCCTGGTGAGTGATGATGAACATTGTGGGGTTTTTTTTTTTTTGGATTCACCAAAAAATTTCCTGATGAATGCTGATGATGCCAGGGTTCAATTTTGTCAATAGCTTTTTTAATTTTTTTAAATCTTTTTACACCCGAGTCATAGTGGCTCATCAGGCCAGTGCTTATGGTTTCCATAGTGTGAACCAACAAGGAGTTCAACTCCTCTTGGATGGGACGCTAGTTTACCGAGGTTGCAGGTTACCTTCCCAGTATATTTTACTGGTACCCATTTATACTGCTGGGTGAACAGAGGCACACTTGTGGTTGTAACCTTGCCTAGGGGTATTATCTGGGATTTGAACACACAACCTCCCGATCATGAGCCCAGCACCCTAACCACTACACCATCGGCCCCTCTGTCAATAGCAACACTTATTAATGACAATAAGAAACATTCACACAAACGTTTATGAAAGCATTTGGAAAGAACAGATGACGAACAATAGCAAATGCTAGCAATTGCGATTGCTTGCGAACGTTTTGGACCTTATGTGAACTGCTAGTAAGATACCGCTCGATCGACTGTCAGGCGAATGTTGGAACTGAACCAGCCTTACCCCTACTGATGGGCCCAACCCAATAAAAAGGGTGAAAAAACCCTCCCAGGCATGCAGATTTCTCCTGACCACTGCCAAACACGGAGCTCCAAGGACTTGAAAGTAGCAGTTACAGTTAGCAGAAGATACAGAAAAGTCCAGAATATGGAAATTAAGTCCTGTCAGAAAAAAAGCCCAACATGCTGCTGACCTTGAGGAAGAGTAGTTTTGTCTGGCTGCTGCTTTCAACAATACTCAAAGGTGATGAATACTGACCTTCACCAAACTGATGCAGACAGTCGCTAAAAGTGTTTGTAAGGGTTCATGGACGGTTGGTAGTGTTCACGGCTTGGCAGACTAAAAAGATTTTCAGCGATGTGGTACAACTACAAACATTTGCGGAAAAATAAATACGCAAAGATTATCATAACATGATAAAAACAACTTTGTGACCCGAAAAACTGTTTGTGAACTGTTTCACAACTTTTTACGAACCCTGGCACAACCCAAAATACGCTACATTCATCATCCTCGCCGCTCAGTGAGATGCTAGCTTTAAAAATCTGTTAATGTCTACGCTATACCCTTGATTGGTACAAAGCACTGGCACTGGAGACTCCTTCCTTAAAATTAAATTAAATCAACACATCATTACTTAATCCGTTTATGCGAAGCATCTACAAGAGTCCATGTAATCGGTCGTTACCTAGCAACAACAACAAAAAAAAAAAAAGCAAGTCACGATAAACCATTGAGCCGGAACTAGTCGGAGCTTCCGTTATAGAAAATTAATTATCAGAGTTGAGACGTCAACAGCGCTGCAGTGTAAAATGTACAATAATCTCATGCTAAACATCGAGAAGAAGAAGTGGAGCAGCTTTGTATTCTTATAAGAAATCAGTGGTATTCACATCAGAGCATGAGGGCACCATTAGGAGAAAATCCTCAGTGCGTGGCTTTAGCATTATTATTAACTACAATATAAACTAAGATGGCGAATCCGCATGCATTTTTAATGGAACACCGGCTCCTTAAACACAGCTCGATGTGCCACTGTCTATGCTGCGGGGCTTTTAACACAGCAAACCCATCCCTCACAGCTGGAAATCAGAGCTTGGGCCTGACAGCCGAGCACCCACCGACAGCTGCTTCTACAGATATAGATGCGCCAGGGGCCGCCCAGAAAAGATTAGGGTGATAAATATGTTTCATTAAAAAAGACAGTAAATCTGGGGGCTGGGAGAAGAGTGCAGCCCAGGAAGATGATGATTGATGCACTAAAAATACTCGCTGCATACCAGTGTTGTGCTAAGATGAAACCTGCCATCACCCACATACCCCGTCAGGCATGTCGGCTCCTCTGGCACCGGCAGGCTAGTTTCCTGTTTCGTTTAATAAACAGCAAGTAGGTTTTATGGGGGGGGACTTATGTTATTTTTTTGTTGTTGCTGTCTTGTTTTTTGTTTTTTTTTTATAAAAGGTGAGTGGGAAAAGAAGCACAGCTCTGAAGCTGACCTACTTCTCACCACTGCTCTGTGCATATTTTAAAGAGATGCAGTGGGAGAAGGGAATTCTGATAGATCCTGTGAGATAATTCCAGATGTAGTCACATCTCGTGTCTGGCCCAGTGGGCTTTCGCAACCATTTGATGTTTTGCCAGGGTTTGGGTAATGCTTTAGTTTGCAGGAGTTTTAGCGGTAGCACTGTCAGTGCTGTGACTAGCAAACAGCAAGAAGGTTCTGGGTACTAAGCACGTACCTTATTGAGTGTGGAATTTGGTACTTCTTCCTGCGCTTCAACAGGGTTCCTCCAAGTACTCCGGTTTCTCTCAATCGTGTAAAGGTATGCACATTAGGTAGACTGGATCTCGAACTTGTCCGTGCGTGTGAATGGCTGTTGGGTTCTGTTATCACTATGATAGCTTTATGACCCAGGATGTGCCCTGCAAGTAACTGCTCTTCCATTCTTAAACCTTCTGATCACTGACTCATTCACTGAACCACCTAATCCATATTAGGGTCATGGGGAGGCTGGAGCCTTTCTCAGCTGACACCATGCAAAGGCAAGGTACGGCCTGAACTGCTTGCCAGACCATTGCAGGTCAACATGTACACACACACACACACACACACACACACATACACACACACACATACACACACACACATACACACACACACATACACACACACATATACACACACACATATACACACACACATACACACACACATACACACACACACATACACACACACACACACACACACATACACACACACACACACACACACACACACACACACACACACACACACACATAGAGAGAGAGAGAGAGAGAGAGAGAGAGAGAGAGAGAGACAGAGAGGGAGAGAGACAGACAGACAGACAAAATCATTTACCTGCACACTCACACCGATGCAGACAGAACTTCCAACATCTAATTTAAAAAGTGCATGTCTTTGGACTGTGGGAGGAAACCAAAGTACCCTGAAGAAGGCCATGCAAGCTCAGGAAAAGCAAAAGCCAGGACTTTCTTCCTGTGAGGTAGACACTAACCACTATGCCACCCCTGGATTAAACCATCCCCCAATGCTATACTACGTTTCGAAGACCATCATCTATCCATCCATCCATTATCTATATTGCTTATCTATCAGGGTTACCACCTAAGCTAGGGCCAATCCCGGTTGAGAGTCAGCATTACCCCCTGCACAGGTCGTCCGTCTATATCAGAGCCAACACTGACACATCCACACAGTAACATAGTTGGGAAATTTTGAGTAGCCATTCAAAGTAACATGCAATTCGGTTTGGAGGAAACCAGAGCACCCAGAGGGAGCCCACATAAGCATTAGAACATACAAACTCCACCCAGAAACCTGGCTGAGATTTGAAGCCTGGATCTTCCCGCTGTGAGGCGACTTTGCTTATTACCTGCTACTTTTTGTTTTCACTGTAATTAAAGACAAATTCTTGTTTCACAAACTAACCGGGTCATGTGCAAAAATCTAGCAGGTACTCAAAATTGAAAAGATGAAGATATTACTTAATACTGAACATTCTTAGCAATCAGTGAAAGGAAGGTCCACATGGTACAAAGCTCTGTAACATCTTCACAGATACAGTTCCTGACAATAATGACTTGAATTCTTGTCGAGAACGTACCGTTACTGTGATCCCATGGTGTGTTTATCCATCATTTCCTAAATAAAAACCAGTCCGAACTCCCTCAGCAGGGTCAGAGTGAACTGAAGCGAGGCTCAGCAGGAGATTAGGTCTCTTAAACCCACTAAAGGAAAGTCTCACTCTGCCTGCTTAAGCACTAGAGCCTTCATTAGAGCGAACTGTCGGGTTTATTGCACACTCCGGGCCGCTGCTAGCCAGAGCTTATTGAAGCCAGGATCTAAAAGTGTCCGCTCAGCAGAGGGTGGATAAGGGACTCACAGAGCTCAGAGAGCAGTAGATTCACACGCCAGTAATACACAAGAAGACCAGAAGATAGACGTGGGCTACAGACAGCTAACAGGGCTTCGAACCTAGACATTTAAACCACATTTAAACCTGAGGTAGAACATGGAACTATCACAGCTCAGGGGGGAGGAGACGCTTGATTTGTAAAGGAGAAACGGTGGCTTCTTGAGCGTGTCCAGAAAGGATGAGGGATTAAAGAGGGCACAGGATGTTGGTTTGTTTTGTTTTTTTTTTTTTTTTTTTTGGGGGGAGTCTTAAGTAGACACCACAGAGTGTGCGCAGTGTGCCAGGACTATTACACAGTCGTGCCTTGGCACATGCTCAGTTTTTATCCAGACTCTCCAGAGAACCTCCACCAGATGGTAACAGAAGAATCAATCTCCTTCCTGCTTCTAGTAGAACGCTTGCTATGATAAAGTCTGATATTCAGTCAATCAAATAACAGAAACAAACACGTCTCCAGGGGGATAAAACACAAAAGTGATTTTCTCCACCATTTGGCTCAGAAGTGATTTCTCAAGGCCTCCATACTGGCCTTTTTTTCCTTGAAATAATAAATAAACATTAAAAAAAACAGCAGCTACATCTAAAGTGACTTCAAAAACAAATTGGCACGGAAGGACACTTCCTGTAAATGTCCGCGCGTGTACTAGACACACTCTTATCTCCATATGTGGTGTGCAGTCACAAATACCAACATAGTGGCTTCTTAAGATTCGCTATTGCCTTCATCAGGTCATGACAACTCCTCCACTATGGGACCTTCATGTGGTACTGGAGCTCCAGACTACGACCTCCGACCTCTGATCTCAGAAATCCTTCTGTGGTCAGCTGGGAAGATGAAAAGGCTGTATTCCATCGCTGATGTCGTTGCGCTGTCACCTCTTCTTTGCGATCCTCAGGTTCCAGATCTTCACAGTCATGTCACTGTGGGAAGGGAGGCAGAGCGATGAAAGGTGTTAGAGAGACAGTAAATAGAAACAGGAGCAGAACGAATGTTAAACGTGGCTGACAGGAACTCCTCCGTAGCTGATATGTGGTAGACATCAGAAGTGTGCACACGCGCCCGGGTGTGTGTGTGTGTGTGTGTGTGTGTGTGTGTGTGTGTGGAGGGGGGGGTTGTTATAAATAATATTAAAAAAAAGAATTCCAAAAGCATCCTCTGGCACGTTTATTCTAGAGTTACGTGTGGGTTCTTATACAACATACAGGGTTCGACTGCACGAGAACGACGGCTGTGTGAAATTTGTACTTGAGTTAATTTGGTGGAATATAAAGAGACTCATTTGAGTACAGCTCTATTACAGCCGTGAATCAGAAGCGCCAGGTACTAAAGATCCAACGAGGCGTAAGACACAACAGCTCTGTGTGGTTCAGTTCGAGAAAGGACACAATTAAGAGGATTTATGCCCTGAGGATGGACTCAATTAGAACTGCAACAGAGTTTTGTGCCTGAGAAGAAGAATCCTGTTAAACGCTGTGTGAGCTAAAGCTGAGCTTGTCATCCAATTTAAACCAAAAGCCTTTTTTTTTTTTCCTTCTTTTTTTTTTTTTTAAAGTGAATGTCAAAGAGAAAAAATAAAAGAACACACAAGTGTGGAAGTGAAGAAGTGCAATAAGAGGAGAGAGAAATAAAGTAAGTGTGTGAGGAAGGCAGTACCAGAGAGCAGAGACGGAGGGGTTAGTGGAGCTCAGGGAAGGCTGGTGGCTCGGCCCTTGATGGCCAGAACACGACGTGGCAGGCAGGGAGTGAGACCCGGGATATAACTCCACAACTTCACCCGACAATCACTGCATTCACACACACACACACACACCGCAACATGACCCCACACACACAGCAAGGGAGAAAGAGAGAAAGAAAGAGCACAAGGAAAAGATAAAAGTCAAAGAAACAACAATAAATAAGGGACAGAAAAATAAACAAGAGAGAGAGAGAGCGGTAGAAAGAAAATGGAATAAAATCACGGAAATAAATTGAGGGAAAAAGAGAGAATCGGGCAGGAGAAGAAATAGATAAGAGAGAAATAAAGAGAGAAAGAGAGAGCAAAAAAGAGGGGAGGTAAGCACACGAAGAAATTGACAGAAAGAAAGAGACAGAAATGCAGAGAAAGAAATAGACAGAGTGAGAGAATAGAAGAAGGGAGAGAGACAAAGAATGAGAGAAAGAGGGAAAGAGTCAAAGATAAAAAAGGAGAGTGACAGAGAGAGAGCGAGAGAGAGAGACACACACACACAGAGAAAGAGTGAGAGAGAGGGAGAACAGGTATGACAGAGAGGGAAAGGATAAAAAAGAGAGAAAAAAGAAGAGAAACAGAGGTAAAGGGTGAAAGAGAGAAAGAAAGAAAAAAGAAAAGGAGCAAGCCCGAGAGAAAGGCAAAGAGAGAAAGAATGAGAGAGACAGGGAAAGGGTGACAGAGAGAAAGGGGGAGAGTGGGATAGAAAGAAGCAGGTTAGTGCAGATGTTGAACTCGGGTGTTTGATGTTTTCTCAGATAAAGAGTTTTTGGTGTAATCTGAATATAATCGGTAAGGAAGTGAAAACGCTGCGGCGGCAGCGGCGCTGGAATATTTCACGGTTAGTTATTAAACTGTCTGCTGTCAGGAACACAATATCACCCGAGAGACGCGAGACACAGGAAACCCGAACGGCTCCTCAAAACAACAAGATGCGGAACGACTGGATCATTTCAGCTATCACTTCAGAAACAACTTTCCACAGACGCTAATGACTTGCCACTCAAGCCTTCAGGAATGACAGGTTTTCTGTCCCTCACCACCCCCCGCCCACCCACCACCACACCCACTCCCACTCGCCCTCCATGTCCGTTAGTAGACTGTTTGTACCTGGAGGCAGTAAAGATTTGTTTGGAGTTAGTGCAGATGGCATTGATGGGGCTGTCATGACCCTTGATTTCTCCGATGGGTGTAAAGTTGTCTACGTTCCAGACTTTCAGCATGCCCGCCCTGCAGGCACTCAGCAGCATGGGTCGCCCGGGAACGTAGGCCAGCGCACACACCCAGTCCTTATGTGCGTTTGGAATTTGCTGTGAGGAAACACGACACAAATCAGTGTTAAGAGTTTTAATCCAACAGCGCTTTATATGGAGTGTTAACCACTTCTAATGAATCATAAACCATCCCAGAATTATGGAACATCTTGAAGTTTCGTACCCGGGACCTGCTTGTAAAGCATTTAAAAGCTCACAGAGAACTCGTCAGTAACATCTGTAATTACCCAGACTGGGCATGAGCCAAACAGCTAACAGAAATGACTGAAACCTGGGTTTTTTCAGTTACCCCCATCCAATACTGCACTCACCATTACGTCACGAGCTACGGAGCGGTCAATATCGGCCCCTTTGTCCTTTTTTTTTATAGGCCAGTGCATGTAAAATAGACATGAGGCTTCGGATATTTAATAATATTAACCCGAGCCAGTCGATCCGGCTCCGACCGCATTTAATTACCCAATAATAAGAGACGAGAAAGATAATTAGAAGTACAGGGATCCCTCGCTATTTCGCGCTTCAATTCATGTGCCTTCAGTGCATCGCTGGTTATTTTAAAAATATTTATTGAATTTAAAAAATAAAGAAATTAAGGAAGAATAGGGGGGGAAAGTCGAAAAAATGCCACAAAAACAAGGCCAATTATGCATTAAAAAAAAAAACCCTAAACAAACACGAAACAAAAAACAACCCAAAACCTCCCATCAAAACCACTTACATTTTTTTGTGAGGTGCGCATCTGAGTGCGTGTGCACGTGATCTGCATCTGTATGTGCGTGTATTTAAAAAACAATGCATAAGTTGTAAATAAAACATAATGTTTGTTATTATAAGCATGTATAGCATTGAATATGTATTTATTGCTATTATACACACATATACATGTACGTATATATGTCGGTTGGGGGGGGTTGATCCTACTTCACGGAATTCGGTGGTCGCAGGGGGGATCTCGGTCCAATTAACCGTGAAAAGTGAGGGATCCCTGTACTAGTTTCCTTCCAGACGCAGTGGTCTGTCTGAAAAAAAGCCCAAAGTTTAAACTGCTTTAGCTCTGAACATTAACCCGGACAGATGAACGAGAAGCACCAGAGGTCGGTCAATGATGTTTACTGTATGGCGAGCTTTATAGAGAACCAGAGAACACACAGTACTGCCGATGAAGTCAGGAACAAATTCATCTTCCTGGAATAAATAACGATCCTGTCACACATTCCCGCCGTCGTTTCATATCACAGCCGCTGCACACTGAGCGCCGTTTGCTTCTTTTACTTTCTCTCAGGACCAACTTGTTCTACTTTTAATTCTGTCTCCACTTCTCTCCCCTGTTATACGTTACAGGTTTTTTGTGTTTTTTTTAATCCCGGGCTGTAGTTATTACTCAGAACAAAAACAAGAAAAATCAGTAAGTATGGAGTTTCTAGCATAGAGAAAAAAACAAGGTTATTTTGTAGGTCTTAATAATTTAGGAAGGAGTAAATGAGGTAGTACAACAATAATACATTCATTCACTCATTTTCTGAATGCTTAATCCTTATTAGGGTCGCAGGGAGGCTGGCGCTAATCCCAGTCCCCTCCGGGCGAGGACACTGTACACCCTGGACGGCACCCAGGCCATCACAGGGCAGAAACACGCTGACGGTTATGCAGCTCCTCATGTCGAATGGCAGCAGTGGTTGTTTTACATGAGCCTCTCATCATAGAATGGGGCCGGTGGTGTAGTGGTTACGGTGCTGGGCTCATGATCGGGAGGTTGTGTGTTCAAATCCCAGTTAGACCCCCACTGTGCTAAGACCTCTGGGCAAGGTCTTAACCACAAGTGTGCCTCTGTTTGCCCAGCAGTACAAATGGGTACCAGTAAAAATATACTGGGAAGGTAACCTGCGATGGACTAGTCCCATCCAGGAGGAGTTGAGCTCCTGATAGCTTCACTCTATGGAAACCGGGGATAAGCACCGGACTGATGAGCCACTAGGCTCGAGTGTAAAAACCTGACATTACCTTACCTTACTTTTTACCTCTCACCATAGACAGTGAGAGACATGGCCGACCTTTGATAACCCAGTTAGCTGCACTGGGGGGACAGTGACCACCCATTGAGAGTGGGGCTTGAAACCCCGACCTTGGGATCAGTGATCCAGCACCTTTACCTCCAGACCACCACTGCCCGTAGGTCAAAAATATGAGATGTTAAATCATAATTCTGAGTTAGTAAGTCTGTCATTTCTTAAAATGCTTAATCCTAAAATTGGAGAGGCTGGTCCCCATATTAAGTCATTTTGGGCGAGGGCGGGATACAGCCTGGACAGCTCGCCAGGCCATCGCAGGACCAACACTCACAACAATTCATACCCACACTCACACCTATGAGTGATTTGGAACAGCCAATTAGCCTACTGTGCATGATTTTGGACTGTGGGAGGAAACCAGAGTACCCGGAGGAAACCCATGCATACACAGGGAGAACATGCAAAACTCCACACAGAGAAGCGAGAGCTGCAAATCAAATCCGGACCTTCTTGTTATGAGGCGGACGGGCTGACCACTATGCCGCAGAGTCAGTCAGTCATTAAGACAGCAAGTCATAAATATGAGATGTTAAGTCATAGTTCTGAGTTAGTAAGTCACAATTAAGATTACATCTCATATTCAGGACTTACTATCTTAATTATGACTTAGTAAGTCATGATTCTGGGTTAATAAGTAAATGAGCTTTTAAGTTATATTATTAGCTTACTATCTCAATTATGACTTACTCATAATCATGAGATGTTAAATCATAATTCTTATAAGTAATAATTCAATAATAGGAGGAGATGTTAACAGATGCTCACAGACACTCATGGATTGGCTGGTGGTTGTTGTGAGTGACAGGGGAGCATATGCCATCCCTCCCTCCCATGAAAGCTTTGCCAATTAGCTCTCATGATCACAGATGGCTGTTGTATCAACCTTAATTCGAACTTGAGATCTGCAGGTTGATGGCCCTACACCTTGTCGATGCATCATTTGGGAGAACAACTAGTGCCCAGGTTTAAAAAAAATAATAATAAAAAAATTCCTTCAACGCTATTTCTCGTTGTTTTCACAGTGCAGGCCTGTTGGTTGTAATTAGACATTTCTGACAGATGTTTCTCTGTTTATGATTTCTAATTTTCCGAATGGCGCATGGCTTAACATTTTTATTCTGTTTGATGTTGCAGCAGTTGTAATGGCCTGTGCTTTTGTACCATGATGACAATGTTTTTTATTTCCTTTAATAAAGAACCCAGTGAGTTTAAATGTTCATGTCATACCAAATGCTTACATTCTGTATTTTAAGAACGAGTCATTATGGAGTTTATGGAGTGTATATAATAACACAAACTTTCCAATTTTAAAACCCTGCAATAGCCAAAGCATTCTATTCATATTTTTCAAGAAATAAAATGCAACATGGTGTGGTGTTATATGAACATAATCAGTGACTCGGTGGCGTGATGTTGCCAAGTACAAATAAGCAATATTGTGATAAACCTTTTATTAGGAGCATCCATAATACAAGCTCTTATGAATTAACTGTTACCATAGAAACAAGAATGTACATTAGCATAATCTTTTTTTTCAAAAAAATATTTTTAAACTTGTGACTGACAGCACTGTGAGATATATATATATATATATATATATATATATATATATATATATATACATACATACACACACACACACACACACACACATAATGCAGCCGTGAGGGGGGGGGGCACAAACCAGTGTCTCTCCCTCACGCCGGTCCCAAGCCCGGATAAATGCAGACGGTTGCGTCAGGAAGGGCATCCGGCGTAAAACAAATGCCAAATAACAATGCGAATCACAAGAAAAAATGACATACCGGATCGGTCGAGGCCCGGGTTAACAACGACCGCCATCAGTGCCGTCAACCAACAGGGTGCTGATGGAAATTGGACTACTGTTGGTCGAAGACGTCGAAGAAGGAGAGGTGGGAGACGTGTCCGTTGCCAGAGAGAGAAGAGGAAAGGCATGAGTCTAGGACTGAAAGTAGGGACTTTGAACGTTGGAACTATGACAGGAAAAGGTAGAGAGCTGGCTGACATGATGCAGAGGAGGAAGGTGGACATACTGTGTGTTCAGGAGACCAGGTGGAAAGGTAACAAGGCTAGAAGCACAGGAGCAGGGTTTAAGCTGTTTTATCATGGTGTGGATGGGAAGAGAAATGGAGTTGGAGTCATCTTGAAGGAGGAGTTTGTCAGGAATGTTCTAGAAGTGAAAAGTGTGTCAGACAGAGTGATGAGTCTCAAGTTAGAAATTGAAGGTGTGATGGTCAATGTTGTTAGTGCTTATGCCCCACAGACAGGATGTGAGCGAGAAGAGAAGGAGAGATTCTGGAGGGAGTTAGATGAAGTGATGCAGAGTACCCCCAGAGGTGAAAGAGTGGTCCACTTTTTGTTTTTTTTTGCAAAAAGGATGGAAATGGCTGTGGTGAATACTTTCTTCCAGAAGAGAGAGGAGCATAGGGTGACTTATAAAAGTGGAGGTAGGAGCACACAGGTAGACTACATCTTGTGCAGGCGATGTAATTTAAAGGAAGTCAGTGACTGCAAAGTAGTAGCGGGTGAGAGTGTTGCCAAACAGCATAGGATGGTGGTGTGCAGGATGATGCTGATGGTGAGGAAGGTGAAGAAGGCAAAGGCAGAGCAGAAGACAAAGTGGTGGAAGTTGAAAAAGGAAGAGTGTTGGGTTGTCTTCAAGGAGGAGTTGAAACAGGCTTTAGGTGGTCAGGAAGTGCTTCCAGATGACTGGACAACTACAGCTAATGTGATCAGGGAGACATCTGGAAGGAAAGTAGATAAGGAGACTTGGTGGTGGAATGAGGAAGTGCAGGAGTGTGTACAAAGGAAGAGGTTAGCTAAGAAGAAGTGGGACATTAAAAAAACTGAAGAGAGTAAACAGGAGAACAGGGAGACACAGCGTAAGGCAAAGGTAGCAGTGTCAAAGGCCAAACAGAGCGCGTTTGATGACTTGTATGCTCGGTTGGAAAGTAAGGAGGGAGAAAATGATTTATACAGGTTGGCACAGCAGAGAAATAGAAATGGGAAGGACGTGCAGCAAGTTAGATTGATAAAGGACAGAGAGGGAAATGTATTGACTGATGACAGAAGTGTGCTGGGAAGATGGAAAGAGTACTTTGAAGAGCTGATGAATGAGGAAAATGAGAGAGAAAAAAGAGTAGAAGAGGTGACTGTTGAGGACCAGGAAGTAGCAAAGATTAGTAAGGGTGAAGTGAGGAGGGCATTGAAGAGGATGAAGAATGGAAAGGCAGTTGGTCCTGATGACATACCAGTGGAGGTATGGAAGTGTCTAGGAGAGGTAGCAGTAGATTTTCTGACAAGAACATTTAACAAGGTCTTAGAGAGTGAGAGGATGCCAGAGGAATGGAGGAGAAGTGTGCTTGTGCCCATTTTTAAGAACAAGGGAGACGTGCAGAGTTGTGGCAACTACAGAGGGATAGAGTTGATGAGCCATACGATGAAGTTATGGGAAAGAATAGTGGAAGCAAGACTAAGGGCAGAGGTCAGCATTTGTCAACAACAGTTTGGTTTCATGCCAAGAAAGAGCACCACAGATGCAGTGTTTGCCTTGAGGATGTTAATGGAGAAGTACAGAGAAGGTCAGAGGGAGCTGCATTGTGCCTTTGTGGATCTGGAGAAAGCATATGACAGGGTGCCGAGAGAAGAACTGTGGTATTGCATGAGGAAGTCTGGAGTGGCAGAGAAGTATGTTAGAGTGGTGCAGGACATGTATGAGAGATGTAAGACAGTGGTGAGGTGTGCTGTCGGTGTGACAGAAGAGTTCAAGGTGGAGGTGGGACTGCATCAAGGGTCAGCTCTCAGCCCCTTCTTGTTTGCTATGGTGATGGACAGGCTGACAGACGAGGTTAGACAAGATTCCCCATGGACTATGATGTTTGCAGATGACATTGTGATCTGTAGTGAGAGCAGAGAACAAGTGCAGGAAAATCTAGAGAGGTGGAGGTATGCCGTAGAAACGAGGGGAATGAAAATTAGCCTCAGTAAGACAGAATACATGTGCATGAATGACAAGGACCCAAGAGGAACAGTGAGATTATAGGGAGCAGAGATCAGAAAGGTGATGGATTTTAAGTACTTAGGCTCAACAATCCAGAGCAATGGAGAGTGTGGAAAAGAGGTGAAGAAGCGTGTGCAGGCAGGTTGGAGAAAAGTGTCCGGTGTGATGTGTGATAGGAGGGTATCGGCAAGAATGAAAGGAAAAGTGTACAAGACGGTGTTGAGGCCAACGATGTTGTATGGGTTAGAAACAGTGGCCCTGGGGAAAAGACAGGAGGCAGAGCTGGAGGTAGCAGAGATGAAAATGTTGAGGTTCTCTTTGGGAGTAACGAGGATGGATAGGATTAGGAATGAGCACATCAGAGGGACAGCACATGTAAGACGTTTTGGAGACAAAGTCAGAGAGGCTAGATTGAGATGGTTTGGACATGTACAGAGGAGGGATAGTGAGTATATTGGTAATAGGATGCTGAGGCTGGAACTAGCAGGCAAAAGGCCCAGAGGAAGACCAAAGAGACGATTCATGGATGTGGTGAAAGAGGACATGAAGGTCGTTGGTGTAAGAGAAGAAGATGCAAAGGATAGGGTGAGATGGAGGCAGATGATTCGCTGTGGCGACCCCTGAGTGGAAAAGCCGAAAGGAAAAGAAGAAGATATATACACACATATACATATACACACACACACACACACATACACACACACACACACACACGTATGCCTCGACTTAAGTCGTTCTCGATTATACGTCAGTTTTCAAATAATATATGGAAAACAAATAAAAATAAAGTTTGTCATTATAATCATTTATTATATATATATATATATATATATATATATATATATATATATATATATATATGTATATGTATGTACACACACACATATATACACACATATATATATGATTTTCTGAGTAGATCTTTCCATCTTTCCGTAGGAGAGTGCTCAATACTTTTTGGTAGAGCAAATAACAATAAAAATAAAAGGACAGGACAAAGACTTTCTATTGAAACTCCATTTATCACTACAGATCTGTTTCGAGGGGTGGTGAAACCACCCTCTCTCTTCAGGTGATTATAGAGGAACTTCTATACTACTATAGAACTATAGAACTATACTTCTATAGAACTTCTTCTATAATCACCTGAAGAGAGAGGATGGTTTCACCACCCCTCGAAACAGATCTGTAGTGATAAATGGAGTTTCAATAGAAAGCCTTTGTCCTGTCCTTTTATTTTTATAGTATTTTATATATATATATATATATATATATATATATATATATATATATATATATATTTTTTTTTTTTTTTTTTTTTTTTTTAAATTGATCATAACATGAAAATGAACCGAGTTACTTCACTTTGTTTGTTGCCAATCATGAAACGTTACTTGTGAGAAAATAGTAATTACAGTTACAGAACCGATTTCAGAATATCCGCATCAGAAACTCCAGAACATCCATAAACTAAATGAATCCGGGCTCTCAACCAATCAGCGCCATTGTACTTATGTCTTCCTAGCAACAGACAAGTTTTAGTTACACAAAGTCATGTTTGTTTGAGGTTTCTCATTGGTTTACAGTTATGTCATCGGGGAATGGTTCCAGGATTCTGTCAGTAGGGAGAGTGTTCTGGTAGTGAATATGGATAATAAGGAAACATCCTGAGCAATAACCAAAGCCGTTTGACACTGTAAAATATGTGGATATTTCTATCGTTTTACAACAACCTGGATATGGAAGCCCTTCTTAAATAGGCATTTTTAGCATAGATAGATTGTATTTATGGACATTTCAACATGTCGAAGATTGTGCTTTGAAGGATGTAGCTTTAGCAACATCACATTTTCAACTTACTTTGAGTCTTATTCAAAACCTGCCATGTAAGTTCATCTTTATTGCGCTGCAGTGCGTCACATATGGTGATGATCGATGAAGGCATTTTGGAATCAGTGCACAGACTACAAATTTAAAATGGCATTCATGGCAGCCATACCGGACATTAGACCATGATAAATGGATAGACTTGTTTCGGTAACCAGTTCAAACACCTAAACCAAATATAGTGATGAGTGGTTTTGAGTTTGCACGTCAAATGCAACTGTTTACAGGCAGACATACGGATGGACCTCTACTTCACACATTATGGCTGAGGGAATAAAACAACAACAGAAAAAACTAGAGAGGAAATTCAAATGTAGTTTTCCTGCAGCAGGTATGCGGCTAGTTTTTGACAAGGTAATCTTCACTGTGCCAAGCAATTCGGTTTTCACTTTTCTCAGGAAAGCGAGGAGCAGCTACATTGAGTGAGTAATTACCTTAAAGTGTTAGAAACCATTAAAACCCTGTCAGGAAGAAATCGCACAGCTGGTACAGCACCCGAGTAGAAAATAAAGCAACTTGTACTCCGATTGATGATGTATGAATAATATCAACCCAATATTAGCTTTAGAGCACAATATGTTACTGGAGAGAAAATAAAATAGGTGCATACTAATAGATAGTCAGATACTGAATTAAATTTAGCCCCTGTTACAGAAGCTGTGAGGTATAATTATCAACAACAAGATGATTTGCTTATACTGTGGACTGCAGGGCTAAACAGTGTATTTATTATGTATTTGTTTTGATTGACACTGGTGTTAAATAATGATAATAAGCAAAGATAAACTGGGCAACATGGTGGAGTAGTAGTCAGTGCATGTCCCTAACAGCAAGAAGAGTCGGCGGCGTTTCTAGGTGGAATTCGCATGTTCTTCCCTGCTCGCGTGGGTTTTCTCCTCATTTTCGTTTCCTCCAACAAGTCCAAATACATGCACGTTAGGCTAACTGGATGTTCCAAATTATCCCAAGGTGTAGATATGTGTGAATAATTGTGCGTGTTGTCATGGATTGATCTGGCGAGCTGTTCAGGTGCCTTCAGCTGGTATCGGCTGAGATAGGCTCCAGCCCTCGAAACCCTAATAGGATTAAGTGGTTTAGTAAATGGCTGGATGAAGGGGCAGTGGTGGTCTAGTGGTATAGGGCACTGGATCGCTGATCCAAAGGTTGGGGGTTCGAGTCCCACTCTCCACAAGGTTGTCACTGTCCCCCCCAGTGCAGCTAACTGGGTTATCAAAGGCGGGCCATGTCTCTCACTGTCTATGGTGTGAGGCATGTAAAAGAACCATTGCTGACTTTTGTAAAGAGTAGGCTGCAAAGTCGTCAGCGTGTTTCTGTCCCCTGCCAAAAGGGTTGTGACAGGAAGGGAATCCGACGTAAAAACCTCTGCCAAATCAAACGTGCGAATCAGATGATTCGCTGTGGCGACTCCTGAGTAAAAGGGAAAAAGCCGAAAGGAAGACAGACAGTAAATGGCTGGATGAACAAAGATAAACAAAGCTACTGTTAATATACTGTTAATAAGTGAAATATAGTACAGGGATCCCTCATTTTCCGCTGTTAATTGGGACCGAGATCCCTCCACGACCACCGTATTCCGCAAAGTAGGCTCCCCCCCCCCAGACTGACGTATACATACATACAGATGTGTATATGAGATTTCCTGTCGTATTTTTCCTTTTATCAGGGATCGCCACAGCGAATGATTTGCATGTTTGATTTCGCATAGGTTTTTAATGGCATATGCCCTTCCTGACACAACCCTTTAGCAAGGGACAGAAACACGCTGACGGCTTTGCAGCTACTCTTTACAAAATTCAGCAATGGTTATTTTACATGAACCTCTCACCATTGACAGTGAGAGACATGGCCGGCCTTTGATAACCCAGTTATATGTGTATATAATATCAATAAATACATATTCAATAGTATAAATGCTTATAATAACAATTAAACATTCAAAAATTAATGCATAAGATGTAAATAAAATATAAAAATATACACACATACAGACACGCGCACACACACGCAGATGCACACCTCACATAAAAATGTAAGTAGTTTTGATGGGAGGTTTTGGGTTGTTTTTTGTTTTTGTTTGTTTGGGGTTTTTTGCATAATTGACCTTATTTTTGTGGCATTTTTCCTTAACTTTTTCCCCATATTCTTCCTTAATTTCCTTATTTTTTTAATGCGATGAATATTTTAAAAAATAAAACCGCGATGCACTGAAGCCTCGTGAATTGAAGTGCAAAGTAGCGAGGTATCTGTGTATACGGCATCATCAACAAGAAATATTCACATTCTTCTTTTAAAAAAATTCAGAGAAGGGACTCTGATATACTTGTAATGTTCACCTCCCTGTTTTTCTTGTATCAAATCATCAAAACATTGGTACGAGTCAGAACAGAGTGTTCTCCAATGTATTTTTTGACTCGGGAGAGCATTAACTTGAGACTCGTGTACTCGTGTACCTGATTAAGTTCCTGTTGCTCCAGATCCCACTTCTTAATGCCGTTGTCACGGGAACCGCTAAACAGCACATCCCCGTGCACAGCCAGGCACTCGATGCCATCATAGTGAGGTGGCTCAAAGTTGTGAGCCGGACCAATGTTCCCCTGCATGCCTTCTGCCACATCAAACACCTGTATGAAGACCACAACAGCACAAAAGTACAAGTTGCTTTTCCTTTTGTTTCATTATGTGTGATATAAGGCATATGGTGGAGACTCTGCAACAAACAGGAAAGAAATGAACAACTAGAACCACTCAAAGAGCGCAAACCTCTACCAAGGCAGCTGATTTCTCTCATTATTTGCATTTCTGCTAAATATTATTCTCACAATCCTTTTCTTAATAAGCCCGATATATTTCAACATTCCTGATCATCAGATTCGGAATGGTACGTAGGTTCAGACCAAGCTTTGGTCTGTAATAGATGTGACGTTGATATTGCACAGTAATTTATGTGAAAGTATTGTTGTCCTTACTCATCGAGTCGAAGGCAAAAATGTTAGATCACAACTGCACTATACAGGAAGGGAAAGAGTCATCTCTATTTTTTGAAGCGGCTAAGGTCATTCAACAACTGCTTTTGTCTTTATTTCTAATAAAGTCATTAAAGTATTTTCATTCTGATCGAAATCATTCCAATCACACAAGCTTAAGGAAGCTTTAAAAATTCCTAAATGCAACATGTGACACGGATCCATCAAAATCTAATGGAGTGTTAACTGGCTCGTACCCCACCCTTCCAAAAAAGAATTAAAATTTGTTCATAAATTTTTTTATACGAAATTCTGGAAAAATTAAAAATAGAGAGAGAGAGAGGAGTGCAAACCCCTGCCAAATCAGTGGGAGAAAATAAGCACCTCTGGTGTGCTTTCTGTAATATCACACTTTATGTCCCGCTCACACTATAACAGAATCATGAAAATAATTTCTATCTCCACAAATTGAGCCAGATCAACAACAAAATTCAACAGGTCGTACCTCTCCCCTCAAATTAATTAAAATCTACTCATATTTTTGAGTAAGGTTGTTTACAAACAAAAACTATCTAATTAACTAACTAAAATGTCACTCAGAAAGCGCAAAGCTCTGCCAAGCCAAACAAAAATAAAGTACACAGTACTGCTGGGCTTCCTGTAATACCACGTCATGTTTATCTCACAAACAATCTTTTGGGGGGAAAAAAAAAAAAAAAAAAAAAAAAAAAAAATTCATTCTTTAAGAGCACATGGCGTGCTATATGTGCCAAACCATACTGCTCCAAAAAAATAATAATAATAATAATAAATTAGATCACAATCTGTTCATAACTTTTTGCATTAATTTGCTAACAAGCAAACATAAAAACAGCGCGAGTACCTTCACATAGTGATCCTTAGAGCCAGTGATGACCTGGTCCTTCCCTCCCCCAGAGTAGCCCACTGTCAGACACATGACTGAGCCGATATGGCCTGTCAGCTTTCCTGAGGCCTGCATTCTACACAACACACACACACACACACACACACACACATCTCAGTCCACACTATAAATAGCGCATGAAGTAACTAGTGTTTATGACTTAAATATTGATGTATGCCAAATATTTTAATGGCTGATTAGCATTCCTGTGTTAGTGGCTAATTAGTTTTATAGGATTAATACAATTTTAATGAGATCAAATTGAATGAAAATTAATAGAGATAAATCCTTATTAATGTGGTTCAGATTTCTATTACACACATACACACACACACATACACACACACACATCCACACACACATACACACACACACACACACATACACACACACACACACACACACACACATACACACACATACACACACGTTTTTCTAACCCTTAAACTGCAACCCACCTACATACACCAAAAAGGTGTTTTTAGGAGGTTGTAACGCAGTACATACATGCAAGCCTGAAAATTCTGAAATTATTATTCAGGTACTTATATCAGTACTTATTATACCTCAAGCCAACATAACTCCAGTCATAAAATTAAAATATATATATAATAATAAAAGTATCATCTGGTACTACACTGTTTGCAGTATCACGCTGGTGTGAAGACGGAGGTATATATCAAGAGTGCCTTAAGAGAGGCTTTTATTCTCAAGCAAATTGGAGCAGGCAGGTAGATCCAATGTGTATAGAAGAAAAGACCCAGGATCCATTTAGAAAGTGAAGTATTAAAATATCTGTCTGTATTAGAACTGGGAAATCCAGCTTGTACCGGAGTTCACTGAGAATTGTTTATGAACAGGAATGTACACTGAAGTCCTGGTGTGCCACTAATGGAGGTATTATAATAGCCGTCAATTGGCTTTAGCTTATGTAATTTCGTGTATTGGGAGAATCAGAGCATTATGAGTACATCTAGTGGTGGTTAATGGAGTTATAGAAAATTAGCATAATTTAATATACACCAATTAGAGCAGGCCAGAAGGTCACAGCTTAGGGATGTTGAACACAATGGATGGGATTCAGGGGATAGGGTTCACTCGAGACTGACCTCCTTTAAAGCTTAGGTTTGCCTATGTAATAAAGTTAATTGGTAATTAATTAAGTATATTGAAAACTCCCCACAAAAACTATCTGATTACTATAAACACGTGCTTCCACTGAGATCACATGTAATTCGTTAATCTGAGATGAGTTTCACACGCTAACAGTTCAAGCGTTCTCAAAGTTGTTTTTATGCGACGTCAGAAAACAATCCACCGCGGTCCTGAAACACTGAGCAGACTCTGACATTAGTGAATCTGACATTTAGTAAAACTGACATTCATTAAGACTGACTTTTGGTGTATGTTTAATATTTCATTATTTCCATGTTTCATCTCAGAAACATGTTAAAACGTGGACTAAACTAGTAGATTGCATCATAGCAAGCACATGTTTTCCTTCGATAACAATATCCCTTAATTAACTCTTACACATATGTAAATATTAAAATTAGCCAGCAGCTGTTATAGGAGTCCGATCTAATGTCATCTACGGCATGTGGAACATTAACATGGTAAAATGTGATGATGCTGGCTGAGCTGAGAGCACTTTACAGAAGGTAATGCTAGCTGCTCCTCACATAATTAACCATGATGATGAGCAAGCTGTATACCTGTTGAGGTCCCAGGTTCGGACCGTGTTCCCTGCTGCGGCATAGAGTACAGAGCCAGAGGGGTTAAGGGCGATTTGGTTGATCTGGTACTCCCCCTGCGCTGTGGTGATTGTGCGGGTCGTGGTGCTGGCACAGGCATCTCCTGAAACCACTTGACCTGAGGATCTAAAACAAGAGGGAAGAGAAAAGGGGGGGGAAAAGCATTCAAATGAAAATCCATTCATTCATTTGTCTAAAGCAGTGGTTCTTAATCCGGGTTCGATCGAACCCTAGGGGTTCGGTGAGTCGGTCTCAGGGGTTCGGCAAAGCCTCTGCCGTGGAGGTCAAGACACACTGATTTGCAGGTATGTAATTTTTGGTGAGTTCATGCACTGTGTTGGTTTTGTTCTTTGAACAAGGTGATGTTCATGTATGGTTCATTTTGTGCACCAGTACAAAAAAAAAAAACATATACCTATGTCTTGAATTTGTAAAAAAAAAAAAAAAAAAAAAAATCAGATTTTTATTTTTCACTAATAAAGGGTTCAGTGAATGTGCATATGAAACTGGTGGGGTTCGGTACCTCCAACAAGGTTAAGAACCACTGGCCTAAAGCCATATAATCCTACTTTGGGTTGCGAGAAGACTGAAGCTCATCTCAGCTGATTCTAGGCGATGGCGGGATACACCCTGAACAGCTTGCCAGGCCAATTCAAGGCAAATACACAAACACACACACACACACACAAACATACATATACACACGCACACACACACACACACACACACACACACACATATACTTTCTCTCACACAGGGATGATTTGAAACAGCCCACTGGCCTACTGTGCATGATTTTAGACAGGAAGGAAACCAAAGTACCCCGAGGAAACCTATGTAAGCACAGGGAGAACACGGAAACTCAATACAGAAACACCCAGGCTCTGAAATCAATTTCAAATCAAACTTGTGTCGAATTTTTTTTTTATTTACTGTAGGTCATATTTGTATATTTTATACCTGATTTATACTTCTGTGACCACGTATCTGGAAGAACCTCAGGGTACCAGGAATATTTAATTGCTGAACCTCTTAATCCTATCAGGGTTACAGGGAGGCTGAGTCTCAGGTCAAAAACCGGGTACATGAATCCAGGCAAAACCGAGGAACATCGAACAGCTTGCAGGTTCATCACAGTTCGAATACATAACCATTCACACTAACACCTGGGGCAATTTATCCTATTCACCGAACACCGATTGTCTTTGGGGGGGGCAAGGTACCCAAAGAAAACCCACACCAGCACAGAGAGAAAAAAACTCCCTCTCCAAACCCAGGATTTGAACCCAGGACTTTCTTGCTGTGAGGAGGACGTACCGCAAGTGTGAACACTAGGGGCAGCGTCACATTACAAAAAAAGAGTTTATCCTAAAAGAAATGGCAAGAGACAAAAATAAAAAAATCCCTAAGTTCTCTGATTCCCAGAAGTAGCAGCAGGAGAAACAGCAGAAATGTAAACTGCAAAGGGGGAACAAAACAATGTCTTCGTGATCAGATATAAAGCATTTTCACTCATCCGTATTCAGAACCATCACACGTCTCATGTATCAAAGCATTTCAGTTAAATTTGCATTTAAGTCCACAATTCAATCACAGAATGGCGGATGTTTTTGATTTTTGTATTGAGCTGCTGTGGCTGACAGTACATACTGTATGCTGTGTCTATCGAGAGGACGCTGAAAGAGAAAAAGAGTAAATTATACTGATCAGACCAATCGGCTACAGTCAGATTATATCAGTACAGGTAGTGGTGGCTTGGTTCTGTCGAGGTTAACACGTCCACATTACAGCAAGAAGGTCCTGGGTTCGTTTCTGAGTGGAGTTTTCATGTTCTCCCTGTGCTCCGTGCTTGCGTGGGTCTCCTCGGATACACCAGTTTTCTCCCACAGTCCAAAAACATGCACCGTAGGCTTATTCGCTGTTTAGGGTGTACCCTGCCTTTGCTCAATGTCAACGGAGATGGAAACCATCCTCTCTATGACCCTAATAAGGATTAAGTGGCTTAGAAAATGCCATTTTCTGAACCTCAAACCTGATTAGGGTCATGGGGAGGCTGACGTCCATCTCAGCCGACTCTGGACGAGGGCAGGGTACACTCTGGACAGTTCTCCTCGCCATCACAGGGCAGAAACACACTGACAGCTATGCAGCTGCTCTTAACAAAAGTCAGCAATGGCTGACCACCGTTGATAGTGTGGCTTGAATGCCCGACCTTGGGATCGGTAACCCAGCACACGACCACCAGACCATCACTACTCTTATAATTAGGCTGATAATGGCAAAGTTTTGTACACAAATCATAGTGTCTTCTGCAACTGAACACAGAGGAGAAAACCTGAAAGCTGAGGTGACACTCACGTGAAGGTGCGCACACATTTGGCAGAGTCACGGATGTCCCACACTTTGATATAAGACGTGGAGACAGTAAAAACCAGGCCAGAGCTGCTGCAATATTTGACAGACACCACGTTGTTGGGATGTCCCCTCAGTGTCACGATCTCCTGACCAGTCACCAGGTTCCACATCTTGCATGTGCGATCTGAGCGAAAAGAGCAAATCAGGTAAAAATACAGTATTACATTAAACTGCATCCTATCTGAAACACTGTATATGAACAATCACTTGTTCTGATTGGCTGATGCAGTACTAGGATATGAAGTCGTATACAATTAGTAGCTACATCAGTACAGCAGCGAAGAAAAAGAAAATCCAAAAATCTTTAGTGGTAACTTGTGATAAGCTACATGCGAACACCTTTCATTCTGGACTTATTCCAGGAAAAGCAAGTATTTGATGGTAAGAAATTTTTTTTAAGAATAAAACCCTGCCCACGAAACCACTCTACTGGCCTGCTCTGTTCAGACCTCTGTACAGACGTCGCCTGATGCCAGTTGCCTGGGAGGAGATGATTGTAACTGGTCTGATGAAATCAACAGTGTGGCCAATTGCCAAGATGTCCTTGTAACCTAATTGTTTATAGTAAGCATGCAGTGCTAGATGACACTTCCATTCATTTTAAACCAATCCAAAAAAAGCAACAAAATTTAGAATGAAGGTTATTTCGATGAGGGCGGCATAGTGGTGTAGTGGTTAACAAGTCGCCTCATAACAAGAAGCACATGGGTTTGAGCGCCAGCCTTGGGTGTTTCCTGTATGGAGTCCGAATGTCCCCCTGTGCTTGTGCAGGTATCCTCTGGCTGTTACAAATTTCCCCGAGGTGTGCGTGTTTGTTGTACGTGGTTTTTGACCCAGAACTGGTCTGGTGAACAAGTCATGGTGTACCCAATCTTCACCCAAAGTCAGCCTGGAAAGGCTCCAGTCGCCTTGTGACCCTGTTCAGTAGTTCAGGAGAGGAGTGCGAGAGATGTGACGCTTTAATTCTTCAGTGTACTTTTCTTATTTAATTTTATTTCACAAATTGAATGTTTTTCCCCACTAAACACGACTTTAGCAGCTACTGTGATAAACAGGGCTCCAGTCCTCAGCATCACCTGAAGTCAGATTTCATGTTATCTCCACGATGTAAACAGCTCTTATTTAAAGTATTTAAGGTTAGGAACGTGTGTATTCTTTCATTTTCAAAAAAAAATAAAAAAATAAAAATAAAAAAAACATAAAATCAAGTGATTGTGGGTGGAAAAAAAAAAAATTAGTTATTCCACTTCATCTTATTAGAACATGGAAAGCATCCTGCCAGTCACAAGATTATCAGTTCATTGCCTGATTCAAGGTCTTGGTATAAATGCTAAATATTATATTATATTATATATACACACACTAAATCCTTTTTTATGCATCTGTAGCTTTTTTCACTTAAAAAAAAAAAAAAACAATAAGAATGCATAAACCTGTCTAGATTCATAAGTATCATTATGAGAACACTACTGAACTGTCAGCCAGAATAATAGAAAAAACAATAGTCGTCAATGGCTAATAAAAAACAAAAACATACATACCTTTCTTCATCTCTGATCTCTATTTCATCACATATGACTACACATAAAATCCACATTAGTGGGAAATGTTGTGCCTACGTTATCTTTTTTTAGGAGCCCAACCTGCTCACTCTGGCCAAATTGCTTCTATTTCTAAAAAAACCCCATTATCATCTTTTACACTCACCTGGTCAGACACGCCTAACGGAAAAGCCTGAAACAGAGCCGCAGTCAATGAAGAGTGCGAATCCAGCCCCCTACAGCGCCATGACCCATATAGTCTATGAGATAACAAGCAGTATGTGCCATCAGGCCTTATTATGACGATGAGCTCTGTTAAAGCTGTTGGATCCATTTCACAGCATCAGGACAGAACCACACATTTCACTCTGAGGCTGTGATGTCCAGTTTCTAGAAGTATATTCAACATGATAAGAACCCAGGGCGCTTTAAAAATTGAAGTGGGTGGGCGCTTATTAAAATGTTACCAGTGGAGTGGAACGGTAAGTTCTTATTACCATCAAGGTGAAAAACATGAATAATAACAGAAAAATAAAAGAGTTTTACTGGTATTTCTCCCCTTACTTTTCCATCCCAGTGTTTTTCCTTTAAATATTTTCCAGAAAGTAAAATCGAGCCAATCAACTCTAATGTCAACTTTAGCCCATGGCAAGTTGAACCAATCAACACGAACATAAACAAACGCACATGGCCAGGAACATCTTTAAATTTATGAAGTTAGGGAGCAGAAGAATCGGGTGAAAAATACTCGTCATCACTTTCTGATAAGTCCATATCAGGCTCATCGCTCCATTTATTCAGAGCATCCCATGATTTTGCTGTAGCAGTTTCTAATGGTTCATCTTGTTGGACATTTTCCAAGAGAGCACAGCAAAATATTTTCCCGTTTTATAAAGCACGGCGGAACAATCTGGAATCACAGCGGAGTGTTGTTACTGATGAACATTATAGACATTCCCCAGTGGCGGGGGACCTTGAAATACCATCTAAACTCACTTTTACAGGCGGTGAACGCCTCATTTTACTGTTACAGAGACTAATCGAATAAAATTGGTAAGTTTGATCTACGATTTTGCTCCCAGTACACATGGGCGGTTATTAGACGCAAGATAAAAACAACCACGGGGGTGCACTTATTGGAGCAGGGCGCTTATTACGTATAATACAGTATTTATTATACACTGGTACACAGAACATTTCATAGAATAATGAACATATACACATCGGTTGAAGTATGGTGCTGATTTAAACGAGGTAAAATCTTTAAAAACTGACAGCAGAGTCTGTTATTTTGGACAGACTGGACATTTGTTGTTGTTTTTTGCCCACTCAAATGGTTCCCAGGCCCTTCTTCCACTTTTGTTTTGTGCTTCAGAGGTTTTGTGCATAATATGAGGCTGCTGCGAAGTTCAATAAGGCATGCAGCATGTGGCCTGAAAGCATGCGGAGAATGCAAACCAAATTGATTACCTCGCTGTGTGCGAGTTTGTTCTTGGGTCAAGTAGTCTAATAGATAAAAGGAGGAAATGGGTGAACAGCAAGAAATAGTTCATGTTCTCATGTGTGTGTGTGTGTGTGTGTGTGTGTGTGTGTGTGTGTGTGTGGTGGTGGTGGGGGGGGGGGTTTGTGTGTGTGTGTGTGTGTGTGTGTGTGTGTGTGTACCTTTGGATCCAGTAAAAAGCAGCTCATCAGTAGCATCAAGGCAAAGCACGGGCTTGGAGTGTCCCTCAGCGACGGCCACACACTGCAGAGGAGCCGTCCGGCCCCCCTTTAGCCCTGCCATGGGACTGATCACCCCCCTGCACCAAGATACACACATTCAAATCTGCACTAACACAGAGTGCGTGCGCCAAACCATCTTCAAATAATCAGGTGATTTTGTTTGTGTGTCAAGACAGTACAAAGTCTAGCTACTTTCTCCCCCAAAGCCCCACTGTTCTCTTCCATACCTCCAAGCTCTATCCCCTTCCATCTCGCCTGACTTCATTATCAATATTGCGCTCCTTAATCTGCTTCATCAAACCCCAGCTGGGCTTTGTGTGACAGACAGAAATCGACCAAAGCAGTGCGAGTGCTTTCATATCCGAGGCAGGTGCTAATTAAGGCCTGCTGAGCTGCTTCTCTACGCAGCGTGAAGGTGATCAGTGGAACTGAGAGAATGCAAGAATCGAAAGTATAGCTCAGCTGATATTTTGAGGTATAATTCCCAAAATTAATCTCAAGGTTTCTTTGCTACTGGCAAAGAAGGATGTGTCAGGGTATCTGGGCCAGTGGCCAGAGTTCTCCTGGAGCTATGCAGATTCAGTCGTGACTGAAATAGGATTCGAAAGATGCCAGGGATCAGGACTGGGGTGTGAAGAGGAGAATTTGGACGATAAAAGAGCACTATTTCAAGCAAAGGACAATGAGCACGTCTGGAGTTTTAAACATTATAATGGAATGTTTCTCTGCACTGGTGACTGGGGAGTTATAAAATGAGAACATGTGTACCAGAGGCAGTAAGTAAGCAGGAATTCAGGAAATATATTAAATAAATTTTCCATGTGATGGGATTTTGAGTGGATTTGATACAGTAATAAAAGTCGTGATGGCATCATCTTCCCACAGCAATATTAATAATAATGACTTTAAAAACATGACAGTTCCACTTGAAATGATTTTTAAAATGGGCCAGGAAATGCAAAGGGGAGGGGTAGGTGTAGGGGCGAGGAGGGTGGATGTAGGGGCGGGGTTCTTATAAAACCAGATCTGTTTTATTTGTAGCAGATTGCAAACACACAAAAGGAGGAAACACGGGATTCACTCATCTCAATCATTTGCTTGCACTTCATCCAAGTAGTCACAGGAAACATGGGGCCTATCACAGCTGACACTGGGTGAAGGTGTGGTACACCCCGAACAGCTCAATAGACCATCACAGTCCTCACACACACACACACACACACACACACACCTTGGGGCAGTTTGGAACAGCTAATTAGCCTAATTAGCATGTTTTTGGACTGTCGGAGAAAACAAGAGTACCCAGAGGAAACCCAGACAAGTGGGGTGAGAACATCCAAACCCCACACAGAACTGCCTGAATCCAGGATCTTCTTACTGTGAGACGAGCACATCAACCACTGTGATAAGTTATGCACAGTTCTGGTTGGTTCATTTTCTCCCCATAGCAACTGTTAGCCGATAAAATGTGGATGTGGATTAAATTATGGAGATGACTTTTTCTCCTGACCTTTCCAGTATAGAACTATTTCTGGGATATGTTCTTCTTCTCAAAGCTTTGGAACCCAACAGGGGAAACTATGATGATATGTAAAGACAAGCATGATGGTTTATTTACAAACACCTACATAAAATACTTGCTGGAGACATCCATTGCCCTTTCTTTTTCACACTCTGAACTTTAGCAAAATGCTTTTCGATTATTCATCCCAGCCATCACATGACCTCTCTGGCAACTCCAGACATCGAACCTGCCAAACCTCCAACATTCCCATCCAACTGGCTTGGCTCAAGTCGCAGGTCCGAAACGATTCACCATGAGGCAGCCAAGCAAGAGGTGCTGAGGGTTACTCACCACGATCCTGTGGAATGTGATCCATGATGTCAGTGCCTCATGCTTTGTCACAGGAAATACAGAATTAGCATGACACCTGCCACGCTTGCTTGCATCAAAACATGGGCAGTGCAAGAAGCTTGATGCTACCGGCAGCAGCTCTTCGAATAGCACAGACTTTCTGATTTAGCCATAACCTAAAACTTCCCATCTGTCTTAAAAGGAACAGGGGGCGCCATGAAAGGACGTGATGCACTGCGACAGCTGGCAGTCTGTGTTTCTGTGTGGAGTTCTGACGAACTCGTGCCGGAGGCAAAACAAAAGGCTCCATCGCAGAGCAACTGTTCAACACAGTCATTGTTTTGAATCACAACAGAGAGGTCAGTGTCTCTGTAAATGGCCAGTGAGAAATCTTTTACTTAGTCCCAGAGGGACAGCACCAATAAAACGGGGGGTTGCTTTCACATTTCGGATTTGCTTTCTGTGTTGTCTTCTGCTGTCCACGTGCTGAGAAACATCTGTGATTTCTTCAAACACAAGGGGGGGGAAAAAAAAATTTCCAATGCAAGCTAAGAGAAAAGTAACAAAGACGGTAAAACAAAAAGCAAGCGCCGATTGTCAACAAACTTACTAATAGTTTAGTTTCGCTGTCAACCCTTTCCTTGTCTGAAAGCTCCGCATCACGCCTCCTAGAGTTTTCTGAGCCAATTAGCCCACATACTTCTATAGAAGCCATGAGCAGCCTGGCAGAGCTTAACAGTCCTCCACTCTCCACACTGCAAAATAACGAGGATCTCCTGTTGAGGCTGGCAGCATTCCCGGTGTGTCTGGCCTTAGGCCATTCTGCGTCTCTGGGAGTCCGTCCGAGTGAGACGGAAACGGACCGAGAGATTCAGAACTCGGGGGGTAAAAAATTGGTCTCTAGTGAGTGAGCGTAAAGTCTTAGCTGCTCTGTTTTTCTAATAATTGCTGAGCCGACATTTAGGGTAAGTTGGGGAAAGGGTGACAGGAGGAGAGCTGATTATAAAGGGAAACCGAGACATTGTGCTTGAGGGTGGAGGCTCAGGAACTTTTGTGGAAATTAGGGCAGAAAGAATTCTCTGGTGAGGATGATACAATCAGTGGTCACCAATTCTCACAATTATTCAATCAACCAATCATATGACAGTCGGGAGCTTAAATTAATGTTTATTCTTCAACTGAGATTTGGTGTCCACTGCAACCGGGTTCCAGTTCTTGTCTGTTGGGACTGAAAACCTGCTCCTCAGCATATTTAGCATATTAGGAGTCCCCCCTGTTTGAGCACTCCTTTGTTGTAATGAAATGGTTTCCAGAGCTCTTCCTGAACCAGTTTGGTCATTCTTCATTTCCAATCTCCATCATCAACACGGTATTTCCACCCACTGAAGCACTGCTCACTAGAAGTTTTCAGGTCCTTGCACCATTCTGTGGAAACTGGAGAGACGTAATTGTGATATTTTCTAAAAATGCCAGCTAAACCAAAAGTCTGGCACCAGCAATCATGCAGCATGTCGTACATCTCACTTTTCAACAAACAGGTAGCAGGCTCTTGAAGTGATTCCTCTCTGTTGATGATGATGGACTGCCATACACCAAGTACGTGACAACACTTCAGAGCATTCTTAAAGGTTTCTTTGACTTGGGTCAACCGACTGAGTGGGAAGCATATTCCAGTTTGTAAAAGAGAAGTTCTTTTTGAGGTCTACAATCGACTTCTTGTCTCGAAATGCCCTCAACACCTGCAAGTCTTAAGACCTACTTGCCCCAACATGATCCCATTTTATCTTTAAAATCAGACGCAACTGTAAGGTCATGTGAATTAAACTCTCTTTTCCGCAGCCGACAAAAAGCACATGATGTAGCCTGAATGTGGGATGTGAGTTCCTCTTTCAAGGAACAATCACTGGCAGCATTGCTTCCAAGATGCATCATCAAGGGAAGGCAATGTATGATGCAAAACAGAACTAAACATAATGAGAAATGTGGCTGATTATGGCTCAACATTAAGACAGATATGGACATACACAGCCTTCTATCCATACGCTGTGATTATTTCATCCATATTTTGTTCATATTTATTCGTTTTTAAAAACATTAGAACAGAGCAATTCCCACAGCGATCATGGCTTGAGTGTGAAAAGCCCAATAGATTGCCTATATACAGGACAGCTGGGAGGAGAGTGAAAGCCCATTGGATGGTGGCGAAGGAAAAATTATTGCCCGTGTGAGGCTAATTTGTTCAAGCAGAGAAAAATAATTCTCTGATTGCATGCTGAAATGTACTTAATAGCTTCACAGACTGCTGCCATCTACAATGCAATATTGACGGCTTCTTCATTATAAATAAAGAACAGTATTATGATCTCTGGTCGCACGGTGACATAGTGGCTAGTACTACTGCCTTGGTGCAAGGTCCTGGGTTTGAGTCCCATTACCCAGCGAGGGCGTTTCTGTGTGGAGTATATATGTTTTTCCTGTTCTCATGTGGGTTTCCTCCTGGTGCTCCAGTTTCCTTCCACGAGCCAAAAGACATATCTGAGAATTTTCAATTCTCCCTTGCACTGTACACTGCCCTTGCCTGGAGTCGGGTTGGATGGGCTCCCACAAGCCCAAAAAAAAAAAAAAAAAAAAAAAAAAAAGCAACGAAGGCCAATCGGCTCTTCCAAATTTCCCCTCGGTGTGAGCCTGATTGGTTATATATGTGTTGGCCCTGCAATGGCTTGGTGACCTGTCCAGGGTGTACCCCATCTGCCTTTGCCTAAGGTTGGCTGAGATGGGCACAAGTCTCCCCGTGACCCTAAGCGGTTTAGAAAATGAATGAAAATTTATTTGAATTCTTTTGTCTTTTCCTTTGCGTTGTCCATTGCTGTTCTTTACTTCGTCTCAAAAGTAATGGCACCTGACTGATGTTATCGTGCACAGCACTAGAAACACCAGCTAGCGTTTGGTTCCAGTAGGGAACTGATTTTAATTTTAGTGGACATGTACCTTATTGGTGGAAAAAGAGCAACACTGACACGCATTTCTTTTCATTCTGACTTTTGTTGTAACGTCACGATGCCGCTGAACGGCTGGTTGAATAAATTTGTGAAGGGTGCAGGTGTAAATATTAAAGTGGTTGGTGAGGGGATATTTTAAAAGCCGTCTGCATGACTAATGTGATAATAACATGTTTAAAGTTAAATATGTGTAATGGCACATGCTTGATATAATGGCATACTTGATATATTCCTGTATAAATGATATGACTTCCTGTGGAAGAGAGAATACTGTAATAAGCATCTGTGAAAACATGTTCCGAGTTGTGTATGGACTTGACAGCACAGTCACGTAGGATGGTAATGGCCGTTAAGCTCATTTGACCCAGAAGGTGAGTAATGATAGTGAAGAGGAGTGTATTATAATCGTGCGGCATCTTTTCAGCCCTCGCTGCTTCCAAATCACACTTGCACCATCACGCCCACAAAACCCAGGTGTAGCGCCATGCTAAGCAAGTGGGTCACGTTCAATGCTAAAAATCCTTGTGAACAGGCACATTAGATAAAAAAACTCCCCATGCAACTCCACTTTCATCCTAAAAACTCTTATCTGAGTAAATAATACAGACACACACACACACTCATATATATATATATATATATATATATATATATATATATATATATATATATATATATATATACATACATATATATGTATATAAAGCCACAAAAATAAAAAAATTTGTAAATCAAATCTTCATGCAGCACTTACATCAATGCAGAGTGAGCTCATGGTTATGAAACGGAAAACAGGTGAAAGAATGGGATCTCTCATTCTGCAGCAGCCTCAGTAAGGAGGACAAGTGGGTGAGGATGTGATGAAGCAACACGTTTAGTGGATAACCAGAAGGAGGAGGGAATCATGGTCTGAATGAACCTTATCGTTCTGCAGTTAAGCGCTGAAGCAGAATCTATACGCTCCTGCTGGAAGGTCTAATAAGTCCAACTCAAAAAACCTTGCTTTGTGACCCCAAAAACAAGATCGATGTCACCCAAATATTATGCAAACTGAGATCTTGCTGTAGGGATCCCACCCACCAAAGTTGTCGATCCTACGTAATTTCCTTTCAAAGTTAGCAGTTAACAAGCCTTCGCAAGCCAAATATAAAAAAGTGGCTTTGTGACCTTGAAACAAGGTCATGATGGGCCATATACAATCTCACCCTCTTCACCAGTGTGGGGAGCCCATCCACCAAATTTGGTGATGCTATATTATTCTTGTCTGAGGTTATCTCACTAACAATTCGAACAGATGGACGGACAGATAGAACCCATCTCTAGAGTTTGTATAGCTAGAGAAAACCACCGTGCTGATCCTTCTGATTTCAGTTGGAGAATAAACACTGAGGGAGGTTGTTTAACCCTCGCAGTGCCCAAAGCTAATCTCATCGGCTTGCCCATGTACGTCTTTTCAAATGTAATCCATTATCATTAACACGAAAGTAAATACACTTACTATCCGAGTTATGACCTAGATCGGTTGAGACCAGCCAGTCGTAAGTCAGATTGGTGGTAAGTCACATATTTAACACAACGAAACCGAAACCACCCAGCACTCGCTCTGAATTCATGTGAAGCGTATTCTTCATCTGCACTTTCTTTCAAGATGTGAAATAAACTTGTAGCCTTACGATATGGAATCCTGGAATTGTATTTAGCTAATATTATGTTGCACATTATAACTAATATATAATATGTACCGTTTAAAATTTAATTATTTGAAATATTGCGTAATTCTGTATACACTTACAACAGTATCTAAATTTGGCAAAAGATATTTCAATTCTGTTTTCCTTTTTTAGGTCATCTTACACTGAGCAACAATCCTGCCATCACAAAATCATCATCAAAAATTATGAATAATATTAGAGTCACCTGGTTAACCAAGTTTGAGTGATCTATAGCACAGTGGCCATCTTGGATTTCTGGTCATGTGACCAGAAGTTGCCCCTTTTGCCCGAAAAAAAAAAATATGTTTTTGAAAAGGACAATACAAGAGCTATTCATAACATATATAGTTTACTCGTGCAAATCCAATATTTAGGAATCTAAAACCAATATATAAAATACATGTTGGTTGTGCAGAAAAATGTCTGGCATTCCAGGGTTCAGTATGAGGCCCCGCGAGGGTTAAGAGGAGCGAAATCTGTACAAAGGGGCTTATTCCATGCTCTCCGCGTTCCCTCACAGTGCTGTTAGATTCTAATGGGATAACGAGAGCATCTCAACAGAAGCAAAAGAAATGCAATCATAGTGTCGTGATAATGGGGCTGTGAAGGTGCTGAGAGATTGCACTGCAGGCTCTATTAGATCAAGTAAAGTAAATTATGTGGTACACTCGAGCCGACTGCGGGTTTTGAATGAGCCAGTTTATAGGGATCTTGTCTACAAAGACTAAAAGAAACTAAAGCGTCTCTGCTGCCAGAATCATTCGAGAGTTGACAGTCTTAAATAAGCATCATAAATATATAATCACCAAAATTAATTAGGCCAAGAAAAAATAAGGAATTTTTGATCACAGGTTAGAACCAATTACATTTTTGTTTTTTTTATATACAATTGAACAATCCGACATTTGCGCCTTCACATCCTTTAAGTAAAATTTTTCCAGAAATCAGACCATAAGGTTCATTCAGTGCTGGATTTCACAACAAACACGCAATAGAAACGTGGGGGGAGGGGTGCAGCAGTGTGGATTCAGCATGCTTCAATGGTGGCCACACCCTCTATACAAACGGTCTGACACAGACCAATCAGAAAAAAAGAAAAAGAGAGTCAGACAGAGAAATCTACCTGAGGACCTCCGAGAGAGAGGAGTCGCTGTCATCAGACCTAAAGGGCAGAACAGCAGCAGGGTTAAGGGAGGGTAGGAAGAGTCAGTGACACAGAGGGGAAGGGGGTTAAGGTGTTGTTATAAGGATAGAAGGAAAGTCTCAAAGAAAACAGGCAATAAATAAGAGGAGAGGCAGGAGAAAAAGAGGGAGGAGTTAACAGGAAAGAGTATGTCAGGAAGGGTTAAAAAACGATATCCCACTGGACATCACAGGAAGTGAACGTGGAAGTGGAGCCCACTCTTGGCTGCAGTCTTGAAAACATTTGCTCCAGAATGCTAAGACTCCTTCTTCTAATATTTATACGCCTCACGCTGCTTTGGTTTTTAATAAACTTTGACGCCGTTTTAATCCATCGTTCAATTCCAAAGTGTGTGTTTCGATCGCTTCAGGTACAGAAAACATTTTATGCACAGTGCGCAAAGCACAAAAGTACACCAGCTGATGGAAAGAATTTCAAATGAAACAGTTCCTGAGGAGACATTTGGCGCAGAGGTCTTCCGAAAAGATCTGAAGTCAGTGGAAGTTACACACACACACACACACACACACACACACACACACACACACACACACACACACACACGAGGGGCAGGAGCAAATGTTTTACAGGAACACAGTCTTTAAAAATACAGAAGTGATACTCATGTTTTTACCCAAAAACATTGCCAGCTCATCAATTGAACTCTGAACCTGTAAGCTCTGCAGAGGATTGGACCATTAAAGAAAAATAAACGGCAAACATCGTCCATGTGCTACTCTGGGAATTCATATTGGATCAGCGGCTATAACGGCCAATATTAAATATTAATGCAAAGCAATTAAGCTCCTCGAACACATTATTGAAGGTGCACACACTGGACGTTATTCATTCGTGCTTTACCCAAGTTGCTCTAAATGTCTTGGCACATGTACAAAACTGCCAGGAATGTCGATTTTCCTCATACTTACACGTAATCAGCCCTAAAGCGCAGCTGATTTACATATTCCGACACCCACAAAACTCCGTAAAAGGCAAAGCTAGGAGTGGTTGAATGAAAAAAGTGCATGTCCTAATTGCAGTCTTTGTTCGATTTTTCCAGGCAGGCATGCAGCGGAGCCACACTACCACTTTATCTTTTTATAGGGCACTACTTTTACAATAGCTTCTCTTCGGTCCGAATTAAATGACTCGTTTTATTCGTTCACGTGTTAGGGTTTTTTTTCTGGGTCGATTCCCCTCCCAAGTCAATATGAAATAAATAAGACAAAAAAAAAAAATAATCATCTATTTCAATAATTAATTATAATTGATATATTTGTTATAATTAATATATAACATTTAAATATACAGTATATTCTTAATAATAATATAATTAATAAATTCACAGTACCTTCTAGATAAAAATAAATCTATTTAATATGTCTCTCTCTCTCTCTCTCTCTGTACATACATCTGTATATAATGGTGCAGTGGTGGCTTAGTGGTTAATGTAATGGATTACTAATCTGAAGGTTGAGCAATTCAATCCCCACTGTCGGGCCCTTGAGCACGGCCCTTAACCCTCAATTGCTCTAGTTGTATAAATATGATCATTGTAAGTTGTTCTGAATAAGAGCATCTGTCAAATGCTGTAAAGTTAAGAGACAGGGATCCCTCACTTTCCGCGGTTAAATGGGACCGAGACCCCCCATGACCCCCGAATTCTGTGAAGTAGAATCATCCAGCGTCCATCGTGATGTTAATAATGTTAAAGTAAACCATTAAAATCTCATTTTAGTGTGATTTTTGTTTTTGTAACTATAAACTATATGCTAATCATAAATAGCTGAATGGAACATTCAACAATTTAGTGAAATCCACCTCAGATTTGGGTTTTATTTATATACAGCAACGTCACTTCATTTTTGTAAACTGTTCCACAACTGCTTTTCATAGAGTAAATATTTTCTGTGTGTACAGACGCTCCCCAACTTACGTTCATCCGTTTTTTCGATTTTACTTTTGAATAAAGTTTACTTACTTACTTACACAAAAGAAAGAACGCTCCGCTTTGCTGGGATTCGCATCAGTGCAGGCTGTGTTCTAAACGAGTTCAATGGCACCCTTGTGCACTTAAAAGACCAGAAGTCTGTATAACCCACAGCAAGTACACTACTTTCGCAAGTACACTACTTTCGGTATTGAGCGCCTCACATACTATAAGCGTCGATTGGCTGTTTTAAACTTCATGTAAAGTGACTCGATATAAATAAGTGACTTATTTGAAATTAATGTTGATATTATTTGATATATTTGATATTATTTTATAATGTTATGTTTATAATAATTGATTTAGGGCTGTTTTATGAGATACGGTAATGGTATTTATGGATGTATCGTACAGAATGAGTGTCATATGTCACACGTCATACGTCATTGTAACAACTTACGTTCACTTTCAACTTACATTCGACCCTTCCGGAACCAATTAAAAACGTAAGTCGGGGAGCGTCTGTACATTATTTCATTAAGTCATATAGTACTTGGATAAAGAACATTTTTATTCAGTTTTACAATGATCAAACCAGGCCGGACACATTTTTTAATTCCACATTCTATTACACTTTGTAAGTATTTTTAGTCAGACACCCTGCATTCTACACCACCAGAAAAACATGCTGTGACATCACTGAGTATTTCATTCTGTAGAAGACCTGCTATGAGTCATTGCATGGTGGGCCGAGTGATAAAGATCTGCCCCACTGAACTTGTTCAAATGGTGAATCTATGTGAAAGTAAGTTCAAGCACACAGGGCGAGAGCGCTCATCTGGGCGAAAACAATTCAGGAAACAGACAGTCACCTCGGCAGAAAAACCGCCTGACCCCCAGGTTAATGAAGTGGCCGTCTTCCACTTTAGGGCACCACCACTAATCAGCATCAGTCACTGAACATTAATCAATATGGCATGCATGCATACACAGAAAAGGAGAGATGAATCACGGCGAAGCGATGCTACACGTCTCACGTCAAACTTGCTCCTGTTCCTTTTCTCTTAACATGGATATATAATACACTATAATGAGAACTTGGAACTGTGCATGTGAAACCTGTCAAGAGCCGACGTCTGTTTCCACGTTCAGCCAAAATGTGTCTGACGCTCATAGTATTCTATCACTTCCTATTTGCCCGAATGGCAGCGTAATAAAAACAAAGCGGCAGAACACAGAATGGCACAAAGCAATGTGACACGCTTCAATAACTAAAGAAAGACAACGAAGAATGTTCTTACAGGAAAATAATCAACAAGGTCGAGTGTGATCTCATCCCAAAATGAAGTCATCCTGGAGCTGATTGCCTTCCAGTGACAGTGTTTAAGTGTTCTTAAACCACAGCAATCCGCTAATGATTACAATCTCCGGCTCATGTGTAATCCATTACATTTAATGCTGCTAAGTGTCCGTGTCCACATCTATGTCGATGCACAGTGGATTATTTGTATTATATACCGATAATTTAAGTAGGCAGCGCTGACCTGGTGGTAAAGGATCACTAATCCCAAGGATATGGGTTCAAGCCCCATTCTCAACAGGTTGTCATTGTCCCCCAGTGTAGCTAACTGGGTTATCAAAGGCCGGTCACTGTCTATGGTGAGAGGTTCATGTAGAAGAACCATTGCTGACTTTCAACAAGAGTAGCTGCATAGACATCAGCGTGTTTCTGCCTGGTGATGGCCTGGTGAGCCATCCAGGGTGTACTCTGTCCTCGCCGGAGTCAACTGGGATGGGTGCCATCCTCCCCACGACCCTAATTAGGATTAAGTGGTTACAGAAAATGAATGAATGAATAATTTAAGAATTAGTCTTCTCTAGGTGGCGCTGTGGTGTAAAATACACCAGATTGTATTTATTCCATACTCAGTATCACAGCAATACGGTTTTGATGTAGGAATGTCAAAACATAAAAACAAAGCCAAGTTACTGTTGTGAAGTGTCATTACTTTATTTACTAGAACGTTATTCATTGGTTTGATTTCCTACAAAAAATAAATCTTAGAAAACTTGAAGTAATTTCACACTTAAACAATTTCTATAGTTTTATTTCTTAATTTTCCATTTTTACATTTTACTTTTTTTTGTACTTCAGACACTCTTATCAAAAGTGTCTTATATTCTTTAATAAATTATACAACCGAGCAGCTGAGTGTTAAGGGCCTTGCAAAAGGGCCCAACAGTAGCAGTTTGGTGGCACTGGGTCTTAAACCCCCGACCTTCTGATCAGTAGCACGGAGCCTTAAATTCTTAATGATGAATATCCTTTCATGTAAAAGTGTTTAAATCAGCAGGATTCGACACAGGATTAACCAAGCTGCTAATAAAGAGCCTCATTTTATTCATTTTTCATGAGAGATTTTTAATTTTCTGTGTATAAAGATAAAGCAGATGGATAAACACGTTAATGGAAAGGACATGGTAGCAAGAGGTCCAGTTAAGATACAGTGTAAGATACACAGCTGGTGAATGGGTGTGGTTTCTGCGCATATAAATACAGGGATCCCTCGCTACATCGCGCTTCAATTCATGCGGCTTCAGTGCACTGCGGCTTTTCAAAAAATATTCATCGAATTAAAAAATAAGGAAATTAAGGAAGAATAGGGGAAAAGTTAAAGAAAATGCCTCAAAAAACAAGAAAAATTATGAAAAAACCCAAACAAAAATAAAAAAACAACCCAAAACCTCCCATCAAAACTACATCAATTTTTATGTGAGGTGCGCATCTGTATGTGTGTGCATTTATATTTTATTTACATATTATGCATTATTTTTTTAATGTTATAATAACAAATTATATGTATATTATATACACATAAACATCATGTATGTATATGTCAGTCAGGGGGGGTTGATCCTACCTCGCGGAATTCGGCGGTCGTGGGGGGGATCTCGGTCCTAATTAACCGCGGAAAGTGAGGAATCCCTGTAATCCTTCCTATGTCAGCCATACGTTGCCATGCTGATTTCGTATTATTTTATTTTATTTATTTTTAATTACTGAAAGAACAACGAAAATAAAAACAAACTGCGATTATTTTATAAAGTATTTGTAGTAACTGTGGGCCCATGCATGAACCTTATAATCCACATGCTTCCTCAAACATTTGTCTGTATTTTTTTTTTTTTTTCCGCTGTTGAAAATTGCCTCAGTGTAATTTGCTGCTTAATAGGAGACGCATGTGTGAAGTCATTAAAATCCTAAAATTCAAGTCTGGTTTGATAACAAATTTACATTGTATTGTATTCGGATTTAATTTTCTCATTTAAATGAATCTGTGGGTTATCAGGCACATGGGCCTAATCTCACCCCTTTTATAGGCAGTGTGTAGTAAATATCTATATTATTTACAAAATGAAAGTTAAATTTTACAAAAAAAAATTATGTGAATGAAAAACAAAAAAGAAAAACTCTTTCCATCAGTGGAAAACATCCTCATTACCATCACCACTGAAGACTCCTTCCATAAATGTTAAACAAACATCTCCATACAGCAACTCCCAGCCTAGCACTGATTATGCAGATGTTCATTAAAGAACATATTAATCTTTGCTAATTTTATTGTTATGGTGTCATGGTGTGTTAAATGACTAAATACCCAACATTAGATATTTGTGGTCGGTCAAATTCTGAATCCAAGAAAAATAAGACATGAAATGTGGTATCACACTAGGCCAGGGATCACCAACGTGGTGCCCGTGGGCACCAGGTAGCCCGCAAGGACACTATAAGTTGCCCGCGGACCTGTTCACTGCTAGTTTTAGGACAGGCCCACAGCTCCATAGCGCCACTCTCCATTGAGCTGCATCTAATTTTTTTGAATATATTTTAAATCAAATCAATATCTTCACATAGATAAATATCATTAATTATTAATGATAACATATAATTAAAGGTAAATTGAGCAAATTTGTAATTTCAGAGGTGTGTTTTGACCTGGTAGCCCTTCGCATTAATTGGTACCCAAGAAGTAGCTCTCGGTTTCAAAAAGGTCGGTGACCCCTGCACTAGGCCAACCACTGGGCCTGGACTTTATGTGCTCAGCTTGGTGGAGGTTTGCGCTCTTCAAGTGCCATTTTTTTTTTTTTTTTTTTTACAAATGTGTTTATAATTAGATTACGTGCACCACACAAGTCACTGCAAGCAAGCTGTTACTATAGAAACAAGAATGGGTTTGTTCACGTCAGCCTGAGATGTAAGTTACAGCACTATTAGCAGAGCTGCTGTTTTAGAAACCCAATCACCACCATCAATTCTGATCTATAAACTACAGCAGTAAAGGTTAAAGAAGGTGGCGATCAAACAGCAGACAACCAAGTTTATTGATGTACCTTTTATTATCTTTTATGATTGAATGCAAACCATGAACAAAGGCATATAATCTAATCTGAGAGGGGAACGAGAAATGACGCCGATGCTGTAAGGATCAAAAACTCCCTGAGAAAGATTTTACACTGATTAAAAACCATGAAGAACTTCGCAACCACCAGAATCCATGATGTAAATGTGACTTTTTTCAGGAGACTCAAGTATAAAGCCCCACCTGCTGTGAAGTTCCGTTTGAATCCGTTTTTTTCTCCCCGACATGCATTAAGATGGAAATCGAGTGAGAGAGGTGAAGACCAGATCCCTTTAGTCCTGTATCGTGAGCTCAGGCACTACTGATTCGATTACTAAAGAAAAAAAAGCTAAGATGAGTTGTCATCAGAAGGGGGTATAATCGGTTATCCTGGACTAATTTACCCGCTCGCCGTGCTATAATGAGCATCTGCAGGAGCCGTGGAGCATTAATAATGGGGACTCTCAAGCGCTGTTGTAAATCTTTTGACATAGTTTCTCCACCTCTCCTAATTGGGAGAAACTCATTTCTCGCCTTCTGAATACCTTTTCCTCTCAATCTCAGACCAATTACAATCATGCAGGGAATGGGAAAAGTTATCCCTCATACAGAAACATGCTTTACTGTAGTGTGTGTGTGTGTGTGTGTGTGTGTGTGTGTGTGTACTCACTTATCCAGTGCAGAACCCTGGCTCTGGTTGCTTGTGAGGCGGGAGAAGACATTGCGATCGTTACGGGTACGGAGGGGAGGGGATGAAGGAGGTGTGTAGATGCTTTCAGGAGGTCTGGGGAGACCAAACACCAAGAAACAAACACCAAGTTAGAAAAGTGTGAATCACTGTACTGAAATACACAAAAAGTAAAGTAAAGCTTCTACATTAACTTATACACAGGTGAGGAAGAGTTAAAAAAAAATTAAAATCTAAGGATGCTGGAAGAAGAAAAAGAATGAAATGGTGGCGCATTGGTAGGGTGATGGATTACTGATCACAAGGTCAGGGGTTCAAGCCCCACTATCACCGGGTTGCCCCCCCCAGAAACGACTAGCAATCACATGCCAGGTCTCTCACTGTCTATGGTGAGATGGTCATGTAAAAGATCCATTGCTGACTTGCTGAGTAGGCTGTATAGCTGACAGTATTCTTCTGCCCTGGGATGGCCTGGAAAACTGTCCAGGGTGTGCTCTGCCTTTGCCCAGAGTCGGCTAAAATTGGCGTCAAGCTGTTCAAAAAGTGAATGAATAAATAATAATACACTTGATGGAAAGGGTGTAATCCGAGTAGTCTGCTATCTCAGGATTATAAAACATTTCTCCAAATGGATAATGCTTGAATTAAACAGATGGACACTCACTTGGAGCATCATTATTATTATTATTATTATTATTATTATTATTATTATATACATCATTAAAATGGAAAAAAGAAACCCCAAAAAACTCTCTTGTTTATTTTCTTGGATTTTGTGTGGCTTAAATGAAAATGTCACTACAGACACTCCCCGACTTCCGTTCATCCGTTTTATGGATTTTACGTGGGGTTTTTTTTTGTTGTTTTTTGTTTTTTTAAAGTCAAATTTTGAGTTTAGATGTTAGATGTACCAATGTAGTACGCTGACATAATGGCACAATGACATAATGACGCTGCGTCCATTGTTTACAAACGACAGACTGAATGTGCCCCTCCTTCTTCCCAGTTCAGTTATATATACTGTATATCATTTAATATATATATATATATATATATATATATATATATATATATATATATGGCGTGTTGCCCTTGTGCTAAGATGTCGTTTCTGTGATCTTTGTGTTTACACTGTTTTGCGGACTTTTGTAACCCTAAGCAAATATGGTTGGTCAGAAGCGTAAGCCTACTAGCATGGGTGCAGGTCTCATACACAGAAAAGAATTAATTATCTGCTCGGATCGGCGCAATCTAATGCATACTCAGTTAAGCAAAGAGATTTGTAAAATGAATAAAAACCCGAATCCAGAAAAGAAAGAGAACTCTCCACTCTGCTGGTGATTCACATCAGTGCAGGCTGAGTTCTAAACGAGTATTCAATGGAGCCCTTACTCACTTGAAAGACCAGAAGTTCATATAACCCACGCTTTGGCTCAAGCACAAGGAAGTAAACTACTTTCGGTGTTGAGCGCCTCACATATTGTAAGTGTTGATTGGCTGTTTTAAGCTTCATGTAGTGACTCGGCTCAACTTCATGTAAAAGTGACCATCCATCGACCATCGGAACCATTTACAAGCAGAAAGATCGCATCACAGAGAATGTTAAAGGTTATATTTGATACTGTATTTGATTAGTGAATTTGATTAAAATGTATCCATTTTAATTTATTTTACTTGAATTTAATTTATTTGAAATTAATGTTGATATTATTTGACATATTTGATATTTTACAATGTTATGTTTATAATAATTGATTTAGGGGTGTTTTATGAGCTACGGTAATGGTACTTATGGATGTATAGTACAATATGAATGTCATACGTCACTAGAACATACAGTAACAACTTACGTTCATTTTCAACTTACATTTTTGTTTGGTTCCGGACGGCCAAACGTAAGTTGAGGAGCGTCTGTATACGATTATAAAACCTAGCCTTTAAGGTGCACTATTTTATTTATCTTTCTACGCCAGGGATGTCACTCATTTTAACTGAGGGGCCACATCAAAAAAAGTCTAAGTCATCAAGGGTTGAATAATCACTGAACATTGTTGGTTAACTTGCGATCTTGCTTGAGTCATGAATGACTGGCTATATATTAATTTTATTTGGCTGCTACCACCTAGTGGAAGGCTTAGGAATCAGGTTTCATGGTAATGGTCAATGTAAAGAATGTCATGGTCTTAAAGACCATGAGCTTGATGTTGTTGCCAGTAATTTACTTGCATGCACCACCATTGTCAGCTCTAATTGCACTTGTTAGTCTATGGACAGCTAACAGAAGGGAAGTGCTTCCACAGCAAACAAAATAAATTCTTCAAGTACGCGGGAACAAGCATAAACCTGCCTTGCATGACATAATTTGGTTAGAACCAGTACTGCAGACTTTGAGGAACAGTGCTTAAAAGAACTGCAAGAGAAACGCCGGCGGTGCTAGCATCATGCAAGCTCCAACTCCCAGTCATGATCAGCACTGGACATCCCCTGTCAAAACTGGACTCAACTTCATAAAGATGTGAATTCAAGGCCATCTTCGCTAGCGAAGGTCAAACATTTCCGTTTTATTACTTAATGCAGGTTTCCATAAGCTTCATTCATTCATTTTCTGAATGGCTTTATCCTAATTCGGGTCACAGGGAGGCTGGCACCTATCTCACCCAACTCTGGGCGAGGACCCTTGACCCCTCGCCAGGGCATCGCAAGTCAGAAACACACTGACGGCTATGCAGCTATTTTTGTTGAAAGTCAGCAGTGGTTCTTTTACATGAACCTCTCACCAATAACAGTGACAGACATGGCCGGCCTTTGATAACCAAGTTAGCTGAACTGTGGGGACAGTGACAACCCGTTGAGAATGGGGCTTGAACCCCCAACCTTAGGATCAGTGATCCAGTGCCTTACCCCCAGGCCACCACTGCCCCGATATTCTGTGTAGTATATAATAAAAGTCTCAAAGGGTACAACTGCTTGCATATGCACACTAAGTTTGTTTGTTTGTTTTTAAATGTAAAAACCTATAAAAATCTCATTGCAGTATATTTTTGCTTCTGTTCTGGCGTACGTAATAGCGACTTAAACAATTAGACAATTCATCTTAGCGATAATTCAGAGACATCCATCATACACTATTTGAATTATCATATGTATCGTTGTTATGTGGGCTGTAGTCCTCAAATCTCCCAGAGTAGGAAATGACACATAACTACTCAGAAATGTTCCAGTGACTTAGGCAGTTGACAAAATGACTGCAATCATACGCAAGATGGAAACGTTTCACACTTCAGAAACAATCATGTGCTGCTTAAGTGAGTGTTTATACAGGAATGACATCGTTTTTCTTACAGACCCTGTGGGGGAATCTGGATGATCAACAGTCAGCAGTAACTCAGTGCTTTTTTGGAGGACCAGGAACAATGCGCTACTGCAGCGCTGATGATTTGTGATGATCAAATGACAATCAGTAGGCAACGTATTGTGTCCATCACCACTCTTACAGTCTTCACACTCTCAAACTTCTCACTCAAACTCTCATATTACTCAATCACTTCCATCCCTGTGACTGCGCATGAAACAATAAACAGAGTCAAGCATTATTACCGTTTGAGGCGGCCTGCGAGGACTCATTGAAGTAATTATAAACAATAAAAGCATAAGATAATGAAAAAGTGCATGGCATGTAATTTTTTTCAAAAAATATTCCCAGCTGCTGTATTAAAGCTAACAATTATAAAGAGAAAACTTTTATAGTCATATTTAACTTTTTTCAGACATTCATTCATTTTCTGAGCCACATAATGCTAATTAGGGTCATGGGATGGCTGGCACCCATCTGAGCAGTCTCCAGCTGAGGGCAGAGTATACCCTGACAGCACGCCAGGTCCTCGCAGGGTCATGTCATTCATACATTCATAACATTAAATTCACTCATTCATACTTTCCATTCATTAATTCATTCATTTGCCAAACTACTTCATCCTTTTTCCCTCCAATTTTTTTCTCCCTCCTAAGTTTTTAATCATATCCAAGCCCTCACCGTTTTGCGTTACCGACACATCACATATGACCACCAAAGACCAGGGAGGGGCGTAAGCACGTACATGCCCCCTTCATAATATGTGATGCTGCCAGACGCCTCTTTATGAATTGCCGTGTATGCGTATTTGAAGGTGGCCCAACGGACTCCGAGGGAAAACGTCTTTGTACGAATGGGCTCACAGACAACCATGAATTGACTGGTGATCGCTGTGAGTGACAGGAGAGCATATGCCATCTCTTCCCTTCTGTGAGAGCTCAGCCAATTATCTTCCATAACTCCCAGTTGCAGATGGTTGCAGCGTCAACCTGGATAAGTTATTTCTCAAATCTAGGCAAATGCAAGCCACATTCCAAACAGCTTGCCAGTCCATCACAGGTGCCTACACACGCACACACACACACACACACCAAACCATACACACACACACACACCAAACCATACACACACACACACACACACACCAAACCATACACACACACACACACACACACCAAACACACACACACACACACCAAACCATACACACACACACACACACCAAACCATACACACACACACACCAAACCATACACACACACACACACCAAACCATACACACACACACACACACCAAACCATACACACACACACACACCAAACCATACACACACACACACACACCAAACCATACACACACACACACACACACCAAACCATACACACACACACACACCAAACCATACACACACGCACACACACCAAACCATACACACACACACACACCAAACCATACACACACACACACCAAACCATACACACACACACACACACCAAACCATACACACACACACACCAAACCATACACACACGCACACCAAACCATACACACACGCGCACACACAACCATACACACACGCGCACACACAACCATACACACACGCCGCACACACAACCATACACACACGCGCACACACAACCATACACACACGCCGCACACACAACCATACACACACGCGCACACACAACCATACACACACGCTGCACACACAACCATACACACACGCGCACACACAACCATACACACACGCCGCACACACAACCATACACACACGCTGCACACACAACCATACACACACGCCGCACACACAACCATACACACACGCGCACACACAACCATACACACACGCCGCACACACAACCATACACACACGCGCACACACAACCATACACACACGCGCACACACAACCATACACACACGCGCACACACAACCATACACACACGCGCACACACAACCATACACACACGCGCACACACAACCATACACACACGCGCACACACAACCATACACACACGCGCACACACAACCATACACACGCGCACACACAACCATACACACGCGCACACAACCATACACACGCGCACACAACCATACACACGCGCACACAACCATACACACGCGCACACAGGCAGTTTGGAACAGCGTCAGCTGAATGCTTTTGGACTGTGGAAGGAAACTGGAATGTCCAAAGGAAACCCATACAAAAACACCCTCACTAAGCCCGGGACTCGAAGCCAGGATCTTCTTGATGTGAAACAGTAATACAGTAACCTCCCACCCATTCGAGATTCAGCGCTCGTGGCCCCGCATACTCATGGATTAGCGGCAAATCCGGAAGTTACTGGCACGCGATTCAAATTTAGCCAATAGCTGAGAGCTTTTGCTTCTCCCTCTGCTGATTGGTTGCAGATGATGTGTACACCTCTTTTTTTCTCCTTCGCGCACATGTCATCAATGTTATTTCGTCAATTGTGAATTCACATTTTTTAGTGTGTTTTTAATGATTATTTAATCCCTGTGATGTCACTCAAACGCCCTGCATCTTCTCTAGCTTCTGTTAAGGAGCCTAAGCGCTTTATTTATTTATAAATATTATCACCGTACAAAATTAAAAAGTTGTTTTTAATCATTACTACATTTTACTGAATTATTACTGTATTACTGAGTAAGACTGACTGCAGAATGTGTTTAACAAGCATATTTTAGCGCTTGTAATATCATACATAAGGTTTTAAAACCGCATCAATAATTCACGGGTTTTAAGGATCCGCGGGAAGGGGTGGAATGCAACCCTGCGAATAACGGGGGGGGGGGGGGGGGTTTACTCTACTACCCACTACGCCACCAGTACATTTATGCAAATAAGAAAAAAAATTCATATTTAACATTGATTATCAACACATTTATTATAACACAGAGGAACTAAATATTATTTAGCGTTCTCTACTTGCTGGATCACTTCGAATTACCACTTTGAAATTTTTGCGAAGACCTTTCCACATTTGATCACCTAATTGTGAGTTTAATAGACGTAACTCTGAACTGATCCTCCACAGTTATCATCATCCCTGACCTTGTTAAAATACACAAGCGAACATAAGCAGTGGCGTCCCATTGTGTTCGAACTGCACATGCCATGAAAGGCACAATCCTTGGCTGTAATATCTTATTAAAATAAAGCTTTTATTTTTGATAGATATTTTTATTTAAACCCACAAACTCCAGCAGATCCTCCAGCAGGATTTATTTTGCTTTTAATTCGAGCCCCTCATCTGAGCAGTTAGCCAAAGCCCAAATGACTTCTTATTTACTACATATTTAGTGATTTCTAAATAGAATATCCCATAATGACTGGAGATGCTACATGGTGCACTGTACACCCCATAAAGCACCATTTAAGATTCAGTTCCAGAAGAGCTGGAGTGAGCTGAACAGAGCTTAATGTACTAAACCAGAACTAAATCCTGAATTTAAATTCTTCCTACAAATTACAATTAATATAATAAATGACTAAGAAAACGGATGTAGGAAATAATTAGCAGAGTGTGGTGTATTAGATACCTGTATGACTGGCTTCTATCATATGATGGCCGTCTGGTGAATGGAGATGCATCTGAGACTCTGGACTGCCTGGGACTAAATAATAAACAAACAGGTTCACACCCTAATCCTAACAGAGCCAAAGCAAATCATACAGTCCTCCTTAAAAAAATACAGGTAAGCATATGACTACCCTGGTTCTACAATATTCCCTTGAAGATTTTATGGCAGCATAACTCTGCCCAATGCATCATTTTGAAACATGATAAAATGCAGGCAATGTGCTGAGAGGGGAGTGTTATTAAACGATAGAGCTGACATCGGGGGTGAGGTGGCTGCCCACCTTTAGTAGAGGGTGTTAACATTTTTATGCTTCATGATGTGAAGTACCAAACAATCGACTCTACATCAGTATCACCCTTGCGAGGTAGATTTCAGTTTTTACCTACAATTTTTTTTTTATTATTATTTAAAATTTTTAAAGGAAATTTTGTGAATACAGTGGTACCTTGACTTACAAAATTAATCCGTTCCGAGAGCAAGCTCGTAAAACAAAAATTCCCATAGGAAACAATAGAAAACCAATTAATCCGTTGCAACCCCATCCCAAACTCATATAATCTGAGACAAACACATATATTTGACCTAATATATTAAAGATAAACACTTAAAAACAATAAATATTTAATAATAATACATGTATATTAACATTAATAATAATTAATAATAATAAAACAAGAATAAACAATAAGTCAACTAAACATTCCGATGATTGACTGTGGCAAAGATGTCACGTGGGCACGAAGACGTCACGTGGGCAGTCATGAGGTGGTGCGTAACAGAGAAGGAGGAGGAGAATTTTGTGTATGTGCACGCTATGAATGCCAGTGAGGAAAGACTTGTGGTGAGCTCCCACAAGGTCAGTGCTTCTCAAATAGTGGGGTGTGATGCCAGCGGGGCGCGTGTGACCCTGGGGAACATGCTTTTTTTCCATACTGTACACAAATTAAGTGTAATTGTGCATACTCTACAGTAGGTGGCAGTGGCACTCTCACTTGTGTTCCCTGTGGTGTAGGGAACACAGTGAGAGTGCCACTGCTACCTACTGCAGAGATTGCACAATTACACTAGAGCTCGTAAATCAAAATTTTGCTGGTTGGATGGGGCAGATTTTTGGTGGGATCAAAGCTCGTATCATGGAAAATTCATTATAAAAGACACTCGTAAGTCAAGGTACCACTGTATGAACACCAGTACTGACCGTTTCATCATGACTCACTCATAACCAATTATTCTCTAAAGGTGAGGTGGATGTTGCTGAACGGTTCCCAATGCTGAACACTGAGGGGACGATTCAATTTAGCAACATCCAATGAGCTTGAGGTGAATAACTGTTTGAGTTTATACTACATAGGAATATAAAAAGCACAGTAAATAAAGACTTACAGTTCTATAGTTTTACATATTTTAAGCATGACAGTGGCAGGTGAGTTTCTCATGCTTCATATAATTTGCAGACCACAAAGAATTTTTTAATTTATTCAAGATTTTAGTATATCCTACATGAGAACATTAAAAAAATCTAACTAAAACAAGATTTTTAAGTTATTTTTCTGTTTTCACACAACCTGATTGATCACGACACTCAATCACACCTTTTGAATTGTGAATATAGATTTTTAGTTTACAAATGCAAAGGCCATACTGTGCAGATTTCATTGTATGTTTCGGGGTGTCATTTTATTGAACATCTAGATCAGTGATCTGACAAAACTATGAGTATTTGTCTGCAATTTCAATTCAAGGATTATCCACTCTGGATAATGTTTATTATTTTTTCAGAATTTCTAAAAAAAAATTTTTTTTAATATTTTGAATATATATTAATCATATTCTCTCTCTCACTTTCTCTTTGTGTGTATTTGTTGAGGTACCTATGATACTTCTGCGATACCACTATTTCTGCTCCATTCTTGCATTTTTACTAATTTTACCCAAATAAGGACAGGGATCCCTTTGGAGTCTCGTTCCTCTCTTGAGATCTTTCCCATGTAGTCTGAGGGAGTTTTTCTTTGCCACTGTTCCCTTGTTCATTTGGGATTTATAGGATTTATAGAGAACTGTTTAAAATAATAACCTTTAATTGTTTGCCAACTTAGTTTTAAACTATAATTGTACTTTTACACTTAACATTGTCACACAGCAGCATTACATAGTAAAAACAATTTAAAAAAGCTGTGCTGTACTTCTCTAATGTTATTCTTTAATTAAGATTATTCCCTATCAACAATGAGTTTGAGTACAAGATAAAATCTATGTTAGTCATGTAGCCAAACTTACAACGTATGTCCTCGGACCGGCAGGGTGATGCGAGACACACTTTCTCTGGAGTAGGTCTCACGCAGAACGAAACCCAGGCCATTCTCCTGAATCTCAGACAGAGAGGCCAGAGACTTGGTAATGTTCTTGGTGCTGGAGTCCAGGATGGGGCCTAAGTATTCAGCCGACACCGCCTTCATCTGACCCGAGATGCGAGGCTCAGACTGCAGAGGTGTGCAAAGCAAGATGATGACATTCTTAATGAAGAATGGCATAGTAAGGACTCGCTCGTGGCAATTGAGCCTAACACCTTTAGATTTATTCACTTATACTACACTGCCACCTACTGGATATTACACATGGTAAGAAAAAGATGGCAGGCATACCTTGAGCTTAAAGTCATCCTGACTGGCTGATGATTTCATCTGAGAGAAACTGGGACAAAAAGAAAGACAGAAATAAATAAAAATTATCACAGACAAAATGATCAGAGATATAAAATTAAATATTTCAGTTGTAGCCAGACACCTTGTTTCTGATGCCTGGCTGAACTCAGACACCTCCTCGTCTGTGCTAGCATAGCCATTTTCTATGAAAAACAAACAGCATTTGCATGTGTATGAATAAATAAACCCAAAAGGAGGACAAAAATTTGGAGTTTATAGGGGGAAAAAAAACAAATAGTAAATGCTGCTAATAATTTCAGCATGATGTTGCTTCTGCAAATACACAAATGGTTTGTTGATGTTAAACCCCCCCCAATCCCCCAAATCAAACCATGTATGATGATATAAGGAATCATATAAACAGATATGCACCTTGCTGGACATTGTGAATGAGAGCTTGTAACTCTGGAATGCACTCTGCCTTCTCCCTCAAGGCATCCAGAATCATGTGATTATGGGAAGAGCCAATCACGTCAGTCTGTCGCAGCTGTCCCTCTAACAGCCTGATCTGGGCTTCTTTTTGAGCCACCTGTAAATTCTATACACACATAAGGAGCATCCACACAGGAAGCCATGAGCATGAGCCATAAGCAGCCATCAATAACAGTCTCGACAATGCAGAGTAGTTGGCATTAATATGAGTTAAATTTTCATACAACATGATTATCACAAACAATTATTTACTAGAGCTTGAAAGTACCACTGATTGAGAGACACCGCCAAAACATCTGCCATAGGGCAACAAACACGAGTTTACTGATTGCGCCTACATCAACATAGAGGAGCATCTCATTATAGGTGCACGTATCCAATTGCCACCCATCAACTATTGCCTACTCTATGATACGACCACCAACAACCAGAGAGAGGCGTAAGCCTGCACATGCCCATCCGAGCTGCTACAACTCTCAAGCAAAGTACTGTCACGGACCTCTGTCCACAGATGGCTGTGGCATCATTTAAACCAGCCCAACTGAGCCGACTCTGGGCGAAAGCAGGGTACACCCTGAACAGCTCACCAGGCCAACACAGACAACTATTCATAATTACACTCACATCAAGGAACAATTTCATTCATTCATCCATTTTCTAAGCCACTTAATCATAATTAGGGCAGTGAGGAGACTGGCGCCCATTTCAGCCGACTCTGCGAGAGAGTGGAGTACACCCTGGACAGTTCGCCAGGCCATCACAGGGCCAACACTCACACAACCCTTCACACCCACACCCAGGGGTGATTTTGAACAGCCAAATAACCAATTGTGTATGTTTATGGACGGTGGGAGGAAACCGGAGTACCTGGAAGAAACCCACACAAGCACGGGGAGAACATGCAAACTCCACAAAGAAACAATAGTGAATGTGCTGACAACTGCATGACCACGCCATGAAAATCATAATCATTAAAAAATATATATTTAATAATAATAATAATAGTTATGATAACACACTGTACAATAACAAGGTAATTCTACTATGAAATAACTAGAAACTGCTCACTATTTCAGCCCTTAAACATTTGGAAGCGAGATAAATGCAAGAGGGTTACCTAGGCAACAGAGCTAACTGCGAGTACTTTGCTTGTATCTATTATCAATTATATAAATATACTATCAATTTGCTTATTGCTTATTATTTCCTGTGTGTACGCCATGAGACACTTTCACCAATTCCTATGCTCTATTAATACATAGTGCAAAGGGACAGTGGTGTAATCCAGGCGAGTCACTGTCACTAGGTTCATTAAGCTGTTTAACTTCTGGTTAAACAATTAAAGCAGTGGATTTTGACTTTGCTCACTTTATCGATGGACGCTTTCAGGAAATGATCCAGAAGATGACGAGCTTCTGTCAGGGAGCAGGAACTGATGACCACCGACATGTCCACTGAGTCCAACTCATCCTGCAGGAAGCCCACAGAATTTTAAGCATGAAACATTTTACATGAAAGTCATTCTCAAAGTTCACTTGATGGTAAACCATAGATGGTAGAGCAGATCATAAAGTGGATACTAGACCAACCTTGGTCTCTTCAAAATGTACAATTGTGGCCTGACAATCAGAGAGACTGTCGTTGATGTAGTCAATGTTGGCGTTGAGCACTTCGATTTCTTCATTCATCTCCTGAACAACTCCCTCCTCCCTTGACCCCTCACTCAGGAGCTTCTCTCGCTTACGCAACAGCGCCTCCTGCTGCATGGACAGCTCCTCCCGTTTCTGGTAAAGAAGTCCAGTATCAGCAGTATGAATAGTTTTCTGCAATCTAAATGACCATAAAAAAATTAAAATAAATAAATAAATGCTTACGCCACCTTTATTAGGCGATCCATGTCAGCCTCCATGTTGGCAATGGTCATCCTTTGCATCACTATGTCCATGACCCTCCTCTCTAGGGCTTGCCATTTTTGCCGCGCTGTCTTGGAGAAGCTGCTGCTCACACCTTTCCTCTGTAACTTCTTCCTGCCACTGGAAGATTCCGATAATTTCCATAAAATATAAATAACTTACATTACTGTAATCTATAATATACCATCAAACACCTTCAGGTTCTTAACAGGAATGTCATTAAATATTATGATAATTTATAATTATATGATTTTTTGGACCAACAGAAATTTTAGTTTAAAATAAAACAAAAAACACCCAGACACTGACTTGGCCAGGCGGGTCAATCCTCCCCCAGATCCCTCGCTTTCTCCCAGATAGCCGTTCATCTTGTTGTTCCACTGGCGAACTATGCTGGAGACAGAACGGCCAGACTCAGGTTCTGAGGATGTTGTAGTGGAGGTGGTGGTGCTGGCTGAGAGCTCGGTTCCGGAGTCCAGGCTAGCGGGACGACGGGAGGCACGGCCAGCCACACGCTCCGACATGGGTTTAGCCATTCGACGCAGAGCCGTCACCTCCTGAGTCTTCCTCCTGAGAACGATCTCCTGTTGCCGCTTCTGCGACTCGAGAGCACGAATCTGGTACTGCAAGTGGAGAGAGAAGGATAAAACAAGAGAGTTAAATTTAAAAAAAAAAAAAAAAAAAAAAAAACCACAAGAAATTTGAAATTATTTCATATCAGATTTGTCAAGATGATACAACAAAATTTATGAATTAAATATTCTCAAAGCCCTTAATCTTATTTTGGTCAGGGAGGCTAGAGCCTGTCTCAGCCAACATTGAGCGAAGGTACGCCCTGAGCAGCTTGCCAGGCCATTGCAGGATCTGGACACATACAACCATGAACTCTCACATCTCGGGGCAATTTGGAATGCACTATTCTCCTAAAGTTGTGGGGCCGGTGGCTTAGTGCTCAGGGTGCTGCGCTCATGATCGGGAGGTTGTGAGTTCGAATCCCACTGAGACCCTCACTGTGCTAAGATCCCTGGGAAAGGTCTCAACCACAAGTGTGCCTCTGTTCACCCAGCAGTATAAATGGGTACCAGTAAAATATACTGGGAAGGTAACCTGCGATGGACTAGCGTCCCATCCAGGAGGAGTTGAACTCCTGGTCGCTTCACGCTATGGAAACCGGGGATAAGCACCGGCCTGATGAGCCACGAGGCTCGGGTGTAAAAACCCAACAGACTTACCTACCTACCATTCTCCTAAAGTGCATGTTTTTGGACTGTGGGAGGAAACTGGAGAACCTGGAGGGAAACCCACACAGCCATGGGGAGATCATATAAACTCCACACAGAACCACTCGAACCCAGGACCTTCTTGCTGTGCTAACCACTGAGCCACAATGGTGCCTGGCTTGAATTATTAAAATATTCTAAAACAATTTTGTAAAGTAAATAAATAAACAAAAGGCCGATCGAGAATGAATGTTTTTGGCTCCTGAGTGGCACATTGACAAGGTCCGTGACTATAACTCAGAGATCACAAGTTTAATGCCGGGTTAAAGCCACAGTCATTCGTGACGAGCAGGTCATGGCTGAGTTCTCACGGGAGGGAGGGAGGGAGGGACAGCATACACTTTTCTGCCACTCACAGCGATCAGCAGCGAATTATGGGTGTCTGTGAGCTCCTTTGTGCAAGGGGACGGATAGCTCTTTCCCTCAGAGTGTGATATTCCGCCACAAATTCTCATGCGCAGCAGTTCGCAAAGAGGCGAACGGCTGGTATTGGGTGTCACGGAGGGACTGTGCGTATGCTTTGGCCCCTCCTGGTCAGTGGTGGTCGTGTGAAAGTAATACAGTGGTACCTCACCTTACAAAATTAATCCGTTACAGAGCTTTTTTCGTAACCTGCATTTTTCGTAAATTGAACTGCATTTTACGTTTAAAACGTGTGATTCATTCTAAAGCTCCCAATACTATCCCTTAAACCCTTCAAAAATTATAAAAGCTTTTATATACCTTTTAAAGACCTCCTTCTGCTTCAATATCATACTGATGGTAGACAGATTTGGCCATATTCCTTTGTGATATCACTCAAGCCCATTCCTTCTTCTCACGCGAGTGTGTGTGTGTGTGTGTGTGTGTGTGTGTGTGTGTGTGTGTGTGTGTGTGTGTTGATCATGTCTTCTTAGCAGAGTTATAATCTTACAAATGTTTATGGAAGGTTAAAAGCCTGAGTCAAGAAATAAAGCATAAAACAACAGTAACTCTGTCCTTTACATGAAACGCATCATGGTGGATTCAGCTCTAAAATAGGCAATGGGGGGTAGATGCATCATTCCTCTTAGGTAATGGGATCCCTGATCAAGATGACATCAGGTGGACCTGTCCAAGATGGCGCTTAAGTGAAGGCAACATAAACGACAGCTCAGTTGTTAGCCAATGGGAGGCCAGCGGGACGGGATGTTTGAAGGTTGTTGATGGGAGAGCAGCTCGTGCATTGTTTTAATGGCATGTTTTAATGTTTGAATGGCGCGTTTGAATTTTTAAGATGGCGTTTTTGTAACGTGAACTTGTTTCGTATCCTGAGACAAAAATTTTAGGAAAATGCTTTTCGTGACCTGCATTTTTCGTTTGGTGAGACTTTCGTAAGGTGAGGTACCACTGTACCTGAGGGGTGGGAATTGGATATGATTAAATTAGGGAGAAACTTTTTTTTTTAATTAAAAAATTTAAACAGAGAGAATGAATGCTTTCTATGGTAAAGTAGACACCGCCAAGCTGACGACGAGAAGCTGTAATGTGTAACCTCTTGCCGTCGCTGTTCCTTTTTGAGCTGAGCGATCTCTCTGTTCCTCTTCGCCTCAATCATCCTCCTCCTCTGCTGCTCCTCTTTCATTTGCTTCATCAATGCCACCTACAGAAGAAACACAACTGAGAATTAACACGAACAACATACAACCGCACTTCACCCAGCGACTCACTCATCTTGATCACACATTGTAGCTTTCATATCCGCTAAATCAATGCTTCATGATTTTTTTCAATGTTAATTATAGTCACATCCAATTCCCACCCACGGGCTGCTGCCCTATCACATTTGACCTACATTGGTCAGGGAGGGGCGTAAGCATGCACATGCCTCCTCCGTGACATGTGCATGCTTACGCCCCTCCCTGACCAATGTAGGTCAAATGTGATGGGGCGTAAGCATGCACATGCCTCCTCCGTGACATGTGATGCTGCCACCCGCCTCTTTATGAACTGCTGTGCAGGCATATTTGCAGCTAACCTAAAACACGCTATCTGTCCATCCCCTTTTGTACGAATGAGCTCACGGACATACATCGATTGGCTGGTGATTGCTATGAGTAGCAGGGGAGCCTTCCTCCCGTGAGAGTTCGGCCAATTAGGACGCCCAGTCGTAGATGGTTGCGGCATGAACCTGATATCAAACTTTCAAACTTGAATGAATAGTTCATGTGCGTAAATAATAATTTAATTATCTTGAACATTTTTTTCCATTTACCTTTAAAATACGCAAACTTTTATTGGGTCGCACTGTGTATTTCAGCCATGGTTCACTAATACATTCAGGTGATATCGATTATAAATATATATTATTTACATGCGTTGCATAATACCTGGATGAATATTCTGTTCATTATTCCGGCGTGTGGTAAACAGTTTCATGTGTCACTTGCATGTCAACATATTACCATCATTGTTCCTTATAACTTTTTTTGAATAAATATATCGCTCGACCTTTGTTTATGAGCCGCCAGCGTGTTTCTGCTCTGCGATGGCCTGGTGAGCTGTTCAGGGTGTACCCTGCCCTCTCCCAAAGACAGCAGAGACGGGCGACAGCCTCCCAGTGACCCAAATTAGGATTAAGCAGTTCAGAAAATGAATTAATTATTGAATTCATTTTGTTAATTCATAATTTATGTTGTAAATGTGCTTCTAGGTAAAATTACAGCACCGGGATATGAACACTATTACTGTACATGTTTTGCTTTTTTGTATTACTTGTCAGTCCAAGACAGTAAGAAGAATTGTCCATTAAAAGCAACGTGTAAGAGTGTTCAAGGTGTCCCCCATTAACTGGTATAGCCCCAAACACTGGACCTTAGGATTTTTACATGATATTCTTGACCATTCCTCAGAAGAAGGTATTTAACACATACATAATCCTATTTATGAAATCTAGGAAATCTGAAGATAATAGCATGATGAAGTTATGAGTAGTTAAAAAAACTTTTTTTTTTTTTTTTTTTTTTTAAATCGCATTTAAGATAGTTTGCCATTTTGACAGGGTTATGAAATTGAATTAGTTTAGATTTATAAAGTCCAAGGAAACCCACACAAGTGCAGTGAGAACATTTAAACTATACAGAGAAACGCCCCAGCCTGAGAAGCAAACCCAGGATCTTCTTGTTGTGATGTGGACATGTTAGTCAGTATTGTTGTTGTTATTATTTTTATTATTACAGTTTAAAATGATATGCAGCTGAGAGGGGGTTGGGTGATCCTGGCACATCAGACTTGTGAGAATCGAATCATCATCAGCTCAGTGCCCTCACCCTCTCTATACGCAGCCCAGAGAACGAATGGGACTTCTCCCAGGAAGCACTGCCTAGTCAAACCCACCAAGAACTTTCCGGACAATATGAAGACTCCCCAACACTGCAGCTTTCTGCATTCCCAGACTGTCAGAAGAGCTGTGTTCCTGGTAGCAAACCCGGGCACTCTTATAATAATATGATGATAATGATGATGATTATTATTATTATTATTATTATTATTCATTATTAAGTGTCTGTAACCTGTTTATAAATATACACATTCTGCTACAAGATTCGTTTATGGAAGCAACTTCTCATGCATGAAACTGATATCTCATGTCTCCATGGCTAGTATTTACCTCTAGGTGGCAGCATTTGTCTATACAGTATTCTGCTTCTACTCTACCTTCGCTTTCTTCATCTCAGCCACTTCACCCTGGAGCTTCTTGAGCTCTCGTTCATATCGGCCCTGGTTCTTCAGCAGACGGGCGTGCTCTTTCTGTGCCGCCTGCAGTTTCATCAGATCCCTGTTCATCTCCTTCAGACGCTTCTCGTAGTCCGCTTTCACCCTGTTAGCTTTTTCCTCTGTGTAGTTCTCCATGGACACTGTGCGTGTGTGAGAGAGAGAGAGAGAGAGAGCGAGAGAGAAGACATCAGGTGTATGATCAGTAGGGCACATGGTTTCTGTAATCATGACTCAAACACAGTGTGAGACTCACTAAGGTTCTGCAGGACACGGTCTCTCTCCAGCTGCGTGTCCCGGATCTTGTTCTGAAGCAGGATGAGCTTCTCCTCATATTGGAGTTTTAAGGTCAGCAGCCGCCGCTGACTGTTTTCTAGTTCATCTATCAGCTTCTGCTTGATCTCAATCTCGCACGTCAGGTCTGCCAGGTCAGCTTGGAAATTTGCTAAAACAGAAAGAGAGCCATGTTTATCGAAATCTATCCGCTATCAAAACCTACAAAGTAAGCCGCAGACCTTTCTCATCAGAATCCGAGTCGGAGTCCACCAGGCTCTCATCGCTGTCAAATTCTTCCTCCTCCCTGACCTCCTCTTCTTCATCCTCCTCATCTTCATCACAGCCACTCTCCTCCTCAGGCAGAGGGTACATCCCCTCCTGAACAAAGACACAAGTTACATAGTGCTTCTTTTAAATTACAGCCCGAGTACATCAAGAAGAGACTTCTGACCTCCTCAGGCCCATTATCCGAGTCACCATCTCCGTTCTCTCGACTCTCGCAGCTCTGTCCGTTCTCCAGGGTCTGGAGCTTTGCTCTCTTCTTTAAACCTTTCTCCCTTTCTGGACTGAAAAAGTGCAACATACAAAAAATACCACATTACTATAATTGAGTGTATATAGTTCATCGGAACTTTGCGATCAGACTGGTCTGATTATGAGGTTCAGGCTTTTCTGTTCTCTGTACACTTGCATCTGGGTTTCCTCTGGGTACTCTGGTTTCATCCCACTGTATAAATACGCGCATATTATGCTAACTGGCTATTCCAACTGGCTTGCTCCAAGGTGCGAGTGTGAATGGTTGTGTGTGTTGCACCTGCAATAATCTGGCAAGCTGTTTAGGGTGTGCCCAGCATTTGCCTAGTGTTTCAGCTGAGACAGGCTTCAGTCTGCCAGCGACCCTAGTTGGAGTACAGTAGTTTTGAAAATGAGTGAGTGAGAAAGGTGATTGGAGTTGATTATTGGGTTTTTTTTTTTAAATAAGTATCTGTGTAGGTAAAGGTAAAGTCTGTTGGGCTTTTACACCTGAGCCTAGTGTCTCATCAGGCTGGTGCTTATTCCCAGTTTCTGTAGCATGAAGCGACCAGGAGTTCAACTCCTCCTGGATGGGGCGCTAGTCCATCACAGGTCACCTTCCCAGTATATTTTTCTGGTACCCATTTATACTGCTGGGTGAACAGAGGCACACTTGTGGTTAAGACCTTGCCCAAGGGTCTTAGCACAGTGGGGGTCTAACTGGGATTCGAACACACAACCTCCTGATCATGAGCCCAGCACCAAAACCACTATGCCACCGGCCCCACAAGTATCTGTGTAGCACAGTGCTTCTCAAAGGGGCGCGATGGGATGCTGAGGGGGGCGCGTGTGACCCAGGATTACATGCTTTTTTTCCGCAGTACTACAAGAAAGTGTAATTGCACATCCACTCCAGTAGTTGGCAGTGGCGCCCTCATTGCCCATTGTGCGCAGCGAGTATATACATTGAGCAGGAGCTGAAAGTTGCAGTGTCATGCTTCAAACCTCGCTTTGAGAAGCTGTGCGCTGCAAAACGTGCTCATTGTAGCCATTAATCTTGGCTTCCTCATTTTGAGAAAAAAAAATCAGCACAAATTGTTCTATTTGTTCTTGTTTTGTAGGTTAAAGTGTTTATATATTGTGCTCCTGAGTTAATGTTTCTGAAGTCAATTTGAATTAATTATTTATTGATTTTATTTTCAGCAGCAAATGGTGTGGTAAGTTTGTCAAAAATGTAACAAGGATATTATTATTTTTAAATTTAAGGCAAATTGATGCACTTTCTTTTACAGACTAATAAAAATGTTAAAAAGTTATTCTTGTAAGTTGAACTATATCTCTTTCTTTTTGTTTTATTTATGTTAACAAGGATACGATATAATGAAGAGATATACCTGTAACTATATTATAGAAAAAAGTTATAATTTATAGCTGCGGCGGAAAGTGGGTGGTGGGGGGGCGCGAATTGTTTTCTTCTTGCTAGGGGGGGCGTAACAGAAAATAATTGAGAAGCACTGGTGTAGCATGTGGAATAATGTACAGAGAGCAGGTCAACATGCAAAATAAACCCCTTTGAAATGGTTCAGGACTCCTCCACTACATATCAGATGTCCAGGTCACACAAACAGCAATGCACCCTCAGACTCGGCCATACTACACCACCTGGCGAGCAGTTGAGGGTTAGGTACCTAGCCCAAGGCCACTTCAGACATTCAGGTGGAGAAAGAAGAATCATTGTTGACTCACCCTGCCACAAGACCTTTTCTCTGTCGATTCAGGGATTGAACCAGCAACCTTTCGGTCTCAAACTCTCTTCTCGAACCATTAGGCCAACGCTTCCACCATAAGTGTACAAAAAAATACTACAAACAAGCAGTATAGACCCGAGGACCTGACTATGGAAACATTCTTAATAGGGTTAAGGTATAGGAGCATGAAGTCCTCATCCATGAAGCTTAATGAGGACGGTTGCATAGCTCTACTCCAGTCAAGAAGCGGTCTCACGGTGGTTGGAATTCACACTTTGCCAGCGGAACGAATAAGTTCAGACAAGATTAATGGCAGGGCTGCTGCTTCTGCACTCGATAAGCCTGCGTCATCCTTTCCCTGTCTCATAATACCAGCAAGAACAGTGAGGATCAAAGGCCTTCGATATTACCTGAAGCCTCTGTCTCATTACAGCAAAATTATACTCCTCAACTGCAGTGTGTGTTCTAAACCCTTTCTCATTACACGGCGAGAGTTACAGAGGACTCGCTTGTATATGCCCCAGTGTTATCCTCTGCAACACACACACACACACCACCAGCTATAAAATGTGCTGATCTCAGATTTATCTGACTGGTGTGTATCACTATTTCTTCCAACACAGAGTCATGACTTCTACTTTGGCCAACACAAAACAGTGTATTCCTGGGAACATGAGGCAGTTTTAGGCTTAACAGCTACATGTTTCCCGGGTTGATCATGAGCCCAAGCCTGCCTGAAGTTTCCTATGGGTTCTCCTACCTCCAAATATCATGGCAGTGGCTTATCTGGCTAAGCTAGTGCTTCTCAATTATTTTCTGTGGCGCCCTCTCTAGGAAGAAAAAAATATTTCACCCCCCCCCCCCCCCCCCAACACACACACACACACACACACACACACACACACACCACCACCCAGCGAACGACTATAAATAGTATTATTTGACTATAAAATTATTAATACACCTCTGCATATCTTTATTAACATTAAAAACAAAAAAGAAAGAAATATAATTCAACGATAAACTTCATTAACATTTTAAATCTTTAACAGAAAAGATTTAAAGTGTACCAATGTGCCTTAAATAAAAAAAAAAAAATACATCCTTATTTAAACTCATTCAACTTCTTCATGTCTTAATATCTCCGTATTTCTCCACCTTTCTCTTCCTTCCTATTAGAAATTTTTCCATGTTGTTTTTTGTGGGGTTGTTTACTGCACTTCATATCGTTGGCTCCTGCGAAAAACCTCTACACCATAGCATGACAATGAGAGCGCCACTGCCAACTACTGGAGTGGAAGTGCAAGTACACTTAATTCTCACATACTATTCCAGAAAAGCATGTTCCCCAGGGAATCACACCCATCCCCCCGCCCCACCCAGCATCATACCACGCCCTCCACTATTTGAGAAGCACTGGGCTAATCTCAAGTCACTCCCAGATGTGAATATATGTGCTTGTATGCTATTCTGCATTGGACCACCTTCCTCTCTAGGATGCATTACCACTCCATGCCCTGCATGCCAAGGACAAACTCTAGAGCTACTGTGACTCAGACAAAGCAGTTACTTTAAGTATTATGTACGCATTAGTCATTTCTGTGCCTAAAAAAATCATTGCAGTCAATGTGATTTTTCTTAAAGACTGTCCAACTTGACTGAACAGGTTTTGCAAGCCGCCTCATATATGAGATGGACACGACATAATCTGATTGGTCAGCTGTGTGGGGATTAAGAGACATTAATCTGAAAGGATAATTTTCAAATCATTATGCCGAACACTCACAGTTTTTCACAGTCACATATAATGGGCATAGTCCGCTAAACTAGTAAAAGTTTACTTTTCTTTGTGTTTATGTGTATTGCGTACTAAAACATTGGCTATACAGGGATCCCTTACTTTCTGGGGTTGATTGGGACCGAGATCCCCGTGACCGTCGAATGTCCCTGACTGAAGTATACGGACATGCATATGTGTATATAATATCAATAAATACATATTCAACGCTATAAATGCTTATAATAACAATTAAATATTCAAAAATAAGATGCATCAGATGTAAATAAAATATAAATACACACATATACAGATGCACGCGCGCGCACAGATACGCACCTTACCTAAAAATGTAAGGAGTTTAGATGGGGGTTTTGGGTTGGTTTTTTTTTGCTTTTGTTTGTTGGCGTTTTTTTTGTATAATTGGGCTTGTTTTTGTGGAATCTTCCGAACCCCCCCCCCCCCCATTCTTCCTTAATTTATTTCTTTTTTAATTCGATGAAAATTTAAAAAAAAAAAAAAAAAAAAAAAACGCGATGCACTGAAGCCACATGAATTGAAGTGCAAAGTAGCGAGGGATCCCGGTGTTAGAAGAGACACCTTTACACTCTGCTAAGCTCTGCTCAGAGCATGCAGAGCTCACCTCACCTGCCTTTGTCATGATTACAATATGTAATAAATCAATCAATCATTCTTTGGTTTGTTTTGCTTTTCATGTTTTCATGTAGTAACTACTAAAATAATTACTCACCTCAGGTCTGGTGGATGTCACTCAATTGAATATTCAGACTATCCAACAATATTCTGTACAGTTTTAATTACTCTAGTGTTAAACAAATCATTCTGCAATCCGTAATTACAATGGAAACCGAGAATACGTTCGCCTGTTAGCTGGTCACATGACTTTATCCAGATGCTCTCCCCATTTCCTTGTTACAGTTTGAAATTTGGGATAAATTTCATTCCCATCCCTTCATCTTTGCTGCAGTGATCATCAAGTTCATAGCCATTCACAATACAATACTGTATAGTATAATCTACAGTATACTGAAGTTTAGTATCGTGATATATTTTACCTGTATCACCACCAAATGCAACTTATTAGCTCACTGCTTGTGTTCCATACGATGTCCTCACCTCTTACGCCTCTGATTCCTCTCTTTCTTCTTCAGTCTCTCGATATCCAGCTTGGCTCGCCGGAGCACATCCGCCATCTCAGCTTCCATTGAAACAGATGGGGAGGAGCCTTGGGGGTGTCCAGGTGGAGCTGCATGAGAGGCAGTGTAAGGGGAGCGGGAGGAGAGACGGGACACGCTGCGTCTCAAAGACTCGTTCATCGCCTCGCTTTCCAGCAACTTGGACCTGAGACAGACAAAAAAAAAAGGTTCTACATTGTTTTGGAAAGAACGGGTTGTATAACACATTTTTTAGACACAACAAAATACTATGATTGCGTCACACCTGAGTTCTTCGATCTCTCGGATGTAGTTTTGGATTAGATTGCCAATTTCCTCATTACTTTCGCCTTATAAAAACACAAACACTGGTTATGGAACGTTCAACAAGTTTAACGGCTTGTTATATCACTCGCGGGCGTATGGCGTACCCGTCTTGGTCAGGAGCAAGTTGATCTCATTGGTCAGGAGTTGAGTGACTCTGGTGTTTAGATGGTCGATGGTCTCCTGCATGGCCTTCACGCGCATACGCAGGTTATCGTTTTCCCTCTGCAGCATGGAGTTCTCTTGGAACAGGTCACTGAATCCTTCGGAGCCGTCTTCCCCGGCCACGCGCTTCCCCTGTACAGCGGAACAGAGCAACGGTCAGGACGGGAGTGATTACTGATTAACGAGAGATGTAAAGACAGAAACCGGCTCTGAAGTCTCTTCACTGATTGCTCATAGTCATTCTTTATTAATGCGTTACCACAGCCGCACTGAGGGCAGCCGCTTAGAGCTCCTGTCTCTCAATATTCCTCACACTCTCTGCTAACCACTAAACCCACTCATCCTGCCACAGTTCACCCAACGCTATGTCTCACGGACCTGACAGATTAGTGAAATCCTATAAACAGACATCCTGCTAATCACTGTTGTTCTGCTCCTCCACAGACCCAGTTAACCAGTTCACACCACAGTCAGCGAGGATCTTTATGAAAGAAGAATTGAGGTCACGTCTTGCTTCTGATCTGTATATACAGTGGGTCGGCCAGTGGAGCTAACTGGGTTAGCAAAGGCCAGCCATGTCTCTCACTGTCTGTGGCGAGCGGTTCATGTAAAAGAGCCACTGCTGCTTTTTGTCAAGAGTAGCTGCATAGCCAACGGCATGTTTTTACCCTGCAATGGCCTGGCAAGATGTCTGTGGTGTACTACAGGGGGCTTAACCGAAATTATCTATTGATGGATTCTTGTCCAGACTTTTCCTCACCGCTTTATACTCCATGAGCTCCATTTGCAGACGGGCGATCTCGGCTCGCAGTGCGCTGATTTGCTGGCTGGTTTTATCCTGGTTCACCACCACTTTGTTTTTGATGTTGCGCGCCCTGTTAGCGTATTTCAGTGTATTTAGTGTCTCCATGAAATCGCGGTCCGAGGGGCTGATGCAGGCGATCATCACTGTTCGACTACAGGATGAAAGTGGGATAAAGGAAACAAATTAAAGACTTGTGTTTTTACACACACACACACACACACACACACACACACACACACACACACTTTTAGATCACATACACTTATAAGTTAAATACAAATACTGTACACATTTCAAAACCACACACACACACACACACACACACACACAAGCACACACAAAGAGACACATAAGTGCACACATACACACGCACACACACAGACAAACACACGCACATAAACACACAAGCACACACTCACACACACAATTGTGCATGCTTGCTGTCTGAAAAGAGGATTTTGTTTACAGACAGACACTCATCTATAATTCAAAAACTCTCCTCACATCTCAGCTCACAAACACCCGTGTGTATGATCATTCACTCATACAGTGGGCTAAATATCATCACCATGGAGTCATGTATTTTCTTACACACACGCACATACACAGACACACACACACACGCGCACACACGCGCATGCATGCATGCATGCATGCATTAACCTTCAAATGAGTAGGATAAAATCACAATGCCTTCACTGTATATGTACAAACACATTGCGTCACTAATGAGCTCTGGGAAAATGTGTTTTTCTTCACTGGTATGTTTACTGTACAGCTGAAATTGTGTGTATGGGTGTTTAACTGTACTATAGAAAAGCATGAATGTTTGTGTGTTCAGTGGTACCTGTTCCCCCCAAGAGAGTCCTGGAGTAAGCGGGTGAGTTTAGAGTCTCGGTAAGGCACATGACCAGCCTTCTTACTCTGATCTCCGAGGGCACTGATAACATTACCCAGAGCCAACTACAACACACACACACACACACACACCCCTCATCACAGATCTTGTCAGACTTCATCATGCTCCCTGTACACAATTATACAAGTAAGATTACACTCTTAAGAGACTTCATTTATCCCTGATTAACAGAGTTGCGGAAATCCGGGCGGGCTTGAATCCAAACCTGGAGAAATGGCTCATTTTTAAAATGCTTTCCTGAAATGCAATTACCTCCAGCGTGCCTGTCCTTGTCCGAGCTAGCATAACGATCACGGAGCGAGCCAAACTACTGTCATAGTCCACTACACAGAAAGTGCTGACTGCACCAGAACGTCGCTTAGTAATAATTAATTCCAAATAAATGAAGTCAAATAAGCTCACTATGCAAGACACAAACTAATGAAATGCACAAACTTAAAATGTTCGGATAAGCGTTTTTTTTTTTCCCCAAGCAAGGTGCGTACCAGGCCACAGTTAATGGAGATGCCTTCTCGTGCCCGCTCGCCGGTGGCTCCCGTGCGTTTGAGTCGCTCTGATCCGGCCAGATCCACAAAATGAAACTTTGCGGTGAGGGTTTCGTAGTCGGCCTGGGACATGGAGCCGTCAGCTACACCGTTCACTTCCGCACTTACAGATCCATTTGTCTTTAAATAAAGAAAAAAAGAACACAACAAATACATATAAAACGCTGTTCTGTTAATATATACTGTTGTCAGTAAACGTACAGTATTTTAAGCTGTGCACACCAGAAACACTATATTCAACTTTGTTAATAAGGATTATTATTCAGATCCACCTCACAGCAAGAAGGTCCTGGGTTCAAGTCCTAAGCTCGGCAAGGGCATCTCTGTGTGGTTTCCATGCTTGCGTGGGTTTCCTCTGGGTATTTTCCCTCCCACAGTTCAAAGACATGCATGTAACTTGAGCATCGGTGTGAATGGTTGTATGTATGTTGCCCTGGTGTGTCGAGTTGTTCAGGGTGAACCCCGCCTTCGACCAGTGAAGGTTGATAAAGGCACACCCTCCCTGTGACCATCATAGTACAGTGCTTCTCAAATAGTGAGGGGGGGCACGGTATGATGCCATGGGGGGCACGATGTGATGCCATGGGGGAGAGCGTAGGACCCTGGGGAGCATGCTTTTCTTGAATAGTGTACGAGAATTAAGTGTAATTGGCACCTCCACTCCCGCAGTCGCCATGGTGTAGAAGTTTTGCGCACAAGCAAACGATATGAAGTGCAGTAAACAACCCCTCAAGAAACAACACAGAAAATTTTCTAATAGGAACAAAAAGAAAGGTGAAGAGAGACGATGTATTTTTTATTTCAGGCACATTGGTGCACTTTAAATTTTTTCTGTTGTAGATTAAAAAGCAAAGCTAATGAAGTTTTTCTTTATTCCAAGTTGAACTATATTTCTCTCTTTTTATTTTTAACGTTAATAAAGACAGTATTATGCAGAGGTGTACTAATAATTTTATATACAAATAATACTATTTATAGTTGCTTGCGGGATGAATTTTGTTTTGATCATTTGCATTTTTGGATTTATGGATGCAGTGAAGGCGGACATGAAGGTCGTTGGAGTAAGAGTAGAAGATGCAGAGGATAGGGAGAGATGGAGGCAGATCATTTGCTGTGGCGACCCCTGAAGGGAACAGCCGAAAGGAAAAGAAGAAGATAGTTGCTTGCGGGATGGTGGGAATGCGTGAAATGTTTTTTTCTTCCTTGAGGGGGCGCCACAGAAAATAATTAAGAAGCACTGCCCTCGTAGAATTAAACAGTTTGACAAATGAGTGAGTGAATGATTATTTTCTCGATTTTGATTGATTAAAGTCAACAGGGGAATCCTCGGTACCAATAGTAATCAATCATTACAACAATCATATGCTAGATCTGCTTCGCCTGTCCTCCTTCTTGATTTGGTCATTTTACAGTCTCTGTGCTGTCAAAACTTCATTTCATTTTCTCAGAGTTTATGCCGTTGTAAGCCAAATCAGAGACTGATGAGCAGCAACCACGACAGCAGCGCAACGTTCAGGCCCCCAACAGCACAGTCAGTAGGGTGTAGCCTCTCTATCTATCTTATTTGCTATCTATGTTCCTCCTCTCCTCAGGGGGGGGCTAGCAAGAAAATGGCTGCCCATTCTCAAGGAGTCCCGTTCCTTCCAACACACCAATAACTTAGGCATTGTTGAATAAAAAGACACATCCTACCATCTCTACTTCCATTTTTTTTTTTTTTTAGATTTTTTCATGGAAGTTTTCTACAATTATCAGAAACTGCGTTAGCAAGAAACAGTAGGCAGCAATCTTAACTGAACCACACTGGCTGCAATGTGCTTTCCTCCAGACTTTATAAATAATACAATGATGATAGAATTCAACTTTTATGGTGAAATGATACAAGAATTATTCCGACATCAGAGGGTGTTTCACCTTCATCATCATCTTCTCCTTTTCCTTTCGGCTTTTCCCTTTTTCACAAGGGTCGCCATAGCGAATCATCGCATGTTTGATATGGCATAAGTTTTTACGTTGGATGCCCTTCCTGACACAACCCTTTAGCAAGGGACAGAAACACCCTGACGGCTATGCAGCTACTCTTGACAAAAGTCAGCAATGGTTCTTTTACATGAACTTCTCACCATAGACAGTGAGAGACATGGCCGGCCTTTGTTAACCCAGTTAGCTGCACCGGGGGATGGGGGGGGGGGGGGGTGGCAGTGACAGCCTTGTGGAGAGTGGGACTCGAACCCCAAACCCTAGGATCACCAATCCGGCACCTTTTGCCACCAGGCCACCACTACCTCTAGGTGTTTCACCTTCATCCTCAGCAGGTAAACCTCCCTTAGATCTGAACAATTCTCCATATCATACTCCACCTCTTTCAAGTTCTGCCTATTATACCACAGCTTCCTTTAATTCTCAAACCTGATTGGCCAGAAAGTGTTGTTTTTTTATTTTATGACAGCAGATTTGATAGCAGTTCCAGCGTTATATGAATGCGCTCATTCAAACACTAATCTAACGTAAATAAACTAATATCTATAGTTCCAACACGCAAAGACATTTGCTTGGCAATGACTCTCCACTGTCAGTGAGTACACAACTAAATATAAACCTTCGCCTTTATATGTTTTGACATGTGAAGGTCTTTAGTATGAAAGAGTTTGTACGTTGTGGTTTCTTTTTGCATAAAAGATGCATTGTGCTTTTATTTAAACCGGAGAGTAGCTTGGGAGGGGGCAGGGCTTCGTGCTTACAGCTGTTATAATGCAACTAGTAACAGGAAATAAAAGTTTAGCAGGTTTTTCACAACTTCTTTCACCTCACATGAAATCATAATGATCACGGAAGTGCTTTGAGAAGTCGAGAAATTAATCATCCGCAAGGTGCTAGCCACAACCTCAGCATGCTTATAATGATTTTCCAACAACAGCATGCCGCATTGTAGTCAATTTATTATGTAATTAATTAACTGCTTCGTACCAACTGGTTCTGAGAACAAACTCGCATCTGGCACAAGTGGATGGTGAAGATGGCGTGAGAACGTGAGCTCTGGGCGTTCATCTGAGTGCTGGCTGTAGTTCGGGACAAAGCACCGAGTTTCAGACACTGGAGGAGCTGAAAGGTGATCACATACACCCACGGACACACACACACACACACACACACACACACACAGACAACAAGATGATGCTGATCACATGATTGCCACACCTTCCCAAAGCACATTTCAACCACAGCAACCTTTTCATGAATTCAGAACCATGTAAAAACATTTTGGCGAAAGAATCCGGAGTGGTTTAGATCTGCTCCAGGGTAGATTTATTCAGAAATGAAAATAATAATTTTGTAATTTAGTTTTGAAATTGATAAGGGGCAGTGGTGGTATAGTGGTATAGGGTGCTGGATCGTTGATCCAAAGGTTGGGGGTTCAAGTCCCACTCTCCACAAGGTTGTCACTGTCCCCCCAGTGCAGCTAACTGGGTTATCAAAGGCGGGCCATGTCTGTCACTGTCTATGGTGAGAGGCATGTAAAAGAACCATTGCTGACTTTCGTAAAGAGTAGCTGCAAAGCCGTCAGCGTGTTTCTGTCCCTTGCTAAAAAGGGTTGTGACAGGAAGGGCATCCGACGTAAAAACCTCTGCCAAATCAAACGTGCGAATCAGATGATTCGCTGTGGCGACTCCCGAGTAAAAGCCGAAAGGAAGACAGACAGTTTTTAGATTGATAAGCTATCATTTTGTCGCACTTCATTGCTCGTGTGAAGGTGACTTTACAAAAGTGGACTAAATGTAGTTTGGGCAAAACACATTGCGTACCTGCACAATTTGAGGAGAGGTTTGGAAAGTCTATATAAAGTCTAGGAAAATGTCCACTATTGTTGGTGCAGTGCACGTTATAATGCCACGTCTATCATATGAACAACGTCTCCAGGCAATGTACTGTATATGGTAGAGGCTGGAATGAGCTTCAGTGAGGCAGCGAGGTGGGCTGTACACAAAACAACATCAGAAACCTGACTGGCCATCACAACATGAGGAGGTGACCTGACGACAGGCAATGACCAGGGCGAGAGAGAGAGAGAGAGAAAGAGAGAGAGAGCGCGATGACTCCAGAACAGGATCACTACATTCGCTCGCTGTACTGTATCACTGCAAACGGAGTGTTGGCCATAACCAACACTGACAGTTGGGACTTTTATTTTAACAGGTGCTATTTTATTTTGGTGTTTGATGTGCATCATTTGTTTAGACACTTTTGTTTGTTGAGTTTTGAAGCCAACATTCCAAACAAATTATCCACATTACAAAAATCCAGTTCCGGATACCAGAATTTAAAAAAAATCTGTCAGAAATTTATGGACTCGAAGTTGTTTTATTGACTGTCAGTGTATATTAGTTTTGCTTCAGAGTAGCTTAATATTAAAAGTAGTGCCCTGTACATCTGCTCTTCCATTCAGTTCATTTTCTGTAACCGCTTAATCCTAATTCGGGTCGCGGGGAGGCTGGTACCCATCCCAGCCGACTCCGGTCGAGAGTAGAGTACACCCTGGACAGCTCACCAGGCCATCGCAGGGTGGAAACACGCCAATGGCTTTGCGGATACTTTTTATGAAAGTCAGCAATGGTTCTTTTACATGAACCTCACACCATAGACAGTGAGAGACAGGGCCGGCTTTTGATAAACCAGTTAGCTGCACTGGGGGTGGGGGGGGGGGGGTGACAACCTGTGGTGATTGGGGCTTGAACCGCCAACCTTAGGATCCAGCACCTTTACCACCAGGCCATAGCTGCCATTACGTCTGCTCTAGAGTAGTTTAATTCAAATCCAGAGTATTTTTCTGTAGAAAAAACCCCGAGCTCTTCACTGAACAGCGCAGAAAACACAAACATAAGCTTCACATATTACCTGTTTTGCCAGCAGGAAACTCAGTGTGCAAGACATTTGTTATTTAACATAACAGTCTCGGTTTCTTCAATGTGTTGGAAAAACAAACAGAGATCGTGTGCTTCTTGTTCTGGAACCGTGGTGGGAATATTGCCTTACATATTGTATGAATTATTCATTCATGTTCATTAATCTGCTTTTAACTTTGATATAAATGCTCTCATGTACATTTTGAAGATACACCTAAAGAAATACATTCCACATGCCTTCTCTCTCCTTCACACTCACATACACACAAAAAAAAAAAAAAAAAAACAATTATCAGACCTCTTCCTTGGAGTTGACCAGGCGTGAGGTCACTCCTGACGTGTAGATACCACCGTTGCCGTCCTCGTGGATCTTAACAGTGGACTTCCTGCCAGGATCACGGGTGCTGTCAAACAGGTCCAGGATCTCTTCATTGTAGAGCTGCAAGGAGAGCACGTGCACTATAATCCCCAACTGACCCAACAAGGTCAAAAATCAGAAGGTCAGAGAGGTCATCCTCCAACTTAGAGCGTCAAGCTAAAGCCGCTCATGAGAAACACAGTTCACAGTGGACATAAAGAGAACGGGTTTGAATCGTGCGAGTGAAGAAGAGGATGGATGATGACTGCATACTAGGACACGTAATGAAGTAAAAACAGTGCCGTGTGAGTTACGCCGAGCGCTCCTCTAATAGCATAAAGAGCCATTATATTAGCCCATTAAGCCCGACCCTAGGACAGCCCCATTCATTTACAGCAACAGAGATGCATTTTGAATGATTTCCTGAATAATTTGTGGAGACAGACAGTCAGTGAGAGGAGCGGCTCCAAGCACACCGCGCCGTCTGTGTCAGAATTAGCTCAGCTGCAGAGTTAAAACACAAGCATGTAGGTTTAAACTGATTACCCAGGCATCCTCAGTGTGTGTGTGTGTGTGTGTGTGCGCTCTGTCTGGTCGATGGCAGACCTCCCTGGGCTTTTCACTCAGACTGTCATCAGGTTTTCTGTAACCGTCTCCATCCTTTTCAATCAATTACCTTCTCACCCTATCTGGCTCTTTTTCAAAACATGTTTATATATAGACGATGGGGTTTTCTCTTATGTAAATATTCAAATCTGGAGCAAGCATTGCTTTTTCACCTTTGACCAATAGCGATAGTGTAACTACCGGGATAGTCAACACTGGCCTTTCATCTATTTGCTTGTTCACAAAATTCTATCGACATGATGGATTTTCACCAAACTTTGTAGGGACACTAAACTTCAAAAGTCACAGGGATGGTTTTATTTTGAAATGTCAAAGTCAAAGGTGTAGGTCAGAGCGAGATCAAAGTTTCGGAGATGGTGTGCTTATAATTTTAAAAGAATGTGGACAGACATGCTGTTACTGCGGAACACCAATAGAAAACTGTACCGTAATTTCCGGAGTATAAGCCGCTACTTTTTTCACGCACTTTGGACCCTGCGGCGTAAACAACGATGCGGCTAATCTATAGATTTTTAGTGGCTAATGGACTCCAGGGGGTGCTCTAGCTGGAAGAGCAAGAGCGAGACAGACACCTTCGGCTTATAAAGAGGTGCGGCCTATATACAGTCTGTATAAAATCTTTTTCTTTCTTTCTTTCTCTCTTTTTAAATGGGGTTAGTGCAGCTTATATTCAGGTGAACTCCATAGTCCAGAAATTACAGTGAAGTATATGGCCGAAAGGAAAAGAAGAAGATATTTGACCTTGAGTCGGTCAAAGGTCAAACCACAACCATCTCAGAAATCTTTTAAACAAGAGGGTGTTTTTTGTTGTTTTTTTATTTTTTTTAATAATTTGGTCGTGTCCATGTACCAGAGAACATAACGAACAAATAGTTCATTAAAACCTGCACCCATACAGGGCCTATTCGCATGGTGGTAGCACCTTGCACCCTGCGAGCACCAGTTTATTTTATTTTTATGCGTATTATTTTATATAAAAGCCGGTCTTTCACACAAAACATGTGTCCAAATGTCCTGATGACATCAAAATCAAACAAGACTTGTTCCAAGTGTTTAGAGACCCACATTTAGCCAAGACAGTATGACTATCTGAATAAATAAAAGAAGCACTGGTCATTTTCTCTATATGGTGTAGGGATGTTCCACCTCCAGAAACTGGGCGCTGACTTTAAACTCGGGTGGGTGTGTTCCGTTCTCCTGAGCCTCCATTCGCCGTCTCCGAATGCCTTCAAAGAGTTGATGCACGGCCCGTGGGATGATCCCCTGCTCGTTCTCGCCCACAGCCACATCGAAGCCCGTGCCCATGGTGTACGTCTTCCCTGACCCCGTCTGTCGCCAAGGAAGCATAAATAAACAAAAATGTTAATTCACACAAAGTGTGTAAACAAGTACAGAGAAGAACAAACAGCATATAGTTATGGAGCATTTGTTCATGAGATCGTTTATGAGGAGTTTTCCACGACCTGTATTTTCTCGCTGTTTCTCCCAATTGGCCACATTAGAATGACTTAAAATCCTAACCACGCCTTATCATTTGCGATATTTTTCTACGTCATGCCTACTCAGTACTCGGTAAAGGGATCCAGATCTAAATAGTCCCATCCGTCTTTGTATTTTCATACATACACACACACATCCACACACACATACACACATACACACACACACTGATACACATACTGACAAAGAAATAAACCCTTTCACTGGTTTAATGGCCTGTCTCCCTAACATCACATCCATTTTTTTCATTTCCCAGGTGCATTCCAGGATGAGAAATTTATTCTCTTGTACTGAGAAAAAGAATAAATATTGCACATGTGGGGCTGTTTATACCAACTTCTTCCCAATGGAGGCTGCAGCAGTGAAGTGGAGTGTATGATAAATTAGCCTGAGAGGCTCGGAGTCTACATACAGTAGCACTCAGCATAGCTGTCACATCATATTGACCTTTTAATGAGATCGGCCGTGAGGTCAGTGCAGCTTTTACAGTGCTTCTGCTTTACACTCTCCACAAATATGAGTCAAATGTAGCAAAATGCTCCTAGCAGGCTTTTTTTTTTTAATTAAAAAAAAAAAAAAAAAATGTTCAGCAGATTTAAATACGTCCTTGACAAGTCCAAAATTCTCACTGGAGCCAATAAGATGTGTATTCGGAAGCCGTTACCTGCCCGTAAGCAAACACTGTAGCGTTGTATCCCTCAAAGCAACCCTCGATGAGCTTGTGGACGCAAGAGCTGTAGATCGTCTGCTGCTGGACGTCAATGTCGAATACAAAGTCGTACGTGAAGGCCTTGTCTTTACCTAGCAGTACCTGTGGCTCGCCGGGGGTCACGGAGGTGCAGATGTGGCAGCCTTCGATCTTTTCCTTCGCCATCTGAGGGCGAATCCTGGAAGGAACATGGACAAACCATTACACATTATGAACTGGGCGGACGGTCTTAAATAAATAATTTTCACTTTTTTAATACTGTATGATCTTTCAGAATATTTAAAAGTTAAAAATCCCATGCTGCCTAAAACAAGAAGTCACATGACTTATCACTGGCCATTGATTGTTTCTGTTTTGTTATATTCTTTTATTTGTAATTAGTAATTAATTGAGAGCTTCACACAGAGTCTAGCCACTAATATACACTATACATTTAATATAGTCGATATGGCACAATCTGATTGGTTCGCTTTCTCAGGATAATTAGCAATTACTGAAGAAGGCGAAGTGATATAGGGAATTATTCAGTTGAGAGGTTGTTTTGGCCTCAGTGGATAACACTCTACAGGGCTGAATAATCTGTATAATTAGATCTATAATTATTACGAAATTGGTTTTGTATGCCGGTCTGTCTTGTGTGTTTGTGATCATTTTTACAAATGTAGGTCTTAGGCCAAAGAAGAACTGAATCCAGGGATGGGGTGTTTGATGGTTTTCTTAAGACTGTGTGATAGTGCAATAATTCACTTATTCCATGGCAACAATGTAATACCATGAATTATTCCATATCTTTCCACCAATCAGAAATGAGAAAATCTCCTGAATGAAATGTAAGGCATTATCCACTTCGAAAACTTAAGATATACTTAAGTAACTATGTAAATACAATAAACCATAAAAAACTGGTTTGCTTTTCTTATGTATTCATGTGATATACTGTATACTAAAAATACAACACTGGTTATTCCACCCTTTAAGAGCCATAGCCCAAAAAGAAATCTAGACCATTGAATCAAGCCATCGGGCCATTAGGTTAATCAATGTCTCAGATTTAATAGCTCAATTAACAGAATTAGTTTTAAAGTCCATCCTAGTTTATTTACACATTACTTAAACTCAGCAATCCAGCACTCAAACTTATTAATAACCGCATAGGAAACCTCAATATGCATGTCGTAATGTGATCTATTATAACCGTTTGATTATTCTCAGCTTGGTGTGGAGTATCTGCCTGCTGGGTGGTATAAGCCTCTTACTCTGATGAAGCCAGAAACAGATTTACTCACTTCAGCATCCCCCTTTTTCTCCCAGCGGGCACCCTCCCCCACCCCCCATACAGCACACACTGTGACGCATGGAACAAAAAGAACACAACACTTTAATCCTGCTGACACTTGCACGTGGCGAACTGACTTCAGAAGACTGAAATATGTCTATTAGGTGATAAAAGATGCCGTAATGCATGTACACTGGGGTTAACCATTCATCACATTATCTACTCAAAGAGCCTTTCCCCACAGGGCTGCCAGGTATAATCAAATCTCTCGCTCTCTCTGGTAATTCTTTCTAATCAGTAAATACTGTGCACACAGATTTCTAATTGGTATATGGCTTTGTACTGTCCCTGTCCACCTGCTACACATCAAACAGTTCTGTCCATCATAGATATAAAGATTTGTTCTTGTCTCATGCAAAATGCATCACCCGCAGACTTGTGTTTTCACAGTGGAGAGGAAAAAAAAAAAAAACTATAACTTTAGCAACCCTGCTAGGCTTTAGACACTCCAACAGGCCACACGCAACCCTCTCCGTGCCCCTCCCCCAGACTGCTGACCAGAGCAGTTCCACATGCATGAAGTTAAAGGCTTATGGCCTCCATCACTGCCTTCCGACTGCAACACAATAGAATCTTTAAAGATGCCAGAAAAAAAGAGCGGAGTACATTGATCCCTCGCTACTTCGTGCTTCAGTTACTGCGGTTTCAGTGCATCGCAGGTTTTTCAAAAATATTCATCGAAAAATTAAAAATAAGGAAATTAGGGGAAAATATGGGGGAAAGGAAAAGCCGTAAAACATGTGCAATTGTGCAAAACAAAAAAACAAAAAACTAACTAACAAAAACAAAAAAAAACAACCCAACAAGACTATTTACATTTTTATGTGAGGTGCGCATCGGTCTGTGTGTGTGTGTGTGTACATTTATATTTTATTTACATCTTATGCATTATTTTTGAATGACTAATTGTTATTATTAGCGTGAGCAGTGGTGGCTGGCGGTAAGGTGCTGGATCGCTGATCCTCGGGTTGGGGGTTCGAGTTCCACTCACCATAAGGTTGTCACTGCCCCCCCCAGTGCAGCTAACTGGATTAACAAAGGCCGGCCATGTCTCTCGCCGTCTACGGTGTGAGGTTTATGTAAAAGAACCATTGCTGACTTCCGTCAAGAGTAGCTGCAAAGAAGGTCCTGGAATGAAGTCCCAGCTTGGCCAGGGCATTTCTGTGTGGAGTTTTCTGTGTGGCGTTCTCCGTGTGCTTTCATGGGTTTCCTCCAATAGTTCAACGACATGCAAATTAGGCTACCTGGCTGTTCGAAACGCCACCTAGGTGTGAGTGCGAATTTGAATATTTTAAGTGTGTTGGCCCTGAAATGGACTGGCAAGCTGTTCTGGTTCAGGTTGTACCCCGGCTTCAAACAGAGTCGGCTGAGATGAGCTCCCGACTTTACGTTAATCCTAACAGGATTAATTTTTCAGAAAACAATTGAAGGAACGTCCTCACAAAGACAGTGTGTGTGCTTCTAGTAATATTTGCTACATACTAAGAAGAGCAATACATTTGTGACTCAGAGCGTGAAGATATTTGGGGGAACTGGGGATTTTCTTTTCAGTCCTTATTTTTTCTAAGGGTTGCCCGAGGGATAAGGTCTGTCTTGGGTTTGGGTTAGAATTAGGCATTTACTTGTGATGGGTTATATCAGTGCTTATCAAGTATTTTCTGTGGCGCCCCCTCAAGGAAGAAAAAAAACCACGAACGACTATAAATAGTATTATTTGTCTATAAAATTGTTATTAGTACACCTCTACCTTCAACACTGTATCTTTATTAACAATAAACACAAAAAAAGAAAGAAATATAGTTCAACTTACAATGAAGAAAAGCTTCATGAACGTTGTTTTTTAATCTGTAATTGAAAAGATTTAAAGTGCACCAATGTGCCTGAAATTAAAAAAAAAAATACATCCCTATTTAAATTCATTCAACTTATGTCTTAATATCTCTGTCTCTCTCCACCGTTCTCTTCATTCCAGTTAGAAGATTTGCCCGTGTTGTTTGAGGGTTTTTTTATTGCACTTCATATCATTTGCTCGTACGAAAAACCGCTACACCATAGCACGACAATGAGAGCGCCACTGCCCACTACTGAAGTGGAGGTGCAATTACACTTAATTCTCATACACTTTTCCAGAAAAGCATGTTCCCCAGGGTCATATGCTCCCCCCCAGCATCAAACATTGCCCCCCAAGGGGGGACGCCCCACTATTTGAGAAGCACTGGGTTATATGGATGAATGTCCCCACAAGGATAGAAGTACAAGATTGTGTGCCTGTGTGTTGCATTAACATGTTGCACTGGGGTAAAAAGGACAGTCTGAGGACAGAATGTTTGGGCAGATACACAACATGTAGATGTTTGTTTAACCTCTAAATAAGATGTATCCCGGATGTCATGTGTAACTTATGAACAGATTTGAACCCCATGCTCCTTTTAAAATTGATTAATAGCCTGACAGATGCACCGATTGATCTATTGTGAGAAAAAAAACAGAACACTGTATTCTAGCAGGTCTCACACACACACACTTTCTCTATGACAGCTATAAATCTGTCATTTACTGTTTGTGTGTGTGTGTGTGTGTGTGTGTGTGTGTGTGTGTGTGCGCGCGCTCGCTATACCTAGATCTGCAGGCAGGGCCTGAAAGGAGGAGGTAATGATTTTTACAGAATCAGTTCCTCATAACTGTTCGATAATGTCATGACAATGAGCAGCAGGGATGTTGTTGGGTCAGAACCCGAGAGAGGCCACTGCTAAATAATTCTATTCCTAACTGAGCTTTAATATCAATTTATGTCTCTGTATTCACACTCGCAGATGACAAATCAATCAGAGGCCACTTTATCATACAAATTTGAAAATCCACATTTCTGCAGTGGAGGCTTTAACATATCCAGATGGTGGTTCAGTTGTTAGCACGTCTGTTTCACAGCAAGAAGGTTTTGGGTTCAATTCCTGGGTTTAGGGCGTTTCTGTCTGGTTTACATGATCTCCACTTTCTTGTGTGGGTTTTCTCCAGGTATTCCAGTTCCACAGAAACATGTGCATTTGGCTATTTGGTTGTTCCAAGTCACCTCTAGGTGTGAGTGTGAATGGTGTGTGCTGGTTCTGCAGTGGCCCGGTGAGATGTTCACGTTGTGCTCCGCCTTTGCCCAGAGTGAATGAATGAATACATTCTGACATCTAATCTGCTTACAGCTACACCTGAGGGATAATGAACAGCAAGACTGTTATTATCACAAATAAACCCAGACTGTGGGATCAGGACTCCAGCACAGTGGCCCAATGACATCACACTGAATCAGTTTATTCGTCCTACTTATTACACTGTTATTAACAGAACACAGATTTAATTATTCACCCAGTCTCTCGTGAGCTGAACCACGTAATTCTATTAGAGTCAACTGCAATGCTGGTGCCTATCTTAGCCAACACAGATTGAAGGCAGGAACACCCTGACAACTCATAACACCACCACAGGGTGACACCCAGACAAGCATTTACACTCACTATCAAATCTCAGTGCAATTTGGAACAGCCAATTTTCCTAATGTGGGGTTCAAGCCCCATTCTCCCCGGGTTGTCACCACTGTCTCCACAGTGCAGCTCTCTGGGTTATCAAAGATCGGCCATGTCTCTCACGGTCTGTGGTGTGAGGTTCATATAAAAGAACCATTGCTGACTTTTGACAATAGGAGCTGCATAGCAGTCAGCATGTTTCTGCCCTGCGATGGCCTGGCGAGCTGTCCAGGGTGTACTCTGCCCTTGCCCAGAGTTGAGTGAGATGGGCACCAGCCTCCCCGCGATGGTTCAGAAAATGAATGAATGAATGTCTGTCTTTGGATTGAGGGTGAAAACTGTAATACCCAGAGGAAACCCACACAAGCATACGAAAATCAGGCAATCTCACAGAGAAATTTCTCAGCCCAGGACTCAAATCCAGGACCTTCTTTTTGTGATGCAGACATGCTAACCACTGCACCAGCACCCCCCCCAAAAAAGTAATTTTCACCATACTGAAAATATCATGTAATTTGGTCATTAAGTCTGTGATTGAAATCTGGTTGCTAAATCAAGGTGATGGCGATACTGTACATACAGATTCACGAAGATTAAAACCAGACCCAAACACAAATCTACACATTAGCAATCAGTCTTGTCATCTAGGAAATCGTCCGTTTGTCCCTCCTGGCAGTCTAAAGCTGATTCTGACCCCGCCCCTCCATCACTCATTCACATGCATTATTTATCATCAATAATCACATTCATTAGATTCAAGAATGCCACACATCATGCTCCGCCCATTATAAAAGTTGAGGAGCTCTTTAAAATCAACAGATCGTGATTATTGAGTCAGGATATCTGATTTCAGTACAGTTTAGTGTAATCGCCATAATATCCGACTGCACGCTAATCATATATGAGGATCGGCTCATTTCCATGAAAGTGATGACTTGCAGCATCTTGTGATTTGAAACACTTGGAAAATCAATTTAAAAAAAAAAAAAAAACACCTTTCCTTGATAACACCAATCTTCTTTTGTTCATTGTATACACATACATATACACACACACACACAGACACACATACAAATATATACATATACATATATATACTAGTCCTTCTCAAAAAATTAGCACTGCGGGATGGGTGTGCGACTCCATTTCGGAGCATCGTTCATATTACTTTTACTCATTTGTTTGATGCATGATGGCACGTGGAGGAAACAGACCTCTGCAACAGGAGTACACAGAACGCCATTAAAATGTGTTTCCATCACCATTTGGGACTCATGACCTCAGTCGTTTTGGTTTTGTGATGAAACATGAACGTGAGAGGCACGTGCATGCGCAAGTACGCGTTTGGGTCACTTTGTGTGTGTGTGTGTGTGTGTGTGTGTGTGTGTGTGTGCGTGTAAGCGAGAGAGAGGAAATAAAATCCGGTGTGTCATCACTTCGCTTTCTGCATTTCCTGCCAATGAACTACCTCTTCCTGTTGGGTCACAAAACAACTACTGCCAAGCTACATATCGGGACGCATCTTGTGCCCCACAAGACAAACAATACGAACTGCTAAACACGTTTCCTGTCCAGCACGACTTTTTAAATCTAGCCCACAGATTTATGTACATGTTTATATTATAGTTTTAAAATTTAAGAAGATGAATGTGTGTGTGTGTATATATATATATGATATATATATATCAAAACTTTTCATAAATTAATTGAAGAATCTTTTGAAGAAAGTCTAATTTTATCCGATTTCAAAAAATTGAGGGCATCTTTAATCCAATGGATATGGGAGGGGATGATGGGGCCTTCCAATTAATCACAATAAGGCTCCTGGCTAAATGAGAAATGCTAAAGAATCCTTTTCATCAGGGGAGAGACAGGGGGGGCAGAGAGAGGGACAGGGACAGAAAGAGAGGGACAGAGAGGGAGGGAGGGACAGAGCGAGAGAGAGAGAGAGAGAGAGAGAGAGAGACACAAAAAAACCATCAGGGCAGTAACAGCATTTGGAAGTACTGTAGTTCTTTGTCCATAACCTCTGACAATGAAGTGAAAATCTCTGTCTAGTAAGCAAATAACAAATGGGCAAATCATATGAATAAGATTTGCTGGGAAAATGTTGACATATCGCGCAAAGAGGTGTCTGTCATAGATCTTTGTAAGATAGATGCGATGTACCACTTAAACTGTATGAGGGCGATTCCCCAAGGTCCTCTTCCCACTGAGCCTTTAACCAATTTAAAGACTCCAAGTGCAAAGCAGTAACTTGGAAATAAAACCCTGAAATTTCACCCTGTAAAGTGAGAACTGGCTTCAGAAAACTATCTAAAGATGACTCCTTAGGAGAATTTGGAAATGTGGAGAATACGTCATTGACAAAACTATGAACCTGTAAATATCTTTAAAAAATGACTTTGGGGAGGCGAATATTTAAGGGAAAGTTGTTAAAATGAAGCAAACACATTCATTTCAATGCCATTTCCAAGAACGGTTGAAATCTCCAAATTAGTATGAAATTTTATAGCCAAGGGTTCAATGACAAACACAAATAAGAACGGGCTCAAGGGATGGACCTGTAGAGTAGAACGAGACAGATGAAAATAATCAGATTGAACAGTCCTGATGGAGGCTTGTGGAGAGGAATGATGTGGAAAGGAATATAGTCATTTAATCTAAAACAGAAAGACAGTCTAGAAACCAAATTTCTTTAAGATCCAAAAAGGTCTTTCCGCTCCAGTCTATCGAAAGACTTTCCGCATCCAATGAAATTGGAGCCTTATCGGTGACAGAGGGGTAAGTCTGTTGGGTTTTTATACCCAAGCCGAGTTGCTCATCAGGCCGGTGCTTATCCCCGCTTTCTGTAGCGTGAAGCGACCAGGAGTTCAACTCCTCCTCCTGGATGGGACGCTAGTCCATCGCAGGTTACCTTCCCAGTATATTTTTACTGGTACCCATTTTTACCGCTGGGTGAACAGAGGCACACTTGTGGTTGAGACCTTGCCCAGGGGTCTTAGCACAGTGGGGGTCTCAGTGGGATTTGAACTCACAACCTCCCGATCACGAGCCCAGCACTCTAACCAGTACACCACCGGCCCCACAAGTACGTATTTCTGATGAATCCTGTTTGGTCTGGTGAGATATTACATGGAGGAATGGATTCGAAACCTAGTGCCAGTAATTTCGATCTTTAAGTCCACATTCAGAAGGTTTGTAGGGTGACGTGAAGAACAGTTCAGCGGATCTTTGCCCTTCTTGAGAAGAAAGGAAATAGAGGCCTGATTAAGAGTTTGAGGAAGAACGCCAAATTCAAATGATTCATTATACCTATCTAATAGCAAAGGAGCAACTCGTGCCAAAATATTTTAGAAAATTCAGAAGGATAGCCATCTGGTCCTGGACTTTTTCCTCTGCGAGGGTAATACAGCTGTGCTTAGTTCAGTAGCTGTAATGGTCCAGGTTGTCAGCTGCAGAATATTCAATAACAGGACTATCTAATCTTTCAAAAAAATGATTGAAATCCTGAGGAATAGAGAGAAAAATAAAAATAAAAGTCCTTGAATGTTTTGTTACTTTTAAAAAGTTCTGAAGTTGTGCCCCTGTTAGTCCGGATCTCAAGGTTTGATATGAAGATGCCTGACGAATCCGATGTGCCAAAAGCTTACTGGTCTTATCACCACGTTCAGAAAAGCTGGACCATGATTGCAACATTAGCTCAGTACTACGATGTGACATAAGACTATTAAATTCCACCGGATCCTCGAACCTCTGGATTTGTCCACCTCGTAAAGTAATTCATAAGGTCCCTGGATAGCGAAGACCAAACTTAAATGTTTGGACAGGAGTGGAGTTCCTTCCGCACTTTACTGAATGCAAGCTGTTTCCTGGCAATCATCGGGGTAAAATTTGGGAAAAATCGAGAGCCACTTACCCATATAAGAAAGGGGAGAAGCTTCTCTAGCTCAGCACAGGATCTGGTTCCAAACCTGGAACAGAGTCACGCGGATCACAAGTGGATGCGTTGCGTTCTCCATCCCCGGGTTTGGGGGATAGGATGCAGCAAGTCCTCTCCAAGAGAGTTTTATCATCAGGTCCAAGAAAATCTTGTAGAAGTTGCGCCACAAACTCGGTGGTGCGATGGCCCTCTGAGCCCTCCGGTATTCCAATAAGGCAGACATTATTACACCGAAAAGATTCTTCCAGATCTTCACACTTTCAAATTAGAGTGCTCCGTGGCAGTTCACATGTCAACCTTAGCTAGCAGCTCGGTTAGCTTATTATCGTGTTCGATAGCGAAGCGTTCAAGATTATCTATCGTATTTCCATAAGAAACAATTCTGTTATGAAAAGGAACCACAGCTGCAGTAATTTCTCTTAACTGCATCTGAAATTATAGCATCGTATTTGGTAATATCAAAATGCATTGCTTCATTCTCAGCAAGAGGACCTCATTAGCATTGTTGGCCTTTAGAATCGAGTTTAGGAGAAAGCTGAGACTTCAGTGACTTCGTCAGTCACAACCAAACTGAATAAAAGGATATAATAATAAAAATACAGGCAAACCTATACAGTTGGATGCACAAAAGTAATTAATTAAAAAGTCACAATTCCCCACCCAGTCTTAACTTTCTAGGAAGCTCGTTTAAAAGCACATATGCTGCACGGATGAGAAAACACAGGCTTTTGATCTCAGAGGCAAGATGGACAGGACATGAGGCGTGGACGCAAACCCTGTGAGCGAGTTAGCACAGGGAATAAAACTATGCCATGGATACTGATACACTTCTCTCGTGCACCGAAACCACTCGCATTCAGTCAAAGGTCAACGAGGCCTGTCTTCCTGACACACTGGCCTGAAAAGCCTGGAGATAAATTCTGACAAGCCACCGAAGGCTGAAATGATGAGTTCATGCTTAAGTCCAGTGAACACAGCCTGAAAGTGGCAGCAATCAACACAGTGCGGGTGAGGAGGGGGGGGGGGGGGGGGGGGTCACGCTAGACTGCAAAAAGCCAAATTCAACCAAGTGGAAATTGTGGGACATCAGAACAAGCTGACTTCAGCATCACCTTAGCACCACTTTCTCGGCATCTTGTTATTAAAGATATAGTTTTAACGATATAATATCATTAACAGTGAGGGAGGCACGGTGGTGTGATGCTTAACACGTCCGCCACATAGCAAGAAGATTTGAGTTTCGGGCTTGAGCACATGTGTGTGCAGTTTGAATGTTCTTCCTGTGCTTGGGTAGGTGTTCTCTGGATACAGCCCATAGACAGTCCATTAGGCTAACTGGCAGTTCCAAATTGCACCAGAGATGCGACTGTGAATGTAAATGGTTGTGTTGGCCTGTAATGATCTTGCAAGCTGTTCAGGGTGTACCCTGCCATATTGACAATGGAGATAGGCACCAGCATCCCTGTGACCCGAGTAGGATTAAGCAGTT
>CM045732.1:27252974-27382974 GCA_024760905.1 Plotosus lineatus | reverse complement strand
CTTATGATCCCTGACTGAATTTCATAACCGAGAAGATCCTACCTCTCAATGACCCCTCACAAATCTCTCAGTTACAGGTCATCATTTAAAGTGTCCCTGTGGTACATTAGTGTTGGTCGCTATTTAAAACGATCGGCTATATCAATGTCAGGACCTCACTTCTACCCTCATGACCCAACCCTGGATTAAGCGGAAGATGATAATGTACAACAACAGTGGTTCATTTACAGAATTTGGCAGATGCTCTTATGCAGAACGACTTATAAATTTTTATGCAACTGAGAAATTAAGGGTTAAGGGTCTTGCTCAAGGGCCCAAAAGTGCTGATAGTGGGGATTGAAGTGCTGACCTGCAGATCTGTAACCCATTGCCTTAACCACTAAACCACTACTACCCTTCTGGCAACATCAGCCCATGCTCAATTTTGAAGGACTCACGAGTGTTACGACTCTAGACATGTTCAGAGACATGATGACCTTTCTGATTGGCTGTATCAGCCGCATAGTGACCAGTTTTGTGTCCTCTATGTTAAAATAAGCATCTGTATCGATCACACACACACACACACACACACACACACACGCACGCACACATGCACAGATGCACACACGCACAGATGCGCACACGCACAGATGCGCACGTTCATGGTGCTCTGAATACATAATTCTTGTTCTAAGAAGTACAATTATATTGTACAATGTAATTAATTTCAATACTTATATTCTTAAAGATTTATAAAATATTTTGGATTGTACACCTCTTGATTGCTAAAGCCAAAAAAAAAAAAAAAAAAACACATTCAGTGTGCAGCAGTAAACAAGCACATTGGTTGTTTTGCGTTGTTGTAGTATCAAACAATCTTTACAACCATACTGTCTGGAAAACCATCCCAGAATGCACAGCATGCTGAAAGTTGAGGGGTGAAAAGGCTCAGCAAAAGCTTTCACATTCATAACTTACTTACATAACCTAAATAAACCTGGAATGTGTTTCATGCTTCATTTGCGGAGATGCTTAATCCTACTACTAGAGCAGGGATCACCAACGTGGTGCCCGTGGGCACCAGGTAGCCCGCAAGGACAATATAAGTTGCCCGCGGACCTGTTCACTGCTATTTTTAGGACAGGCCCATTTTTAGGACAGCGCCACTCTCCATTGAGCTGCATATAATTTTTTTGAATATATTTTTAAATCAAGTCAATATCTTCACATAGATGAATATCATTAATTATTAATAATAACATCTAATTAAATCTAATTAAATGTAAATTGAGCAAATTTGTAATTTCAGAGGTGTGTATCGACCTAGTAGCCCTTCGCATTAATTGGTACCCATGAAGTAGCTCTCAGTTTCAAAAAGGTTGGTGACCCCTGTACTAGAGTCTCGAAGAGGCCGGAGCCTATCTCAGCTGACATGAGATGAAGGTTGGGCAGCCCCTGAACAGTCTGCCAGACAATCACAGGACAAAACCCATAACCAATCACACTCACACCTCGGAGCAATTTGGAACAGCCAATTCACTTAATGTGCATGTGATTGGACACCAGAGGAAACCAGGGTATCTGGAGAAAACCTAAGCAACATGGGAAGAACACGCAATCTCCGCACATGAAACACCTTTGCCAAGGCCAAAACTTGAACCTAGTACCTTCTTGCTGTGGGGTGGACATGCTCACCACAAAGCCACCATCCCCATTCCTATGACAAGCCACAAATTTCTCACAAACCCATTTAAAATGATGCTTTGCTGATAGGAAAATTCTGAGAGCAGAAATAGTGTACACGGTGAAAGAACCGTGCGGGTTATTCCTGTCTATGCCGCTGGCTCTTGAACTGTTATCTCTGTTTAGCAACCCACAGATTTGCATGAGCATGTAAAGGAACTGCGCACAGCCCACAACTACTTTCAGGACAAGGTTCGCCAAATGCAGGTATGAGGAATGTGAGTGTGTGAGTGTGTGTGTGTTCCTATACACCGAATACTCCTGTACTGTCAACATTCTAACAATAACAGAATTCCAGTGTATAATAGAGCTTTGTTACAACTAGGCAACGCACATGTTCAGTACATACCCTCTCAAACGTACACATTCAGCTCTATTGAATCAGCGCTGGGTTCCCTTTTAATGAAATGCTCATGTCCGGATGAGGATGAAATAAACAGGATTTAATTAGTCGAGAGCATTCGGTTTTAAACACATACACAAAGCCGCAATAAACAGAGCATGCTAATCCCCCCCCCAAACACACACACGTACACACACACACACACACACACACACACACATACATACATACACACATACACACATACTTGGCTCCTACACAGTCACTAATCATCAGAATCCCATTACAGCATCATAATGTCATAACAGGGCAGCGAGTGCCATCTCTCTCACACATTCATGCACGACTTCTCACACACTCGCACTAAAAGCAGCACTCCAAAGCCAAATGGACGATCAATCTTGCCCGTATTTTGGGCAGAGCGCCCAAGAGGACTTTTCTCCTTGGCTCAGTGCTCCGTTTCGCTCTTCTGCTATTAGGGTGCCAGTGAATGCAGGAGTACATTAAAATAGGGTGTTAGGAGTAATGACCAACATTACAACCAACACCAACACCACTTCGGGGAAGGTTTCTGCTTTTTGTTGCATATTTAACCCTTTCTGGAGGAATGAAATCCACCGTCTTCAGTGCTTTCTCTACTTTAAGACCATTCTCACAAACTCACTCCTATTAGGGTCATGGGGAGGCTGGAGCCTCTCTCAGCCCCCATTGGGAGAAGGTAGGGTACATCCTCAGTAGTTCACCAGAGCGTCCCATTGCCAACACACACACCCACACATACTCACACCTAGTGGCCATTTGGAACATCCAATTAGTCTAGCATGCATGTCTTTTGACTGTGGGAGGAAACCGGAGTACCCGGACAAAACCCACGTAGGCTCGGGGAGAACATGCAAGCGCCAAACAGAAACAGCCAGACAGGGAATTGAACCCTGAACCCTCTTGCTATGGGGTGGATGTGTAGGATAATTGCCTGTTACAAATCACCCCTAAGGTGTGAGCGTGAATGGTTGCTTGAGTGTTAGCCCCGCGATGGCCTGGCAAGTTGTCAAGGGTGTACCTCACCGTCACTCAAAGTCGGCTGAGATGGCCGCCAACCTCCTCGGAACCGTAATTAGGATTAAGCTGTTTAGAAAATTAATAAAATGACTCAAATGGTAAATTGAAACTGCTTAAATACATGGAGCAGTGAGGGGACATCCAGGAAACCAGATACACCCTTTTAATATCACCTTTGACCTTGAGAGGTCAAACCCCCAGTCATTTTGTTTGAAAAAAGTATTTTTGGTTTGAGAAGCAGCTCATGAAAACAATCATCATGACAGCTTGAAATGTTTTTAATGTCACCATACATGAAATCGCTCCAGATTCCATGGTTTACACTGGAAACCGGGTGGGCAGGGATGTGGACTTCGCTCTTAATTCTACAGATGGCTATAAACTGGTTTTTAGAAAAATCGGTCATGTACAACATGGGTCATCTCTGCCTTTTGCTTCAGTTCAGTTCCACCTGAATTTATGCAGAAATTTACATCCTTGTCGGTTCACCATCCCACCCACACACACACACACACACACTCAGAAATACTCAAAGAAAAATATTGCAGTGGAATATTCCATTAAAACATAGGCCTCATGAAATGTTATTCTAATCCCTTCATTCACTGAGTTTCTCATGCTTTCTAATATACATATTCACCCTACACTTCCTCTCTCTCATGGAGACTGATAACACAAAATGTTTTGTAAGCGCTACAATTACTTTAATCACGCACATATAAAAACTCTAATGTGCTGCCTCTAGAAACACACACACACACACACACACACACACACACACACACACCTGTGTGTATCAATCATTCAAAATAATGCCCAGAAGAATGTGGCAGGCAGGCAGACTGAGTGTGTGTGTGTGTGTGTGTGTAAGTAAAAGGTGGACTCCAGCTGAGAGGATGTGCTGTTCAGGAAGTGATGTTAATCGAAGACCCCTCAGTGTGGAATTTTTCCACTCCCTATGCTACGGTCTTTCATATTTCATTAACACTGATGTTTCAATGGGTGTGTGAAAAATCGATAGCGAGCCTTAAACTTTTGGAAAGGTGTGTTGGAATATGTGTGTGTGTGTGTGTGTGTGTGTGTGTGTGTGGGCCAGGTTAGTGTGGGTTTTGTTTTGTGCATCTGTGTATGCTTGTGAGTGTCAGGAAAGAATTGGGGTGGGCCATATCACAAAAATACAGTATACTCAAACATCATCATCATCATCATCTTCAACAACAACAACAACATCGTTTCCCCATAGTACTTCCTCCAACAGTCCAAAAGACATCCACAGTAGTCTAATTGACTGTTCCAAATCATCCATAGTTGTGAGTGTGAACAGCTTTATGTCTGTTGGCCCTGCAATGGCCTGGTGAGCTGTTCAGGGTGTAGCCTGCCTTCACATATAGCTGACTGAGCTGGACACCAGCCTCCCCACAACCCTAATTAGGATTAAGCAGCTTAGAAAATGAATGAATGAAAGGATCATCATTATTATCGTCATCATCATCTTTACTGTGTCTGGATCACAGTCTGGGCTTTAATTTTTTTCCATTTTGAAGGATCCGATTCCTTACAGTTCATCACTACACATTTGATGGAAAAGAAGCCAAAATACAAGATTATTATGGTCTGTAATTGCATGCTGTGTTTACAACGAGCTAGGCCTCAAAGTGGTGGTTATAACTAACCAGTGAGACTTTCGCAAACACAAATAACCAACCCTTCCTTTCAACTTCCAATTCATTCACAATATTTATTAATCACAAGTATAAGACAACTACGGCTACAGTGCTGCGTTAGCTCTAGAGCTAACGTAACACATGAGCTGTTCGTCACGTTGCATACTGTTTTAGCATCATGCTAGTGGCTAAGTTCGTCTACGTGGTTTAAAGACATCTCCCAGTTGGATGGAGAAGCTGTGCTTCTGGGTGGGACAACTAAAGAAAACACTTTTAAATATCCAGAACATTTCTACCCGAACACTCATGCGTTTCAACTTGTGCATCCACACAGCACCCAAAATAACATATGAAACACTTTATCGAAATTAAATCTTCAAAAGGACACGGCTACTGAGAATATTTTCACCCAAACAAGCACCCCTGCCATGCTTCTAAATAATCTTTGTGTTTTCGTTCCCCAGTGCAAACTGAAAATAGGACAGACAGGTAATGAATAGACACAGTGGGAGCTCTGTGTCCTTTCTGCATTGACCCGCAATGCCCAGCACAGGAAATGATCGCACCATGTAACGTTACAGTGAAATGGTAACTGGAGAACAGGGACAAAAAGTCAGCATAAGATCCGGCTGATAAAATCTGTCCCAAAATGCAAAGTGGTTTATTAAAGCTCTGCCACATGGGAATGAAGGTGTCTGGTTCGACTGTGACCGGAAGCAGACATGGATAATAACAGCCCATTGTGAATCATAATGCGAAATCAGACACAGTCACAACAGAACAATACTTTAATACAAGAAATCAATTACTTCGAATATAATTTACTGCAATTCATAATTTCAGGACGGCACAGTGGTTAGCACATCCGCCTCACACAAAGAAGGTCCTGGGTCAGGCTCAGGGGCATTTCTGTGCGAGTTTGCATGTTCTCCTTGTGCTTGCATAGGCTTCCTCCAGGTACTCTGGTGTGTCCCAATGTCCAAACACATGCAGTAGGCTAACTGATGGTTCCAAATCACTCCTAGGTGCGAGTGTGCTTGTGAATGGTTGTATGTGTGTGATGTCTTTGTTGTATGTTATATGTGCATGCCGGCTGAGATGGGTACCAGCCTCCCTGTGACCCTAATTAAATTTAAGAGCCTTATTAAAAAAAATTAATACAGACACTCCCCGACTTATGTTCGTCCATTTTACGTTGTTTTTTTTTTTTTTTTCAAAAAAAAAAAAAAAAAAATTTAATTAAAAAAAATGTCAAAATTTGAGTTTAGACATTTCTATGTAGTACTCTGACGTAATGACTCTGCGTCCATTGTTTACAAACGAGCCTGAAAATGCCCCTCCTTCTTCCCAGTTCAGTTATACACACACACACACACACACACACACACACACACACACACACACACACATACTCAGTTAAGCAAAGAGAGTTGTAAAATGAATGAAAACCCAAGAAAGAGAACTCTCTGCTCTGCTGATTCACATCAGTGATTCACATCAGTGCAGGCTGAGTACTAAATGAGTTCAACGGCAACCTTGCACACTTAAAAGACCGGAAGTTTTTTCAAGCAAGTAAACAACTTTCAGCAAGTGCACGACTTTCGGTATTGAGCGCCTCGCATATTGTAAGCGTTGATTGGCTGTTTTAAGCTTCATGTAAAGTGAGTCGGCTCAGCTTCATGTCATGTGACCATCCGTCAACCATCGGAACCATTTACAAGCAGAAAAATCGCATCATAGAGAATGTTAAAGGTTATATTTGATACTGTATTTGATATTTGATTAGTGAATTTGATTAAAATTTATCGATTTGAAATTATTTTGCTTGAATTTAATTTATTTGAAATTAATGTTGACATTGTTTGATATATTTCATGTTATGTTTATAATAATTGATTTAGGGGTGATTTATGAGATATGGTAATGGAATTTATGGATGTATAGTACAGTATGAGCGTCATACGTCACATGTCATTGTAACAACTTACGTTCGGCCATCCGGAACCAATTAAAAACGTAAGTCAAGGAGCGTCTGTAATTTCAGTTCATATGGTACACATGGTTGGGCCCCAAGGAAGAGGTGACAGTGCTGAGCAATGACTCTCTAAATGATTTGCAAATAGTTTGGCCTTTCACATAATGGTCACTTTTCTCTCTGGGACATGGTATTGATCGCATTGATTTTGTCTAAAAATAAATAGTAGCTCCATTCACACACACACACACACACACACATTGCCTAGCTACTTTACCCAGAAAAAAAAAAATCCAGTTTCAAAAAGTCATACACTGCTTTATATAAAAACTATTCTGATGTTGTACTGTAAACATATGAGCATCATTAGGACTTCATTAATCCAACTGTGAGTGATGGCTACAGCCAACCTTGCATCCAGACACACACACTGTCAAACAGTAGGAGCCGCACAACAACGTCTGTCGCTGTAGACGCCATATGATCACCAACTCCCTCCTCCTCCTCATTCTGATCCACACCTAAGATGTCTGGTCACAGCAGACCTTCATATTGTATCTGAACCATAGTGGACGTATGCTATTCTCAGCCAACTCCTATGCCTTCGGAGAGTCCAGTCTCTCCCCTGAGGAGTGAAGGAAGCCAGCAGACGGCTCACTAGACTGATTAAGTGGTGGCAGTTGGTGGGCACAGTATGTGAAGTAACTGTAGTGGGCTGACGTGCTGTTTGTTCACCTTGCCTGGCAAGGGACCGGGCCTCCCGCCCATACGGCTGCCGCACTGCATCGCCCAGGCACAGCAAGGGCAAAGAGAAGGTGAGCAAAGATGAAGGAGGAGACACTTCTTAAATTATGGTTAGTCCATATGGAACACTATAGCTTATAAATTCCAGTCATTAACTCTTATATAGGACAGCAGTTGATTAGCATGCAGTGCGCTAGTCACGAGCTACTTCGCTAGATTGCAACTGTGTGTGTTCATCAGTTCAGAGTGCATGAACACATGACCTACAAAGAATGCACATACTTGCTTCTTCAAAGTCATTAAGGCTGACATTTTATTTATTTGTTCCTCCATTTCATTTTTGATGCAAAACACTCATGTACTTTACACATTCAAGTTTCACCAAAAAAAAAAATCTCTTTAGTCGTGATTTGACTGCAATCAACTTAGCATTACTGTAACCAGAAGTGAGACTGGCAGCAAGTAGTTCGTGAGTTCGAGTCCTGGGCTTGGGCATTTCTGAGTGGAGTTTGCATGTTCTTCCCATGCTCACTGAGATTTCCTTCAGGTAGTCTGGTGTTCTCTTACAGTCCAAATATATGCACATTAAGCCAATTGGCTATTCCAAACTGCCATTAGGTGTGAGTGTGTGTGTTGGTTCTGTAATGGTCTGGCAAGCTGATCAGTATGTACTTCAGCTTTGCATAGGGTTGGACGAGTTACGCCCCAGCCTCCCCGCAAACCAAATAGTATTTAGAAGTATAAAAAAAAAATTTGGTTTCATGCCAAGAAAGAGCACCACAGATGCAGTGTTTACTTTGAGGATGTTAATAGAGTCAGTGTAAATAAAGTACAGAGAAGGTCAGAAGGAGCTGCACTGTGCCTTTGTGGATCTGGAGAAAGCATATGATAGGGTGCCGAGAGAGGAACTGTGGTATTGCATGAGGAAGTCTAGAGTCTGAAGTCTGGAGTGGCAGAGAGAATATTAGAGTGGTGCATACATGTATGAGAGATGTAAGTCAGTGGTGGGGTGTGTTGTCGGTTTGACAGAAGAGTTCAAGGTGGCGGTGGGACTGCATCAAGTGTCAGCTCTGAGCCCATTCTTGTTTGCTATTGTGATGGACAGGCTGATAGACGAGGTTAGACAAGAATCTCCATGGACTATGATGTTTACAGATGACATTGTGAGAGCAGAGAACAAGTGGAGGAAAATCCAGAGGTGGAGGTATGTCCTGGAAAGGAGAGGAATGAGGGTTAGCCTCAGTAAGACAAAATAGATGTGTGTGAACGAGGAGGACCCAAGAGGAACAGTGAAGTTACAGAGAGCAAAGATAAAGAAGATGGAGGATTTTTAAGTCCTTAGGCTCAACAGTCCAGAGCAATGGAGAGTGTGGAAAAGAGAAGAGAAGTGTGTGCAGGCAGGTTGGAATGGTTGGAGAGAAGTGTCGAGTGTGATGGGAAGGTATCGGCAAGAATAAAAGGAAAAGTGTACAAGATGGTGTTGAGGCCAGCGATGTTGTATGGTTTGGAAACAGTGGCACTGAGGAAAAGACAGGAGGCAGAGCTGGAGGTAGCAGAGATGAAAATGCTGAGGTTCTCTTTGGGAGTAACGAGGATGGATAGAATCAGGAATGAGTACATCAGAGGGACGTGTAACATGCAAGACGTTTGAGACAAAGTCAGAGAGTCTAGATTGAGACGCTTTGGACATGTGCAGAGGAGGGATAGTGAATATATTTGGCTGAGGTGGGAACTACCAGGCAGAAGGCCTAGAGAAAGACCACAGAGGAGATTTATGGATGTGGTGAAGGACATGAAGGTAGTTGGTGTAAGAGAAGAAGATGCAGAGGATAGGGTGAGATGGAGGCGGATGATTTGCTGTGGCGACCCCTGAATCGAACAGCCGAAAGGAAAAGAAGTTCAGCAAATAAGTGACTGACCAAAGAGATCAAGAAAAAGTTCTAACACTTTGAAAAGGTTTATTAAAATCTCAGAGAGTGGGCGCCACCATGATGGTCATGAGATGGTAGAATCAGATTACACAAATTTCCTCCCTATGGCTTAATTTTGACATAAAAAGTCTAGAATGCTTCTCACATACTTTGACACCTGCAGCATGTTCCAGAACATTCCTCCATTAACTATGGCAGCTGATTTTATTCTCCTCTCTACTGTCACACAAGAGCGTGAAAGTTGAATGAATGGGGTCATACTTCAGTCTCCACACCACTACAAAGCAGGAAATTATGGCAGCAAGAGTGGCTATTTTGACATGGTGACCATCATGAATGACAAAAAAAATTGTGTATTCTGATCCCAGCATAAAAGTCATGGTCTCCTCTTAATTCCTACTGGGTTCTGTGTAGTCTAGCTCCATCCTCCAACAGCACATAAGGCCTCATTGATATCACTTTTGGGTTTATAAGGTGGAAGAACTACAGTACAGCGTGCCTGCAACTCATGCCAGGAGGCTTGACCAGGGTTGTGGAATATGTTTGAAAAAAATAATAATAATAAAAATCTGTGTACCTAAAAGAAAAAAAAAAAAAAAAAAAAGGCTAATGAGCCACATGTGATGGAATCTGAGCGGCAATTCATGAACTCAATAAACGTCATTAAAGCCTGAAACAACTGTGAGCATTCAGGCTGCACCTGGTTACCAGCATCATTTAGTGTCCAACAGTCGGTATTCATCCATAGTCTCTGGTGTGTTTACCATCTGTGTGTCTAAGTTTAATGCTTTGGATGCCTGTTCAACCAAGGGACTCCTGAATGGCACATCGACAAAATGTGTGATCCATCAACCTGGAGATCACAAGTTGGAATCGGGGTTGATGCCACAAACGACCTGCGACCGAGAATCCATGGAAGCTGATTGGCTGAGCTCTCATAAGTGGGGAGGGATAGCATACACTCCCCTGCCACTCACCAGCCTATCCTCTTGCATCTGTGAGCTTCTTTGTACAAAAGGGGCAGACAGCCCCTTTCCCTGCAAGTGTGTTAGGCCGTCTCCGAATGCACATGCATAGCAGTTTGTAAAGAGATGGGTGGCAGCATCACATCACAGAGGGGGCATGTGCATGATTAAATCTTTCCCTGGTTGGTCGTGGTCGTATGTGATAGGGAGGCAATACCTGATGGGTGGGAAATGAATTCTGAATTCCTGTAATGTTAAACAAAAAAAAAAGAGGCATCCCTGCCTCTCTCAGTCACAAACTGCCAGCGATACAGTACAAAAACATGCCGCCGCTACAAAACTGGTGACGCTAATAAAACTAGCTAAATTACTCAGGAAATCTCTCCGTGTTACAGATAATACAGCAATTTTCTATAATCACACGTCCATCATTGGAGGGTCTTCATATCCGTTATCACACAACAATTTGAAGATATTGTCTTTGTGCACAACAGGACAAGCAATATTCTTCAGTCACATAGGAGAGGAATCAATCCGCCTACCAGCCGCACAGCAATAAGACTAAGCTCCTCCTACGCATTAAGCCAGCTTGCAATTCCCAGAGGGCTGTTACAGAGCTGATTCCTACACAGAGAGCCCTCCAGGATGGGATTAAAGCCATTATGACAATTCAAAGAAAGTGCTGTGTGCATCGCAGTCATGTGCTGGTTAGCATGTGGGAAAGAGCAAGGAGCTGAAGTGCAACTTTAAAACAGCAGGGTACGAGGCTCTTAAATAAACAATGACAGAAGAGACTACATGAGGTCAGGCGTGCTACGGATACCGGGAGCGAGAGTGTGGGCGTGATGAAGAGTATCTGATTTGGGGCTGAGAAAGTAGCTAAAGTGATCCCGTTGTTCAGCAGAGGATATTTAGATGAAATGTCAAAAACTTTATTTATTTCTTTTATTTTATTCATGTTTACATAAACCAGGGCATTTCTGTTTGGAGTTTACATGATCACCCCATGCTTGCGTTTTTTCCTTCTGGGTACTCCAGTTTCCTCTCAGTCCAAAAACATACAAAGTAGTCTGACTAGTGAGTTCAGATCACCCCTTGGTGTGGATGCAAATCCAAAATGGTTGTGTGTGTTGGCCCAGAGATGGTGCCAGCCTCCCCTCGATCCAAATTGGAAATACGTAGCATAAAGAAAAATGAATAACTATTTATTCAGATATAAAAAACAAAACCCACCACTTTTTTCACCCATGCCATCAGAACAAAAACAATTTCTATCCGCCGTCTTCCACATATACAAGCTCACAAAGGCACACGATTGACTAGTCTCGTAATAGATGATTGACAGCTAAGAAAGAGTGGGCAGTTGCTCTCAGAAACTGAACAGAAGTTCATCAGCTTTATTCACCACACACACACACACACACACACACACACACACACACACTTCCACCCACATGAAGATTACATTTTCATGGCTATGACAAAATGATGACGAGCTATGGATATACAACCAAACATAAGCAGGCGTCATGTAAATATGTCGAGACAGGTAGAGGAAAGGTGAAGGATGAACTGAAATATGCTCACATTAGGAGAAACAATACGGTATTTGCACATTAACATGAAGAATTCAGTGGCTTCTGGTTTCCTGAGGCTTTTTTTTTTCAAGGTCGAATTGTGTGCGAATGAGTATGAGAGAGCAAATGACATGAGAGAGAGAGAGAGAGAGACAGAGACAGAGCGAACTGCACGCAGTGATGAAGTGGTGAAAAAAATTAGACCACACGTCTTCAATTACAGAGTCATAAATCCCCAAGCAGCAGTATATCTCAGCACTTTCCATCTCTGGGGTAAATTAACCAAATGCCACACATATGCAATGAAAATCAGAAAGGAAAGATTCTGTGACTGTATGCACGGACACAGCAAAGTGCTCCATCACCTCTCTGCGCAAACGGAAGCAGGAAAGAATCTGAGCGATTTCATCACAACAGATGTGGGGATTTAGCAGAAACGATCATCACCATCTCAGTGCATTTCTCTCACACCTGACAAATTAAAGGCCTGATGATTTACAAGTGCATTTGATAGACCTACATCTATTATCAAATGAAGAAATACAAACTCAGGGCGGCACGGTGGCGTCATTGTTAGTGCATCCAACTCACTGCAGGAAGGTCCTGGGTTCAAGTCCCAGCCTTCCAGTGGAGTTTGCATGCTCTCCCATGCTAGTGTGGGTTTCCTTTGGGTAATCTGGTTTCCTTCCACAGCCCCAAGACATGCACATTTAGGCTACTCAGCTGCTCCAAATTGCCCCTAGGTGTTAGTGTGATTGTGAACCATTAGAATTGTGTGTTTGTTTTGGCCCGGTGATGGCCTGGCGAGCTGTTCAGGGTGTACCCCACCATCCCTGCGGCTCTAATAGAACTCAGGGGCTCAGCAAATAAATGAATCAACAAAATATAAAGGTAGCAGCCACTTAATTACTAACAGCATCATTTTCATCAGCCAATCAGCTCCAGCGGTGAAATGCTCTTTTGTGCATCATGTTTATTTGAGTGACTATTTGAGCAACCTGTAGCCTTTCTATCAACCCGAACCTCACTCGACTCATTGGCCGTTCTTCACATCGCAGACTGCTGGTTGTGAACTAAAGTGCTTGCATGATTTTTATGCTTCAAGCATAAATATGTAGTCAAGACGTGTTCCAATTAAATATGTACTAAACAAGTATTCAACGCACACTTGCTCACTTGAAAGATCGGAAGTCCGAATAAGCCACGCTTTGACTCACAAGCACCATACGTCACTCGTGACAAGCGCTTACATTCGGTGGAGCTCCTCACAAATCGATAAATGTACCAGTGCGATACTTAACACGTGACTGAGTTATACCCTGGAAAGACACTAAGGTTGAGGAAGAGACCGTGTAAATAGAGCCAGCAAAACACACAACCATTCACACTCACATCCACACTGAAGCACTGTTTGTAACAGCCAGTTATGCTAATGGGTCTTTGGAGTGTGGGAGGAAACCAGGGGTGGCTGGAGAAAACAGATACAAGCATGGGGTGAGAATGTAATCTCCACATAGCCTGGGACTCGAACCCAGAACCTTCTTGTTGTGAGGCAAACATTTCACTGCTCTGAAATAGCATCAGTCTTGTCAAATTCTGGAGAAAAGAAAAAAAAAAATCCTGCCTATCAACGATCTTTAATTGGGACGCTGTATTAGGAAGCAATCCTATAATAGCTAGTTAGAACTTATTACTAGCTAACGTCACAAATCACGTACAGTACGAGCTAACCGACCAATATGAAGCTCTCATTGAAAGGTTTTACTCTTTAATCTGGTGTGCAGCAGCTCCAACACTCCTATTGATCACTATAGAGACTGGCGTTAAGGAACCCAAGCCTTCGACTGATCAGCATTAAAAGAGCTTTCCCTTTAGTTAACATTAGCTCTTAATGTAAGCATCGGGTCAAACAGCAGTATGTGCGCCTCATCAATATTCCAGTTCAAATTACATCCTGTAGCTTTATGAATACGAACAGGCGTGTTAACAAGAAACAAATCATGATTAAACTTACCAGGACAGCAACTCAAAATTTAAAGGTTTTCAAAAACATTTCTATTCTGCATTAATTGGTACTTTTCTCACCCAGAGCAGATCCATAGAAACCAAGCCAATTAATATATGGAAAGGCAGTGTCTTAACCCGAATCTGCATTTCGAAAGCTCTAGAAATTACCAGCATACCAGCTATAAACCTGATGACACGACTGCAGTCGGTCTCGAGAAAAGAAAGAAAGAAAGAAAGAAAGAAAGAGGGGAAAAGGAAAAAAAAAAAACAACCTTGAGGGATGCACGGGCAGGTTGCGCCACCCCCCCACCCCCGCCAAGCCGGGGTGGGGCACTCGCAGCCTGGTATATGGCCTCCGAAACCTTGCTTTTGGAGCTCCCCAAGACACTCTCTCCTATAAACCTGATGGCCCCTCTGGAAGGTCATGCCCTAAGCCAACAGAGAGGCTCACGCTCGGGCACAGGGCTCGGCGAGCCGCCGCTCTGGAGCTTTTCTGCTCATGTAAAAAGTGGCACACACACCCCCCCCCCCCCCCATACTTTCTCCCAGCCCCTAGTATTACAATTTTTTCCAGTGGCTGTATCTCCGGCCGGGAGCCACACACGAGCGCCAGTGGTGGTCCGGCTTGCAGAGAGCTCTCAGAGGAGTCCGGCCTAGAGCCGTTAGTCCCCCTGGGGCTGGAGATACGGGCCCATCTCAGCCAGGTCTTCACACGGCTCCAGCTACCCTGCGCAAAGGCCAGCACCTCCAGATTCGACACGTGAGCTCCACTCACAGAGACCTTTCAGACGAGTTTCTGACCTGTTAGCCCCCAGGGGGCCAGAGATACAGGCCTACCTCCGCCGGGGCTTCACACTGCTCCAGCTCCCCTGCACAAATGCCCAGCACCTCCAGATTCAACACGCCAGCTTCACTCGCAGAGACCTCTCGGATGACCCCGGCCTCGACCCGTTAGCACCCGAGCCCGTCATCTCACATTTGCCAAACCGCTTAATTCTTTTCTCGGGTAACAATGAGGCTGGCGCCTATTGGGGAGAACACGCAAACTCCACACAGAAATGCCCTCACCGGGTCCAGGGAATGCCCTTCTTGCTGTGAGGCAGACATGCTAAATCACTATGGCACCATGAAGGTCGATGCATTTCTTGAATAAATGGCTGAAACATGGGAGACGAGGTTTCCTCAACCTGCTGAAACATGAAGCTTGAAGAAAAATGTTGAAATGTCTAATTAACCCTTTTTGAAGGGTGAAGGTTTTTTGAGCAAGGACATGTGAGCAACTCTCATCCTATCAAATACATCTTTATCATGAAAAGTCTGTGCGCTACAGTAATACACTGAGGCGTGCGGTTTTACGAGGAAAATACCCCACACTGCGAAGGCGTAATGCGGCCCATCATGAACCGGGTGCAGCCACGTCTACTGTGTGGAGTTGCCATCTGGAAACAATTAATATTTGTTATATTTCAAAAAGAATTACCAGAAAACACATGCTTTAGTGTTTTGTTTAGTTTTATAGAGACTTTTATTTAATATGAAGCAATTATCAGGTTACGAGACCAGAAAATGCCAGAAGCACTTCCCTTTCGGCAGACATGTGAGGTCATCCAGGTCATCACTTGCCAAATTTTAAAGAACTGCTCACTACTCAGACAAACATAATTTAGGAAGTGAACTAAACACTACCTGCTGCTATCAAATGTTTAATTTTCATAATTAAACAAGACTTACAGGCTCTCAAGAAGTGCAGGGACTAAAAATAAGAGCTCACAGGTTCAAGCTGTGGTTGGTGCATGTACTGTAGTTATCCGCAGCTCAGAGCCAATGAAACCTGATTGGTTGAGCTGTCAGGACGGTATCCAATTGCTTCCCTCTCACTCAGAAGCAACCAATCATGGGTATTTATGAGCTCCAGTATACAAGAGGACAGACAGTGGCTTCCTCCACGCGTGTTATGCTGCTCTTGAATATGTATACGATGGTCTGCTATTACGTGTCCTGGAGGAAGTAGCACTAGCCCTGATTGGTTGGTGTGGTGCAGTGGGGAAGTAATCCTACATAGGCAGATAATGGTTATGACAAAATTGAAATCCATTTTAAAAAACAAGTTTATATATGTTTCATAAAATTGAGAAATGTAATTGTTGACATTTGGCCACCCATAACTGAAGCAAGTTCATTCACTAAATGGGAATGTAATACGATTCTCTTATATAGTATAGATTGAGGCACTGAGGCTGGTATTGTCAGAGTAGACCGGCTACTTTAAGGTCTAAGTCACCTTCAGATCTGAAAGCAATCAAATCAAAATCCGTCAATCAATCAATCTCCCCTGCATTTCCAGAATTTGGTCTGAAGTGAAAGAAGGAAAGGTTAGAACTCAGTTTTCTATTCACCCCGTTTCAATCACTGATTTCTGCATTTATTTGTATGACCTGTGTTGCTGGTTTAATGAGCTCATGTTCCATGCTCCCATTTTTGTTTGATGTTTTGTTCACTGAGTTTTTCCGCCTTCCCTGTAATTTATATTTTGTTGTCTTTGTATGTGAATGGTTTCCAATCTTCAAGTAAACTGTGAAATATAGACCCGATACTCATGTTATTGCCATGTTATTATGACTAGAGCTGCACCAATTGATTGGCCAGTGATTGAAACCGGTTCTGATCAGTGTTGACTGGTGATCAAGTTAAACATCACCACTTTTATGAACTACTCCCAAATTCAAATGTCTGTATGTCGTTACTGCTTTCCATCCACAAATTCTCCACACATCCTTCCATCAATAGTAAATGTACACACTAGCTCCCACCACGGTTACAACATACAGGACTTAAAACATGTTAGAAGTGTGACCATGGGGGTTCCTGAGTGGCACATTGACAAGGTGCATAACTATTAAGCCAAAGATCACAAGTTCAATTCCAGGTTAATGCCACAGCCATCCGTGACCGGGAATCCATGTCGAGTTTACAAGAGGGAGAGATGGCATATGCTCACTTCCCTGTCACTCACAGCCATCGCCAGCTAATCATGGGCACCTGTGAGCTAATTCGTACAAGGGGGCACATAGCGCTTTCCCTCCAAGTGTGTTAGACCACCCACAAATATGCATGCACAGCATTTCGAAAAGAGCCAGGTGGCTAGCGTCATGTCACAGAACGGGTGTGTGCATGCTTTTGCCCCTCCCTGTTTACTGATAATCATGTGATAAGGAAGGCAATACTTGATTGGTGGAATTACTAAATTAATTAAATTAGTGAGAAAATGGGGGGAGCGTGTGTGTACCAGTGTTCAAAATGCATCTGAAATAAATGACTGCGCACCACATGTCCACACTGATAGAATACCACAGTCAGTCACAATGATCAATTTACGTGGACTTCTGGATTCACCAAAACACTGTGAAAGACTTTGAATGGTATACGTATAAACAAGTATTTATCGGATTTAAAAAGAAATTATGATTACTGTACAATATTTGAACAGCAACCACCTTTAATAATTTTAATTATAAATTTTGCATGTATTAAAACTCAATAAAATACCTAAAAGGTATGAGACAAGTGTTGTAGTGATTTGGGAGCTGGGCTCATGATTTAGAAGTTATAGGTTCGAATCCCTGTTATTTATGTTTTATTAATTCATGCATTTTTCAAAATCCTTAATCCTGTCAGAGTCACAGTTAGGTTGAAGCCCATCTCAGCCAACTCAGAGCAAATGCTGGGTACACCCTGAACAACTCACCAGGGCCAACACCTGCAACCATTTCCATTCACAACTAGGGAAATTTTGGAACAGCTGAATGTGCCCATGTCTGGACTGTGAGAGGAAACCTTCGCGCCCAGAGAAAACCCCTCAAGCATGGCGAGAACATGCAATCTCCACACAGAAACACCTTTGTTGAGCCCCGCATTGAACCCAGAGCCTTCTTACTGTGAGGCGGATGTGTTAACCACTACACCACTGTGTCGTCTGTTATATTTTGTTTGGCATATATGTATAATGAAAAAATATTTATTGTTCTAATGCTTATTTTCTTCGGACTGTGTGTGTGTGTGTTTGTTTGTGTGCAGTGGCTGTTTAGGCTCCCAAGGGCTCGACACCTGGCTCCATACTACATCAGTAAATGTTTTACTGTTAGTCCCTCGTGCCCCCTTTACTCCCCATTGGTCGCTGTGTGAGGGAAACTATAAAAGCAGACCAGCTGTACATCTCTCTCAGTCTCCCTCACACACACACACACACACACACACACACACACACACACACACACTCTCTCTATGTTGCACTTAAAATGAACAAAATGTCTTTCTTTGTCTGCTTCAAGTGAGAACTAAATGTTTTTTTTTCCTCCACTACCCTTTCGACACCAAAAAAAAGTCACTTCCTGCTTTCTCTCTTTCTCTCTTTCCCTCCCCCTGCTTCCCCTCCACCCGATCTCTTCCCCTTTTCATCTCAAACACAACTAGTCTTTTCATTCTCGCAAGCAATGGAGTCGAAGAAGAGAAAAAAAAAAAAAAAAAAGAGCAGCATCTAATTAACTAAGCAGGACGTTATCAATTGACTCTCTCTTTCTCTTCCTCACTTGCTCCCTCGCTCTTTCTTTCCTCCCTTCATCTTGCATGTAAAGCTTTTTAAAAAGAGATGCCTGCATGTCTGCAAGTAAAATGTTGTGGCTACTGCTACTCTCTGGTTAAAGAGCCCAGAGACTGGTGTATGTTACGGGAATGCAGTTTAGCGCAGATAAGTAGGTCATAAAAACATAAGTGACCGCATTGACCTTCACTTCCTGTGCAGCGTTTTGCTCTGCCTAAATCCCTCCAGTACACTAATGCACCAGGTTCTAATACTGAACACATAAAAGGTTGTTCAGTTGACATGGACACCACTGGCCTGTTTTGAATCAGGTTGCTGAGTATTTACGGTTTTGCGTCATACGTTTTTAAGCCCTCGGCCCCGTTGCGCCCCGTGGCAAAGCAGACTGTCAGATCACCGGAGACAGCCTGTACACATCCTCCAATCTTGATGTGGGTGAAACATCTGTAAACTCTGTGGTAACAGGAAACAGCAGGAAGGAGTGGCTCGGCCCCACGTGGCGGAGGGGAAGTGATTGTGTTTAAACACAGTCTGAAATGGCTAATAGAGATGTAAGAGACTTCAGCAGACAAAAGGTTTTTCCATGAGCTGAAATGAGGCTACACGAACACCAAAAAAAAAAAAAAAAAGAATGAAAGAAAAGAAAAGCCAAAAAAGGTTGAGGATGTGGGTGGAAATGGTTTTAACTGATACCTAAAGCTTCAGATTCTTCTGGTACAGTTCTCTGCTCCATTGCTCAAGGTCACACTTTGTGTATTAAAGAAAAAAAATCTTCTGTAGAGGACGCGTACTAATTAACATGTCCGCCTCACAGCAAGAAGGCCTGGGTTCGATTCCTAGCTTGGCCGTTTCTTGGGTTTCCTCCAGGTACTCCAGTTTCCTCCCAAAGTCCAAAAATATGCACAATAGGCTAATTCCTCCTAGGTGTGAGTGTCAATGGTTGTGTGCGTTAACCCTGCAATGGTCTGGCAAGCTGTTCAGGGTGTACCCCACTTTCACCATGTGTGTGTTGGCTGAGATAGGCACCAAATCCTGACACAACCCTAATTATGACCAGGCAGCTTAGAAAATGGATGAATGAATCTTCTATTGTGAGAATTTTGCCTATAAGGCGCCATAACACCCCCAACATCTGATTTCAATGGGAAGTAAATAAAGAGCAGGTCTTTAAACTCACCATGATGTTGTATATATGTGGTGGTTTCATTGTTGTTATTGTTATTGTTGTTTTGAAGAGGAAACCTTAACAAGCCCGAGTTATTCACGCTTCACCCCATGCTCTTGAAAAAGAGGCTGTTCTAATAAATCGTACTATTATGAGCCTGGTTCCCACACAATTCACCTCTCAAACACCAGCAACCCCACTTCCCCAGAGAACAAAACTCTCAGACTGGCTGAGTTCAGACAATGTCAGTAGGAAACAGACTGGACATGTAAACAGGACGTTCATTTTTCATTGCCGTGTGGCATCGTTCACAGTTCTGCTTCAAGACCAGACTCTGAGCACAGACAGATTATATTTAGCCATGTATGATTCCTAATTCGAGACATTTTCCCAGTGGGAGCATGAGATAAGAGTTTAATTCTAGTAGGTTCATGGGGAGGGGGGGCTGGATGAAGGCAGGGTACACCCTGAACAGCTCAGCACACCATCATAGAGCTAATATACACAAACCATTCATAGCCACACCAAAAAAATGAAAAATCTGGAACAGCCAATTAGCATAATCTGTATTAATCTTCACAGTAGGGGGGAAACCTGAGTACCAGGAGGAAACCCACACAGCCACAATACGAACATGGAAACTCCACATAGAGATGTCCTGGTCAAGCAAACCCTTGTGCCAGCATACCGCCCTCCAGAGTAGAAGGTTATAGATAAAGATGATCCTAATCATAACAGTGCTGATGAGTCAACACTTTTTGAAGTTGGGTGGAGGATGAAGAGAAGGAAGCCCTGATGTTGGCACAAGGAAATGAGAACATAAATATACACCATGCAGAAAATCTTTCATCTCCAGATATGATGGAGGATTACAGAAAATTACAGATTGCATGGATTGGGGTGGAGGACTAGAGAGGGTCGGGGTCATGATGCATGGTGGTGGTCATGAGTGGTTAGCATGTCCCCCTCAGAGCAAGATGTCCTGAGTTTCTGTCCTGGGCTTGGTGAGTATGGAGTATGCATGCTGTGCTTGTGTGGGTTTCCTTCAGATACTCTGGTTTTCCTCCCACAGTCCAAAGACCAGCACATTAATCTAGCTGGCTGTTCCAAACTGCCTTTTAGTGCGAGTGTGCATTGTTATTGTGATTGACTCACAAGCTGTCCAGGGTGTACCCTTCATTCGTCCAGATTAGGCTGAGACAGGCTCCACCCTCACCTGGACCCTAATAGGCGGTCTAGAAAATGGCTAAGAGAGTGATATTAAAGTGATGGGCGGTACAGTGGTGTCAAGGTTAGCACATCCAGCTCATAGCAAGAAGGTGCTGGTTCCACTTCATGGATGAGGGTATTTCTATTGAGCTGTGGACTGTTTAGGGTGTACCCTAGCTTCCAGCAGTCGGCTGAGATAGGCTCCAGCCTCCCAGCAGTGTTAATAGGATCAAATGGTTTCAGCCAATAAATGATAATAGAGCACATAAGGATGCAGCTGGGTTTGACCGTCATGAAAACAAAACCAAATGTTTCTGTTCACCAAAGGGCTCGACTACTGTCTTGGACCGATCCACTGTCACTTCAATAAAAGAAAATCATCCAAAGGACTGAGGGTGTGGACACAGAGAAAAGGAAACGCCTGCCTTTCTTGTCTGAGAGAGAGTGTGTGTGTGTGTGTGTTCTATGGTAAGACTATTGCAGCCCAATCACTGCAACCATGCACACATGTGCACCATGACATAAGCCTTTAAACTGGCACTGGGGCACCACGGAGACAAGTATGCGAGTTCATGATGTGCAGGTGTGACCTCCACAGCATGCAGCAGTCTCCCAGACTTGCATCTCACCACTTCCACCACAACCTCGTTTCATTCCTGATCATGCATCTGCAGCTTCATTTCCTTCTCTGAAACCCATCTGTAGTTTATCAGCTTCTTTCTTTGCTTTCCAGAAAATACTATTTACTCACTCTATGCACAAAGGAAGCCACACATTTTGGGGAAGAGAGAGAGAGGGGGGGGGGTTAGAGCCTGGGGTAGCCAAACTGCTAGTCATGCATGGCATGTAATGCTCATTTTGCTCCAAATTAAATTGTAGTCACTTCTCGATGGTGGGAAAGATCAGCTGGACTAAACAAAAGATTCACAGATCACTTCTGTGTGTTAAATTATGATCATCAGTGATCCTGCAAGATCTCGGAGTCATCAGGATTGGGCAAAAAAATACAAAGGCTATAGGAATGTATACACTCCTGATAGGAAGGAAATAGCTTAGCTTGGGGATATGCACAGAATTCGTGATTAGAAAGGTGTTGATGATCCACCATAATAATATTAGAATGATGGACACCCCCACCCCACCCCCGAGATCATGCATGACCATGACCAGGGTGTATATGTATATATATATATATATATATATATATATATATATATATATATATATGTGTGTGTTCCAGGTTTACAGGGTGATGTGCCTCACCCACATGCTGCAGCAGCACCGACCTTTGCCTGTGCAACTCCATAAAACACGCGCGCACATGAGAGCAGGTACTGATACGATCAAAGAGCGCACGAGCGCGCGCGCGCGCGCACACCAAAGAGGAAATGTGCGTAATAACCGTGCAACCCGAACCGCTTCTCTTCTCCTCATCCTCATCTTCATCCTCATTTTCATTCTGCAGATATTTAACAGTAAACCAGTCCGTCTTACCCCCGGGAATCTTACCTTAAGCAGACTTTCACACAGCAGTCGTTTTGTGTCGCCATGGCTTCCGTTGGGTGCTGGGAGTGTGAAAGCTGTCAACGCCGTCAGTGTGTATAGTGCGTGCGTGCGTCTGTGCGTGTGTGTGCGCGCGCGCGTCCGTTCAGCAGAAAGGATGTTACAGTAATTGCCTAACAAACGCGCTACATCGGCATCTCGGACGGTCACGTCGGAACCACGGTCATCTCCCCGAACACGCACATTGTACGTCGGTCTGCTTCTTTTATAATATATTTAACCAGAACAAACCCAAAGAAATAAACCGAGCTCCTGTCATGGGTGTGTTTGAGAGATGTTCCGGCGAACCAGAGCGCTGAGAAACCCTCTGCGCTCACCGCACACTGAGTAGTGGGCGTGCCTTAAAAAACTCGAGCGACACCCCTTCCAGCGACACACGCCCAGATAGCTCCGCCCCATTTAACAATAATTGGCCAATTAGACTGCAGCGGGGAAATTTGCATAAACGCAGACAATCGGCAGTTGTCGAGCGGCGCGCCAGCATGTGATCTACGTTTACCGGCTGGAAAGGGAGGAGACCTCGGAGAGGAGGGTCAAAGGGCAGAATTTTAAACACCCAGCAGGGCTGAGGGGGCAAACTCAAGGGCTGGAGGCAAAAAGAAAGAGGGAAATGAGAGGTCTGTAACTGAACATGAGAAAAGAAAAATAGAATTTTCATCTCGATTTGTTTGAAAGATTCATCACAATTATTTAAAAACTCAAACTGTCCTGTATTAGGTGCACTCTATTGTCACTGGGAGGCTGGAGCCTATCACAGCCCACACGGAGCGAAAGCAGGGTACACCCTGAACAGCTCACCAGACCATTGCAGAGTCGACACACACAACCATTCACACTTACACACCCTGGAGTCATTTAGAACAGCCAGTTAGCCTGTGTGATGTTAGGGGCAGTGGTGGTCTAGTGGATAGGGCACAGGATCGCTGATCCTAAGGTTGGGGGTTCGAGTCCCCATGGGGTTGTCACTGTCCCCCCCAGTACAGTTAACTGGGTTATCAAAGGTGGGCCATGTCTCTCACCGTCTATGGTGAGAGGCATGTAAAAGAACCATTGCTGACTTTCGCAAAGCGTAGGCTGCAAAGTGTTTCTGTCCCTTGCTAAAAGGGCTGTGACAGGAAGGGCATCCGATGTAAAAACCTCTGCCAAATCAAATGTGTGACTCAGATGATTCGCTGTGGCGACTCCCGATTAAAAGGGAAAAAGCTGAAAGGAAGACAGTTGGCCTGTGTGTTTTGGGACTGTGGGAGGAAACCAGAGCACCCAGAGGAAACCCTGAACACTCACAGCATCACCTTCCCCGAGCCCATGTCTCAAACCCTGGGCCTTCTTGCCATGAGGTAGATGTGTTGTGGGTATCACAACAATATGATAAACCGAATACAAGCATACATTCATTTTTTGCTTTATCCTAATTAGGGTTGCAGGCAATGTTCCCTGTAAGCTACTGGTGTTACGGTCTCTGTGCACAGATATTTTGCACTGCGCAGGAAAAAATGGAAATCCCACCTGAAGTGAAAATAAAATAAACATAACTATTCAGCCTGTGCTATTTTGGAATGTGATTCACTGAGTGAGGGGCATCTGGTTGCTCCAGCCAGTGATGCGATTCACATACGTACTGACACACCAAATCAACGTGATTGACAATGACAACATCCTTATGTAGGGCCGCCACCTGTGTTTTTAGCTAGCCAAACGGTGACTAATGTAAAGAGAGGAAGACGTGTGAGATACGCTGCTTTTATTTAACCCTTTATAATAATAACAAAACGAACGGGCATCGACACATCTCCTCATGAAGCCAAAGTTAAACGAGTTTCAATAAGGATGTATTTTTTATTTCAGGCACATTGGTGCACTTTAAATCTTTTCTGTTACAGATTAAAAAAACAAAGTTAATGATGTTTTTCTTTATTGTAAGTTGAACCATATTTCTCTTTTTGGTTTTTAATGTTAATTAAGATAGAATGTTATGCAGAGGTGTACAAATAACAATTTTATGGACAAATAATACTATTTATACAGTAGTCACTTGCAGAGTGGTGGGGGGGGGGTGTGAACTGTTTTTTTTTTTTTTCTTTCTAGAGGGGGCGCCACACAAAATAATTGAGAAGCACTGGAGTAGTAGCTAACAATTGTGTCATTGTATTTTTTATTTTGCAGACAAAGGATTACAGGGCTGTCTCCCAGACCACAGTAGGACCCTGTCTCTCAGTGGACAGCAGGATTCTCTTCCAGATCACAGTAGGAGGACTCTCTCTCCCCCAATGGATGGACTGCAGAACCCTCTTCCAGACCACAGTAGGTCCCTCTCACCCAGAAAGCGCTTCACACACTGACATTTCAAACCCGTACTTGTAATACAAGTCAGAGCTTCACAATGAAAATGGAGTGTATAGTTGGCAATTTATGTTTTGCTGTAGGTAAAAGCAAACATTTATACTTCGAATAATGTTATCAAAGTACACAGGTTAAGAAGTACGTTGTCATTTTCATTGTAAGCTTGGTAAAGCACTTAATTAAAAGAATTGTAATGGAAATATAAATGCTGTAATTTGATTCTTTTAATAAATCGTGCTACTTAGACGGATGCGATACTGGCCTGACCACAGTGCACACATCTGATGTTGCTCACAGTGGTCCAAGGGACCGCTCAAGGAGTTGATGTGTTTCCTCAGACGCATAAAAAAATTAGAGGTAACATTGGTTGCAGGGAGGCTGGTGCCCATCTCAGCTGACTCGGGCGAGGGCAGGGTACACTCTGGACTGGACTGCTCACCAGGCCATCTCAGGGACAAATTGTATGCTTTGTATTTTTATATATAAGCATTACACCACATGGCATTAAGATGGACTTGTGCTTAGAACGTCCATATAACATCAAAAATGTCTCAGGTTTCACTAAGAAACTGTGCCCAAGCGTTTGCATTTATTTTCTGTGCTTGCGTGGGCTTCCTCTGAGGGTTCCCTGCCACAATAAAAAGATGCACATTAGTCTAATTTGTCCTAAATTGCCCCTAGGTATGAGTGTGAATGTGTGTGTGTGTTTTGTCCTTGTGACGGTCTGGTGAGCTATTCAGGGTGCATCCTGCCATCACCCAGATTTGAGTGAGATAGGCTCCGGCCTCCCCATAACCCTATTATGCTTAACCCTCTGCAATGAATGAATTATCGATATTCAATTGCTGCCTTTAACTCATATGTTTGTGTCTGTTGATAAATATTAAGATGAAAACTCCCTGATTTCAGATTAGTAATGCAGGCTATGTTTATAGAGACACACAAGAGCATGACGACAATAAAACTGAGAATATGTCTGACAGTCTTCCTCTGGTTTTATAATCCGCATTGAAGCGTTCTATTTTGGGCTTTCATACAAATGAAATTTAATATTCTTATACACCACAATGACAGTTTCATAAGAGAAATGGAAGGTTTGTGTGGGGGGAGCATGTTTTTATATCTTTCTGCAAACCAAATTTCCAGCACAGGGTTATGTTCTGGTTCTGCTCAACAAGGTCCAGACCTTTGTTGTCTCCTTCACTGCCGTCCCTCCTGTGTTGCATCTTAAATGAAAACACTTCCTCCAAGAACACTCAGGGTTCGATCATCATCACTTCAGTTCAGTTTCTCCTACTCCATGTTTCTGACGACACAAACACAGCTTTGTATTTCAAGAGTGGAATAAATGCTCACAGCTACCAAAAGCACATCAACTTTCAGTTAGCCACCATCATTGTTTGTATACTGCTAAAAAAAAAAAATAAAGGGAACACTAAAACAACACCTCCTAGATCTCAATGAATGATACATTGTCGATGAAAATCTTTATTAATTACATGGAGGAATGTGTTGCGAAAAAAAAACATCATAAAGAATGGTTAATGGAAATCAAAATTGTCATCCCATGGAGGTCTGGATTCAGAATTACACTGAAATTCAAAGTGGAAATCAGATCACAGGCTGATTCAACGTCTGTGGAGATTCCTCAAGATGGTCTCAAGATCTCATCCCAGTACCTGATGACAGTCAGGGAACCTCTGGCTAGCACATGGAGGGCTGTGTGGCCTTCAAAAGAAATGCCTCCCCAGACCATCACTGACCCAACATCAAACCAGTCATGCTGGAGGATGTTGCATTCAGCAGAACGTTCTCCATGGCATCGCCAGACCTTACGTCTGTCACATGCACTCAGGGTGAGCCTGCTCTCATCAGTGAAGTGTACAGGGTGCCAATGGTGAATCTGGCAATCTCAATGTTCTCTGGCAAATGCCAACCTGACTGCACGGTGTTGGTTTGTAAGAACAGGCCTCACTTTTGTATGTCACTTAGATAAGATAAGATACAGCTTTATTAATCTCACAATGGAGAAATTCACTGTTACAGGCTCTTGAGGTACCATCAGTAGGGGGTGCAAAAATAGATACATATACAAACATACACACATACATATATATTATATAAGTAAATAAATAAATAGATACATAAATAGTATAAATTAATAAACAATAAAAGAAAAGAAGGGAACGACTTTGTAGACTGGCCTATATTCAAGTGCATACGTATCTGAGGACAGAGTAGATGGGTTGATGTTCACAGTCAGTGGGGTAGATGTGGCTGATTAAAGTGCACGGGGTTTTTATTGCACATAACCGGTATTTTCACAGACAGTTACAAAGTGGCGTTGTACAGTCTGCACTGAGGATGTCTCAGTCGTCCACTCAAGGAGCTACTCAGCTTCTCTACAGTCTGGTGAAGTGGGTGAGAGCTGTTGTTCATGATGGATGTGAGCTTTGCTACCATCCTCCTCTCACTCACATCTCTCTGTAGGGTGACTCTGGAGTCTTAGTAGGGCTTTGGCAGTGCTTCTCCTGTTCCTCTGTGCACAGAGAAGCATAAAATGGTCCTGCTGCTGGGTTGTTGTTGTCCTCCTTCTGCCCCCTCTACATCTCCTGGTGTACAGTAGGCCCTTGACATTCGCGAGGATTCGGTTCTGAGCCCTCCTGCGAGCTGGAAGTAAAATACTATGTATCTATTACTGCTAAAATATGCTTCTTAAACACATTTTTTAGAGTGATAGAGTAAGAGGCGTTACAAACCAAAGAAGGGGTGATGTTGATGTGAGTTCATCTTCTGGCACAGAGGTGAGCTGCTTTTGTTTATTGGGAGTAAATGAGAATAGTGAATTCAGGTGTGTGCTCTGAGCAGCTCAGCCACGCCCCTCGGGAAGTAAGCAGTTTAGTTAGAGGCACAGCGGCAAAATCAAAGTCCCCCAAAACACAGACCATAACAAAAAGGACATAAAAAGAAATGTAATAAATTTGATAAACAAAACAAAATAAGAAACATGCTACACCACAGTAAATAAAATATAACACACAAACATTTTAAACATGACCTTAGGTCATGTACTGGAATAATAATTTTAAAAGACTTTAATAGTGGAGTGTTTTACAACAGTTCAAACATTACAGTGTCCCTCTTCAGCAATGACGTGACTTCAGAGGAAACTGTCGTTTCTTACGGAGAAAGTCTTATTTGTTCAGAAGGGATATCCAACTTCTGGTGGTTAACAGGCGTTTGAGTGACATAGAACTTAACTGGTAATTAAAACACACTAAAAAAGGCTCATTGCCAACTTGTGCGCGAATGAGGAAAAAGGGGCGTTACATCACCTCAATCAATCAGCAGGAAGGAGGACAGCCATTGGCAGAATTTGAAACACGTGGGAGCTGCTCTGCAGTCCGTGAATACTCAAACCGCAAGTGCAAAAGCGTGAATAGTCAAGGGCCTACTGTACTATAGTGTCTTCTGGCATCTCCTCCATGGTCTTGACACTGGGCTGGAGGACACAGCAAACCTTCTTGCGACAATGCACATTGATGTGCTATCATGAATGAGCTGCACTACCAATACACAACTTCTTTGGGTTGTAGATACCGCCTCATGATACCTCGAGTGGTGGGAGTATTGCAAAAGTGACAAAAAATCTACCAGAAAAGATGACAGAGAAATGGTCTGTGGTCACCACTTGCAGAACCATTCCTTTATAGGGCTGGCCGGCTAATTGCCTCTCAATTCTCACCTATTGTCTGTTCTATTTGCACAACAGCAAGAGAAACAGATTCACAAGTAGTGTTGCTTCAAAACTGAGTGGGCTGCTGTACCAGAAGTGCGATTGACTTGGAATCACACTTGTGTTCCCTGTACTTTTTGGGCAGTGTATGTTGTGTAGCACATTTACATTAAAGGCATTTCAGGTTTGTTTTATTTCTATCACGCTTTTTACAATGGACATTGTTGCAAAGCAGCTTTATGTAGTAAAACAAAGTTTAAAAAATAATTTAAACTATTAAACACTTGTACAAAACCTACACATTGCTAAACAAGTCTATGTTGAGTGTGGAAATAGAAAAATGCCTTCAGTTAACACCAGGAAGAAACCTTGAGAGAAACCAATCTCAAAATGGAAAGCCGTCCTCATTTGAGTGAAGCCAGATAAAAATACAAACCATACTAGAGAAACTTCATTACAATCCAACACCAGCCAGCATTGGCACACCAGGATGGATCACAGGACTCAGAAAGCAGAAATTTCAGGCACATCAGGATCATCGGGAGCCCAGAAGAAGCATGTGTACCTCAGCAAAAACACAGGGAGAGGAAGAGAGAGAAGGGGGGGGGGAAGGCAAACACCTTTATAGAGAGTTGGGATTTTCAAAAGAGCAGTTGTCAGATAAGGGTCCCAATAAGGCTCTAGGTCCCAATAGTGGCAGTTTGGTAGTATTGTGGCTTGGACCCCTAAACCTTTGGATCAGAATCGCTGAGTGTCACACAGTTGGAAGCCTTAGCCACTAAGCTACCACTGCTCACTAGTATGTTACACATTACCCTGAACAACCTAATCATCCTTAAATACATCCACACGGAGGATGGAGTCCATCACATCCAACTCCAGGCAAACGCGGGGTACATTCAGTAAAGCTTTCCAGACCATCATAGGGCCAAGACAGACACACAACTATTAACATTTACACCTAGGGGCAATCAAAAATAAACCAGAGTACACAAAATGACAGCCATTAAAGTACAGGGAGAAACACCGTCACCAAATACAGCGCTTGAACCTAGGACCTTCTAGCTAAACACTACATCACCTCAACTCTAACCCCATCTTGCTGTTGCTTTTAACATCACAGTGCACTATTTAAAAACATTGCAAAAAACACGTATTTATGCTGTTGGTTTGGTTTATTATGCACTACATAAACCGTTATACTGAGGGGTCTTCATTTCCACCATATTACAGGATTTGTGTAAAAAGGGTCTCATGGACTGCCTTCACTGATAGGTGTGTGTTTACACGTCAGATGCAGCATTCCTGTAGAATCCAAAAATAATCATCATGAGCACGAGACCGTTGACAGTAACCTGAGCACTGAGACACTGATTTAGGTGAAAATCATGTCATGGTGGTTTAGTGGTTAGCACTGTTGCCTTACAGCAAGATGGTCCTGGGTTCAAACCTCACATCTAAGTAGAGCTTTCAGTTTGGAGTCTGCATGCTCCCAGAGCTTGTGTGCATTTCCTCAGGGTGCTCTGGTTTGCTACAACAGTTAAAAACATGCACATTTGGTTACCTGGCTACTCTAAATATCCCATAATTGCGTATGGGAATGTGAATAGTTGTTTGTGTCTGTGTTAGCCCTGTTCGAGCTTGTGATTGCAACCTGTCCTGGGTGTACTCTGTCTCTTGTCCAATAGCACCTGGGACTCCAGCTTCCCCTGCAGCCCTGACAGATGAGTGGTATAGCTGATAGATGGATGGATGGATATTTGGCTGCAAATGCATGTACCATATGTCTGCATGTCACAGTGTGTGTGTGTGTGTGTGCGCTTGTGTGTGTGTGTGTGCTTGTGTGTGTGAGAGAGAGAGAGAGCAGTTGTTAAATAAAACCCCAACACAGCTCACGTGGTTAAAAGGCTGTCTCCTACAGTACTTTGTACGTCCCATGTAATATGTAATAGGACAATGCTTAACAAAGGACACATGTGTGTGTGTGTGTGTGTGTGTGTGTGTGTGTGTGTGTGTGTGTCCTTGAGGGAATAGTAAGCAGCCTACCCACAGTTCAGGTCTATTGCACTTTTGTGAGCACAGACACCCATTTGGACATAAAAGACGGGGCACAGAGTCAGCTGGTTCTGTCTTCATTTAGGTCATCAATCTGATAAGTGTGCCTTTGAGCTACAGTTGGGGCTCACAATGACACTCACAAAAACACACATATGCACAAATACAAACCCTCAGTGTGTAACGAGATCTGTAAAAGTAAATCTGGACTTCTAGATTTATATCACCAGAAAGATATCATTTTATTTAAAGGGACGTTCTTCGTTAAAAAGGCCAGTGACTTTTGAGGTTATTCAACTCAGAGTTGTGGTCGAATGCTAATCATTGCTATAAACTGTGAACTATAAATTGGTAGGTGTTAATATTTGCTCTACAAACCTGTATCAAGAGTTCCTAGTCCTGCTTAGTACTGTATATGAATCCGTGAACAGGGTTTTTGGTGTCACGTGGTACCTAAGAGCCCCTGATGTGTGTATAGTGGGCACTGGGGGGAGGGGGGTTGAGCTAGCATGCTTATTGAACTGGGTTAATGATACACAAGGCACAAAGATGGCCCATATGGAAGAGGAATTGTTGGGTCACAGAAGACCAGCTGGGGAATTTTCGGTAGTTCTGCACCAATGAGCAGAACAGACATCTACTATACTCTCATTGGACCATTAAAGACTACAGGAGCTCATGTGCAGTGGACAGTGAAAAGGCCAGTGTTCCTCTGGATCAGGGGTGTTTCTTGTTGGAAAAAGATGACAAATTAACACATACATTGAGACTCAACAGAATCAGAATTTAAATGGTTAAGAAGGTCACTGTAGAAGTTGGGGTGACACAGTGGTATCACCAACTCAAGGCAAGAAGGATCTGAGTTTGAGTCCCAGGTTTGGAAGTTCCTATGTATAGTTTGCATGTTCTCCAATGCTTGCAGGGGTTTCCTCCCACAGTTCAAAGACATTCAGGCGAACTGGCTGCTCTAAATTGCACCTTGATGTACCTGTGACTGTGAATAGTTGAATATTATTTTGCCTTCGTGAAATATTTAGGGAGTATCCTGCCTTTACTCAGAGTCAACTGAGATAGGCTACTGTCTCCTGGTAACCCAAATAAGATCATGTGAATTATCAAACCCTACATGGGTCAACATTTATAGTGTTTGGCAGATGACTTTATCCAGAGCAATTAACGCATCATCCATACAACTGAGCAGTTAAAGCTTAAGAGCTTCGCTCAAGGGCCCAAGAATGGTAGCTTGGTGGTACTGAAGTTTGAAACCCTGACCTTCCAATCAGTGACCCGAAACCTTTCGCTTTCTTGCATACAGACTTATATAAAGATGCAATGAAAAGCTCTTTGTACTCTGGATCATTCAAGATATCCCTAATGTGGGTCAGTCTCAATAAACAGCGTTCCTTTCCACCTCAGGCAAACGAGATCATAAGATCAGCATCTGCTTTTAGGAAAATTCTAAAATAATCAAAGAACATCTGAACCGCCAAGTGTAAATCTCTCCTCAGTCACTCACTTTTTATTGTTAGGGTTGTGGGGAGCCTGCAGCCTATCCCTGTGATAAAGGCAGGGTACACCCTGAAAAGCTCATTAGACCGTCACAGAGCCAGCAGATACAACGAAAGATCACACTTAGGGGTAACCTGGAGCTGTCAGTTTGCCTAATGTGCATGTCTTTGAACCGGGGAAGGAAACCAGATTACCAGGAGAACACCCACACAAGCGAAGGAAAAACATGTAAACCCTAAACAAAAATAGCCTAGCATGAGACTCAAACCCAGGACCTTCTTGCGGTGAGGCAGACATGCTAAACACTGTGCCACCATGACACTCAAAGTCTAAATCTCAGTTTATAAATATCTGCAGCTCAAACAATTCAACACTGCTCTCCGTTAGTGTAGATCGGTGTGCTCAGAGTTCATGGATTGAATTGTTACAATTTGTTTACACTGAAATGCTCAATAAAAATACATTTCTCATTATAAATATAATATAAATGGGTCTTTGAGATCTTGGTGGTGGAAAATGAAGCCACCAGGGGCCCAACACTCCATTTTGTGCATGAAAATTGAATTGCTGCTTAACAGTAATCTAATTATGTGCCTTGTCTCAGTTACTGTACTGTGTGTGTGTGTGTGTGTGTGTGTGTGTGTGTGTCTCTGTGTGTGTGTGTGTGTGTGTGTGTGTGTTTGTGTGTGTGTGTGTGTGTGTGTGTGTGTGAATTAGACCATCCAACATGTTTAAAAAGCTAAAATACTCACGAGCTTGACATCTGATCATATCACTTTCTGTTAGCATATGGTTCAATAAACTGGGTCAGAGAATCACTGTTGGAAAAAAATAATTCCGTCATATTATGGTTGATAAATTAAAAGGAAAAGAAAGATTGGATTAAAAAAGTCCCCAGTTACAGGTTTACTATACAACAAGCTGTCTGTGATAATAATTAAACTTCTACAAATAGACGGTATGAGCAGTGGTGTCCTAGTGGTAAATGTGCTGAAACACTGATCCCAAGGTTGCTGGTTCAAGCCCCACTCGCAACGAGTTGTCACTGCACCCACTCCCCCTACCTCCTGTGCAGCTGACTGGGCTAGCAATGGCCAGTCATGTCTCTCACTGTCTATGGCATGAGGTTCATGTAAAAGAACCATTGCTGACTTTTGTCAAGAGGAACTGCATAGCCGTCAGTGTGTTGGTGGCCTGGTGAGCTATCCAAGGTGTACTCTGCTCTTGCCCAGAACCAGCCTTCCCACGACCCTATTTAGGATTAAGTTGTTCAGAAAATGAATGAATGAAGGAGAGGGTAGTTTTATCCCTACAAGGTGGCACGGTGGCGTAGTGGTTAGCATATCCGACTAGCATTAAAGCATTCCTGATTTTTAGTTCTAAGCTAGGTGTGAGCAAGAGTATTAAGCTTAAGCTAACTGACAGTTCTAAATTGCCCCAAAGAGGGAGTGTGTGAATTGTTGTGTATGAGTTGGCTGTGATGATCTGGCAGAATGTTCATGGTGTACAGTGCCTTCTCGTAATGTGGAATGTCTACCTTTGGCCCTGAGACTATTTGCTGTATTGAATATAAATAACATTTGTACTTATGTGTACTAATTGAGAAGAGACCTCAAGATCGACCTAGAACACACTGGAGGGCTTATGTCTCTTGGCTGGTCTGGGAACACCTCAGTGTCCCCCTGGAAAGTAAAGTCCGTTGGGATTTTTACACCCAAGCCTACTTACTCATCAGGCCGGCGCTTATAAAATATACTGGGAAGGTAACCTGTGATGGACTAGCATCCCATCCAGGAGGAGTTGAACTCCTGGTCCCTTCACGCTATGGAAACCAGGGATTAAGCACAGGCCTGATGAGCCACTTGGCTCGGGTGTAAAAAGCCCAACTGTCCCCCCTGGAAGAGTTGGAGGAAATGGATGGGGGGAGCGATGTCTGGACGTCTGCTGCCCCTGCGACCCGACCCCAGATTAAGCGGAAGAAAATGATGATGATCATGTACTCATTGTCTCTTGCACATGAGCCAATCTTAGCCAACTCTGGGCCAAGGCAAGGTAAACCATTAATAGCTTGGCAATCCATCTTCGGACCAAAACACACAACCATTTATGAACCTCAGGGGCAAAGCGGTTGAACAATACCCCTCGAGACATGGCCACCGAAATGAACTCTCTGAAGGCAGTTGGGTCCTGAGCGAGTCATCCAGCCTCTGTAACGATCATTCGTAGCCAGTTTTCGATGTCGCTTTCCCAAAGCCTTCTTGGTCTGCCTCTGCTTCAGTCCATTACAGGGACTTACAATTAAAAATAAAATCTACCAGAGCCAATCTGGGGTACTGGATCTGCTGGGGTACAACAAAACCCAAGAACTGTGAGAAAACCCATGCAAGCAGTTGAAAAATCAACCTCCATATAGACAGTAACCCAAGTTCAGGATTGAGCAGGACTCTGGCGCTGTGATGCAGCAAAAACTGCACAACCATAATACTGTATCTGGTCAGCCAATTCTAGAAAATAATGACCTTGTTACAGTCTTGTCACGTATCAGACATCAGTCTACAAAAAAAAGGTTTTGGTGAAGTAAACAAAACTGGTCTTTGCTCTGTACACTGTACTCTAATAATCTAATGTTCATTCATTCATTCTATGGAACCATTGAACCCAACTAGGGTCACAGAGAGGCTAAAGCCTGTCACAGATGACACAGGTTGAAGTCAGGGTACACCTAAACAGCTCATCAGTCTGGCATAAAGCCAAAACACATACAATCATTCACCCCCACACATACACTGACATCTGGGGAAATTTGGAACAGCCAGTTAGATTAACATGCATGACTTTGGACTGTAGGAGGAAAATGGAGTTTCTAGAGGAAGCCCACACAAGCACGAAGCAAGCATGCAAACTCCACGTAGAAAAGCAGCTGCAGGGCTTGTTTTCAGCCTTCCTAAAGGTTTCCATACCACATCACTGCTACAATCTCTCCACTGGCTTCCTGTAGCTGCTCGCATTCGATTTAAAACACTAATGCTTGCCTACAGAGCACCTGCACCTTCCTATCTCAAAGCACTTATCACACGTCGCACTGCACCTCGTTCTCTCAGACCCTCTAGCAGTACAAGACTGATCTCTTCCTCTACCAATGGACAAGGGAAAAATGCACTTAAACTCTTCTGTTCTGGCTCCAAGATGGTGGAATGAACTTCCTCTGAACAACCGGACCGCTGAGTAACTTTTTCTTTTCCTTTTGGCTATTCCCTTTAGGGGTTGCCACAGCAAATCATCTGCCTCCATCTCACCCTGTCTTCTGCATCTTCTTCTCTTACGCCAACAACCTTAATGTCTTCCTTCGCCACATCATAAATTTCCTCTTTGGTCTTCCTCTAGGCCTTCTGCCTGGTAGTTCCAACCTCAGCATCCTACTACCAATATATTCACTATCCCTCCTCTGTACATGTCCAAGCCATCTCAATCTAGCCTCTCTGACTTTGTCTCCAAAATATCTTACATGGGCTGTCCCTCTGATGAACTCATTTCTGATCCGATCCATCCTCGTTACTCCCAAAGAGAACCTCAAGATTTTCATCTCCACTACCTCCAGCCCTGCCTCCTGTCTTTTTCTCAGCGCCACTGTTTCTAAACCATACAACATCGCTGGCCTCATCGCTGTCTTGTACACTTTTGCTTTCATTGTTGCTGATACTCTCCTATCACACATCACATCGGACACTTCTCTCCAACCATTCCAACCTGCCTGTACACGCTTTTTCACCTCTTTTCCACACTCTCCATTGCTTTAGATTGTTGAGCCTAAGTACTTAAAATCCTCCACCTTCCTTATCTCTGCTCCCTGTAACCTCACCGTTCCTCTTGGGTCTTTCTCATTCACATACATGCATTCTGTCTTACTGAGGCTAACCTTCATTCCTCTCCTTTCCAGGGCATACCTCCACCTCTCTACATTTTCCTCCACTTGTTCTCTGCTCTCACTACAGGTCACAATATCATCTGCAAACATCATAGGCCATGGAGATTCTTGTCTAACCTCGTCTGTTAGCCTGTCCATGACCATAGCAAACAAGAAGGGGCTCAGAGCTGATCCTTCATGCAGTCTCACCTCCACCTTGAATTCTTCTGTCACGCCGACAGCACACCTCACCACTGTCTTACATCTCTTATACATGTCCTGCACCACTCTAATATACTTCTCTGTCACTCCAGACTTCCTCATGCAATACCACAGTTTTTCTCTTGGCACACTGTCATATGCTTTCTCCAGATCCACAAAGGCACAATGCAGCTCCCTCTGACCTTCTCTGTACTTCTCTATTAACATCCTCAAAGCAAACACTGCATTTGTGGTGCTCTTTCTTGGCATGAAACCAAACTGTTGTTCACAAATGCTGACCTCTGCCCTTAGTCTAGCTTTCACTATTCTTTCCCATAACTTCATCGTATGGCTCATCAACTTTATCTCTCTGTTGTTGCCACAACTCTGCATGTCTCCCTTGTTTTTAAAAATGGGCACCAGCACACTTCTCCTCCATTCCTCCAGCATCTGCTCACTCTCTAAGACCTTGTTGAATATTCTTGTCAGAAAATCTACTGCTACCTCTCCTAGAAACTTCCATACCTCCACAAGTATATCATCAGGACCAACTGCCTTTCCACTCTTCATCCTCTTCAGTGCCCTCCTCGCTTCAGCTTTACTTATCTTTGCTACTTCCTGCTCCTCAACGGTCACCTCTTCTACTCTTTTTTCTCTCATTTCCCTCATTCATCAGTTCTTCAAAGTACTCTCTCCATCTTCCCAGAATACTTCTGTCATCAGTCAATACATTTCCCTCTCTGTCCTTAATCACTCTAACTTGCTGCACGTCCTTCCCATATCTATCTCGCTGCTGTGCTAACCTGTATAAATCATTTTCTCCCTCCTTACTGTCCAACCTATCATACAAGTCATCATACGCCCTCTGTTTGGCCTTTGACACCGCTACTTTTGCCTTATGCTGTGTCTCCCTGTATTCCTGTTTACTCTCTTCGGTCCTCTCAATGTCCCACTTCCTCTTAGCTAACCTCTTCCTTTGTACACACTCCTGCACTTCCTCATTCCACCACCAAGTCTCCTTATCTACTTTGGTTCCAGAAGACACACGAAGTACTCTCCTCCCTGTCTCCCTGATCACATTTGCTGTGGTTGTCCAGTCATTTGGAAGCACTTCCTGACCACCCAAAGCCTGTTTCAACTACTCTTTGAAGACAACCTGACACTTCCTTTTTCAGCTTCCACCACTTTGTCCTCTGTTCTGCCTTTGCCTTCTTCACCTTCCTCACTATCAGCATCATACTGCACACCACCATCCTATGCTGTTTGGCAACACTCTCAGCGACTACTACTTTGCAGTCACTGACTTACTTCAAACTGCATCGTCTACACAAGATGTAGTCTTCCTGTGTGCTCATACCTCTGCTTTTATAAGTCACCCTGTGCTCCTGTGTCTTCTGGAAGAAAATATTCACCACAGCCATTTCCATCCTTTTTGCAAAACCAATCAACATCTGTCCTTCTGTGTTCCTGTCCTGGATACCAAACCTGCCCATCACTTCCTCGTCTCCTCTGTTGCCTCCACCAACATGTCCATTGAAGTCTGCACCAATGACCACTCTTTCACCTCTGGGGGTACTCTGCATCACATCCTGCCTGTGGAGCATAAGCACGAACAACATTGAACATCACACTTTCAATTTCTAACTTGAGACTCATCACTCTGTCTGACACTCTTCACTTCTAGAACATTCCTGACAAACCCCTTCTTCAAGATGACTCCTACTCCATTTCTGTTCCCATCCACACCATGGTAAAACAGCTTAAACCCTGCTCCTAAGCTTTTAGCCTTGTTACCTTTCCACCTGGTCTCCTAAACACATAGTATGTCCACCTTCCTCCTCTGCATCATGTCAGCCAGCTCTCTACGTTTTCCTGCCATAGTTCCAACATTCAAAGTCCCTACTCTCAGTCCTAGACTCATGCTTTTCCTCTTCTCTCTCTGCCTACAGACACGAATCCCATCTCTCTTTCTTTGACCTCTCCTTCTTCGACCAACAGTAGTCCAATTTCCACCAGCACCCTGTTGGTTAACAGCACTGATGGCGGTCGTTGTTAACCCGGGCCTTGACCGATCCGATATGGAAGTAATATTTGTGATGTGCATGATAAAATTTGGCACTGGTTTTACGTCGGATGCCCTTCCTGACACAACCCTCTGCATTTATTCGGGCTTGGGACAGACGTGAGGGAGAGACACTGGTTTGTGCGCAACCCCCCCCCCCCCCCCCCCCATGGCTGCATTGGACAGCTGAGTAACTGAGTATCTTCAAATGACAGCTGAAAACCTACTTTTCACAGCAGTACTTAGATTAAGCACTATGCTGTATACAAACATACACATCACACACACACACACACACACACACACACACACACACACATGCACACACACAATAAAAGAAAACCCACACACAACACCTACCATCTGAGTTCGACTGGCAATTTACTGAGTTATATTCTAATAAACCATTATAAGAATATATTCACTGATAGAGACTTTAAAGATCTTCTATAAGTCGCTCTGGATAAGAGTGTATGCTAAATGCTGTATTTGTAAATGTAAACAAAATGACCTTGCCGAACTTAAACCCGCAACCTTCTTGTTGTGAGGTTGACATGCTACCCACTACACCACCTTGTTCCCCCACATACTAACACATGATTTAAATATATACATAATGCACTGCTTCGCCACTTAGTGGTTTCTACACAATCCAAAGTGACATTTTTCCTGTCAGTGAGACCACATAGCAAAGTATCTGTATGAGCAGATGGCAATTTCCTTCAATCACTTGACCCTGGTTTTAACAAAGGAAGCAGGATAGTTCAATTGAGCAGATGAGTGCACATTGATTTCTTCAGGCGCAGTGTATTGTCCCACTGTCACGCTGTCATTCATTCATACATTTTAATCATGAATTATCAAAGAATTATGCGTAGCTGCGCAGGTGATGGTGGCCTAATTTCTCTACAAATGTCAGTATCATCGCTTCTTTCTTCTGCTCATAATGGTACCAGCTCCACCCGTTCCTTAACCTGACAATGTCATTTTTTACAAGCAGAAATAGATGATTATAGATGAATGTAATGTGATTACACCATACAACACTTGAAGCCCAATGATCCAGTTGCCAAATGGTCTGTGTTAACAAGCCTCCAGTATAATACGCAGCTGCACTCTTGTCCTCTGAATGATCACTGAAATTAGGCTTAAAACAGGGCCATGAGACGAGAAAAAAGCCCAACTGTGCCCTGCAACTACACTTCATAGCATTACAGTGCCTCCTACTGTTCAAATACAGCCATCATACACCTTGAAAATGACACATTTACAGTGTTTATGGTTTGAAATAGAATCTTTATTGATTAGTTTTAACATATGAGACTACACTCTACTATATTATATTATATTATATTATATTAATAGTAAAATAAAATAATGATTGGGCATTTCTGTGTGGAGTATGTATGTTCTGCCCATGCATGTGTGGGTTTCCTCCGGGTAATCAGGTTTCCTCTACAGTTCATAAACATGCAACTTGCACAAAATAGCTGTTCCAAATTACCCCTAGGTGTGTGTGTGATATTGTGAATGGTTGTACATGTTGGCCCTGAAATGGTTTGGAAGCTGTTTAGCGTGTACACTGTAGTTCAAAAGTGTCAGCTGAGATAGGCTCCACCTCCCTAATAGGATCAAACAGTTTGGAAAATGGATGAATGTAGAAGTTGGGACCAGATGTGAGTACATTTACACCATTTAGCAGACACACTTATCCAGAGCAATTAACATGTCATTATTACAACTGGGCAGTTATAGGTTAAGGGCCGTGCTCCGTTGGGCTTTTTACACCTGAGCCATAGTGGCTCATCAGGCCGGTGCTTATCCCCGGTTTCCGTAGCGTGAAGTGACGAGGAGTACAACTCCTCCTAGATGGGACGCTAGTCCATCACAGGTTACCTTCCCAGTATATTTTTACTGGTACCCATTTATACTGCTGGGTGAACAGAGGCACACTTGTGGTAAGACCCTGCCCAGGGGTCTTAGCACAGTGGGAGTCTAACTGTGATTCGAACACACAACCTCCTGATTGTGAGCCCAGAACCCTAACCACTATGCCACCAACCCCACAAAGGCTCTGCTCAAGAATGAGAAATTGGTGATACCTTGGAGCTTGAACCCCTGACCTTCTGATCAGTGACCCAGAGCCTTGACCACTGAGCCACCTTTGTCCTACATGCCCTTTCTTGAATATAAACTTATTATGCAGAAGACACTATGAAAAGTCTTTTGTACTCTGGATCTTTTCAGGGTGTACTTTTCCTGGAGTTGGTTGAGACAGGATGTATCTATCATGCCAGAATTCAAAGATAACTCAAAACATTTAGATGGAATGTGCAATCTATTCACCTTCATTTGTTTACTGAACCACTTAATCCTGTTAGGGCTGCAGGGAGGCTGAATCTTATCTAAGGCAGAGTACAATCTTAACAGCTCATCAGTCCATCACAGGGCAACACACACAAACATCTTCATTCACAACCAGGGGCAATTTGGAACAGCTAATCAACGGAATGTACAAACTGGAGTGTAACTGGAAACCTGAGCACCCGGAGGAAACCCATGCAGGCACTGGGAGAAAAAGCAAACTACACAGTAACGGCCTTGCCAGCCCAGGATTCAGATCCAGGATGGTCAGACGCTGGCCACGAAACATGCAAAGATGTCCTCCACCAGTACCAAGGACTTTCTTTGGACCATTACTCATCACAGTAACACAAGTTTGATGAAACGTGGTTTAAAAAATGTTTACCAGGTAGGTTTTCTTTCCTGTAATACTCATTTAAGTGCTGCAGTACTTGGCAGGGATTTGTGTGTGTGTGTGTGTGTGTGTGTGTGTGTGTGTGTGTGTGTGTGTGTGTGTGTGTGTGTGTGTGTGTGTGTGCATGCCATTTGTGATCACCTGTTTAAAGACAGTTTTGGATGAGTGTGAATAAATGTGTGATTTCGCAAGAACATGATGCACAGTGTCATCAGGAAGAAACTTATTCACACCTTACACTGATTTTCTGTGTGTGTGTGTCTGTGTGCGTGTGTGTGTCTGTGTGTGTGCGTGTCTGTGTGTGTGCGTGTGTGTGTGTGTGTGTGTGTGTGTGTGTGTGTGTGTGTGTGTGTGTGTGTGTGTAAAAGAGAGAGAGAGAGAGAGAGAGAGACATGTGCATGTACACACCTGAGCAACTTTGAGAGTTTTTGATGGAAGTGATGCTTTAACAGTCTCTGTGTTGTTTATTCTGAGCTCCTGCTATTATATTGTTCACTTGGCTGTCATAAGCTGCAATTAGTAGGAATACAGGTGGAACAGCATATGTGTTTTCATTTCAGACCACAGAACAATGAAAAAGGCTGTGATTTGTTATACCCATTGTAGAGACATGGATCAGCTCTAACATAAGCACCATGTACCTGGTCTTCAGCCAGACAGCCCCTATTCAGCAACCTGTAATCCACTGCGTGTTCTGACTACTTTCTATCATAGCCAGCATTCACAATTTCAGAAGTTTGTGCTATAGTAGCTCTTCTGTCGGATCAGCCCAGAAATATTAGTTTTCACTCCTACATGCATCAGTGAGCCTTGATCACCCATAACATCAGCAGCAGCAGTAGCAGCAGCAGCATTATCATCATTTTATCATTTTATCCCCCCAGGCTCACATGTGGCCTTGAGGTGCTCTTACATGACGTTCTTTTCCATCATCATTTGCTAATATGAGAAACATCAACATCTCCTTTGGGGTCAGCCATAACCTAATGGTGACCGAAGAGGCTTTTGGACCGAAAGGTGGCTGGTTTTATGTGTAGCAGTGAGGTTAATGAGCTGCACCTTCACTTTCACCATATTCATTCATTCATTTTCTGAACCGCTTAATTCTAACTAGGGTCACGGGGAGACACTTAACCCTCAACTGCTCTTCAGGTACCCCCAATGTGTGTCAGAGCCCAGTGCTCCGAGAGTGTGTGTGTGTGTGTGTGTGTGTGTGTGTGTGTGTGTGTGTGTGTGTGTGTGTGTGTGTGTGTGTGTGTGTGCGCACTGTTTTTGTGTGTACTCACTTTGGATGGATTAAATGTAGAGGCAATAATTTCCTTTGTGAGATTAATAAAGTAAAACAAAATTTAGAAAAATAATAAAAATGCTCACTGGCATATTCACAAAGGCTCATTCTTTCTTTTGAAAAGGTGCTGGCTCACTGATCCCAAGGTTGGGGGTTCAAGCCCCACTCTCCACAGGTTGTCACTGCCACCCCCAGTAGGTGGCTGGGTTATCGAAGGCCGGCCATGTCTCTCGTGTATGATGTGAGGTTCATGTAAAAGAACCATTGCTGACGTTCGACAGATGGAGCTGCAAAGTCGTCAACGTGTTTCTGCCCTGCGATTTCCTGTCGAGCTGTCCAGGATGTACTCTGCCCTTGCACAGAGTCAGCTGGGATGTATGCCAGCCTCCTCGCGACCCTATGAATGAACATGAGAGATGAAATAGTAAAGCATTGATGTTTTTCACAGAATTTTTAACTCCACATGCAAGTGAAAATTTTGCAACATAGACTGTGCGAAAGTCACAACAAGCTTACGCAAAGATTTTGCGACTAATTGGCGAGTAACTTGTGATTGGTTTGCAGATAATTGACAACAAAGCAAATCTCATGTCTAAATCAGTCACGTTTTGTTGGCTTTTTGCTTTCAAACCATTATCGTTTTATTCGTGCATTATTATCATGAACAAAACGCAAATAAAATATGAATGATTATCAAATATACAGAATATGGTGGATGCAAGTCTCAATTGTTCTCCGTGTAGATGTCTCCAACTTTCTGCTTTTCCTTCCTCACTGTCTCTCTGACTCATCTGCCAAAACAAACAAACAACCTTCTTATGACACATGCGGACTGTTCGAAAAGCGTTTGTGACTATTCTGTGTTTGAGCCACGTTTTGTAACATTTACGGAAATCTCAGACATGTTTGAGATTTTTTTCAACGTGTTCATGAAATCAAAATATGACCAAAATGCAACGTCGCGAGTGTCGTGAGACAAATTTAAGAACATTTCGAGAATGAAAAGCGACATCGGTGAATCAGTTGCTTGGTGTATTGCACACCTCACGTGATCAATCCCTGAGGAAGCCATGATGTATAACCTCAATTTTTTTAAGTTCACTTTCCGAGTGTTCCCAGGTGTGTATATATACAGTAGTAGGCATGACTGCACACAATGTTGTTAGATATTCGATTTGTGTCACCGGTTATATCCATTGATCAGAATGTGCTTTAACTTGTTCCACTTTTGCAAGGCAACACAGACTCTTGTGTGAAGGTAAGACAGGGAGACGTCTGACTCTGTGCTGATATGGCTGAGGTACTGTTTTAAATCTTGTTTTCTTCACTCATAGCACTACATACCAGAAACCTGCCATATTGGAGATGAATAGATCCTGTTGTTTACCTAACTGGCAAAAGAATCGCACAGTTTCTGAATGAACCTTATAAATGATTTACTCTAATAATATTTCATTTATTTCATGGACATCCCACTGACTCATCTATCAAACAGCTTAATCCTACAAGGGTCAGGAGACTGGAGCCTACTTCACCTGACTCTGGGCAAAGTCAGAGTACACCCTGAAGAGCTCGATTGGTCACCACAGTGCCAACTCACACACACACACACACACACACACACACACACACACACAATCACAAGTCAGAGCAATTTGCAACAACCAGTTAGCCTACTGTGTATTGCTTTGTATTGTGGGAGGATTACACTGTAATTACACTGTTATTTATATATAGTGTGGGAGACACCCACACTAAACAAAATGTAGAAACTAGATGGGAGCTTAGAGAGCGCAAATCTCCACCAAGACAGAAAAAAAAATATCAGAAGGCAGACAGCACCCCCTGCTGGGCCTCATGTCATGTTCTTCTTACCAGTGTAAAAGAATCTTCAGTCTTCATCCTCCCCCCAAAAATTTGATTTTAACTTCATCGTTCATATTCTGTAACTGCTTAATCCTAATTAGGGTCAAGGGGAGGCTGCCGCCCACCCCAGTCGACACCGGGCGAGGGCAGAGTACACCCTGGACAGCTCACCAGGCCATCGCAGGGCGGAAACATGCTGACGGCTATGCAGCGCTTTACAAAAGTCAGCAATGGTTCTTTTATATGAACCTCACACCATCGACAGTGAGAGACATGGCTGGCCTTTGATAACCCAGTAACCCAGTCTTGAACCCCCAACCTTGGGATCATTGCTCCAGCACCTTTACCATCAGGCCACCACTGCCCTGATTTTAACTTTTTTCATTCAAAAAAAGCTAAACTTTGCCAACAGGGACACATTCTGAAGAGCTCACCATCATTGCAAGGCAGCACACATAACCATTCACACTCATATTCACATTCAGAGGCCTTTAGAACAGCCAATTAGCTTAAGGCGCCAAAAGTTAACCAAAGTATTGTACCCAGAGGGAACCAATACAAACAGAAGAAAACATGAAAACTTCACCAAAACATTTTCACTACACTTAGGACTCCAGTCCCAGATCTTCATGCTGTGAGGTGGACATGCTAACAATGACATCATCATGCTATCCCATGTATAACACAATAAAACTGTAAATCACACAAATTGTGTAACATTTATTTGCTTAAATAAACATGACCTACATGAAATTGGGGCAATTTATGTACACAAAGGGCTGTGGGGTGGCTGGAGCCTATCGATGCCGATCTCTGGACAGAGGCAGGGTACTTCCTGGAGAGGGAAACACACACACACACACACACACACACACACACATACACACAAATTTAGTGGAAATTTAGAACAGCCAATTATCCCAAGCTGCATGTCTTTGAAAGAGAAAACCAGAGTTCCTGGAAGGAACCCCTGCAAGCAAAAGCTAAGAACTTTCAGTGCCTTGTTCCTGTGAGGTGGACCACAACACCACTGCATCATCCACAGGTACATCATGTATATGCTATAGATATTTACTGCAGTTTATGATCTTCAACGGACCAGATAATATGAACAAAAAGATAAAGGCGGGTTTCTGGTGGTGTGAATTAAGTAAGTAAGTCATAACACATTCAGAGCTCTAACACAGACACACAATAATGTGCACGAGCTGTAGGTAGCCCACCAACACCAAGATACTTGGGTACTGTTAAGTACCCTGAACCAAAGTGTGCCTCCTTCTGAGTATAAGAGCTGCCACTGAACACCCGCCCACCTTTTCATATGATTGGACATCTTAAAGTCGATCACCTGTGCACCAAGAGTTGATTTTTTTTTGTTGTTGTTGTTACCAAGTCCAGTCGCAGAGCCTTTGAGTGTAACACCAAATAAAATCAGTGACCATGGGGAAGCTAATCCCGGCTCAAGAAGCGGCCAAGATCTACCACACCAATTATGTGAGGAACGCCAGAGCCATCGGTGTGCTGTGGATCATCCTCACCATCTGCTTTGCCATCATCACCATGGTGGTGTTCATCCAGCCCTACTGGATCGGGGACAGTGTGGACACCCCGCAGTCTGGATACTTCGGGCTGTTTCATTACTGCATCGGGAATCCCATCACAGGAGAGCTGGTGTGCAAAGGAAGCGCTCTGGATTTCGGATCCATTCCCTCTGGAGCTTTTAAAACAGCCATGTTCTTCGTGGGGATTTCATTCCTACTGGTGGTCGGAACCATCGGCTGCTTCAGTCTCTTTTTCTTCTGTAACGCCGGAAGTGTGTATAAGATCTGCGCGTGGATGCAACTTGCCGCCGGTATAGTTTTTTTTTTTTTTTTTTTAGTTTTTTTTATTATTATTATTGAAACGAATAAATTACATTTCATATTAACCTTGAAGGACCTGATCACTTAATACAAGGGCTGAAAGTGTTATTTAAAATAAATAAATAAATAAATAAAAAAAAGCTTATTACTTGGGAAAAAATTTCCTGGACTCCCTAAAGAAAAAGAAAATAAAGAACTTTGTTCAATTTTATTAGTAACAACACAGTGATAAAAAACAAACTATTAACAATTCTAAATTTACAATTTTATCAAAAAGATATTAGAACTTGGTTAACAAATTATATTTTGAAATTCTTTATTTTAAAGAAATTTCTATTTCAACAATTTGAGAAAAGTGTAAAAACCTAGAAGGGCAATGGTGGCGTGGTGGTAAAAGTGCTGCATCACTGATCCCAAGGTTGGGGGTTCGAGCCCCACTATCAATGGGACTTCACTGTCCCCCCCCCTCAGTGCACACACTGGGTTATCAAAGGCCGGCTATGTCTCTCACTGTCTATGGTGTGAGGTTCATGTAAAGGAACCATTGCTGACTTTCGACAAGAGGAGCTGCATAGCCGTCAGCGTATTTCTACCCTGTGATGGCCTGGCGAGCTGTCCAGGGTGTACTCTGCCCTCGCCCAGAGTCGGCTTGAGATGGGCACCAGCCTCCCCGAGCCGACTCTGGGCGAGCTGTCCAGGGTGTACTCTGCCCTCGCCCAGAGTCGGCTGAGATGGGCTCCCTGTGACTGTAATTAGCATTAAGCAGTTCAGAAAATGAATGAACATAACCATAAATGTTCTATTTACTGTATTTAACACCTCAGAAGACCCGCTGTGCTGTCTTGTAATTTCTCCACACCACGTCTGTTCCTTCTCACCTGATAAACACTGAAACTCATCAATGTCTTCTGGCCTTTATCTTCAGGTCTTACAAAGACAGAAGTTGGGTGTTTACACCCGAGCTTAGTGGCTCATCAGGCCGGTACTTATCCCCAGTTTCTGTAGCATGAAGCAACCAGGAGTTCAACTCCTCCTGGATGGGACGCTAGTCCATCACAGGTTACCTTCCCAGTGTATTTTTACTGGAACCCATTTATACTGCTGGGTGAACAGAGGCACACTTGTGGTTGAGACTTTGCCCAGGGGTCTTAGCATAGTGAGGGTCTCAGTGGGATTTGAACTCACAACCTCCCGATCATGAGCGCAGCACCCTAACCACTACACCACATACAAGGACATACACATAATAAAACTGGGGAAACGATGGAGTCCTTATATGAGGACACCAGTCTCACGAAAGGGACCAAATAGTGCCTTTGCTTGAACCTGGGAATGGTACCATCCTTATTCACAGTACATCAGTAGCTCTTTTATTATAAACCTAAACATATAGACCATTTAAATGAAAAATGTAAACATTAAGGTACAAACGCCTGCAACAAGAACAAGTAATGTTTATATTTTGGCCATCTAGCTAATTTAAGTAATTTGATTCGGTAATGGATCCCAGGACTGTAAGACAGAAGATTCCTGACCGCTCAGCTCGGCACTTAAACTGGATCCGGTCACAAATGTTAATCGATTTGGTTACACGTGTTTCTAAAAAAAAACAAAACAAAAAAAAGTACTATAAGGTATAATGCCAAAAGTTAACCTTATGGTTTCAGCACCATGGTCAGTTCCAAGAGTTACAATTTATATACAGTACTGTACAGACTCCTGTTTAATAACACACATTTATCTTGATATTTACAGACTGTATATTAAATAAACATTTATTTATACAAACTTTACATTTATTATTGTTCAGTAACCGCTTTATCCTAGCTAGGGTCGCAGGAAGGTTGGTGCCTATCCCAGCCGAGGGCAGCCCGCCAGGCCATCGCAGGGCGGAAACATGCTGACGTCTTTGCAGCTCCTCTTTACGAAAGTCAGCATTGGTTCTTTTACATGAACCTCTCACCATAGACAGTGAGACACATGGCCGGCCTTTGATAGCCCAGTTAGCTGCACTGAGGGGACAGTGACCGCCTTGTGGAGAGTGGGACTCGAACCCCCAACCTTGGGATCAGCGATCCATCACCCTATACCACAAGGCCACCACTGCTCTTATTTATCATTGTTTATTTTTGTTACAATTATGAGAAACCCAATGTTCATTTTCCAGATCAATTCAGTCACAGTTAAGATACATTTAGGTGTCCAGCAGTGTCTTTCAAATAGTTCGAGGGTTCACATCAAAGCAAGAAGGCCCTGAGTTCGAGTTCCCAGCTCGGAAAGGGCATTTCTGTGCACAGTTTGCACTCCGGTGTCCTTCCACAGTCCAAAGACACGTATACAGTATTACTTATAACTTGCCCCTACGTACAAGGGTGAATGGTTGTGTGCTGTTCAGGGTGTACCTGAGGCTCTGACCCCCCCTGAGCCTAATAAGATTAAGCAGTTTGGTAAATGAGTGAGTGAAAAGAGACTAGAAGACTTTAAGTTTAATTCAGGATATACTTTTATCTGAATCTTCTTAACCAGGAAGTCACCTGATCTGATATGGACAGTATAGTGATGACGTGGTAATCATGTCCGCCACACAATAAGAAGATCCTGGGTTTGAGTCCTGGCCTCACTCTCCACTGTCCCTGTGGTTGTGTGGTTTCCCCCTGGGTACTTTAGTTTTCTCCCACAATCTGAAGACATGCGCATTAGGCTTGAATATTCTCAATTGCCCTTAGGTGTGAATGTAAATGGTTGTGTGTTTGTGTCGGCCCTGTGATAGACTGGTGAACTGTTTAGGGTGACCCCAATTTTGCTCAGCTGAGATGGGCTCCAGACCCACCCAAGAAGGATGGAGCATTTTGAACAATGAATGAATGATCTGTATAATCAAATACAGAGAGTGGCACAATAGTGCAGAAGGGATCAGAAGCCCTGGCTCAACCCTGGATTCGTGCTACTGTAGTTTGTATCTATTCTCGGTGTCACCTCCCACAACATGTCATTAGGTGGACCATTCCTCTGTAAACCGCTCCCAGGTCTGAATGTATTCTTGGTCCTGTGTTACAGATCCAGAGTTGTAAAGATCCAAAATACAAGAACATCATTCGAACCTGCGCCATTCCAGAAAATTCCGCTGCACTGTTTTCTCCTTAAACAGAAAGAGTGAGTGAAAGTGAGAGCCCAGAGTAAACTAACACCTGAGCCTGTGCCAGCTGTCCTGCTGCATGGATATTGTATGGCACTAAATAATACATAGCCGTTTAGCTCCTTACAGTGAAAGCAGGTCTGGTTCGAGTTGCCTGGCAACAGTTTTTCATATTTACTACCTCAGTCTTGCATATTTCATCGCTTCTTGTCGGGTGGAGGCATAATGTTCCACTTGGTGGAACAATAAAGACAATCTGTTTAAGTAATAATTCACCGCTGTAGTAATGCGATAGAATGTACCAAAAGCTTTTTGATTTTATAGCCGAGCACATTTGATGCTGAGCTGTGACTATGTTGTCAGGTTTATGTTCTAGAGGTACTTTATGTCCTTGGTCTTTTTTCTTGTCTGGTTGTCTATACTGTATTTTAAAGTCTTTCTTCAGACTTGAATTAAATCTCAGAGAAGATTGTGGTATTGAACAGGGCTGAGACGTATCACAGGAATAATGATCTGATTTTTGTTGGATAGTTATTTTACCTGGGTCTGGACTGGGTTTTATGGCAACCATTGGAAGTTGGAAACATTGCTGGGGGTGTTTGCCTTTTTTATTTATTTTTTGTATTGGAGGGACAAAAAGATATTCCATAGAGCAGCAAAGACACAATGTTGCCTCAACTGTGTGTATTTATTTATCTTACCGGAAACAGAACAAAACACTTTTGGGACTTTTGACCTCATATGATTACCATAAAACAAAAATATTTGCTTCCTAATTAGTTTCCAAATATTATAAATGTGTGGGGCAGTGGTGGTGGTCTAGTGGTATAGGGTGCTGGATTGCTGATCCAAAGGTTGGGGGTTCAAATCCCACTCTCCACAAGGTGGCCATGTCTCTCACTGTCTATGTTGTGGGGTTCATGTAAAAGAACCATTGCTGACTTTCGACAAGAGTAGCTGTAAAGCTGTCGGCATGTTTCCACCCTGTGATGGCCTGGCGGGCTATCCAGGGTGTACTCTGCCCTTGCCCAGAGTCAGCTGGGATGGGTGCCAGCCTCCCTGTGACCCTAATTAGGATAAAGCAGTTACAGAAAATGAAATATTAGAAAAGTTTTGAATAAATTTTTATAATCATTACAATTTTCCTACCCCCCGAAAAAAACAAATTGAGTGTCCTATATTGTTTAACTCTTTAACATCAGCAGGACCATTTGGTCCTCTTTCAAAAAAATGCTAACGACCAGACGCATTGTACTCAGTGCTGCTGAAGTGTTCTATACTTGTTGTGGCATCGCCTGATGCAACACAGCTTGGTCCCATGTGCCTCAGTCACCCGTAAGATGACCTTGAGTGTGCAGGATTGTGTTGTTCACAAATTTGTGTTGTCACATGAATTTTGTTGAAAGAAATGTGTTCAGAGTGTTTCCTTAAGCCTTTTTGATTAGAAAACACTAGTGATACATGTTTTTAAATTGCAAAAATAATTCAGGCATTAAAGGGTTAACTACCTTTAGTCTTGTTGCTTTAGCTTCAGTGTTGTTGCTTTGGTTTGTTCCTGTCAAGGCTCAGCAACATTAATGTGGCAATAATATGAATCAGCTGATGATATGAATCTATTGAATGTGGAGGTGATCACATCAATACATTTTTCTTCCCTGATGGCTGGGATATAAAATGGGGACTCAAATAGTGAACTAGTGGTTCAGGGAGCATGAGAAATCATTTTCACATATTTATTGGCTCTCCAGAGTCCTGACATTAACCTATTGAAAGTTTTCGAGAAGTGCTGGAGAAGACTTTATGGAGGAGTTCATTTTTCCTTCATTTCTTTCAATTCAAAGATGAAGCCCACACTGGATGGAAGTAAATTTTGTGATGATGTTTAAGTTTGTCGACCTAGCCATGTATTTTTTGATTACTAATTTACCATCGTAAATATAGGTGATATTAACTATATATTTCTCTTATGTTCCAGGATTGTTGATTAATACACATTAGTAGTTCCAGAATAATTTAAGTTGATTTATCGGCCATATTTGAGTATGGAATAAGTTATATCTGTGACAGAAATCAGTGTCCAATAAAACTATGGGGAAATTCACAGACCGGAAATCACTCTCCATTTTATATACAAATCTGCCACCCCTGCAGCCTATCCCAGAGGCATGATGAACCACTGCAGGATTTTAAACATGAACAGTTTGTGTAAAGTACAGTTGTGTGTCCTGCTCATTTTAGTTCTCTACTTTAAGTAAAATCCTGGTTTTTTTTTTTTTTTTCAAACTTGAAGGATTATAGAGTGCAAGGTACCTAAGGCATCTACAAATTAATTGTTATAATTTGGCATATTTATGATGAAATGTCTCCCCCTAGGGGGCGTCTGATGAACACATTTCCACATCGGAATAAATATTTTGGGGGTATTTGAGTAAGATCCTATGTATAAAGGGGAACATTTCAATATTCATCCAGAATTTTTTGAGGTAGCCGGCACACAAACAAGCCAACACAGGCATAAAAAAAAACAAAACTAAAAAAACAACCAATGACTACATTGTGATTATACACAAATCACCTATTCTTAGAAAACATTCAAAAAGCCATGAAATGGTAATCAGTTTGTTTTTCCATCACATAGCCACCTGTATGGTTATAGGATGTATGATATATCCAGATGGCTGGGATTCAGAGGAAGTGAAGCGTATGTGTGGTCAGCGCACAGATAAGTACACACTTGGGAACTGTACGGTACGTTGGGCTTACATCCTGGCCATCATCAGCATCATGGATGCACTCGGCCTCTCCTTCCTGGCCTTTGTACTGGGAAACAGACAGGATAAACTGCTGCCAGAGGACTTTCAGGTCGGAGACGAATCAGGTATGTCGATACATACATACATACATACAGTTTATATAGTTAATTTTTTATTATATATTATTATATACATATATATATTATTATATATACAGTTATTCTTATTTATAAGGTTAATGCAGCATCCTTTCCAAAGAACACTTTTAGAGCATAGCGCATCGACTCTAATGGTGTACCAAGGCACTCATATTACAAATGTTCCACGAAAACAAGAAAGAATCAGCTAAGCTATTCACATGCTGAAGCTTTCTGTCAGAACGGACCACTGGCATATTGGTTAGTATGCCCTCATCATGCCAAGAAGGTCTTGGGTTCGAGTAGCAGATTAAGGTATTTGTGTGGAGTTTGCATGTTCTCCCCATACTCATGTGGGTTTCCTTTCACAGTCCAAAGACATGCACTACGTGGCTGTCCCAGATCGCCCCTAGGTGTGGATGACGTGTGTGAATGTTTGTTGTCCTGAGATGGTCTGATATGATGCACAAGTTCAGTACCCCACCTTCACTCAATGACAGCTGAGATACAGAGTCATCAGCCTCCTCATCACCCTAGTAGTAGGATTAATGGGCCCAACGAATGAGAGAGGGATATGTAGAAAACTTATAATAAAGTAATTATTGTGATGGCCTGGTGAGCTGTATAGGGTGTGCCCCGCCCTCGCCCGGCGTTGACCGAGATGGGCGCTCGCCTTCCCTGACCTTAGTAAGGATTAATCGGCTGGGAAAATGAATAAATGAATGATAAATTAAGTAATAAATATCACATAAGAAACAAAATAAGCTGTATAAGCTGTCAGAAATCATTGAGATGGATTGTACCACTGCAATACATTATCTACAGTAATCTCCATCCAAAGACATCGACCTTCACTTTTAACACCTCAACGCATCTTGTTTCTAGGCAACACAATATTAAAATAGACAGTTGGGTAACTTGCTTCTCCTCTTGAGTCAGTCGAGTCCTAGGAGGCTGCAGTGTGTTCAAAATAGGACTCTGCTCAGGTTAAAGCTTTTGTCTTTTTTCCTCCCTGAACTACAACTGTCTCTTTCAATTTCAGAAGAATGAAGCCTTTGATGCCCCCCTGTATGCACAGAAATGCCCCAGCCCAAACATCTGTCTCCAGACCATGGATTGCCAACATCTGGATTTTCTTCTCCGCCTGTTAAAGGAAAGACTTTTAATTTATTAATGATCGAGCATGCTGAGCGGTAATGTGGTTATTACGTCCATCTCACAGCACCAAAGGTCCTGGGTTAGATTCCCAGGCTCGGGTCCTTTCTGTATAGAACTTGCATGACATGTAATATATGTACATAAACTATTTTTTTATAGTTATAAACATAGTTATGATGATGGAGGTTCCTCAGAGCAGTACTCTTGACTCACTCGGAGTTTCTCTGCAACATCAGTTGACTTATGAAGTTACTTTTACCTGTCCTCTTCATAGCCTGAGGACCTTCAGAGAGCCCAGGGTGACCTGAGCAGGATGTGGTTGATTGTACAATCACTCCTATTAACCGTGGATGAAGAATCTCAAAGTTTTGTGCAATCTGACCCAGGCTGAGTCCACCCTGACACTGACACTGTTAATATAAATTATACAAGAGTAATTTAAAATTTCAAAATAAATAACTCCGAAATGAACAAGCTTTAATTAAATGGGAGTTGACTGATAAAACTGATACAGTATAAGATTTGATGTGTTTCTGTATGAGTGTTCCAACCTCATTAATAAATATTCTATGCCTCCTGTCGATTGTTTACTGGCAATTTAACTTGGTTACATTAACTAAGTTGAACTGTACCACCAAAGGGTTAGTGAAGAGGAATACACACACACACACACACACACAGTACGGCAGGGGTCAGGAACATTTTTGACTAAGAGAGCCGAAAAGACATTTTAAAATCTAATCCTCTGATATATATAAAATACATATATATATATAAAATACATATAAAATACACATATATATAAAATACATATATATATATATAAAATACACACATACATATATATATTATATATAATATATATATAATATATATATAAAATATATATATATAATATATATAATATATATAAAATATATAATAATTCTGTATATATATTATATATATATATATTAGGGGTCGGGACTATGGCTCGCGAGCCAAATGTGGCTCTTTTGATCACGATATCTGGCTCTCAGATAAGATATGAGAGATGTAAGACAGTGGTGAGGTGTGCTGTCGGTGTGACAGAAGAGTTCAAGGTGGAGGTGGGACTGCATCAAGGGTCAGCTCTGAGCCCCTTCTTGTGTGCTATGGTGATGGACAGGCTGACAGATGAGGTTAGACAAGAATCTCCATGGACTATGATGTTTGCAGATGACATTGTGATCTGTAGTGAGAGCAGAGAACAAGTGGAGGAAAATCTAGAGGGGAATGAAGGTTAGTCTCAGTAAGACAGAATACATGTGTGTGAATGAGAAGGACCCAGGAGGAACGGTGAGGTTACAGGGGGCAGAGATAAAGAAGGTGGAGGATTTTAAGTACTTAGGCTCAACAATCCAGAGCAATGGAGAGTGTGGAAAAGAGGTGAAGAAGCGTGTGCAGGCAGGTTGGAATGGTTGGAGAAAAGTGTCCGGTGTGATGTGTGATAGGAGGGTATCGGCAAGAATGAAAGTTGTAAAAGTGTACAAGACGGTGTTGAGGCCAGCGATGTTGTATGGGTTAGAAACAGTGGCCCTGGGGAAAAGACAGGAGGCAGAGCTGGAGGTAGCAGAGATGAAAATGTTGAGGTTCTCTTTGGGAGTAACGAGGATGGATAGGATCAGGAATGAGTACATCAGAGGGACAGCACATGTTAGATGTTTTGGAGACAAAGTCAGAGAGGCGAGATTGAGATGGTTTGGACATGTACAGAGGAGGGATAGTGAGTATATTGGTAGTAGGATGCTGAGGTTGGAACTACCAGGCAGAAGGCCTAGAGGAAGACCAAAGAGAAGATTTATGGATGTGGTGAAGGTGGACATGAAGGTCGTTGGAGTAAGAGTAGAAGATGCAGAGGATAAGGAGAGATGGAGGCAGATCATTTGCTGTGGCGACCCCTGAAGGGAACAGCCGAAAGAAAAAGAAGATCTGGCTCTCAGATAAATCAGGTGGCCTTTTTTTCCTGTTAGTTCAGGAATCAAACCAGTCTTGTTCAAATTAGGCCACAGCTGTACAGTAAATTTTACATTGCTGACATCTTGCAGACATCATCATCCAGAGCGACTTACAATTATCATTTTTATACACCTAAACAAATGAGGGTTGAGGTGGTGGTTCTAGGGATTGAACCTCCAAACATCAGATTTGTAATCCGTCTTACCCAATGAGCCACCACTGCCCTAGTGCACTTGGAGGGAAAGCGCTATTCGCCCTTTTGTACGAATGAGTTCACAGATGCCATGGATTTGGTGATGATCGCTGTGACGGGAGTGTGTGCCATGCCATCCCTCCCTGCTATAATAGCATCGGCCAATTAGGTCCCATGAACTTTGAGTCGCAGATGGCTGGGACCAACTTGATCAATTCAAACTTGCGATTTCCACGTTGGGAGTCGATGTACCACTCGGGAGCCCAGGGATTGATTGTTTTCACACAATAGTGTGTTTAATATCCTTGTTGCAAGTTAAATAACAGTCTCTGGGAATCGAATAGTGTTGGAAGTGGTACGGATCACAGGAATATACCATGAACTGCATTTTCATGTTTGATGTGAACATACACTGAAGCTCTGGTCATGTATTTGAAAACCTTTATGCAGGACACATGATAAACCAACAAGAAAACACCCATACAGCTCTCTGACTTCCAAGCCTTTATTCATAACAACTACAGAAAAGATTTTTATTAAAGCAGCGGACATTCGAGAACATATAGCGGCCTAGGAAGGAAAAAAAAAAAAAAGAAAGAGGAATAAAGAGAGAGGAGAACACGTGCTTGTGGAAACTGGAAAAAGTCAAAGGTAAAAGTCTTTCAATACAAAAGAGCAAACAGAAGTCCAGATCCTTCACAATAAAATTTCCCCTATGTTCATTTCTCAAACAAACCAAAAAGAAAAAGAATTTACCGACCCTGTTTGCAGCATCATCAGTAGGAGGATCCTAGAAACCCAGTGTGACGTTTATCAAGGCATCTTCGTATTAGTTACTCACACATTGCAGTCAATCCACTGAGCAAAGCAATGCATGAAAGGAGCAATACTGACACTGTGGAGACAAGCACCAACTCTTTGGTACATCTATGTACAGAACAAGAAACAGTTTCAAGACAGCGCCGACTCTGTGGCGAAGACGCTCACGTCTCCGACGCAGCACGTATTCAAATGTTTCTGCACACCAACAACCCAGCAGATCCCAAGTTGTGCACTGCATGATTTAATTTAACCAATTTTTGCTGTTGTCACAGATTATGTTTTGAACTCGCAGCTGGAAATTACTGAACTAAAAAGTCACATCTGTCTATACAGTGAATGTCCATTTACAGCCAGACCATCAGTATCAACCGTAATCATTCATACATCTCATGCAGCCTGTGCTGTAATTAGAAAACTATCCATAAAAGGGGGGAAAAAACCTGACCAAGCCTGTCACAGCTGAGACGGGACATCTGTGCTTCCTTCAGTATCGCCCAATCAGCATGGCTGCCAGTCAAAGAAAATCTGATTAGAACTACAGTGAAAGTACAGAAGGTTTTTACTTGCATTGTGAAACTGCTATTGTACCCTTCATAAGAAAACGAGCACGGCGTTAGACGCTGTCGAAATGGAAGACAAAAAGCGCCAAACTGCACACAGTACAAAAAAAAACGGAACATTACGAGAAATAAATAGCTATTTATTTGATTGGACCCCCTCATGTTGCATCACCAAGTAAAGTGTGCCATTCGACCAAACAGTTAGTCAGTTGTTTTTTTCCATAGGCGAGTGTGCATGTAAGTCGTCCGCCCCACCACCACCACCACCATCACCACGTCCGGCTACTACGATGTGATCCAGGCATGGCGGAGGCACTCTGCAGCCGTAGCTCTTTTCTCAGGAATCAGATCCAGCATGGGGAGAAGGAAGCTGCTGAATCTCTGCGCCTCCTCTCTTGACCATTCGTACTTCTCCACCAGGACGTCCTGAAGCCCCCACGGCTTCAGCTTAGTGATGTGCCTCAGCTCACCTACACACACACACACACACACACACACAGAGAGACAGAGAGAGAGAGAGAGAGAGAGAGAGAGAGAACTAAATTTAGCCACAAATGGCCTCTACACTAAAACATAACATACAAGTCCAGAAGTATTTGGACAGTGGCGGACTTACAAAATCAGAAAAATGGTGACCCTTTCCAGTCACTCATGGACTTAACATATATTCATTACATTTCACAGGTATGCATTTCACTGTATTAATACCACAAGAAAAATTCCTATTGGCTATGGTGATATGAACTACTACTTAAAGCAAAGCAAAACAACGGTCTGAATATTGTCCCAGTTCCCCAAATCAGCACAAACGGCCTTAATGCGCCAACAGTAAGTTATGCACACATGCTGCCAACTTTAAATAAAAGCTGATGCTGATTAACAAACAATATAAATAATAACAATAACAATCGTCATCATGATCATTCTGGTTGGATTTTAATCAAAAAATACTACTACTACTACTACAACATGTATATTTTTAAAGGAAAATTTTATTAAAAATATAATTATAATCTTTAAAATTAAACTAAGGCTTTATAAATGATAATTAATTATAGTGTTTGCTTTGATCTTAATTGCATTCATTTATTTTGTTTTTATTGCACAATGAATTACTGCCAACACTCAGTCAAATATTTCTCTGACTGGGGAGGCTAGAGCCTATCCCAGCCGACTCTGGGTGAAGACGAGGTGCACCCTGAACAGATACAAATACAAGGGTCAAACCCAGGGGCTCCTTGTGGTGAGGCGGTTGTGCTAACCACTACACCACCGTGCTGTCCCATACAAAAAACGTGGCATTTGATAAACAGAAACTAAGATCATTTATTAAAATAAATAAATAAAATGATCTGCTAAGGTAAACATTTCATATCTGTAAAAAGAAAGAAATCCTATAGGAAGCTGAATGATGACTCTCACACCACACAGAAAAATCCCTTACGTCAATCAATACTAAATTTCCGTGATGGGCAGCACTTTGCTACATAAGCCAGTCTAGCTCACTCAAGGTTGCAGTTCCCTTTAAGACAAAATGTACCATTTAATGCATTTTGGGGGATTTAAATTAGTGAGGTAAAACCGTTATACTTATTAGTGAATGATATCATTGTCATGCCACAACGAGACAGTGATGAGCTGACTCCAGATGTGTCACAATGCACATACCTCGTTCATCACACAGAAAAGTCACACCAGGTTACTAAACACATTATGCGCTCTTAGCATACGACTGGCAAAGCCGCTCTTTATGTGTAATTTATCTATCTTCTTTTCCTTTCGGCTGTTCCCTTTCAGGGGTCACTACAGTGAATCAACTGATTAGCATGTTTGAATTGGCATTCAACAAGGGGCAGAAACACGCTGACAGCGATACAGCTACTCGTGTCAAAAGTCAGCAATGATTCTTTTACATGAACCTCTCATCATAGACAGTGAGAGACATGGCCGGCCTTTGATAACCCAGTTGGCTGCACTGGGAGGACACTGGCTGCACTGGGGACTCGAACCCTCAACCTTAGGCTTAGTCATCTAGCAACTGCTACCACTGCCCTTATGCGTAATTTATCTATATGTGAAGAAATAGAGAATGCCGGCTGACCTTTCTTCGTGAAGAATTCCTTTGAATATTTGCCATTCATGATGAGCTTCCGAGGAACTTTACCCAGCAGCTCGATGATCAGTGCGATGTGATCTGTTGATGAGAAAGATATTCAAATATTTTTTTATACAGGGAAAGATGGACGTCTCTGGCTATTGTGGAAATGAGCGATGACATTTTGAATATGGAACATACAGATAGCTGGCTAACTCCGCTAATAAAGCAAGCTAATGTTTGGTATCACGTCTAGCATACTAAAAAAAAAAAAATTACACAGCCAATGATATATCCTAATGACCAAGTTCATTCTTTTTACCAAAAACAAAAAAAAAAATCTTTTTTTTTTTTTGTGGTTACACTTTAGCTGAACAATGTAAATGACCAATCATCATAATTCTGAATTGTTCATGATTATTATGGATTCCCATTACTAAAGAACACATCTCAGCACCTGCATGTGATTGGCACTGTTCACCCCCACAAACGAAAATAGAATAAAATAAAAATCGGAGCACCTCAGTTATTACAATGACCATCTATTCCCTACGAGGGGGTGTGTGCATCGTGGCCTGACATTAAACTTGCATGACTCGCACCCAAGTGCTAATTAATGACTACAATAGAGTTTAATATTCAACAGCACTCTACCACCAATGCCAGCGATTATTCGGTGAAGAGGGATGGAGAGGGATTCAAAGGTATTCATTAGCGCTAATACTAAGAGGTGGTGTATGACAAGACTGGGTCAGCGCTGATGAATCCAGATTTATTACGGGTGTGTGTGCGTGTGTGTGTGTTTACAGCAATGGAGTTTTAAAAGCTTTTGCAGATTATGGATGTTACAGTGAAATTATTACAGGTACAACCTCCCCAGTCCGGCACCCCATGGTCTGGCAACACCTGTGGTTCGGCATAATTTTAATGTGCAGAAGGTTGGAATTGTTGCAGAAGTTGGACAAAGATGTGTCAGTGCGGACCCTGTGTGAACAGTACAACATCAAGTTGTCAACTGTGTATGATATTAAGAAGCAGAAAAATAAAATTCTTAAGTTTTACAGTGACACTAAAAAGTACATGGAAGGTCATAAAACACTTAAGGAGGGGAAAAGCGGTGATTTAGACAGGGCTCTCATTCAGTGGTTTAAACTTGGGTGAAGCGGTAACGTTCCTGTGTCCGGTGAGATGTTAATGGCGCAGGCAAAAATCTTCCACGAAGAACGTAACTGCTGACATTACAGGGAAAGACAGTGAATGCGACGATGATGAAGTGAAAGTTCAAGAACGAATATCGATCGACAAATGCATCCAGATGACAGTCGCACATCCTGTACCCAGTACGTCCGCTACCCCAGACGCCTCCCCAGATGACCACCGAGCCAAGACACCAGATGACGTACCACCTGAAAGTTCTGCAACTCCAGATGTCACCCCAGTCAAGACCACAGATATAACTCCAGTATAGTGTAACTTGAAGTTATCTGAACATACATTACCTATACCTGTACCGGGCTCCGGAGCCGTAATAGTATACACAAGTGTACCGTACATATATCTGTTAATTTTCATTTTTATTTAATTTTGTTTCCGTATTTACTTTTGCATTTTTACTTAAATTTACCTGTACATAGTACTGTTTTCTTGTCTTCCTGTATTCTTTTCACATGTGTTTTTCCATATCCTTCTGCATGCATATTTACTTTTACAGATATCATATATCATATTAAAACTATGCTACAGTTATAATCCAGGCTGAATAAGACTATGCAGGGTTTATTTAAGGACCACCTGTAGTTTGGAATTTTCTGTGGTCCTGCAAGCCTCAGGTCCCGAAGATGTCGGATTGGGGAGGTTGTACCTGTATTATGATCATGATTATTATTATTATTATCATTAATACATTAATAGAGTGCGAAGAAAAAGTTTATTTGTGAGCAATCATGAGTCCAGGACATCCATAGCCAAATTGTTGCATGATGCGTGTAGTTGATCACTATTATATTTCGTTTGTGATTAGCTTAATTCATTTTCATACATTTCAATTTTTTTACATTTTCGGTTCTGATAATCTCCCTGTTTGTTCTGATTTTTTTTTTTTAATATACAGCATCCAGCTTTTCCTGAGCACCCAAAAATTTGTATCACACCAGTAAATTTTTCTTTGGCCTCAGTTTATGAACTTCCATATTACAGCAGAGTGAAGAAATTAAAAGACCTCATTAAATAGTCACCTCTTCATGAAGGTTGTTCCTACATTGAAATATGCATTGTTCTTCATATCTTTTGTTTGATGAGTAAAAAGGTTCATTTATATTGTTTAATTAACTCAGATTCTTTCCCAGGAATAAACAAAAACAAGATTGGACATGGTAATGTGAACATTTGTCAATAAAGAGCTGACTATTTAATGGGGTGACTGAACTTTTTCACTTCACTGTAAATGTGGCGTAACAGGGCTCGTGCATTCAAATGCCACTGCAGAAGTTTAGTGTGTGCCACACCTCCAGGTCTGATTGTGGTGTCACACCAAGATAAACTAACATTGTAGATAAATTCACTTTGTACAAATAATAGGCCCTAAAATATCATGCTTTTGTATCTGACATGTAAGTGTTCCTCACAGTATGTGTCCCTGCATAATGCCAGTCGCCACGGTTTCCTGTATCACTGTATAAATGAGCAGCTGGTGTTAATGTTGAGTGATGATAAATAGATCTAGCCATGTCTGATGGTACCGTTAGTATTACCGACTCGATTAAGTCATCTTCATTCATGTTAGGGTTTATGGGTTGCTCACTGAAATAGCCTGAAAACAGGATACCTGTTACTTTATATATTTCTCCGATCAATGCCAGTTTCATACTGAGCAACTTAGAGGTAGATTTTCAGATTTCACACTCTTAAAGGTGATAATCTTTATCTAGTTCCAGTTCTGTACACATGTTTACCTCTCATATCAATAACATATCACGTTGGCAATAATATTACCACAAATATTAAGCTTAGAAAGTTTCAACGGGTATTGTTGTTTATTATTATTATTATTATTATTATTATTATTAGTGGAGCCGGTGGTGTAGTGGTTAGAGTGCTGGGCACATTATCGGGAGGTTGTGAGTTCAAATCCCACTGAGATCCTCACTGTGCTAAGACCCCTGGGCAAGGTCTCAACCACAAGTGTGCCTCTGTCAACCCAGCAATATAAATGGATACCAGTAAAAATACACTGGAAAGGTAACCTGCGATGGACTACCGTCCCATCCAGGAGGAGTTCAACTCCTGATCACTTCACGCTACGGAAACCGGGGATAAGCACCGGCCTGATGAGCCACTAGGATCGGGTGTAAAAACCCAACAGTTAATCAAAAAAAGTATTATTATTATTATTACTATTAGCTATATGGAGGAGTAAAGATTTACCTTCATCTCGGGAGTAATCCTCTCCAGAATGCGGTTCAAACAGGTAATCCCCTGTCGCCAATTCAAATGCCTGGACAAAACACAAATTCCATAAAGAATAAGAATGTGTAGAGGGGTGTGGTGTGTGTCTGTGTATCCACAGGAACCCTCAGGTCATCACATTCCCATGCTGGTAGGCGGTGAGATCAGGGATTTTCAGTGACCTTCATCAGAGTGAGGTCTGCGAGGTGTCGGTCTTGTGCTCACTGGGTCGGCATTGTTACAGAGTCAGATTAAATTGCTGACGGAGCTGCAGGCTCTACAGTGCTCTGCATTTACTATTAAAGATGTGCTGAGTAGACAAATTATATGCAGAGGCAAAGTGCCAAAGAGCGAGTGAGTCCAGTCAGCATCGCTCTGACTGAAATCTGCACCCTAAGCTTTCAGGATCTGCACAGAAAAATATACTACAGCATGCCAAACTGACTGGAAACCAAATTCAGATACAATAATGCTGATTTAAATGAACTAGTTATATGTTTATACCATGGCGCTCTGCCTAACATTACTATTTTACAGTACTCCAAAAAAAACTGTAAGGACAGACATTGAGTACGAAGGTTACAATAACAAAGCACTGTTAGGATGGCGTGGCTCTGTTGTCTTCCATTCTATATAAATCCTTTGTAGTTGGATTCTGCGTGACTGAATAGGTAGGCTGGTCTTTAGGCTGCTTTAGCATCTTTCATTCACTGCAACCACTTAATTCTATCAAGAACAGCTGGAGCCTATCTCAGCTGACTTTGTGTTAAGGCGGGATACACCCTGAACAGCTTACGAGTCCACTACACAGCCAACATGCACAAACATACACCGAAAGGCAATGTGAAACATCCAATTACCTGGATGTAGACATCTGTGCACCGCAGGAGGAAAACCATGTTTGCACAGAGAGAACATGTAACCTCCGCAAAGAGACAACCTTGCCCAGCTTGGGACACAAATTCACCACTGTGCCACTCAGGAACCAAAATATAGATGGGTTTAATAAATACCAAAAAGATAAGAGCATGATCTTTTGGTAGCCCTGCCCCTTTCACCCAAAAAACAAGGTCCAGCCCATTACAGAAAGCTGTCATTCATTTCCAAGTGTTTTCATGTCTCATTTTATAGTAAAATAGCTCATTCAACTCTGGGTGAAAATAAAAAGTGCAGACATCAGCATCAGGAACTCACAGTTCGAAGTAAAACACTATACACCTCCTGCCCAACCTTAAAATAAAATTAAAGTCTCAAACTAATATTTTGATGAAGCACATTTTTCCTTGATCCCAGCATGTAATCTCCATGGTATTGAAAAGTAACTTTTACAAATTAAAAAAAAAAAAAAAATATCACACTACCTGAGAGCCAATCACACCAATGCACTTTTTCTTCCCTGATTACTTGGATATAAAATGGGGACTTGAAAACTGAAAGTGTGGTTCAGGGAGCATGAGGAATCATTTTCACTTATGTATTGCTCCCCCAGAGTCCTGACCTCAACCCTAGTGAAAGATTTCAGGAGGTGCTGGAGATGACTTCATGGAGTGGTTCCGTTTCTCCCTTATCAATTAAAGACCTTAGCGAATAAATATTATGTTTAAATTTGTTGAAATAATGGCATGGAGATCACAAGCTGTAATCAAGGCTGAATCCACTCCATGAAAATCTCTCACGCGCTCTCTCTCTCTCACACAAACACTCACACACACTATTTTATATACATGTACATAAACTCTATTTAAGCAGCAATCCTTTTTTGATATCTGGTCGATCTGACTCACTGCTGAACTCCTCCCTGACATGAAACGGCTGATCAGATGTAAAAGACAAGGACCACATGCTGAACGGATGATTACTGAAATGAAATGCATGAAAACTGATGAATAACACATGTATAACTTAGGGGGGAAACACAGGACAAAACCAATGACTTCAGGATAAGTACAGTATCACTACTGTACATGTAATGGATCTCCACAAGGTCCAAAACTTACAACAATATACATCCTCTGCAACATACATCTTCTATAAATCCGGCTCCTCTGTGCCTTGGCCTTACTCTTCTCATCATTCCCAGACCTGAGCATCTTGTAGGCAGTGATGCGAAGATGTTGAGCCAAGTTGAGCATCAAGACATCTGTCTGATGTTCAAATCTCAATTCAGGTCTATTTACCCACTTTGTTCATTACATGACCTGTGTTCCACAGTTCATGTTCGTTACTCATATGGTGATCTCCATTACATTGGTGGGTAACTGTAGTGTACCATCATTTTCCAGTAATTGTGTGCTCACTGTGAGGTCATGTGAGAGCTTCATGCAGCGTTGAAGACAAACATAATTACTTTCACAAAGTTTTTATCCATCGGCTGTCCGTTCAAATTAATTTGCAATATGTCACAGGTCCTTTAAGAAATTATTTTTAATCTCCGGTGAACTGCTGTAGAATAACGAGACTAAATTGAAGCCGTTACTTGAAAAAATAATTGACTTGGATGTTATCACTGATTGATGGAATGTTATCGCATTCATTTTTCACGTTTAATTTCTGACCTATTTCATTTCCGCTTTTTATCTTTCTATCTGCACTTATGTGAATGGATGTGCTCACCATGCATGCAGTGCTCCAGATGTCTGCTGGTGTACTGTAGCCTGCACCGATTAGCACCTCCAGAGAACGATACTGCCGGGTCTGAATATCATCTGTGAAGTGTTTGTGCTAAAGCGAGCCATGCAAGAAGGAAAGAAAATGACAGGAGGCTTTAATCAATCAGATTTTAGCACATATACCTAAATCACTGCACTTAAATCCAACACACAGTCTGGAATAACAGCTCGGCTAGCATGAACAAGATTTATCAAGATGTTCCTCTTCCACTCACCACCCAGCAGGCGTTGCCCAGGTCAGCAATTTTCACCTGGATCTTGTCACCGTTCAGCGGTTCCAGCGGGTTCACTAACAGATTCCCTGCTGCGAGCTTAACTGCAGAATGACAAACAAAGACAGAGAGAACCTAAGACTCCACACTACATGATGAGTACAATGAGCACGGCTGGATGGGAAGTGCTCACCGGTGTAGCATTTAATCAGTGAGTCTCGAGGAGGAGGCATTTTGAAACAGATCGAATATATGGATCAATAAAATGCTCCAGTGAGCCAGAAAACACATCTATGAGTCTGACGCTGCAGGAACTATGGATTGGCACTTATTTATATAAAATAATTTAAAAACAGATATGTTTAAGACAAATTCCAGGGGTAAGTGGCTTCTTTTGTTTCTATATTCCTTGGAGTAAACGAAACAAGGCGGCTCAGTGGCCTCCTACAACAATTACATGATTAATCCCGTATGGACCCACTGCAATTAATAGAAATATTTCGCGACTGCCCTAAAGCAAATTTCTGAATACGTTTGTATTTATTTTTTGTAAAGAAACAGCCATGATAACTTTTTCACTGGCATTCAAAAGCCAGTTTTAAATCAAGAAGAAAAATCATTGACTCATCAAGAATTTTTTTCTGCGAAGTGCAAGTGTGTTGGTGTCTGCCTGTGTTGGGTTGCAATGTGGGCAAGTGAGCATGGAAGCGACAATGAAATCGAGCTTTATAATTTTGCATAATTAATATCAATTCAATTTATCCAAATTTACTGTCAGTCACTGTCCTACAGTAAAAATCGAATTTTTTGGTTTTACAGTCGTACCTTGTCTGTTGGCAGTGGTGGTCTAGTGGATAGGGTACAGGATCGCTGATCCTAAGGTTGGGGGTTCGAGTCCCCACAAGGTTGTCACTGTCCCCCCCAGTGCAGCTAACTGGGTTATCAAAGGCGGGCCATGTCTCTCACTGTCTATGGTGAGAGGCATGTAAAAGAACCATTGCTGACTTTTGACAAGAGTAGCTGTATAGCTGTCAGCGTGTTTCTGTCCCTTGCTAAAAGGGTAGTGACAGGAAGGGCATCCAATGTAAAGACCTATGCAAAAATCAAAATGTGCGAATCAGATGATTCGCTGTGGCGACCCCTGAGAAAGGGAAAAGGCCGAAAGGAAAAGAGGACAGTGGTACCTTGTCTAACAAACTTAATCCAATCCTAGGGCAAGCTCGTAAACCGAAAAGTTCGTTAGATGAAACAATTATTTCCATAAGAAATAATAAAAAAACAATTAATCCGCTTCAACCCCTCCCAAACTCATATGACCTCCACAAACACGTATATTTGCCCTAGTATATTAAAGATCTTCTTTTCCTTTCGGCTTTTTCCCTTTTTCAGAGGTCGCCACAGCGAATCATCTGATTTGCACATTGGATTTGGCCCTAATATATTAAAGATAAAAGAATAAATAATAAAAAAAAGTCATAATAATAATACATGTACATTAACATTAAAAATAATGAATAATAAATAACAAAACGAGAATTAACAATAAGTCAACTAACCCTTCCGGTCATCGACTGCGGCGAAGACGTCACATGGGCAGGCACGAGGTGGTGTGTAACAGCGAAGGAGGAGAATTTTGTGTGTGTGCCCACTATGAATACCAGAAAGGAAAGGCTCGTGGTAAGGCCCCACAAGGCCAGTGCTTCTTAAATAGTGGTGCGTACCTCCCAAGGATGTGATGCTGGGAGGAAGGGGGGGTATGATCCTGGGGAACATGCTTTTTTGCCATACTGTACTAGAATTAAGTGTAATTTTGCATCCACTACAGTAGTTGGCAGTGGCGCTCTCATTATCGCGCTATGGTGTAGGGAAAAAGCACTGAGTAAACGATATGAACTGCAGTATTGTCACGCACGGGGCGCTGGGGTGGGGACAGGGGGTGAAATGGTTCTTTTTTCCTTCCTAGAGGGGGCGTCACAGAAAATAATTGAGAAGCATACGAGGCTAATCGGCCTGGAAATGCCATTTCGAGGAGAACTTGAAAATTGAAGTTTTGCTCACTGGATGGAGATTTTGAGCGGTTTCAAAGCGCGTATCACAGAAAAATCGTTATAAGGGACACTCATTAGACAAAGTACCACTGTATTTTGCTTTCCTTATGTTCCCTTGAAGTATATACTAAAGTATATAAGTTACTTGGGGCCAGTGTTGTAGTGGTCCGAGTTGCTGGGCTCATGATCATGAGGTTGTGGGTTTGAATCCTTGTCAGACCCCCACTGTGCTAAATCAAGACTCAGGGGATTAAAAAAAGTGCTAAAAAATTTGCTAATTAATCACCAATAATTATTAAAAATCCACAATTACTTCAAAAGGTCGATTAACAGAGATCTGCAGGCGGTCCTCGCTTTACGTTTATTCGCATTATGTTTTTACATTTGAACTGACTGTAAAAAAAATTTGTAAAAAAAATTTTTTTTGGCAGTCAAATTTTGAGTTTAGCGCACTCTTCGTTGTACAAGACGTTCTTACGTAGTACGCTACTTATGCATGACGCCTCGTCCATTGTTTACATGGCACTACTTCATTGTTTACAAACGACAGACTGAATGTACCCTGCTTCTTCCCAGTTCACCACTTGTTACCCTTGTGTTAAGACGTTGTCTTTGTGATCTTTGTGTTTACACTGTATAAGCCTGCTAGTGATAGTGGTAATCAGAATCAGTGGTAATAAGTAAATTTGATTAAAATGTATTTATTAGATATTATTTTGCTTGAATTTAATTTATTTGAAATTAATGTTGATATTATTTTACAATGTTATGTTTATAATAATTGATTTAGCGGTGTTTTATTAGATACGGTAATATTATTTATGGATGTATAGTACAGTATGAACGGTCATACGTTACTGGAACGTACAGTAACAACTTACGTTTTTTTCACCTTATGTTCGGCCGTTCGGAACGTAACTAAAATGTAAGTTGAGGAGCGTCTGTATATGTATATTCACCAAACCAGTCATAACATTAACACCACTGTCGTTTTGCCATCGCAATATGACCGTGCTGAAGTCACTCTGATCCTTCCACTTGTTTTTTTCTGCTTCCTGCAATAACCATATCCTTGCAAGCATGAGCTTATAGATCACCCTGATTGGTGAATGATTACTTTAGGTGACCAAGCAGTTAGGGGTCTCCAACCCTGTTCCTGGAGTGCTACCTACAGAAGATTCTGGCTCCAACCCTAATCATGAATAACTGACAATCTAAAGGGTGATCACACTAGAGGTGCAATATAAACACGACTAACCCCAATGGCAATTCACGGTTGTTACATTTAATTCTCAAATTTCTCATAGGACATTCACTGCATTGCCTTGGTTTTTGCACTCGTCACAAAAATATTTCTAAAACATGAAGTTTCCACAAATCTCACAAAAGAATGCTCTGATGTGGAGTAGCCTCAAACTATTCAAACAGGCCACACATGTTTAGAGATGCTCACAAATATTTGGTTTTCGTTCTCAAGAAAAACTGTAGTCTGTACATTTCGTCATCATTCGCATGTTATTTGCATTTTGCCCATGCGCATAATGCACAAAAAAGGCTTGAGAACAAAATGTAAGTGATTAACAATAGATTTGTTTTTTCAACAAACAGACGCAAATCAATCACAAATTGCTCACAAGAAATTGTCATGTGATATATACACCTAAAATTTACAAAAATTTGGAAAAAATTACATGTAAATAAAAAAGGCACATCGGTCGCGTTTCTATCACACCCATAAGAAGTTCTTGATCAGCTAAAAGATGCATGTTAGATTTTGGTATGGAGAGCAAATCCACTTACAGGAAGAGGGTTGGAAACCTCTGGTTTGTGCTCGGACTCCCTCCCTGAGAGCTCGGCCAAATAACTCCAATAAGTTTCTGTCTGCGAATGGCAGCATGCATTTTATTGCCATTTGAGAACTTGTCTTAAAGTTTCAAATGTTATGACTGATCTAAAAATATATTAGTTATAGTGAAATATCTTGGATATTTATGGCTTTTTACCATTACCTGGAATTTCAAGACCGATCTGCAAAAGCATGGCTTTAATTCCAGCTAAATAGAAGCCACATGTTGCAGATGCTTCAATAAAAAACAAAATTATTAAAGTGTAATTAAGTGTGACTCCTGCTTGATTACAATTCAAACCTGCAGCCACACCCTATTTTGCAGATAAGTCTGGAGTCCCCTGGTCTAAACAAAGCACTTGGTTGTTAAAGTTTTGCAGAGCACCAAGATCATCATAAACCACAAACACAAACAAATGCACATTAAACGACAAACAGCACATGACTTCCAAACACAAAGAAAAGCCGGAGTTAGGAGAACAAACAGAATATGTAAGGTTAGTAACCAGGTAAGAAAAAAAAAAAACACCCCAACATCATCCTACACCAGGTCTCCTCACTGACCGTCCTCCATGTTTGGGCCTGCCTGTGAACTAGGCTCCGCCTCCTTCTTGGGTCTCGATTCCATTTCCCAATTGTTTGCTGTGTTACAGGCGTTCAGTTTTTTTGTATCCAGTGCCTGCTGTTTCTGCTGCGACTCAAACATGTCACAAAGCAAAGGCCCATTACCATCAGGACAGCCTGGCTCGCTGGGTGGTGTCCCGTTGCACACTGGGTAGGGATTAACGGGCTGGGATTCCGCCTCTCCTGTGACATTGCCATAAGGGTTGATGGGCGTTTCCTCCTTCTCTTGCTGCTGCACATCGGCAACAGGCTTCTCTTCCTCGGGATGTGGGCTGGGAATGTTTCTATCCGTGGCACATTCTCTATGCTGAGACCAGGGTTCAGGAACTACATCTGGATATATGAGAGAGAGAGAGAGGGAGAGAGACAGAGACAGAAAGAGGCACACAGAGTCAGTGAGAGAGACAGAGGGAGAGACACAGAGACAGAGAGAGAGAGAGAGAGAGGGGGGGGGAGAATTAGACATCTGGAGTTTCATTTAAATTCCAACACCAGGTTCAGTCAATGCCCTTTATATTAGTTCATATTTTTAAAAATATGCCACCGTTACTAATATGGCCATGAGTCACCAGTCTAGAGTGAATCATCCCTTCAATTCTGAGGCAGGTGTGAGTCACAGCATCTACTGAAACTGAATGGAGCTGGTGCTGTGATGGTTTCCGTTTCGCCTCACTGCTGTGTTTTGTACTATATTTGTCAACAGGATGTTAATGCTCGGCAGAGCCTTCATTAAAAAGCACATGAATATTTATTCCTGCTCCCATCACAACTCGTTTATCTGCCATCTGTCTCTCTCTCTTTCCATTTCTCTCACCCAGGGTGGCCTCGGCTGTGATTTCCTGCAGAGTCTGACTGTTCGGTAATGACGGAGTCGTGTCAGGGGTTTCGGTTTCCTCGTCCTCATCCTCTTCACCCCCTTCGTTCACTCTCTCCAATCCTTCGATATCCAGGATGCGTTTCTCGAGCAGCTCGGCCTGCCGTTTCTGCTTCTTCTTCAGCTTTTTCTTCTTGTTTTTAGACATCTTTGCCATCTGGCAGAGAAGGAGGGAAACACTTACTGAATAAATCAAAAGATTAAAAGAGAAACAATTGGGTTAAGAAGGGATTAATAGATATTTACCTGTTTTGGTGGTGGAGCTGTGCTTACTGCATGGGGGAGACAGACACACAAAAAAAACACATTTACTGAAGTGACTCATATATAGAAGGTGCCTTAAAAGCTTCAAAACTACATGGTTCACATGAACAATTCTGCGGAAAATGTCATTCAGCCAATAAACTCTATTTTGAGCTCACCTGCTGAGCCAGATGGTGGAGGGGCTCCAGATTTCTGCCACTCCGTGGCCTCGGCCGCCAGCTTCCTGATGTATGACTCATCGACGGTCATCAAGATGTTCTCTGGCTTTATGTCTGTATGAATTATTTTGCACTTTGTGTGCAGATAGTCCAGACCCTGCAAAACCTACAGTAGAGAATTGGAATTCATTTTTACCAGAGTTCAAATCTGATTGGTCAGCAGCTACAGAGAAAATCTCATGATCATACAGGACTTAATAAAACCACCAACATTTCGAAATGTATATGAAAAAAAATACTCATTAAGATAATCCAACTATTACTTGCAAACAGGAAACTTAATTCAATACAGGTTTTGTGTGGATAGAAGTGGAGGTCTTTGTGTAAGAGTCCCCTTGAATTTTCCCAGGAAACCTGTACAGCATGGTTCTGCACAGAACATCTCTGAGACTGCACAACAGATCACCTCAAAGCTTTAATATTGTCAGTTTTGAGAACGCTTCTCGGGCAAACAGGCGAGTTTCTTTTAAAAGCTGAGCCTGTTTCTCAAAACTTCATAACTCACTGCAAGATGTTTTTGATCTGGAACATTTTGAGTCTGTGGAACAACGAACTTCTTCCAAAGGTCTTCTGCGTGATGATCAAAGAGCAGCTATTTTTGCAAAGAATGTTTTGACACTGAACGGTGACTGAGGACAGTTGGGGTGGGGTTACCAATACACCTTACCTTAACACGACCACTCCTGCCTCACTAAGTTTCATGTGTGCAAATCATTTGCTTTTATCCTTCTCTCTTCATTTACCTTTGCAGTGTGGGATTTTTGTGGGTTACTGTATATTATAACATGCAATTATGATGTGATGTTTCTATCTTCTCCTCTTCTCTATAAGGACCCATCACTTCTTTATATAAGTAATGTTTAATTAACATGTTTTAGTTAAACTTCATTTTGTCCTGACAAAGAAATAATACCATTATAATATTTAATCTCACACACACACACACACACACACACACACACACACACACACAGAGAGAGAGCGAGAGAGAGAGAGAGCGAGAGCGAGAGAGAGAGAGAGAGAGAGAGAGAGAGAGAAGGTACTTTACCTGCTGGATGATGCTTTTAACACATGGTAAGGGCAAACCCTGATAGTTAGATTTGATGATCCACTTGAGTAAGTGGTGACCAAGGACCTCAAAGACCATGCACACATCTGAGAACAATCAGTCAAGGTTGCACTCAAAGCAGAGACAGGAACGAGTACATGTCGAGAGCAGTAGAAGACAAAACACTTATTAAAATCTTTTCTATGATCAAAGCACAGGAAAAGGCTTCATTAGCAAATCTCTGCAATGTACTGCAGTGCACTGTACACAGCCAGTTCTTACACAAACCCCTGCAGTACTTTGCAGAGATCTGGAAATGACAAGCTTTATGCACCAAATATACCAGGCTGACAGGATGCATTTCACTCAAGCTCACAAGGTAAAAGCCACAAGAGATGATGAAACCCCTCAGCCGGCTAGCAGCTCTGAAGAAATGGCCTGAACACAATATATAAGGTCAAGGTCATTGTGACAAGGTCAATTCGAGAGACTGACAGACCTATGCACACCTTCACACTATAGGAAACCTGCATGTACACTTTTAGAATGTTCTGCCCAGCAATCTTTGAGAAATGGCAGGGGGACACTATATAGAAGGTCAAAGACACTGTTACAAGGTTAAAGGTCACACCGACAAACTGACTAGCCTATGCACATCTACACACCGCAGAAATTCTACATACAAGATTTCAGAATGATCCGCCCGGCAGTTCTTTTGGGAACAGTTCAGACAAAATTTAAAGGTCATGTTCACCATTACAAGGTCAAAGGTCAGACTGAGAAACTAACTGGCCTCTGTACATCAACAAACCATACAAAACCAATATGCAAAATTTCTGAATGATCCACCCAACAGTTCCTTTAGAAACAGCCTGGAGAAAATTGTCATTTTTGAGTTGTGACTCTTAAATTACAGGTCATTCCTTTGATATTTAGTTTTTTGTTTGTTTGTTTTATCTTGGACCTCCATGGAGCATTTAAGCATTCCTTACCTCCACCTGAAACTCTGACTCTGAATGCATGCTGGACGACCTGCTTGGTTCCCTCCTACCATTTATGTTTTTCTGCTCTCTGTGCATACACCTTTTATAGCCTTTGAATATGGCAGCTTTACGACACTGTGACAACATCCATGGTTCAAAAAAGCATTGTTTACATTTGATGGCATTTGGCAGACGCATTTAAAAAGAGTGACTTACATTTATCACACCGCTCAGGGTTAAATTTAAGTTTTTCAAGGGTCCAACACGGCACCATGGTGGTACTGGGCTTGAACCCATGATCTTGAGATTAGTAATGCAGATCCAGAACCACTGAGCCACCACTGCCGCATATCATAATATTGCCCCTGTGATTGGAGCACAGAATTCCTCCATCCTTTCAAATTGAAGATAAATCTATACACGATGAAACTGTTCAAGCACCTCCAGTAACACAAGCGACAGAAAAGATACGAGTGCCATTGACTCCTGAAATCTTGAAGTCGTCCAACAGCTGCACTACTTTCTCTCTGTTGGGGTCGTTTGGGTCCGAGGTTCGCACCTAATCCAAACAGAGCATTCACACAATTAAAACTGCTTCTGAATTTTTGTTCATTACAGCTTAAAAATAAAGGGAGATCACATTCCCAGACCACTTGGCAATAATAAAGAAATTATATTATGATCAAGGCGCACGAGATTGAGGGTAATACTCTAGAAAGCAACTGATGCAAGGCAGCGTTCACTGGTCACTATAGCAGCAGTGAGGTTGGTAAATAAATACTCACTGCACGCAGAAGCTTGATCTCATCCAGAGCTGTTTCAGTGTAATGTTCTGCACTCTTCACTACCTTCATAGCCACAAAGCGCTTTCCCCTAGACATATGACAAACACACCCACTCGCATTAAATACAGCGGAATTCTTACATCACATTCTTACAGCCCTAAAAAAATCATAGTGAGAAACGCAAACATTTATGTCTACAACTGTCATAAATACAATGTTATGGTGTCAAAACACAAGCAACATCCCCTGAGAACTCAAGTGTAACTCAGACTCACTGGATGTCCCATGCAAGCCACACAGTGGAGAAATGCCCCCAGCCGAGTTTGCGGATCACATGATACCGGCCGTTGAACAGGTCGCCAATTTTCACATGGTGATAACCACCTGCAGAAGATCAAGATTAAGAGAATGGCAGGAAATAATCATAGCAACCCTACAGCAATCCATCTATAGAACTTATCCACCCATCCACAACACCTTCTACTAGAAGATAATTTTATGGCTATTTTATGGTGAAAAGAGGAGCTTAAAAATATAATTAGTAAATTATATTATATAAAACTGCACAGATATAAATAAACAAAGAGGATGCTTAAAATACACCTGATAAGTCATCAAACTTTCTTGCAAGCAAAAATAAATCATTCTGAAATTACATTTTAAAAATTAAAATAGGGTTTAAAATTACTAGTGTTAGCTATTTCGCATTAAAAAAGCTGGATACCCAAATATTTTTGAGAGAAACTAATAAGAGTGTCATTATACTATTCCACACACACACACACACACACACACACACACACACACACACACCATAATTATATTAATTCCTTACTTCAATATATGTCTGTAATCCAGCTAATGTGAAGCAAAGGAGATTATATCCAAACGCTCCCCGACTTACGTTTTTAATTGGTTCCGGACAGCCGAACGCAAGTTGAAAGTGAACGAAAGTTGTTATAGTGACGTATGACGCTCATACTGTACTACACATCCATAAATACCATTACCATATCTCATAAAACACCCCAAAATCAATTATTATAAACATAACATTGTAAAATAATAGCAAATATATCAAATAATATTAACATTAATTTCAAATAAGTCACTTATTTATACCGAGTTACTTTACATGAAGTTTAAAAAAGCCAATCAAAGCTTACAATATGTGAAGCGCTAAATACCGAAAGTAGTGTACTTGAAAAAGTAGTGTACTTGCTGTGGGTTATACAAACTTCCAGTCTCTCAAGTGCACAAGGGTGCCGTTGAACTCGTTTAGAACACAGCCTGCACTGATGCGAATCCCAGCAAAGCGGAGAGTTCTTTCTTTTGTATAAATAAGTAAGTAAACTTTATTCAAAAGATGTATACAAAGAACAAGTACAAATCCTAATGAATACAGTAGGCCCTCGACATCGCAGGTGTGCGGTTCTGAGCCCTCCCGCCAATCGATATAATCCGCGAGTTCTGTACCCGGAAGTAAAACCCCATGTATCAGGTCACATGTGCGAATGAGCAGCCAGAAGTAAAATACTATGTATCTATTACATGCGTTAAAATATGCTTCTTAAACACATTCTATAGACAGTCTTACTCATTAATAAAGTATTAATGTAGTAAAATATAGTAATGATTAAGAAAAACCTTTTCAATTTTTACTCTTATTTTCATTGATAATAAAATATAAACATTATACAGCATATACTGTTGTAAAGCACTCGTTTTAAAGTCTTTATCAATTATTATTCCAGTACAGTACCTAAATTAATTATTAGAATGTTTTGCGTGAGATTTTATGTTCTGCAGCATGTTTAACAAACGATACCAAAAAAAAGGACAAACTTTATTACGCTTCATGTCCTTTTACATTGAACTTGGCGTGACGTCTCCTAGATGGCGCTGCCTAGAGGGCAATATCGCGGAGTTCTCAGAGTCAAATGGTTTCTTTGTTCGTTTTAATTTGTTTTATTTGTTCATGTTTTGCACTATGCTCGTCTATGATCGGTCGACCCTACTACAGCTATGAGCAGCTTCAGCTTCGGGCAACTAAGCACGCAACAACTTCTATCGTGAGCTGCTATGCTATGCTATGTTATGGTTGCTCAATGCTAACAATAAGCCCAGGCGGAGGTTTCAGATTCTCCGGTGTTTGGTTAGCACTTCCGGCCATACTGCTTGAAAATGTTCAGTCCCTGCGAAACAAGATGGACGAGCTTCATGCTCAGATTGCAGCGTAGAGAGATCTACAGGACTGTGTTTGTGTGAAATATGGCTCGAGGAGCGTACACCCGATAAGGCAATTATACCAGCCGGCTACACGGCCTTCATCCCCTGCAAACCCAAGCGCCGGAGTAGTAGTTCGGCCCCTTCCCGCCTGGGCTTCTTTGTTAGCTGGAATGCGGCTCGCATTGAGCTGCCTGCCATAGCATGTTAGCTCCGCTAATAGCATGTTAGCTTTGCTTAGTTATACACGCCTGAAAATACGCCGATCTTATAGCTGTAGTAGAGTCGACCAGTCGTAGACGAGCATAGTGCAAAACGTGAACAAACAAAACAACAAATAAAACAAATTAAAATGAACCATAGCATGTTAGCTCCGCTAATATCATGTTAGCTCTGCTTAGTTATACACGCCAGAAGATACTCCGATCTTATAGCTGTAGTAGAGTCGACCGGTCATAGACGAGCATAGTGCAAAACATGAACAAATAAAACAAATTAAAACGAACAAAGAAACTATTTGACTCTGAGACCTCCGCGACGTCGCCCTCTGGGCACCGCCATCTTGGAGACGTTACTCCAACTTCAATGTAAAAGGACATGAAGAGTACTGTAATAAAGTTTATCCTTTTGGTATTGTTTGTTAAACATGCTAAAGAACATAAAATCTCACGCATAAACATGAACTTAGGTACTGTACTGGAATAATAATTGAAAAAGATTTAAATACAACAGTTCAGAGAAAACCGTCATTTCTCAGGAGAAAGTCTTATTTCTTCAGAAGAGACATCCAGCGTTTTCTATCGCTTAGCCAGAGAAGACGCATAGCGTAGGAGTGGTATCATAGAGCTTAACTGGTAAGTAAAACACACAAAAAAAGAGGCTCATTGAAAACTTGTGCGCAAATGAGAAAAAAGGGGCGGACATCAGCTCAACCAATGTGGAGAAAGGAGGACAGCCATTTGAATCACGTGCTGGTTGCTCAGCAGTCAGCGAATACTCAAACCGTGGGTGCAAAACCGCGAATAGTCAAGGGCCTACTGTATTAATATAAAAATAAGTATACACTCTTAGGATTCTGCTAAAAGATAATAAATATCTGTAATTGTTCTGTAAATTGTGCATTCGGATTTTCATTCATATTACAACTCTGCTTAACTGAGTATGCATGGTGTATATAATATATATATATATATATATATATATATATACACACACCTGTATATGTGTGTGTATGTGTATATATATATATATATATATATATATATACACATACACACACTCAGTCTGTAGTTTGTAAACAATGAATGCAGCGTCATTACGTCAGCATACTATGTGTGTACATCTAAACTCAAAATTGTACTTTTTTTGGAAAAAAACCCAAATGACCCCCCCCCCCCCCCCGTAAAAACGTAAAACGGATGAACGTAAGTCGGGGAGCGTCTGTATGTACGTGTGTGTGTATATATATATATATATATATATATATATATATATATATATATATATATATATATATATATATATATATACACACATTTTTATATATATATATATATATATTATATATTTTATTTATATATATATATATATATATATATATATATATATATATATATATATATATATAAGAGGATTTTCTGAGTAGATCCTTCCGTAGGAGAGTGCTCAATACTTTTTGGTAGAGCAAATAACAAAAATAAAATGACAGGACAAAGACGTTTCTGTATTTTTCTTTAGAAATTACAACAAATGCAAAAACATACAGAGGGTGTACAAATATACATTCATCCAAGTAGTCCATCTTTCCTTTTATTTAGCCAACTACCCATTCAACTAGTCACCTTGGAAAGTTTCCATCCATCCATTCTTAAAATAGACCTACCAAAACAATCCGCCTTCCTATAGATGGACTGTAATGCTCATCGCAACCCGGAAGCCAATGAGAAAGTGCTGCACCAGTTCCAACCACACGGAGAGGGAGAGAGATGATTTTGCTTTGTTTATAATAGTGATCAATAAATCTACTCATTAGAAGCAATTATACCGAAAGCCAAGTGTAGTCTGATCCACCCAGCGCATAATGTGTAGTTTTATGCGTTTTATATAGTAATATTTTCCCAAGAAAATTTCAGTCTGGACTCGATTGTGTTAGATATTTTAGAGCTGTGTGTTTACCTCCCGAACTGTGAGTTAGATGGGCAGCACTTACGTGCTGGTAATGATTCACCTGCAAAGAATGACGATGTCCACATCTCTGAACTACTTAAACTCCTAACTGTACTTACATCTATTCATCACTGTATTGTACTCACACATAAATCAACTTACAGAAATCATTCGAATTCACTCATGTATAAAGCACTTTAGAACACTCATACTTCTTTTCACTATTTAGCGACACACTAACAATGCAACTACAGGGATCCCTCACTACTTCGTACTTCGTGCTTCAATTCATGTGTCTTTAGTGCATCGTGTTTTTTTTTTTTAAATATTCATCAAATTAAAAAATAAGGAAATTAAGGAAGAATAGGGGAAAAAGTTAAGGAAAATGCTGCAAAAACAAGCTCAATTATGCAAAAAACAAAAAACAACCCCCCCCCCATTAAAACTAGTTACATTTTTGTGAGATGCACATCTGAGTGCATGCACGGGCGCGTGACTGTATGTGGGGGTATTTATACTTTAATTAAATCTTATTCATTATTTTTGAATGTTTAATTGTTGTTATAAGCATTTATAGCATCGAATATGTATTTATTGATATTATATACACATGTACATCAGGGGGTGTCGGGGGGGGGGGGGGGGGTGTGATCCTACTTCGCAGAATTTGGTGGTCGCGGGGGGGGTCTCGGTCCCAATTAACCGCGGAAAGTGAGGGATCCCTGTAACACATCTAGCTTCATTCAACTGGACACACGCTAAGCTTATCATGGATCAGGCAAACACAGCAGCATCGCCAGCTGCATGTTAGCATTAAGAAGATAACTTACCCATTGGATGGAAACCCTTTAAATTTTTTTTTTCAAGATTTTGATATTTTGTGCACCCATCCACTGGCAAAATAATTGTAAGCCTCCAAATGCAGGTCGGCTTTCATCAGCTCCGTTGTATCATCTTTCGCAGTGAGTACTAAGCAGTACATAATATCGACAAACTGAATACTCGACCACAGCTCGGTTTTATCTGATAACTTGATTATGTTGAGGTTGTACATCAATTCCATCAAACACAAAGCTATTTCTTGAAGGTACTTTTATTTTAATTATTGTTGCTTCTATCCTCACATTTTTTTCTCCCCAATTTAGTCATATCCAATTCCCACCTATCAGGTATTATCTTCCATATCATACAACCACCTCCAACCAGAGAGGGGCTCACAGCCCCTCTATGACATGCATTGCTAGCCACCCACCTCTTTTCGATCCACAGTGCATGTGTATTTGGGAAGTGGTCCAACACAGTCTGAGGAAAAGTGCTATCTGCCCCTCATACGAATGAGACGTCCATGATTGGCTGGCAATCAATGTGATTGACAGGGAAGTGAGTGTGTGCCGTCCCTCACTCCCATGAGAGCTCAGCTAATTAACTCCCATGGACTCCTGATCACAGATGGCTGTGGCATTAACCTGGATTCGAACTTGCCTTCTCTGGTCATGCACATGAGTCATGCACCTAGCCGATGCACCACTCGGGAGCTCACAAATTTATCTACCCAAGGATTGATCTAGCAGTCTTAAGTTTCTATGCCCACACATACAGCCATTTCTGTTTATCTGTTCGCATCGATTGATATATCCACCCAAAAATGATCAGCTTATGCGAATGTATTCAAGTGAGCAATTTTATTTTCATTGTTTATCATCTTACCCTTGCAGTAGTCATTAGGATCTTCTTGTTCTTCATCGTCAGAGCCCAAGATCTCCTCCTCTTGCTCCTGCAGAGCTGAGTCAGACTGGGCAGCACCGCGTGGGTGGGGATCAGGTCTGGTGAGAGAGGAGAACAACTTATCAGCACATGGCTACAGCCACATGAGACCAAAGCTTGCAATAGTGTGTGTTTTCGGGGTATCGGCTCAATGCTGTGCTGTACAAAGCTATTCTATGGGCACTGATCATGTCAGTTAACACATCTGAATTAGTAACCACTTCTTAATGGCATCACTCTTATTATATACTATTGTATATTACAAATGCAATCACTACATCACAGCATATGTATTCCATTAAAAGAGAGAATGGGCTGATCAGACTGCCTCCTTTCTGGATTGCACTCCAATTTTACAAGCCGCCTGGTTATCCAGCGAGTGTTTAATCAGTCGAAAACCTTCTTTTCCCGCCTATTCTATTCAGCAGCGAGATGCAGTGGGAGGCTCGGCAAGAAAGCTGAAAAGTGCTTAATGCAGCCAGTTTTATTTTGGATAGAGCATGGATCTGCCCAAAAGGATTAGTTGGAACATTTATGTGTAGAGAACAAAGAGGCTTCAGCCATGTAAACAGTAAAATTCATTTGGTAAAAACAGATGTCGAGACGAAGAGTGAAAGTGGTTTATTTTTCTACAAGTAAAGGAAGGAATTCCTGTGTGAGGATACACAAGATTACTAATGTGAGCTAGAGGGAAAGAAGCGTGTATGTTTGCAGAAGTGTCCATTAATACCAAAGAGTTCAAAATTTCTGTTAATCATTCAGATTCGTACAATACTGATACAAACTCAGGTCATATGATGGTGTAGCGGTTAAGTACCTTCGCCTCACGGCATGAAAATCCTGTGTTCCAGCCCAATGACTGGTGCAGGTGTTTTCGTGTGGAGTTTGTATGGGGTTTCCTCTGGTTTCTCCGGTTTTCTTCGACAGTCCAAAGACATGTATATTAGGGAAGTGGACAGTCGATTGCACTGTGTGTGAAAGGCTGTGTGTTTTGTCCCTGTAACAGACTGTTGAGCTGTCTAAGGTGTATGACACTAGACCCAGCCTGGCCTCCAGCCTCCCACAGATCATAATAAATGATAAAGCAATTTGGAAAATGAAATGAAAGTGTTGATCATCAAGTGGTTTCACGAAATGGGGAAAAAAGATTCTGAAATACCTCGAAGTGACATTATGTAGAATGGTGCAACCCTAATTCATAAAGTGCCGTTCCATTTTAGGTGACGTCAATACCTCGTATTCTCGAGATTCAGGAATGATGCACTGAAAAACCAAAATGATATAGAATCAGAAGAATCATTGGACTCTACTGAAATAATAGCCATATACAACATTTATCCCATCAACTATAATACATCCCTCATCCACACATGGGGCCAGTGGGGTAGTGGTTGGGGTGCTGCGCTCATGATCAGGAGGTTGTGTGTTGAAATCCCAGTGAGACCCTCAGTGTGCTAAGACCCCTGGGCAAGGTCTCAACCACAAGTGGGCCTCTGTTCACCCAGCAGTATAAATGGGTACCATTAAAAATATACTGGGAAGGTAACCTGCGATGGACTAGCGTCCCATCCTGGAGGAGTTCAACTCCTGATCGCTTCATGCTATGGAAACCGGGGATAAGCACCGGCCTGATGAGCCACTATGGCTCGGGTGTAAAAAGCCCAAAGGACTTACCTTACCATCCACACATGTGGCACATTAATATCCTAATGGTGGCACAGTGATCTAGTGGTTGGAACAGCTGACCAACAGCAAGAAAGTCCTAGGTTTGATTCCCGGGCTGGGGCATTTGTGTTTACACGTTCTCCTTGTGCTTGTGTGGGTTTCCTGTGATCACTCCGGTTTTATCCCACAGTTTACGGATATACACATTAGGCTACTTGGCTGTTCCAAATTAGTCCGTCGATATGGATGCAAGTGTGAATGGTTGTGTGCGAGATGGCATGACGAGCTGCTCAGAGTCTACTCCACCTTCACCTAGTGTTGGCTGAGATGGAATTCTGCCTCCAGTTCCTTAGTAGTCGGATTAAGTGGTTCGGCAAATGAGTAAGTGAGCCTTTATATTATTCTTGAATGTAGAAATTTGAGGAAAGAAATCTGTTGGCATGCTTTCTAATGCAGACAATACTGAACCTTGCTTTCTCAAAAGACATGCGGCATGAAGACATCGCTTTCAAAACTCAAACACATGTGACTTGCATGGTAAACACCACATTATGATTCCTGCTGTAATTAGGCTGCAAAATAAATAGGATTATTAAAAAAAGCTGTTTGCATAGGTTTAATAACTATACACATGCACAGTCTATGAAAAGAAAACCATGAAAAGATTGTGCCCCACACAATCAAATATCTCCTGAAAAAGTGAGATAAAGTGAGGCCAAGAGCAATGAATAATAAAAGTGATCAAGTAGAATAATGGAGGATCCAATCCCCTACAAATGATACAGAACCAAACAAGAGAGAGAGAGAGAGAGAGAGAGAAAATTGGTTAGCAGAATTTTCAATTTTGGGAAAAAGAGACTTTAATTTCACAAAAATAACCAAATAAATTCCTTTTGCCTCAGAATCATGTCCCTCACAGTCAGAACCAATTTTGTGCTTTGTGCGCCAAGCATTACATGAGTAATACAGACGCCATCTGAATCAGAACAAAAATATAACACAAAACTGCGCAATGTTTTCAACTCATGGTAACTATTCATTTGAAGAACCACCTAATTGGAGTAGAGTCCCAGGGAGGCTGAAGCCTGTCATAGCCAACTCTGGTTGAAGGTGGGATGAAACTGAACTGCTCAGCAATGGATCGTAAGCCCCCAACACACACACAGACCTCGAGGCATACGAAACAGCGTATTAGCCTAATATGCATGTCTTTAAACTGTAGATGGAAACTGAAGCACCCCGAGGAAACCCATGCAAGCACGGATGGAGCATATAAACTCCAAACAGAAACACCCGAGTTCAGCCTGAAAGCTAAACCCAGGACCACCTTCTTGCTGTGAGGCGGACGTGCTTGCCAATCCAACAGCATGCCGCCCACATGTTGCACACTAAACCAAATATTTCTGGAGTTGGGTCGGGCCACATGCTACGGAACTACACATATTGAAAATGAGCATAATAGATGGGGATTAATTAATTAATGAATTTAAGATGGTGGATTAGTGGTTCAGGCAAGGGGTTACTGATGCCATTCAATCCCCAGGACCACAACTGTTGGGCACTTGCTCAAGGCTCTTAAGCCTCAATCGTTCAGTTATATAAAAAGATAATCGAGTTGCTCTGGATAAGAGCATCTACCAAAATAATGTAAAAAAAAATATATATATATTTTTTTATATATATTTATATATATTTAAAAAAAAATATATATATATATATATATATATATATATATATATATATATATATATATATACACACACAATATATATATATATATATATATATATATATATATATATATATATATATATATATATATATACACACATACACACACATACACACACACACACATAAAAGATGTGAATATAAAATTCTACATGAATGGGTACACATGTACACTGAATGTTGCAAGTACCACTGCTGCTTCTGCCTTCTTCGACCATTATTTTTGAGCCCTTGAGCAAGGCACCTAACCCCTACCTGCTCTCCGGCCGTGTGTGTGTGTGTGTGTGTGTGTGTGTGTGTGTGTGTGTGTGTGTGTGTGTGTGGTTGGATGGGTTAAATGTAGAGGCAATAATTTCCCTTGCGGGATTAATAGTCTTTCAAAATAAAATAAAATGAATAAAGCTCTCCATACATGCAAGTTTTTTTTTCCGAGTCCTGGATCAATTACATGGCTGAACACAGCTCTTCATGATATCTTTTCTGATGAAGACCATGGAAAGCCACTGGATGTCTTTTTAAACTATTTCTGAGCTCAAATTGTGCTTATTCCTGGAATAAATGTCAATATTCATAGATTAATGATCGGGAGGATTTTCCCTACACACTGGCCAGCTACAACCTACCTGTACTTTCTCTTCTGTGGGCAGGTAGAAATGGCTAGTTTTCTATTTCAATTGCAAAATGTGTAATTTCAATTGCACAGGCATGAAATTAAAAAAAAAAAAAATCCGGGGAGGCCAAGCTACACATGGACCAAAATATGTGGCCTAAATTTACATTTAAAATGTATTCACAACACACAAGCACCCCATTCCAAAACCATACTGTTCGTTCCCTCACTTTTGGAAGCTTATTATAACCCCCACTACTAGATTTTGGAACATGGCTTTGTGGAGTTCTGTCCATTTGGCCACAAGAGGTGTGCTGACCTGCGATGGTCTTGCGAACTGTCCAGGGTGTACCCTGCCTTCGCCCAGCGTCAGCTAAGATAAGCATCGGTTTCTCTGCGACCTTGATAGGTTTAGGTGGTTCAGAAAATCAATTAAAGAGTGGTGAGATTTTACTGTACTGTGAAATAAAACCAAAAGCAAATGCAGATGAAACACACTGCTATTCCAATGACTGTAAATTATCTTTCAAGTACAATCTTGATGAGTTCTTACTCCTGAGTATTGAAGTACAAAATTGCCGAACTTGGAATTGAGCAATAGAGCTCAGCACCTACCTCACCATCACAATGATAGAAGAAGCTCTCGATTAGCCAAACAAGGCTTGTTAGATTTTGGGAAAGCCTGCAGGAAGGAAGACCTCAAGGAACAGGGTTGATGGCCACTGCTTTCATCCATCAAAACTTGTTTGCATTGGCATGAGCCCTGCTGCTGGCTTGTGGTTGCCAAACTATAAGTCCACGAGACTAGAACACATATCACGTTGCTAGTGCTTTTTTTTTTTTTTTGCATTGGCTCTTTTGTGCACAAGACTGGAATTAAGTAACAAGGTCCAGGAATTCAACCTCAAGGACTCGTTAATGATGCAAATCCTCTGAGACAAAATCCCAGTGATGAAGAATTGACGCGCTTCCTTCTCTGAAATGTCTGGGCTGGCTTCATAAGAAGTTCAGAGAGGAAATATATCAGAACAAAATGACTTTCTTCTGTGTACTGAAGGAATCAAACAGAGCAAAAAGAAGAAGCTAACGATGTCAAGGATTTCGTGCCATTTAAAGTCATTTAAAGATCCATTATAATCTCTCATTTAAAATCAAGTAGATAGAATTAGCAAAGTCAGATAAAACAAGAAAAGCCAATGAATCCATTTTATGATGAGCCAATCTATTATTTTCAGCTAAATCGGGGATTAGATCTGTTTCATCTCCAGACACCAGTACATTCTCTATGGACACAAAAGAAATCCTGTGCTGGAGATGGAGGCTTTTGGAAAAGGCCTTTTTTTTTTCATTCTGGCTGCAAGTAAAGATTCCAACAGTGCCATAATGTCACTGAGGATACTTTGGCCTCTGCTTGATGGGAATACCGAGTGTCTGGGAAGGCACCGTGGGTGTTTCTATTTTCTACTGTTGGGACAACAGGCACTGCTGTGCTGTGGTGAAATTCCTGAGATTTCATTGGGGTGAATATGTGACTCACTCCTACATACGGTAAGGAAATCAACATCTTGCATAACCTGCCATTTAAAATATTATAATTATTGCATTTATTTATTCTATCATTTACGTCACCAATACTTCAATGTGTTTACTGAAATGGGTAAGCATCTGTAATCATAAGCCCTGACTGAAATTCAGTACGATATTATTCTAAGCCCTTAAAAATCCTTTTAAAAAAATTAATAATAAAAACATGAAATTGGACAAGGCTCCGTCTGAAATAAATGGCTGGTCGCAGCGGTGCAGTATAACCCTGTTGCTCGGTAATGATAGACCTTCCATTACATATAATTGGCGGCTTTTTCCTCGAGTTGTGCTTCTGGTCTTTGTTCAGTCAGGCTATGAAGTGGGCGTTGTAGGCGTCCGGAGTCTAGAGGTGTTCGTAATATACTGTACTCTTAGTTGCACATCATTTCTATTGGAACAGACTCTTATACGCCAAATAAACTGGTTTTAAAAAATATTTTTGGATGAAGTCCTCATAGTCTGTGCTCTGGAACAGCCAGATATTTCACGGGAATTAGTTCTGCATGATCCTGGATGTGCTATACAGCCATGTAGAAATCATTCTATTGCACAGCTATTGGTAAATTCTAATACATTTTCTTACAAGAGTTTTCCACATGGCTCTATGGTTTCTGGTTAACAGAACATTCTTTTTACTTATTGGCTGTGTGTGTGCGTGCAGGGGAGGGTTCTAGTCAAGGAACAAATGTCTATAGCTGACAAAATTGTACCGTGAATGACACCAAGAACTGGAATTTTCAGGGATGTTGCCTGGCTTTAAATTACTTACCTTGTGGTTACTTTAAAACTACGAACCTTGTAAATAAAAAAATTACAATGTTTTCCAATAAACATAATAACCATACATGTAAACGTAAGTAAATGTTCATTGAACAAGACAAAAAAAATTTTTGTTTAATGTTAAAATATAATAATAAAGCGGTAGATGTAAAAGTAAATTATTCCACCATTGTTAATTAATTTGATAGCAGAACACATTGTTTTTAGTTTACACTAAGAAAATTTAGAAGGACTTAATTATGATTCAAAACTGTTTCGATGCAAATTTGGCTACTTTCAACTCAATTTTTGAGAATAAAAAATTTTTTTAAAAATTAGTAATTGGCAACTGCTAATCGAGCAAGAAGATTTACAGTGTCCCTGAGCTGAATGAGTGTTAGTAGCTTTTTAAAACGATCAGCGGTTCCTTCCAGCAACATCAGTCCATGCATGTGAGTGATAGGACTCTAGGCATGCTCAGGGACATGTTGCTTTTCTGATTGGGTGCTCCAGTTTGGTTGTGATGTGAGATCATTGGATTGCCTGGGCTGCGGCATGGACCTCCGGCCACTTGATGGGCCAGTGCTGAGCTGCACGAACAACAAGAGCAGAAATTATTGAAAGCATTTCTTGTTGCTCCTAAACCAACTGACGACAGGAAAGCTGAGTCGGCAAAATATTCGCTGTATAAGCCATTTGGATTCACCGTCACACTGATCTCAGACAGCGTTTTCAGAGTCACTAGAATATGATGTCTCACTGTCCCACAAGGGACATTTACCCAACCCAAGGTATTGACGTCACTTCAAAAGAAAAAAAAAAACAAACACCTACTAAGCTGCTAACCACCAAAGATCAGACCCTGCTAATTTTCCACGGGATAAAATGATCAGTTTTGTTCTTATGGTCATTATCTTAAAATAAGCATCTGTATCATTTAAACATATTAAATACAATTCATGCTGTCAGGTTGACTTTGAAATATTTTGGACAAAAACTGTGTATGAATGTATGTACTGATGACAGCCATCGCATCAGGAATGTCTGAGGAAATCTGGAAATGTGCACTGAGCTTTTAACCAACTGCATTATTTATCCACAATATGGTTTATCTGCTACGACACTGCTGCTGATCAAAGGTGCTCTGGACAATGCCGATGACACCACCAGACGACTCGCGTCATGTTTTAGACTCCGCTCCTCACTTCGCTACGTTAAAAATATGAGCCTTATCCATTTTTCACTGATACTTTCCAGTAAATAAGCACTGCTAGACTGATCTCTCCTTCTACCAGGGGACAAGGGAAAAATGAATCTAAACTCTTCTCTGTTCTGGCTCCAGGGTGGTGGAATGAAATTCCTCTGGACATTTTGAGTCACTGGGTATCTTCAAACGATCACTGAAAATTACCATTTTTGGCAGTACTTAGATTAAGCACTATGCTGGATACAAACACCCACACACCCCAGGAAAAACACCCCACACACAACACCTATTGAACTTGTGTTTGACTGACAGTTTACTTTGTGTTCTAACAAACCAGGAAAGAATATATTCACTGATAGAGACTTTAAAGCACTTCTGTCAGTCGCCCTGGATAAGAGCATAATGCAAAAGCTGCTTCGTTTTCACATATCAAGATTAAGATGATGTTTTTTCGACATGTGACGATTTGCAAAATGTTTGGGTGGACCAGAGACAGCCGACAGAAACTTGTACTGTACTTGTTGTGGATGGGACAGTCACTCAGATTAATGCACACGTTGTTTGTTTAAACCACACTCATGAGTGCAGTGATGCAAAATGGAGATTATATTCTATATTACAGACTAATTTTATTATTCCATACTTCCATGATTATAAGCAGGCAAGAGCTTTTTAACGAAGCATACGTGCTCCCACTAAATGCCGAGTGTGCTCAACAAGGCCATCAAAAACAAATCACGATTATACATAACAAAATGATGAAAACTAAATTACACAGAAAAGACACAAGTGTTGATACTTGTGCATGTACAGCTCCCTGGATACACCATCATGCTCGGAAGGTGAGTACAGTGGTCCATTCATCAGAGCAGTGTGAGACCAAAACAAGTGATCATGTGTGAGTGGGCAGGAGCAACATCTGGTGCAGATGGGGTTAAAACCAGAGCTCAATGCAGAGTTCTGCTTTTGCAACTATACCAACCCACATGTGCGCGTTGCTAAACACTGGCATTCCTGTGTGGTGTCCGTCACAAATGCATCTGAACGATGTGCAACAAACTGAATGAGTTGAGAATTTCTTTTAAATCTTCGGAGGATGAACGGTTTCCAACGTTTCGGTCTTACTGCAATGCAGCAGTGACGCCAGGAGCAAATAAAATGCTTCTTAAAATAAAATAAAAAAATTGGGATGACTTTTGATGTATGGAACAAACAGAAGTAGCTTAAACTCAAAGCAGAACCTCTGGAACATCCGACTGATCAGCTGAACAGCATGGAGAATTCAGGCAAAGGGAAATCAGAAGAGTGGTTAAAAAACCCAGATGGATAGATGAATGGATGGATATTTGAGATTTCTCACCACAGATAATGAAAGGAACTGATGGTAAAGCAGCAGCGGGGATCCTGTCCACCTGCTGCTAGCAGTCCAGCATTTCTTCAACACACACACACACACACACACACACACACACACACACACACACACACACGTTACATCACAGCTTCTTTTTTTAAATATGACTTGCTTATTCCAACAAGTCGACGATTGTGCAAAGTAGACAAGACAGTGATCTTCACCGATTAGGTTTAAATTGGCATTACAATTTCATTGCAAGTGCAAACTGACGCTCGTCTCCATCCCGTGCATTGGTCTTTCACACTGGGGCTTTCCTTTGCACAGCACTTATCAGAGACAGAAATTTTTTTCATTTTTTTTTTAAATCATATGTGCATAACCAACATCCAAAAAATGGGGAAACGCAGGCATTTGATCATAGAAACAGAGAACTCCCTTACCTACAGGACGCTCGGATGCCCATGAGAGACGGAGGTGGCCAAGGCTCGCAGGTGAGAGCCAAAGCCATGAACCAGAGGCTGCAGCTTGTGCGCTCTGCACACTGAGATAAGACTCACGCTCCCTCTATCTCTCCCTCTCCCTCTCTCTCTCTCTCTCCCTCTCTCCCCCGCTTCACTGTTATACACTCACACAAACATCTTCCTCGCTCTCTCACTTTCATAATCACATTTTCTGGCTCCATGTGCCATGCTCTCTTGGCGTCATCCCTCAAAGTCCGCCCCTTTTCTCGCCTTGAATCATGCTCTGATTGGCTGGAGGAGCCTGGCACTGCATTGCAGGTGGAAAAAAAAAAAACCAAAAAACAAAAACATTACTCTTTATTTTTCCTTCATAACTACACAGAGCTCTCTTTCTCCCTATGGGGCTCCTCCTGGATTCCTATTCTTTATTTATTTTATTCTGTCATTTTTTTTTCCTGCCAACATTTTCCCTCTCTCTAAATATAGAGAGCACTTCTCTTACAGTCTTTATCTAGTTTTTCTCTTGCTCTCTCCCTCGCCTTCACTCTCACACTGACTGGGGTGTTCTGTCTTACAGAAGTGACTCATTCAGTGTTACTCTGATCAGATCCGCGTCGCCACCTCACCTCCCCCTGACTGAAACTTAATGGGCATCACAGGTACTGCTTGGCAAGGCCCCCTAGTGGACACAAACAGCTAATTCAACACAGTTAGATAAACTCACCTCTGCATTATATGGATGTGAGAATAAATGCTTGTTTTCTCACAGACAGAGAAAAATATTTATCACAGGATTGCTCTGTCCTTTGTATATACAACTATTTATTTATGAGAAAAGAAAAACCACCACCAACAACAACAATAATGAACAATGGAGCAAATATGCCTTAAATTAGGTACTGGTTTAAATGACCCAATATATTCTAAAGTGTGTGAATCAAGTGGCAAGAATATGGAAAGGGTTTACCTTTTAAGGTCACTCAGGGTCAAAGGTAACTGCCTCAGTTGAAAGTCTGTACCCCCCCCCCCCATACACACACACAATATCTAAATGCCTTGGAGTTTCATCAGAATCTATTCAACGGTTTAAGTGTAATTGCGCTTACAAGCCTGTCACCATATTCTAAAATACAGAATTGAAGATTAATTATCCTCCCTTCAATAGATTGGAGTTTATGCACATTTTCAAGTGATACCCTACGACTTCATGAATATCTATCAAGCAGTTCAGGAGATGTGGTTCGAAGCTTCCACGGACAGACGGACAGGATGATTCCGACTCACCCCCACACTTTTCTGGGGGTTTATTAGGATGGAGTACTGATTACAATGGGACTTTCACTGATTACAATCTTCAGGTAACACACGACAGGATGTACGCTGAGAAGTTTGTTTCCAACACAAAAGTGATTATGTTAACACTAACCATACATTGCAAATGGTTCTTTCCGCAGATAATCCAAGAACTTGCCAATGATTTCAACAATATGACTTGACAGTTTGATTTAAAGACCAAAACCAGCCTTGTATTTTATGGCAGAAACTTCGGATCACTTTCTAAAATGATATCCATGCCATGTTTTCCACAAGGTAAACAAGGAACAGTTAGTTGTGTGTTCAGGATTTTTTTTCTTTACATACACATTCAATAGCTGGACTGGTAATCGACGCAATTGAAAATCTTTTCCAATCTGAGCCCCGTCACCGAAATGAACGTGCAGCATCTCTCTGTCTTTTGTCAGTGTTGCTGGTGTTGGACTGAACCCATGTCTAATCAAAGAGAGGCACTTTCTGGGTGAGATGTTTATAATCTTGTTGCTCAAGTAGTTCAAGAGAAAGTGGCCAGCAAATAAAGCATGAAACTCTGGTGCCCTGTACACCCACACTGACTGAAACTAGCTTCTCCAAATAATCCTCACACATGTTAGAGGGACTAAAGGGTTTAAGGCTGACCTGAATCAAAGAGCTGAAACATCTTCATTTTCTCTTCATTTAAAAGTCTAGACAGACCATGTCAGACATTTCACGTTGTATTACTAAAAATGATCACTTTGAATACTTTAAGCACTTTGAGTACTGCCTTTGGAACAGCATGGGAATTTTTCCTGCATGAACCTGGATGTATTCTGGCCATGTAGAGATCATGATATTGTGCAGTTGCTGCTAAACTGTAAACAGTTCTTTCCACCTCATCCCAAAAGCATCATGTATGCATCACCATGCAGGAAATGTAGATCAGAATGTACAGTAGGCCCCCGCTTTTCGCAATGGTTCGGTTCCAGCCCTTCCCGCAGATCATGAAAATTCGCAAGTTATTGACATGGTTTTAAAACCCTATGTATGATATTACATGTACTAAAATATGCATGTAATATCATACATAGGGTTTTAAAACCACGTCAATAACTCTTTTCTTTCGGCTTTTTCCCTTTTTTATCAGGGGTCGCCACAGCGAATCATCTGACTCGCAAATTTGATTTGGCATGTTTTTTTATGTCGGATGCCCTTCCTGTCACAACTCTTTTAGCAACGGACAGAAACACGCTGACGGCTTTGCAGCCTACTCTTTACCAAAGTCTGCAATGGTTCTTTTACATTCCTCTCGCCATAGACAACGAGAGACATGGCCTGCCTTTGATAACCCAGTTAGCTGCACTGGGGGGACAGTGACAACCCTGTGGGGACTTGAACCCCCAACCTTACAATCAGCAATCCTGCGCCCTAACCACTAGACCACCACTGCCCCTATTTGAGTGACGTCATAGGGCTTAAATAATCATTAAGAATAAACTAAAAAAAGTGAATTGACAATTCAAGCAATCACGTTGATGACATGTGCAAAGGAGGGAAAAAAAGGTGTACACATCTTCTGCAACCAATCAGCAGGAGGTAGAAACAAAAACTGTCAGACACTGGCTAAATTTGAATCACGTGCCAGTTACTTCCGGGTTTGTTGCCAATCCGCGAGTATGCGAGGGTGTGAGCGCTGAACCGCGAATGGTCAAGGGCCTTCTGTATATAACCAGAAATCATGGAAGAACTCCGGTAGCTGTCCATTCTGTGTATGCACTGTAAAAAAAAATGTGTTGCTTGTACATCACCGTGGCTCTATAGATTAAACAAAGTGCTTTTGTTGCCATTTTATAAATTTCCTTTTTTAGCTGAAATAAATAAAATAAATTTTTAAAAAACGAAACGTTCTTCTTGGTTCTTGGCGAGGACTGCCCAATCAAAGTAAATTGACGAGTGATAACACAGAAAAAGATTTAGTCATCATCAGAAATGGATAGCACTTACTACTACCGTACTAATAAAAACGTGTAACTTTTACTCAGGAAGTTTGACTCAAACAAGTAGCTCTTCGTATTTCTCAATAGCCCTGCAGTAGCTCTCAGTTTCAAAGAGGTTGGTGACCCCTGGTAGCTTTGGCTTGTTTAAATAACAGACTTTCTACAGAATAAATGACTCCCTCTCTGCAATTATTTGACCTTATAGTAAAATTGCTAGTGTAAAAACAAACAAGAAGGGACTTGTTCATCTGGCACATACTGCAGCTGCATAACTGGACTGAGAGTGAAGACTCTGAAGCATATGACAGACTTGAAGCGGACAGCTTGGCCTTCAAAATTTAATTAAACAACTTTAATACTGTAGCTGGACACATTATTCTACTGACAGAGGCCACTACTGTTAGGGATTACCACTGTCATGAAGGGAATACTTGGTCTGCAATAGCTTTTAGGAGGATGGTATGTATGAATGGCTCGACCCAGGGTTTGGCCATCAAAGCATTCCTAAGTTTATAAAAAAATCTGCCTGATCAGACTACCGCAATTTCTTTCACTGGTCGAGAGTCCTGTTCTGGTGCTTACACGCACATTGTAGGTACTTTTAGAACGGGACAGGGGCCAGTGGGTGCACTTAAACTTGTTTTGGGAATTGTGTATTCCAATACAATAGTGTGATGTACTGTGTGTTCCGAGATCTTCAGCAATTTGTGTGGGTTCAGACCAGATTGTCGACCCTTCACTCCACACATGTGCAACACTGAGACATGGGCACGCATAGCCACGCCTCTGGTTCACCATTTGACCTTTCCTGTTCAACATTTGGAGGGCACTAACCACTGATATCCATGAACCACCCCCACATACACACACACATATATAAGACCATTCTGGAGATGCTCTGACCCAACTATTTACCCATCACAATTTGGCCCCTTTGAAAGAAGCTAGAGTAAACAGATTTATCCTGGTCGTGGTCCTGGTGGACCATTATCCATTCCCAAAAATACTAGGTACAAAGTTGGATTATTCACAATACAGGTTTGGTAGACTGGACAAAACTGTAGAGCTATGAGGAAACTAACAGATACACAGACTGAACATGTGAAACGATGCCAAAATTCACAAGAGCTTTGGATAAGACCTGGACCAGTAAGCTGGCAACAGTGTCCACTGCCCTACTGGAAAGTTCAGCTTCTCACCTTCAGTGATAAAGACTGACTGACTCTGACCTCTCTTGGAGTACAAGAAGCACACTTAGGCTTTGTGCCCACACATAATAAATAGCTTGGGCTGGAAGTAAAGTTCCAGAGAGTATTATTGTTTGGAGGATTGACAGGATTCTGCTTATACGATATGGATGATATGGCCTAAAAATTTAATCTCAGACACCACCCCCCACACACACCCCCAACCTGCACCCTATTTACAATTCTGACTTTTTTTAAGCAATGAAATTGTTCAAATAAATTTTACTTTTACAATATTAACATGGAAAATTAGCAGACACATTTAATAGATTTATAATGTGAATTTACATTTACAACATTTGGCAGATGCTCTTATCAAGCGCAACTTAGAATCATTTCTTTTTTCACAACTGAGCAATTGAAGGTTACGGGCCTTGCTCAAGGGCCCAACAGTGGTGATAGTGGGGATTGAACCACAGGCTTTTGGATCAGTAACACATCACCTTAACCACTAAACCACCACTGCCCTCGATTTCCGAGTGTGGTGTAGTAGCTATCCACATTTCTCCTCCAGAAATAAAATGGAAACCCAAGAAACAAAATTATAAAGAAAATGCAAATATTTTTGCACTGCGTAAAAGCACAGCTCCAAAAATGATTACATTTATTTTCACTAAATAAACAAGCACGATGTAACTTACTGCTTTCAATGGTATATGAAAACATATTTGTAATCAAGAAGAAAAAAACATTGACGAAACAACATTCTTGGTGAAGTGTAAGTGCACTGAGCACCAAAGCATACAGTATATTTTTCCCATAATTCAAATTCTGTCTGTCTGTCTTCCTTTCGGCTTTTTCCCTTTTACTTGGGAGTCGCCACAGCGAATCATCTGATTCGCACGTTTTATTTGGCAGAGGTTTTTACTTCAGATGCCCTTCCTGTCACAACCCTTTTTTTTACCAAGGGACAGAAACACGCTGACGACTTTGCAGCTACTCTTTACGAAAGTCAGCAATGGTTCTTTTACATGCCTCTCACCATAGACAGTGAGAGACATGGCCCGCCTTTGATAACCCAGTTAGCCGCACTGGGGGGTCAGTGACAACCTTGTGGAGAGTGGGACTCGAACCCCCAACCTTTGGATCAGCGATCCAGCGCCCTACACCACTAGACCACCACTGCCCCTCCATAATTCAAATTCTATGTGACAACAAAATCAAGTTCATTTGCATAAGACATTTACGACTATAAATAAACGTCTTTTTTGGAGGAAAAAAAATATCTGAATAACTTTCTGAACAAAATACATGTGTAATCTGTAAAGAGATAAGACATGGTGCGCTTTTGTAATTTACATGAAAAGTGCTTTTGTTTATTAAAAAAATAGAGGCCTGGTATGTTTCATGTGTACTGCTGTATAGAAAGGGGTGGGGCTATTTTGGTAAACTACTTTTGGCTTATTTATGGGGTTGGTTTTATTAAACATCTAAATAAACCCATTTATTTTCCCCAATGTATATGTGGGTAACAAATACTTAGTGACATAAAATGCTGCCGCATCAGTTTCTTCTTATGGTATGAAGTCCAATGTGCAAAATAAGTCAATATAATTTTAGCTTCAGAGTCCTGTTACTCGTCTGAGCTACTGGAATAAGTTTGTTGTGTTACAACATTCAGTTGTGATTTTGGATAAAACTACACAGCAGATATCACTTTGCGGCTGCTGGAATTTGCATAAGCGAATCAATCACAAACGATGCCAGTTTTCAAGACAGGATCCGTGTTAATGCGCTCTGCCTTTCTTGATAATGTGTTGGTGTTGGATGAGCCGGGACTATTTTCGACTGGATGGTGGGTACTGGAATGGAACGACCGTGAGACAGAAAATAATTCTGTGTGAGTTGCCAGTGCTGCAAAGAATTTACGCAGCCAATAAAGTTAAAAATCCTGAGCATGTGTTAAAAAAAAAAAAAAAATCAATCATTTTACACGTTGTCCGAGATCAAAACTTTAAATTATTAACAAAATTGATGCATCAGCTCTAACTCCACCACCCTTATCCATTTTAATATCATACATTTGTCAATGTGCTTATTCCTTACTAGGATCACAGGGAGGCTGGAGTCTAGCTCAGCGGACACTGGGCAATGATGGGTACATCCTGAACATCTCACCAGACCACTGCAGGGCCATCACTCACACACATGCACAGAGAGACATCCATTCACACTGACACCCCGGAAAAATCTAAAACACAATTAGCTGAATGTACTGTTGGAGGAAACTGGAGTATCCAGAGGAAGCCTACACAAACACAGGGAGAACATGCAAACTCCAGACCCAGGACCATGTTGCTGTGAGGCAGTCAGCTGGGTGTGAGAAAAATAGAAGACTGGATCATTTACTGTCATTTGTTCTTTAAAAAGTTTTCATTACTTTTTAATACACCATTTTCGACTTGAACTGCAAAAACATATCGGCTTTTTTGTAATTCCGCTGTTTCCTGTCAGACCTCATCTCCATCCAACCAAAACCAGACATCAATACGGCACTTGAATCCAGGTAAACATCGATCAAGCTGCTAGTACTCCACGATTAAACAAACAAGATGACGAACAGGATAGTGCAGCATCTGCAGAGTGTGCATTTCTTCATGCATCTCTCTCTGGCCTTGTTTGGTGTGTTTAGTGCGAGCTTTCTGCAGTCGAGCGTAACCCAGTACTGCAGCTGAGGAGGAAGGTGCTTACATAACACAAGCATTTGCTGCAAGACAGTGTGTAATACATGATAGCCATGTGAGGCAGGGGTTTTTTTCTTTTTTTTAGTTTTGCTGTTAATAGCATTGGTCTGTCATCATGTCATGTTTCTCCTAAAATATTGATAGGGAAAATGAAATCGGAACTATTTTAAATACAAACAAGAAAATAATTTAACATGAACAGAACATAAACAGAAGCAAGGAAGCAACGGAGGAAACAAAGCCAGGTGCGAAAATCAATAGCGCAAAAGGACGAATCGGCAAATGCGGATAGTGGATACATCAGTATTTGTTCCACCAACACCTTACTCTGCAGACACTCACACACACGCACAAACACACACACACACACACGCTCACACTCTCAACACACAAAACTTAGAAGGTCCAACAACAATAGCAGGTCTGCTCATTAAAAATAAAACTGGCTCATCAATAAGCCAGTACAGTCTCAGTCCCATTGCTGCAGCGCTGCTTCAGCTATCCGTCTCTTTCTCTCTCACACACACTCACACTCACTTACTTGCACCTGAGCCCACTGGCCAGCTTTACCACAGCTGTGTTAAGAGAAACTAGCCAGTCCAAAAGCCACATGGCATGAGATGAAAAAGTGGAACAAGACGGAGAAGCCAGAGCCTCTTCTTTTCTCTTTCTCTACTGTACGTACTGCTTTCTAGTCGTCTTCCTTTTCTTTCTCTCTCACCACAACACACTGCCTTCCTACCTGCCTGCTCCAGCACTACTGTACTAGTGAGGCAGAAAACATGAAAATGAAGGGAAAGGAAAGAGGAGGAGGTGGAGGCTTGGTGACTTGAGTGACACTTGCTTTACCCAGCAGGATGGAGTCGACACCACAGGAGTGAAAGAACACGTGCAGCAGGAACAGAACCACAAACAAACAACCACACATGTGCTGGAGATTTCCATGCAATTATTTATATACTGTGAAAGAAACGACAGCAGAGACCGATTTTTCTACAAACACATTTTCATTCTATTACACGGTTCACAAGCACTTGTGCTGTTGAGGCTAAAAAAACCCAAAAAAAAACAAAACACATAGAACCCCACAACCCCACTCCGGATAATTTACACGTAGCAAAGATATAAATCAGACTGGCATCTAGGTATCACGAGACTATCATATAGAATCATCCATGTAGATTCCGAACCCTAGTGCTCATGTATCGGCAATGCTGTCAATATAATCTAAAATAAACCCAGTAAGTTCTAATAAGCAATGATTGAAAATCAAAAACATGTTTAAAATTCACAGCATTGACTACTGTACACATACATTACAAAATAAAAATACATTTGCAAGTCATAGCACTTTTGCTCTGAGTAACGATCCTGTCATGATAGAGTAGCTTTCTGGTCAAGAAACCTGTGTGAGATGCGCTGTGCACAAGCCAGAAATAAAAATCACCAGTTTTATCCTCGATGTGCATATAGTACAGTTGCATAACAGACCTCTTTAGGTCCAGAGGATCAGACATCAAGTGTGAGAAGGGAGCCAATTTAAAAAAGTGTCCCTGTATCGTGTGGGCACCAGAACTCAGCTGAGCAGCAACCAGGACGTATATCCCAATTCTGCCTTTATTTTGGTCTGTTGGGTTCTAGACTCAAAGGGCTGCAGTGGCCCCATAACTATGTGATTAAAACTCGGTTAAGAGAAGATTCCAAGTGTCACCCATATTTGATATGAACACTGTTTATACTATGTAGTAGGTCTATACTGTAGGTGTGATGAAACATTCACAAAGCAGTGTCCATGATTGGAAAAATAAAATCATTAGGAAACCAGACATGAGCAAAACCTACTGTGTACTGCCTGGACCCAGGTTGAGTCAGGTACACTAAATTCCTGCATGTGGCTTTAATTCAAGGAATATATAATACTTCATTATTGTTTTCTAAAAACATGCAGAAAGTCCCATTCTCGAAGTGGATCATCCAGGCATGCTAATCAATGCACTGACTGCCGTTTGCTGTGAACTAACGCAGTTTATTGTAAACTCCCTGACCAAAAAACAAACTCGAGCAAAGCAATTTATTTATATCATACAGCTTTATTTAAAAAAAAAAAAAAAAAAAAAATTATATACAGTGATACCTCGCCTACTGAAACGCCTACTGTTTGGAAACACCCTTAGCCACACACGCACCCTTAATAGCTTCCTTGTTCTTAAGGATGGGAGCAATGGTAGACTTGGCGTACTGGTACTGGGACGCTGAGTCACACAAACGCACACCTCGTTCGTGTTTTTCAATGATCTCCGCCTGTGGTGGGTCTTTTTCGGTCCCATAATAGCAAAAGTACACTCAATATGGTCCAAAATGTCTATCAAACACAAACCACTTCCGCACTCAAAGAAAGGGGTGTAACGAACTGTGATGCCGTGAGTGTGCATCAGCTTCTCTTGGCCGCCACCGTGGCGCTGTTCGACCGCGTGGTTTGATTCGTCCGCCGAAAACTAGTTCGTCAGCAGAGACAATATGCTCGCAAATTTAATGTTCTTGAGGCGAAAAGTTCGTGAGCTTAAGCGTTCGTCAGCGGAGGTTTTACTGTATATATATATATATATATATATATATATATATATATATATATATATATATATACACACACACACACACACACACACACACACACACACACACACACACACACACACACACGCAACAGACTGAACGTGCCCTCATTCTTCCCAGTTCACTGCGTGTTACCCTTGTGTTAAGACGTCGTGTCTGTGATCTTTGTGTTAACACTGTTTTGTACTTTTGTAACCCTAAGCAAATATGGTTGGTTAGAAGCTTAAGCCTACTAGTGATAGTGGTAATCAGAAAAAGCGGCAAGCCATCACGTTAGAAACGAAGATGGCTATTATGAAGAAAACTGATGCTGGAGAAAAGCATGTGAATGTTGCACGTTTCTTCGAAATGGCTCCGTCAACCATCGGAACCATTTACAAGCAGAAAGATCGCATCACAGAGCATGTTAAAGTTTATATTTGATACTGTATTTGATATTTGAGTGAATTTGATTAAAATTTATCTATTTTAAATGATTTTGCTTGAATTTAATTTATTTGAAATTAATGTTGATATTATTTTACAATGTTATGTTTATAATAATTGATTTAAGGGTATTTTATGAGATACGGTAATGGTATGTATGGATGTACAGTCAGCCCTCTGGGTACGAATCTCTGGGAGTCTCTGACATCAGTGCTACTTGGTCCAGCATCATTTTTCACCATCGTCAGTTTTTTTTTAATCTTTTACAAAGCCAGTTAACTTTGTCTGCTTTAACATCATTAGTTACAGTTAAATTTTCATTATTATTATACTCGCGGATTAGCGGCAAACCCGGAAGTTACTGGCATGTGATTCAAATTTAGCCAATGCCCGAGAGCTTTTGTTTTTCCCTCCTGCTGATTGGTTGCACATGATGTATATACCTCTTTTTTTCTCCTTCACACATGTCATCAACATGATTGCTTGAATTGTGAATTCATGTTTTTATAGTGTTTTTAATGAGTGTTTAAGCCCTATGATGCCACTCATGCATCTTGCATCTTCCCTAGCTTCTGGTAAAGAGCTTTCATTGAAGTGTCATATCTTAGGCGACAACTGCTTGTTCATTTTACTGAAAAGGCCTTCTGCCTGACATGGGGTGGGTATTGTGTTGAAATTTTTCTAGACCCCCCCACAAAAATACCGGTGGACCGGTGCTAATTTCTTGCCCTGTATTATTATATATAAAGGGATCCCTCACTTTAATTGGGACCGAGATCACCACGCAACCACCAAATTCTGCGAAGTAGGAGCAACACCTCCCCCGAGGTCATACTCCACCGCCATCTCCGTACATGTACAGATGAGATTTCCTTTCGGCCTTTTTCCTTTATCAGGGGCCGCCACAGCGAATGAATCGCACGTTTTATTTGGCATAGGTTTTTACGTCAGATGCCCTTCCTGACACAATCCTTTAGCAAGACACAGAAACACGCTGACGGCTTTACAGAATACTCTTTACGAAAGTCAGAAATGGTTCTTTTACATGTCTCTCACCATAGACAGTAAGAGACATGGCCCACCTTTGATCAGTCAGTTAGCTGCACTGGGGGGGAGAGTGACAACCTTGTGGAGAGTGGGACTTAAACCCCCAACCTTAGGATCAGCAATCCAGCGCCCTATACCACTAAACCACCATTGCCCACATATACGTACATGTATATGTGTATATAATATCAATATTCAATATCACATATTCAATGCTATAAATTAAACATAAATATACACAATACACAATACAATTCTGCATGATCAATCTCAAAACAAGCCAACAGTCAACTCTCCTTCACGTGACAAGCAGGAACTATGGGTACAGGAAGTTCAGCTACGTCATCCCTCCTATCCAATGGGAGGCCAGCGGGGCGGGATGTTGGGAGACAGTCAATGAGCGAGCAACTCGCGCATCATGAGAAATTTTGATTGGCGCGTTGAGTTTTGAATGGCGCATTTCGTAAGAGGAGGTTGTTTTTTTTGTATCCCGGGGACGATGTTTTTCATAACCCGGAATTTTCATACCCAGAGGGTTTCATAAGTAGGGGGGCCGACTGTATTTGTGTTATTCATTTTGTGGTATCAACCAAATTACTTACATGAAAGCTGAAAATAAACAGAAAACCACATAAATTAAAAATAATAATAATAATAAAGACCCTTTAATTTTCCCTCCCAGTGCTGTTCCTTTAAATATTTTGCCCCAATGTAAAATCGAGCCAGTCAACATGAACCTCAACTTTAGCACATGGCACGTTGAACCAATCAACACAAAGGTCAACTTTCGCACATGGCACCTTGAAAAGCACATGGCTGGGAACATGCTTAAATTTATGATGTTAGTGAGCAGGAGAATCTGGTGAAAAATCCTTGTCATCACTTTCTGTTAAGTCCATATCTGGCTCATCGTTCCATTCATTCAGAGCATCTCAGTTTTTCTGTAGCAGTTTCTAATGGTTCATCTTGTTGGACATTTACCAAGAGAACACAGCAAAATATTTTCCTTTTTTTTAAAGCACTGCGGAACAATCAAATGTGTGACATTCCCCAGTGTCAGGGGCTCTTGAAATACTGTGCAAACTCACTTATACAGGCAGTGAGCGCCTCATTTTACCGTTACAGAGACTGATCGAAAAAAATTGGTTAGTTTGATCGACCGTTTTGCTCCCAGTACACATGGGCGGTTTATTAGACGCAAGATAAAAAACCGGGGGGGGCTTATTGGAGCAGGGCGCTTATTGCGTCGAATACGGTATTTATTCTTAAGTTAAACTGCATTGAAGGTTTCAGCACATACATTCTGACTGCATTTTGCACCATGATTTTGTTGAATCAAACTGAAAATGATGACATAAGGTCTTCCGTGGAGTAATGACAACTAAAATGAAGATATAAATGCAAATCTGATCACCACTTGCCTGCCAATAACACAATCAAAAACACACCACAAGGCACCAAGTTCAAAAGAAATGGTTCAAAAAACAACTACTGCGAAACAACAAAATCATGTTTCATAAGAGAAAAATGAACAACGGTTCTCACTGTTTGAGTTCACATGACACTATCTGAATTGCGTAAAAGACCTGCAGCAACTTCTCCCAAGGACATCTAGTGCGGATCTGATTGGACTTCACAAGGAAAAAAAAGATAAACAATCGAATAAGGAACCATGTACAAAATCCCTAAATTTGACTACAAGCTTTCATCGTAGATGTGCAAATATCTTTATGTAAAAGGTATGGACACACATGAGATAGAGACAATCTCGCAGGACAATTGTTGTTTGGATGTAGATTAGTTGTGGTAAATAAAAGGTGATTGAGGATGCAACTATCATGAACAGAAGCTATGTTCACCAGTGTCATGGGTGAGATCAATATTATGCCCCAGACTGATGCAATACAGCACTGGGTGAGATTCAGTACAGAAATTCTCACAGGATCTACAAACACACACCACATCTGTTAATTAAAAACCTCATGTCTGAAAAGACTGTAATGATCCCTAGTAAATCTCACTAATCCTGATTCAAAAGATGTGGAGTTGTGTCAGAGCCTTGCCATTCTGAACCACATGCAAGCCAATAGATTGACTCGGAAAGAAGGCTCCAAGTACAGGTGGGATGGAGTGAAATACGTTTCAAGACGCACAAGAATCTGAATATTCATTCCACATTTGGAGGCCGTCTGCACCACATCCAATCATGTTCTTTAAGTAACTTGTATGCTAATGTGTCCTGGAGCACATTGAAGAACTTTCTACACAATTGATGGCAATAGTACAAGGGAAAATACACAAAGAAAATTTAGGATGTCCCTTGGATTGGGCGGTATAATGGTTTTGGTGGAATAATTTGGCCACCAGTAGGGATTTTGCTAAACAATGTATACCACAAAAGTATAAAAATATACACTACCCAGCCAGAAAAAAAATTCCACACCTGAAAATATCCACAATTTAGTCTTGCTTACTGCACAGAATCATCATGTCACTTTTTAACAAACTTAAGCCTTTCCATTCAATGTCAATGTTCATTTCTCACTAACGCCTTGAATTGATGAGGGAGAAACAGAACCACGCCATCAAGTCTTCTCCAGCACATCCCAAACTTTTTCAATAGGGTTAAGGCCAGGATTCTGGATGGCCAATACATATGTGAAAATAATTCCTCATGCTCCCTGAAACACTCTGATTATTCAAGTCCCCATTTTATATCTGTGCCACCAGGGAAGAAAAAGTGCATTGATATGATAACCTGCTCATTCAGTACATGCAGATCATTAGCTGCTTCCTTTTATTGCCACATTAATGTTGCTGAGCCATGACTGGAACACCATGGAGATGCCATGCTGTGATCATGGATAAAAAAAACGCCCATTTTATATATATATATATATATATATATATATATTATATAAAAATAAAATGACCAAAGTCAATTACCCCACAGCATAATGAGGGAAAGCCACACACGGCCATTTTATTGTAAAAGCAAGAATGCTTGTCTTTAAAAATAAAAACATTGATATTAATATAAGTTTGGATTAAAATACTTTTTTACATTATTAAGCATGAAGCAAACTATTTTGGTATCTGTATTTTTGTTCTTGTAGCATTCTGTTGACAGGGTAACTTGAAACACAGTGAGAGCCAAAATAAACTTTAACACTGAAAGCTTGCTTCCTTTTTATTTTCTGAGAGAGCATTTCATTGGATGTCAAGCATTTCAATCAAAGTGACAACAGACCTGAAGTGTCTGCCACTTCCAGTGAAGCATTATCAACTCTGAATAACAATTTTCCATCCCTAAACAATGGACCAATCAGATTGCGCCATTCCTGTACTTCAGGGGTCGGGAACCTATGGCTCGCGAGCCAGATGTGGCTCTTTTGATCACTTATACCTGGCTCTCAGATAAATCAGGTGGACTTTCTTAATAGAATAACGAATACATAGTTTCACTGTCATTTAAATAAAAATACAAAAAATTCCATCAAATAAAACAAAAACAGATGAATAAATCTCACGCATTTAAATCTGTACATCTATTTTCAATTCCACTTGCCGCTGTGGCGCGCAGCAGAGAGCCAATCCTTTCTGTATGCCAGTATGCGGTCGGGTCCGATACCTTGAAACTCTAATTTTATTGGATTATAACAACAGCCATAGATTGCGTATGTTGTTTTTCAGTAAAGGGGTAAATTTCCCTCGTTTTTGATCAACTCATTTGAACAAAGCCAAGCACAGTTGGCAAGCAAACATAAATGGACAGACATGGGAAAAACTTCAACCTACAGAACAGCTGATTGCCAAAACTTGGAACGTGCTTCCTGTCACATAAACACTGCAGCGAGTGAGTCCTGTCATATTGAAAATGTTTGGCTCCACAGGCACACGTGAGCAGTCCTTCTCACACCTGATAAACATCAAGAGCAATCTGCGGTCACGTTTAACAGATGGAGGCCTAAACGCTTGCACGAAGCTGAACCTCAGCACATATCCACCAGACAAAAAAAGCCATCAACAACACCATGCAGCACCAGAAGTCACATTAATAGTAAGCACTTTTCTTATTAATAAGTAACTTTGTTATGACAATGGTGTTTAAAATAAATTCAGTCTTATTATAATTTCAAATTGTTGGTCTTCTTTTTCAATTTAGTTGTATTCAATATATATATGTACACACACACACTAATCCTTCTCAAAAAATTAGCATATTGTGTTAAAGTTCATTATTTCCTGTAATGGACTGATAAACGTTACACTTTCATATATTTTAGATTCATTACACACAACTGAAGTAGTTCAAGCCTTTTATTATTTTAATATTGATAATTTTGGCAAAAAAGTAAAGAAAAACCAAAAATCCCTATCTCAAAAAATGTGCATATTTCATCCGACCAATAAAAAAAGTGTTTTTAATACAAAAAAATTCAACCTTCAAATAATTATGTTCAGTCATGCACTCAATACTTGGTCGGGAATCCTTTTGCAGAAATGACTGCTTCAATGAGGCGTGGCATGGAGGCAATCAGCCTGTGGCACTGCTGAGGTGTTACGGAGGCCCAGGATGCTTCGATAGCGGCCTTAAGCTCATCCAGTGTTGGGTCTGGTGTCTCTCAACTTTCTCCACAATATCCCACAGATTCTCTATGGGCTTCAGGTCAGGAGAGTTGGCAGGCCAATTGAGTACAGTAGTACCATGGTCAGTAAACCATTTAGCAGTGGTTTTGGCACTGTGAGCAGGTGCCAGGTCGTGCTGAAAAATGAAAATCTTCATCTCCATAAAGCTTTTCAGCAGATGGAAGCATGAAGTGCTCCAAAATCTCCTGATAGCTGGCTGCATTGACCCTGCCCTTGATAAAACACAGTGAACCAACACCAGCAGCTGACATGGCACCCCAGATCATCACTGACTGTGGGTACTTGACACTGGACTTCAGGCATTTTGACATTTCCTTCTCCCCAGTCTTCCTCCAGACTCTGGCACCTTGATTTCCGAATGACATGCAAAATTTGCTTTCATCCGAAAAAAGTACTTTGGACCACTGAACAACAGTCCAGTGCTGCTTCTCTATAGCCCAGGTCAGGCGCTTCTGCCGCTGTTTCTGGTTCAAAAGTGGCTTGACCTGGGGAATGCGGCACCTGTAGCCCAGTCCACTGCTTCCACAGGTCCCCCAAGGTCTGGAATCAGCCCTTCTTCACAATCTTCCTCAGGGTCCGGTCACCTCTCCTGGTTGTGCAGCGTTTTCTGCCACACTTTGTCCTTCCCACAGACGCTCCACTGAGGTGCCTTGATACAGCACTCTGGGAACAGCCTATTCGCTCAGAGATTTCTTTCTGTGTCTTACCCTCTTGCTTGAGGGTGTCAATGATGGCCTTCTGGACAGCAGTCAGGTCGGCTGTATTACCCATGATTGCGGTTTTGAGTAATGAACCAGGCTGGGAGTTTTTAAAAGCCTCAGAAATCTTTTGCAGGTGTTTAGAGTTAATTCGTTGATTCAGATGATTAGGTTAATAAATAGCTCATTGAGAGTACCTGAACATGATATGCTAATTTTTTGAGATAGGAATTTTGGGTTTTCATGAGCTGTATGCCAAAATCATCAGTATTAAAACAATAAAAGACCTGAAATATTTCAGTTGGTGTGCAATGAATCTAAAATATATGAAAGTTTAATTTTTTTATCAGTACATTACAGAGAATAATGAACTTTATCACAATATGCTAATTACAACTAAATTGAAAAAGACCAATAATTTTAGAATATTATTATATTATATGGCAGCGAAGCGAACGAGGCGCGCTGAGGTGCACAGAGAGCGGGGAGGGTTCAGCTTTGAAACTATTTATCACTTCATCTCCACTTTTTATTTACACAGTCGTGGAAATCTACATTTAATCAGTACATGCAACTCAGCCACTAAAACAAGTGGGGAGACCTCATGTAATGGCGTGTACCCACCACTGCAGCACTGCTTACTATTAATGTGACTTCTGGTGCTGCATGGGTTTGCTGATGGCTTTATAGTCTGATTGATACGGGGTGAGGACTCGACACAACAGGATTCACATGCAGCAGTGTTTATGTGACAGGAAGCGCGTCCCAAGTTTTGGCAATCAGCTGGTTTACGGGTTGAAGTTTTTCCATCTTCTTCTTCTTCTTTTACTTTCGGCTGCTCCCTTCAGGGGTCGCCACAGCAAATCATCCGCCTCCACCTCACCCTGTCCTCCGCATCTTCTTTTCTGACTCCAACGACCTTCATGTCTTCCTTCACCACATCCATAAATCTCTTCTTCGGTCTTCCTCGAGGCCTTCTGCCTGGTAGTTCCAACCTCAGTATCCTACTTCCAATATACTCACTATCCCTCCTCTGTACATGTCCAAACCATCTCAATCTAGCCTCTCTGACTTTGTCTCCAAAACATCTTACGTGGGCTGTCCCTCTGATGTACTCATTTCTGATCCTATCCATCCTCGTTACTCCCAGGGAGAACCTCAACATTTTCATCTCCGCTACCTCCAGCTCTGCCTCCTGCCTTTTCCTCAGCGCCACTGTTTCTAAGCCATACAACATCGCTGGCCTCACCACCATCTTGTACACTTTTCCCTTCATTCTTGCTGACACTCTCCTATCGCACATCACACCGGATACTTTTCTCCAACCATTCCAGCCTGCCTGCACACGCTTCTTCACCTCTTTTCTACACTCTCCATTGCTCTGGATTGTTGAGCCTAAGTACTTAAAATCCTCCACCTTCGTTATCTCTGCTCCCTGTAACATCACCGTTCCTCCTGGGTCCTTCTCATTCACACACATGTATTCTGATTTTCTGAGGCTAACCTTCATTCCTCTCCTTTCCAGGGCATACCTCCACCTCTCTAGATTTTCCTGCACTTGTTCTCTGCTCTCACTACAGATCACGATGTCATCTGCAAACATCATAGTCCATGGAGATTCTTGTCTCACCTCGTCTGTCAGCCTGTCCATCACCATAGCAAACAAGAAGGGCTCAGAGCTGACCCTTGATGCAGTCCCACCTCCACCTTGAATTAAATCGGTCACACCGACAGCACACCTCACTACTGTCTTACATCTCTCATACATGTCCTGCACCACTCTAACATACTTCTCTGCCACTCCAGACTTCCTCATGCAATACCACAGTTCTTCTCTTGGCACCCTGTCATATGCTTTTTCCAGATCCACAAAGGCACAATGTAGCTCCCTCTGACCTTCTCTGTACTTCTCTATTAACATCCTCAAGGCAAACATTGCATCTGTGGTGCTCTTTCTTGGCATGAAACCAAACTGTTGTTCACAAATGCTGACCTCTGCCCTTAGTCTAGCTTCCACTATTCTTTCCCATAACTTCATCGTATGGCTCATCAACTTTATCCCTCTGTAGTTGCTGCAACTCTGCACGTCTCCCTTGTTCTTAAAAATGGGCACCAGCACACTTCTCCTCCACTCCTCCGGCATCTGTTCACTCTCTAGTACCGTGTTGAATGTTCTCGTCAGAAAATCTACTGCTACCTCTCCTAGACACTTCCATACCTCCACAGGTATATCATCAGGACCAACTGCCTTTCCATTCTTCATCGTCTTCAATGCCCTTCTCACTTCACCCTTACTGATCTTTGCTACATCCTGCTCCTCAATGGTTACCTCTTCTACTCTTTTTTCTCTCTCATTTTCCTGATTCATCAGCTCTTCAAAGTACTCTTTCCATCTTCCCAGCACACTTCTGTCATTAGTCAATAGAGTTCCCTCTCTGTCCTTTATCAATCTAACTTGCTGCACGTCCTTCCCATCTCTATTTCTCTGCTGTGCCAACCTGTATAGATCATTTTCTCCCTCTTTACTATCCAACCTATCATACAAGTCATCATATGCCCTCTGTTTGGCCTTAGCCACTGCTACTTTCGCCTTACGCTGTGTCTCCCTGTACTCCTGTTTACTCTCTTCGGTCCTCTCAATGTCCCACTTCTTCTTGGCTAACCTCTTCCTTTGTACACACTCCTGCACTTCCTCATTCCACCACCAAGTCTCCTTATCTACTTTCCTTCCAGAGGACACACCAAGTACTCTCCTACCTGTGTCCCTGATCACATTTGCTGTGGTTGTCCAGTCATTTGGAAGCACTTCCTGGCCACCCAAAGCCTGTTTCAACTCCTCCTTGACGACAACACGACACTCTTCCTTTTCAGCTTCCACCACTTTGTCTTCTGCTCTGCCTTTGCCTTTTCACCTTTCTCACCATCAGAGTCATCCTGCACACCACCATCCTATGCTGTTTGGCAACACTCTCACCCACGATGACTTTGCAGTCACTGACTTCCTTCAAATTACATCGCCTACACAAGATGTAGTCTACCTGTGTGTTCCTACCTCCGCTTTTATAAGTCACCCTATGCTCCTGTTTCTTCTCGAAGAAAGTATTCACCACAGCCATTTCCATCCTTTTGCAAAATCTATCAACATCTGTCCTTCTGCGTTCCTGTCCTGGATACCAAACCTGCCCATCACTTCCTCGTCCCCTCTGTTGCCTGCACCAACATGTCCATTGAAGTCTGCACCAATGACCACTCTTTCACCTCTGGTGGTACTCTGCATCACTTCATCTAAGTCACTCCAGAATCTCTCCTTCTCTTCTAGCTCACATCCTGCCTGTGGGGCATAAGCACTAACAACATTGAGCATTACACCTTCAATTTCTAACTTGAGACTCATCACTCTGTCTGACACTCTTTTCACTTTTAGAACATTCCTGACAAACTCCTCCTTCAAGATGACTCCGACTCCATTTCTCTTCCCATCCACACCGTGATATAATAGCTTAAACCCTGCTCCTAAGCTTTTAGCTTTGCTACCTTTCCACCTGGTCTCCTGAACACACAGTATGTCCACCTTCCTCCTCTGCATCATGTCAACCAGCTCTCTACCTTTTCTGTGCATAGTTCCAACATTCAAAGTCCCCACTCTCAGTCCTAGACTCCTGCCTTTCCTCTTCTCTCTCTGCCTACGGACACGCCTCCCACCTCTCCTTCTTCGACGTCTTCGACCAACAGTAGTCCAATTTCCATCAGCACCCTGTTGATTGACAGCACTGATGGCGGTCGTTGTTAACCCGGGCCTCGACCGATCCGGTATGGAGGTAATACTTTTGATTTGCATTATAAATAATTGGCATTGGTTTTACGTCGGATGCCCTTCCTGACACAACCCTCTGCATTTCTCCGGGCTTGGGACCGGCATGAGGGGGAGAGACACTGGTTAGTGCCCCCCACCTCATGGCTGCATTGGGTTGAAGTTTTTCCATATCTGTCCATTTGTGTTCGCTTGCCAGCTGTGCTTGGCTTCGTGGAAATGAGCTGATCAAAGCGAAGGAAATTTATTTCTTTACTCAAAAACAATATATGCAGTCTGTGGCTGTTGTTATAACCCAATAAAATTAGAGTTTCAAGATGTCAGACACACCCACATACAGAAAGGATTGGCTCTCTGCTTCCACAGTGACGTGGCATTGAAAATAGATGAATATATTTAAATGCGTGAGATTTATTCACTGGTTTTGTTTTATTTTGCTTTTTTTTTGTATTTTTATTTAAATGACGGTGAAATTATGCCTTCGTTATTCTGTTAAGAAGCCACCTGATTTATCTGAGAGCCAGATACAGTCATCAAAAGAGGTGTGATGACGGCACTATCCCCCTCTCCAGATTTTTACACCGGATTTGCATCAATCGCAAAAATTACCCATTTGACTTACAAAAAGCCGGAAATCCGCCGATTGGTAGAAAATTCCCATCCCTGTGACATGTAGGGAATTAGACATATGGGCACTACGGAAGCATTGATGGGCCAAAATGCATGACGTCAGCATAGTCAGCCAATCACAGTCCCCGTTACTTGCTACTGGGAGCTCGTTAAAAAGTCAGATTCAGAATAAAACAAAATGAGATTTATTTAATGCGTTTTTTATGAAAAAAAGATGGATTCATGTTTTTTTGCCCCTGGAAATGAAACAGACAGAATTCCGTCAATAGACGGAAAAAAACACATGCCTGTATATAGACACGAACTGAGTATAATACAGTATCTTCAATTAAGCATATGTAGTCGTAGTAATACATAAGCAAGTAGTTTTCAAAAATGCCCACTAGGGGGAGGTATTGCATTACATTATATCAGGGGTCGGAAATTCGTGACTCCGGAGTCGCATTAGGCTCTTTCACCTCTCTGGCTTCCAGGGGCAAAGAGTTAAACTAGCTTTCACCTGAATGATAAGAGAATTTGCCTAAGGCAGAGTTCTGCAACGGTCGGATGTCCACAGGTACCCAGTGGCTACCCTTTCAAAAATGCTCTTTTGGGATTGAAAATTACATAGATGAAAATTAACACTCACGAGTGTGGGTGGATATTTATTTGGTGTGGGCTAAAGGTGTGACGATAAATCGATTTACTAATAAATCGATTTATTTTCAAGCGCAATTTTAAAATCGACTTATTTTGTGTTTTTACGATTTTTTAATCGATTCATGTAAAGCAACAAAGAATTCACAAAAAGCTATAAAATAACGCCGTCAATGGGGGCCGCCATTTTCTTCCGTTGCTATGAAAATCTCACAAGAGAACGAGACTTTGCAAAAACAAAAATGGTAGTTGCCGCTGAATTCGTCAAGCCGGCAGCGGCACACAAAAGCCCAGTTTGGGCTCATTTTTTGCAATCCCGTGACAAGAAACAAGTTTTGTGCAGACTTTGCCAGATGAAAGTCCCTTACCACGGCAACACAACTAATCTGCAGAATCACATTCGTCGTCATCACAGGACAATTGACATTGATGTCAAACCGAAAGTTAGCCTACACGGTGAGCCGGAAGCAAAGAAACTTCAAGGTGAAGTATTTGTTGTTGAATTGTTGCTCTGAATGCAGAAACTGAGATTACATTCACAATATGTAACTGGTGGAAAACTGACTGTTTACTGTTACATCTGTTAAGTGTTAAAGTTCATAGTTTAAAAGTTTAGAAGAAAACATTAACTTTAAGAGTCCTTAAAGATTAAGAATTTGGTTCTTTATGATCTTGAGTTGATATTTGAAATATAAATACTCCAGGGTGAATGTGAACATTTTTAACATGTGTGTTTTATCTGTGCAAGTAGCAAAAGTGAGAACTGAGAAGCAAGGTGAAGTATTTGTTGTTCAATTGTTTCTCTGAACGCAGAAACTGACACTGTAGATGGTAGATTACATTCACAATATGTAACTGGTGGAAAACTGGAAACAAATAAAGGTTATGTTTGTTTATTTTTCATGTTTTCATATATGGTAACAATTGTAGCTGAATGATTGTATTGAATAACCAGTTCAGACAATTATTACTTTATATATTTGAAGTGCACATTTTACAGAAAATGAAACTAGAATCCACATATGAATCGAACTGAATTGAATTGAATCGAGAGGCAAAAATCGGGATTCAAATCGAATCGTCTCATAACTGAATCGTCACATCTCTAGTGTGGGCAGGGTGATTGTGTGTGCGTTCTTGTGGACATGCCTATCAGCTACATTGAGAGTCTCAGTGTTTTTGATCTGCTGTGTTGGTGGAGTTCCAAATTCTTGTGCTCATGGTAAGGAGTGCTGTTACCATCAGCAGCGCGGCGAGCGAGAGATTTTTTCTGCCGACAGGGTTTGCAATCCAGGAACAGAAATCACAGCTGAAGTAGAGATGGTGAGGTTTGTTTAAACACAGCAATCACCGAATTAAATAACTCTCCTTCCAGTGACAAAATAAAAGACTGGGTGTGGTTCAGTCTCCACTCTGAGAATGGGTCATCACAGTGCAGCATTAAGCATTACTATTATTTATAAAAAGATCCCACGAAGCGTGTGATGCCGACCCCTGAACTAGAAGTGTCCAGAATACTAAGGCAGGTTCCATTCTGATGATGACCTTGTTTCATACAACATTCACCTTTTTGCACTTCTGCAGCAAAACGTTTTCCTTCCTGAATCATATCAAGCAGTTCTAACTTTTCATGCAGTTAATACCTTTTTCTGGTGCTTCTGCACCTTACCAGAAGCCTGAGAAGGTGCGCAGCGTTTGGGCGGCATGACGGAGCTTAACTGTAACTAAAAACACACAGTTATAAAGCACAGGTACAAAGTGTGCACGAATGAGGAAAGGGGGCGTTACATCATCTCAACCAATCAACAAGAAGGAGGACAGCCATCGGCTGAATTGGAATGACGCGAGTTGCTCGACAATCCGCGAATATGCAAACCGTGAGTGCAAAACCGCGAATAGTCAAGGGCCTACTATACTATTTATTCTGGTATGTTGTTCAGAGTAGGTGGTACGGCACCTTCACCAGCCCGAAGTTCGCCAAGATGGGCTCTATCCAGCCTCCTGCAAGCCTAATAATGTGTAACGTGATACGGAAAATGAAATGAAGAGGCCATGATTGAGATATGGTATCATGACAGAATTCAAACCACAATGCATGACATGTTAGAACATGGTGGTGGCAGCATCGTGTTTGGCGGATACTTTTAATCCGGGGATTCTGGACTTCTCATGGAAATCGGGCTCACGTCAACAGATTTAAAGCTGTTGTTAAGCAAAAGGTCTTGAGCTGTGGAGCAATTCAAGGAGTTGGATTCTAGTTCCAGTTTTGGAAACTGCTGACAAATTTATACTTTTAAAATTGTATTTTTAATTGACTTACATGTTTATTTTTCCTTTAAAGCAAAGACTGGTTAAAACAATCTGTATATTTACAATTCAGGTCATTTTAATGGCTTTGGGGAGGGGTACTTTTTCAGAGCACCACACATTCCCATGAGAGTTAAAGTTGACATCCACTTACTTTTTGCAAGGCTTTTTCGGCTTGCTCCTTTTCTTCCTCGCCTGGAGTGCAAGCACTGTCATCATGACACCATAAAAATAAACAAATAACATAACGTTATAACAGAAATAACAATAACAGTATATCTGCTCGCCGAGTTTAACACGCTTACTTTTTTGAGGTAAATTTCAAGAGCTAGTTTCAACTTGTTAGCAACTGTACACTTGCTAATAATCTCATCCGGCTCCTAAACCCCTCCACACTTCCTAAACAAGTGCACTACCTAGGGTTCAAAATAATGCCCTTGTCAGGTTATGTAGCGCCCTGAACGTGTGGTTGGGAGACGATTGGGACACGTCCTCAGTTATGTAGAAGGAATGTAACGTCTTTTTTTTTAACTTTCTTTTTTAACAAACTACTCGTTTTTAGTTTTAAAAAATATGACGGGAGTAAATTCAGACAGCAGAAGTTCTCTTTTTAATTATAATACGTAATCAGAATGCATGATTATTTTCATTTAGGAATGAACTACCCGCCTGAAAACTTTAACCTGAGGCAAGTGAAAGTTAGCCGTTGCTAACAATGCTAATCTGAGGGGGTTTCAAGAAATATTTTATCTATCATGCTGAAAATTCGCTTTCGGGTCTTTATTCAAATGTTTAATTCGTTTAAACTTTAATAGTCTATCTAACAAACTGGTAGTGGAGGTCTCAAACCGTTATTTGGATAGAATAATGATTAAATTGCATAAGGACCTGTTTAATGTAAACTACCAGTAGTGGGCATTTACGATGAAGCATAACGGCCTGCTGTAGTCGGTGGTGTTAATGTAAACACTTGTCTGAGTTTTTACAAAGTTAGCACTTCAGCTTCTGTGTGGGACTAAGCAGTAACATGAGGCTTTTGTTCAGTAATCACAGTAAACAGTTGCAGTCATTGTTTTGCTAAAGAAACATTCATTGCTACCTTACAGCTCACATTTTCCTAACACACCTATTGTGTGACCATGCTGAGGAATGTAATCGGTAGTGTTAGTGGATTGTATTGCTCACCTTTCCTCTCCATGCTGTAAGACTGCCTCTGCCTCGTGTTTCTATCACTGGAGCCGAAAAAAATTCAGTTAAACACAAGTAAGTATACTGTAACCTTTAGTCTTTATTAAAATTATATGGGGAAAATAATAATATATGCAATATTAACTAGATCACTATCGCCATAACATCATATCTATGTTTATTATAACGGCAACATTAAGCTGATTCTTACAGCACTTTCTTTATGTACTCGATGAGGAGGGTCCTGACCATATTACTGTATTCTGGCTTTTACCGCCATCTGATGTTTAAAATTGGTAATGCAGTAAAACTCAGTACAGTAACTCCAATGAGATGGGAAAACATAAGAGTCAGAAGCAATACATCATCAGAATTCGCAGTTATTAGATTTTCCTATCGTTTCTGGTCTTTTGAAAAAAAAAATGCAAGTATGCATAAAAAGTATGAAACATTTATAATAATAATAATAATAAAAATAAATTAATAAGCTGTAGAATTATTGATGCTTCAGTACTTCTATATTGTAATCAGTGTGATTTGCTGTTGTGTTATCCCCAGCCCCTCACTCAATTTAAACTATAGAAAGTACCAGTAGACTTTATATTGTGTTGTCATAAGTTATTACTTGTTTTATCTGTTGCATCATTAACCTCTTGTAACCCAAGTGTCCTCAGATGAGGATATCTTCTCACAACTACACTGTATGTTTATTTCACTGAGAGATCCTTCTAATTTTTTCCTGTCTAAAAATGATTATTAAAGTTTATTATTTAACAGGTGTTAAAAAAACAGCAGACTCACAGCATTGTGTTTGATCTTACAACAAAATAACCCTACAAATACATCAACTCATTGTATTAAACCAAGAAAGGTTTCATATTGACATTAATGTTATTTGGTAGCCAGCCTTATACAGAACAATTTACATTTATCATACATCTGAACAATTAAGGGTGGTATTGGTGATACTGGGGCTTGATCCCCTTATCAGAAAGTCAGAGCCTTAACCACTAAGCCACTGTTGCCAGTCTAATAATTTGGGGCTTTCAGGAGGGTACTTAATCAGAGCTCACCTATGTTGTAAGAAGAACAAGAAATGATTACAGAAACGAGAGTTCGGAAGGACTCTCCATGTTCCACCTTTTCACTCAGCACAGAGTTTGATATTTTTTTCGCCAATGGTGTAGGTAGTATTTATTTCACTTGTTTTGTACAACTTGAATTTTGGAAAAGTTGGAATGTTCTTTAAATTTGAATGAAATTAAAACTTAAAGACTTTACATGAACCAATATTTTATTCACAACAGATAACATAACAAAAATGCAGCCGTGAGGGGGGCACAAGCCAGTGTTTCACCCTCACGCCGGTCTCAAGCCCGGATAAATGCAGAGGGTTGCGACAGGAAGGGCATCCGTCATAAAACTTGTGCCAAAATTCTCATGCAAATGATCAAAACGAAATTCATACTGGATCGGTCGAGGCCCGGGTAAACAATGACCGCCATCAGTGCTGTTAACCAACAGGGTGCTGGTGGAAATTGGACTACTGTTGGTCTAAGGAGGAGAGGCAGGAGGTGTGTCCGTAGGCGGAGAGAGAGAAGAGGAAAGGCGTGAGTCTAGGACTGAGAGTAGGGACTTTGAATGTTGGAACTATGAAAGAAAAAGCTAGAGAGCTGGCTGACCTGATGCAGAGGAGGAAGGTGGACATGCTGTGTGTTCAGGAAACCAGGTGGAAAGCTAGCAAGGCTACAAGCTTAGGAGCAGGTTTTAAGCTGTTTCATCATGGTGTGGATGGGAAGAGAAATGGAGTAGGAGTCATCTTGAAGGAGGGGCTTGTCAGGAATGTTCTAGAAGTGAAAAGAGTATCAGACAGAGTGATGAGTCTCAAGTTAGAAATTGAAGGCGTGATGTTCAATGTTGTTAGTGCTTATGCCCCACAAGGCAGGATGTAAGTGAGAAAAGAAGGAGAGATTCTGGAGTAAGTTAGATGAAGTGATGCAGAGTACCCCCAGAGGTGAAAGAGTGGTAATTGGTGCAGCCTTCAATGGACATGTTGGTGCAGGCAACAGAGGGGACGAGGAAGTGATGGGCAGGTTTGGTATCCAGGACAGGAACACAGAAGGACAGATGTTGATCGATTTTGCAAAAAGGATAAATGGCTGTGGTGAATACTTTCTTCCAGAAGAAACAGGAGCATAGGGTGACTTATGAAAGCGGCGGTAGGAGCACACAGGTAGACTACATCTTGTGTAGGCGATGTAATTTGAAGGAAGTCAGTGACTGCAAAGTAGTAGCGGGTGAGAGTGTTGCCAAACAACAAAATGGTGGTGTGCAGGATAACGCTGATGGTGAGGAAGGTGAAAAAGGTAAAGGCAGGGCAGAAGACAAAGTGGTGGAAGCTGAAAAAGGAAGAGTGTCATGTTGTCTTCAAGGAAGAGTTGAAACAAGCTTTGGGTGGTCAGGAAGTGCTTCCAGATGACTGGACAACCACAGCCAATGTGATCAGGGGGACAAGTAGGAGTGTACTTGGTGTGTCCTCTGGAAGAAAAGTAGATAAGGAGACTTGGTGGTGGAATGAGGAAGTGCAGGAGTATGTACAAAAGAAGAGGTTAGCTAAGAAGAAGTGGGACATAGAGAGGACTGAAGAGAGTAAACAGGAGTACAAGGAGACACAGCGTAAGGCGAAGGTAGCGGTGTCAAAGGCCAAACAGAGGGTGTATGATGACTTGTATGATAGGTAGGACAGTATGGAGGGAGAAAATGATTTATACAGGTTGGCACAGCAGAGAAATAGAGATGGAAAAGATGTGCAGCAAGTTAGAGTGATAAAGGACAGAGAGGGAAATGTATTGACTGATGACAGAAGTGTGCTGGGGAAGATGGAAAGAGTACTTTGAAGAGCTGATGAATGAGGAAAATGAGAGAGAAAAAAAGAGTAGAAGGGGTGACCGTCGAGGACCAGGAAGTAGCAAAGATTAGTAAGGGGGAAGTGAGGAGGGCATTGAAGAGGATGAAGAGTGGAAAGGCAGTTGGTCCTGATGACATACCGGTGGAGGTATGGAAGTGTCTAGGGGAGGTAGCAGTAGATTTTCTGACAAGAATACTCAACAAGGTGTTAGAAAGTGAGCAGATGCCGGAGGAATGGAGAAGTGTGCTGGTGCCCATTTTTAAGAACAAGGGAGACGTGCAGAGTTGTGGCAACTGCAGAGGGATAAAGTTGATGAGCCATACGATGAAGATATGGGAAAGAATAGTGGAAGCTAGACTAAGGGCAGAGGTCAGCATTTGTGAACAACAGTTTGGATTCATGCCAAGAAAGAGCACCACAGATGCAGTGTTTGCTTTGAGGATGTTAATAGAGAAGTACAGAGGTCAGAGGAAGCTGCATTGTGCCTTTGTGGATCTGTGGAAAGCATATGACAGGGTGCCGAGAGAAGAACTGTGGTATTACATGAGGAAGTCTGGAGTGGCAGAGAAGCATGTTCGAGTGGTGCAGGACATGTATGAGAGATGTAAGACAGTGGTGAGGTGTGCTGTCGGTGTGACAGAAGAGTTCAAGGTGGAGGTAGGACTGCATCAAGGGTCAGCTCAGAGCCCCTTCTTGTTTGCTATGGTGATGGACAGGCTGACAGACGAGGTTAGACAAGATTCCCCATGGACTATGATGTTTGCAAATGACATTGTGATCTGTAGTGAGAGCAGCGAACAAGTGCAGGAAAATCTAGAGAGGTGGAGGTATGCTCTGGAAAGGAGAGGAATGAAGTTAGCCTCAGTAAGACAGAATACATGTGCGTGAATGAGAAGGAACCAAGAGAAACGGTGAGGTTACAGGGGGCAGAGATAAAGAAGGTGGAGGATTTTAAATACTTAGGATCAACAATCCAGAGCAATGGAGAGTGTGGAAAAGAGGTGAATAAGCGTGTGCAGGCAGGTTGGAATGGATGGAGAAAAGTGTCCAGTGTGATGTGTGATAGGAGAGTATCGGCAAGAATGAAGGGAAAAGTGTCCAAGACGGTGATGAGGCCAGCGATGTTGTATGGTTTAGAAACAGTGGCCCTGGGGAAAAGACAGGAGGCAGAGCTGGAGGTAGCAGAGATGAATATGTTGAGGTTCTCTTTGGGAGTAACGAGGATGGATAGGATCAGGAATGAGTACATCAGAGGGACAGCACATGTGAGATGTTTTGGACACAAAGTCAGAGAGGCTAGATTGGGATGGTTTGGACATGTACAGAGGCGGGATAGTGAATATATTGGTAGTAGGATGCTGAGGTTGGAACTACCAGGCAGAAGGCCCAGAGGAAGATCAAAGACAAGACTTATGGATGTGGTGAAGGAGGACATGAAGGTAGTTGGAGTAAGAGTAGAAGATGCAGAGAATAGGGTGAGATGGAGGCAGATCAGGCAGATCATTTGCTGTGTCGACCCCTGAAGGGAACAGCCAAAAGGAAAAGAAGAAGAACATAACAAATGTTTAAAAAAAATTTTATTCACGAAATGAGTTCATTACAAATCTGATGCCTGCTATAGGTCCCAAAAAAGTTGACATGGAAGTAATTCATGGAAAAGCAAGAAAGTTTAAACAGATTAAGCTGGAAGAACATTTAGCAAATCTTTTCCCTTTGGCTTTTTCCTTTTTTCAGGGGTTGCCACAGCGAATCATCTGATTGGCATGTTTGATTTAGCATAGGGTTTTACATTGGATGCCCTTCCTGACACAACCCTTTAGCAAGGGGCAGAGACACACTGACATCTATGCAGTTACTCTTAACGAAAGTCAGCAATGGTTCTTCAACATGAACCTCTCACCATAGACAGTGAGAGACATGGCTCGCCTTTGATAACCCAGTTAGCTGCAATGGGGAGACAGTGACAACCTTGTGAAGAGTGGGAACCCCTAACCTTAGGATTAGCGATCCAGCACCCTTTACCACCATGCCTTCACTGCCTTAGAACATCTAGCAAATAACTAAGTTAATTGATATGAAATCTGTAACATGATTAGTTATAAAACGGATATGTTGGTGAGGCAGAGGTTCCGCAATCTGTGAAAGAGTGATTGTGGAAAATTTTAAAACCCATGTTCCTCAAATGCTTTCATCATCTACAGTTCATTGATTCTGTCATCCATTCATTTTCTGATCTGCTTAATCCTAATTAGAGTCACATGGGGCTGCCCATCTCAGCTGATGCTGGGCATGGGCAGAGTACAGTATATACTGAACAGCTCGCCAGATCATTGCAGGGCAGGAACACACTGACGGCTATGCAGCTACTCTTTACAAAAGTCAGCAGTGGTTCTTTTACATGAACCTTTCACCATAGACAGTGAGAGACATGGTCAGCCACTGGGGGACAGCAGTGACAACCCATTAACAGTGGGGCTTGAACACCCCTGACACTGGAATCCGGAATCCGACACCTTGCCACCAGGCCACCACTGCACATGTACAGTTCATAAAATCATCAAGAGATTCAGAGAAACTGGAGATATCTCTGTGCAAAAGGGACAAGACCAAAGACCTTTATCAGATGTCTGTGGTCTTTGAGCCCTCAACTACTGTACACTGCATCACTCATCGACATGACTTTGCAATATAGGCAAAGGAATACTTCCGGAATCCACTGTGCCATCTGCTGATGTCAACTAACCCTCTATCATGCAAAAAGGAAGCCATATTTAAATATGGTCATGAAGTATGACCATGTCCAGTGGGCCAAGACTCAATTGAAATGGACTGTTTCAAAGTGAAGAAGTGTTCTAACAAGGTATTTCCACTCACAGAACTATCTCACTCAATGTTTTCTTTTTTAATACCAAGCTATGGAAACTTTGTGTGTAAACTTCCCAGAAGATCAGCAATTAGCCACCAACTTAAATCAGCCCATCTTCCAAAATCCATCCCTCAAGCAAAGTCACAGCTATCACAGTTTCCCTTCATTCTCATGTTTGATGTCAGTTATTTTTGTATTATTCTGACGCCAACTGATTAGCTGATTAGATAACTGCATAAATATGCAGGAAATCTCTGTCTGGCGGACGATAAATGCACACGGGTTCATTTGCCAAACCGCTTAATCCAAGGACCACTGGAATTCAGATCATGCATTTTTTCCCCTCATACATGCCCCAAGGTTAAATCTCGTCTTTCTGTTCTTGTCCCTGAGTTTTACACCATTCTGCTCCCCCGTCAGAGACTCTCGATGTAAGCCAGATCTCGTATTTTCAAGTTCTACTTTGTCTTGATTTATGGATTTTTGTTAGCTTCCTCTGCTTGAATGCGCCCTTTATCATCCTCCTTGCTTTATGTGTACTGTGATAATGGTGTTTATCGTTGGGACAGCTTTAAGCCTGGTTGCCAAATAACCTGTCAAAAATCTTAAGATCAATAAAATAGTTTAAATATCTATTGAAATTGAATCCAAGTTCCCTACTTCACTGAGAGGTCAACGTGATAAGATTGAGCTGTTAAGGGCTTAAGGACTTTGTCCAATGGCTCTACAGTGGCAGACCAGGACTCACATTTTCTCAACCCTCTGATCAGGAACCCTGAGCTTTAAGCTGTAGAGCCACTTTTTAATTAAGTTTAATTTGTACTAAAACATTAACAGCTCTTTCCATAATACTTAATAGACAAATTAAACACAAGGTTTCACAAGCAGTCACTGACACTCACATGATATTCAAAGTTTTCTTATTGCAACTTGGAAAAAATACATAAACTTGATAAACCCAGAGACGGCACGGTGGTGTAGTGTTTAGTACGTCTGCCTAACAGCAAGAAGGTCCTGGGTTTCATTCCCAGCTTGGTTGTTTCTGTGTGAAGTTTGCAAGTTCTTGCCGTGCTTGTGTGGGTTTCCTTCCACAGTCCAAAAACATGCACAGTATGTTAATTTGCAGTTCGTGTACCAAAAACAGCTACTGCTGCTAACTCAGCTGACTTCTTCAGCCGGGGACCACCGTCAACGAGTGTTTCGACCCTTTAAACCCGGGACACTCTGATGGCGGGTCCACAGTGATGACGTCTCACCACTAAGTGTCAGCTGATAGCTTCCAGCTTTTCTCCTCTCTCTTAAGCCACAGCCAGCTCGATGACCTTTTAGCTGCTTGGCATACTGCTTTTACCGTTCTCTTCCTGTCCCTGCCCTTGACACCTAGGCTTCCTAATGTTCTCCATAAGGACTGTGAATCCTCTAACTCCTACTTCTACAGGAAAAAGCCAACACTTCCAACCTCGTTGCTGGCACTGCTCAACCAACTCGGTGTACTTGGCTTTCTTGCGCTCGAACGCTTCCTCACATCTTGTTTCCCAAGGTACCGTGAGTTCAACGATTACAATCCTCTTGTTCTTTGCACACCAAATGATGATATCAGGCCTCAGAGTAGTCTAGACTACCTCTGGAAAGACCAGCCTCTATCCCAGGTCAACTATCATTTCCCACTGCTCTGACTCGTCAAACACTGATGATGTTTTCCTAGCCTCCCCCTCTTTGACGAAGTTGATACATTTTCTTGTTTTCTTGGGGCTCCTCTTCTTTCTCCTTTCTCTGTCTAAAGTCTCAGCCAGTTCCTGCAGAACTTTGTCGTGTCTCCATCTGTAGCGGCCTTGATTCAATGCTACATTGCAAGATACCAGCACGTGCGCCAATGTTCCTACTTTGCCGCAGAGTGCGCACTTTGGGTCTTCTCTTAAGCCCCACCTATGCAAGTTAGTTGGTGATGGCAGGAGGCCATACACTGATCTCAGTAGGAAACTCAATCTGAACGGCTCGTCTTGCCAAATCTTCGCCCATGTAGCCTTTCTGTAGTTGTTCATCTTGTCCAAGCACTCTGCAGTACCAATTCAGCTCCTATTGTTTTGCGTGACTCCTCTTCATTCAACATTACTTCATCTTGGACCATTTTCCTCTTCTCACTGCCTGAGGCAGCGGACCATCGTGGGGTGCTAGGAGTTCCGAGGCCCTGCCGTCCAACTGCTGTATTGCCAATTATGTCTTTTATTTTAGGCCTACTCTCTGCCTGATTTACTGCCTGGCTGGCTGACCACTTTCTTCCTGTATGAGTTTCTATGGCTAATCATCTCGTCTTTGGAGTTCTTCAGAGTCATCACCAGTCTTGTTTTTGATACCTTGTATTCTTCCACCACTGATGAGACTGGAAGTTGCAGTTGATTTGTTCTTCCATACAGACCCATGTTTGTAAAACTTGGTGGTACACCCAGCCATCTTCGCAGATGTCTGTTAAATCAGTATTCCAAATCATCCTTAAGTGCGAGTGTAAATGGTTATGTGAGTGTTGGCCCTGTGATGGCCTGGCAAGCTGTCCAGGGTGTACCCTGGATTTGGCTAAGATGAACACCAGACTCCCACGACCCTACTTAGGATTAAGCAGTTCAGAAAATAAAAGAATGAATAATAAATTCAGAAAGTTTGTGTTTTGATATTAGAAATAAATCATTTATTTCACTGTGAAAACCTCCAGTAAGACTCTAACAGAGTAGAGAAAAAATCCTAAAGAAAATATCATGAAATTATCTATTTAGTTTGACTTTTTGCGTGGTGTTTAGGGTGAATAGAAGTTATCTACATTTTTGGAACTACTGTATATATATTTTTTTCTTGTTATAGCCTATTAAAATAAAGAGTTTTAAATGTAGCTTATTAGAAGAGAACCTGACCTTCAGAGTTCAGGTTACATTTAATTCCTACAAAGCACTGACAGTCGTCTTCTTTTCCTTTCAGCTGTTCCCTTCAGGGGTCGCCACAGCAAATCATCCGCCTCCATCTCACCCTGCATCTTCTTCTCTTACTTCAACAACCTTCATGTCTTCCTTCACCACATCCATAAATCTCTTCTTTGGTCTTCCTCTCGGCCTTCTGTCTGGTAGTTCCAACCTCAGCATCCTACTGCCAATATACTCACTATCCCTCCTCTGTACATGTCCAAACCATCTCAATGTAGCCTCTCTGACTTTCTCCAAAACCTCTATCTAACATGGGCTGTCCCTCTGATGTGCTCATTCCTGATCCTATCCATCCTCGTTACTCCCAGAGAGAACCTCAACATTTTCATTTCTGCCTCCTGCCTTTTTCTCAGCACCACTGTTTCTAAACCATACAACATCGCTGGCCTCATCACCATCTTGTACACTTTTCCTTTCATTCTTGCCGATACTCTCCTATCGCACGTCACACCGGACACTTTTCTCCAACCATTCCAACCTGCCTGCACACGCTTCTTCACCTCTTTTCCACAAAAAGCACTGACAGTAATAATAATAATAGTACGGTAATAACAACCAAGATTCATAGTTCTACAAATGTCAAAGCCATGAGCCCGTCTGTGTCCACACAAGAAACCTAGTGTGAGTGAGCAGTCGGCAGCGAGTGGCCTTGCACTTCTCTAAAAATGTTCTTGTTTGGTCAGTGTTTTTTCTTCTTGAGGAGAAACAAGTTTTTGAAATCTATTGAAGACAAGAAACTACATATGGCTTTTTCTTTACTGAAAATAAATATTTTTGGAGCTCCCCTTATATTATTATTAGAGTCCTGAGAGAAACAGTTGATTTGATTGAAACATATTTTATTCATTGAAGAAAGGGATTGGGCACAAGTTATCCAACTTAGTGAAGCCCTCTCCACAAATTAACAGATTAATTAGAGAAACAATATTTTTATTTTCCCAATTTTTAAAATTGGATATAGTAGGCTACAAATGATAATGTATTGAATGATAATGAATGAGTGCATTAATATAAAATTGGGATTTACCTTGGAGCTTTGGTTATAGAAAATTAATAAACATCTAACCAATCAGAGCTGGGATTTCTGCTCCGGGGTATACGTAATAATAAACACTAGTAATAATTATTAATGAAATGGTCACCAGGTGTCAGTGTTTCCTTGATAATCAGCACCACTGCTGTTTACGCCACTGTAAACCTAACTGATTCAAGAGGAAGTAGAAAGTTCCTGATGAACAATAAGAGGACATAAGTGCATTTTATTCAACCATGTCCAGATAACTGTGGTGTAACGGTAAAGCAAAAACAGGATACTCACAGAAATGAAAAAATAATAATAGCCTTTATTTGCACTACCAGTGGTTTACAGGCTGTCAGCTGCTTGTACTGATGAATTAGCCACATGATACAAAAGGATTCAGATGTCTTTCCTTTTGTTTAACAAACAGATCACATGAAAACACAGTTATGGATAACCCGGTGTATTACTGACAAATTGTGTGATTTTAATTAATTATTGTAAACATAAAAACAAACAATAAAGAGACAGCCTTCCATTCCCTCACACACCGCTTATCATGCTCAAAACAGAATATAGCAGAATGAAATCAATAATATACACAATGGAGAACACACTTGAAATAATCTTAACAAATATCACTAATATAATAAGTTAGATGCTGGCACGGTTTACTCTGTTCAAAAAAGAAATGAGAAAAGAAATGAAAAGTTTGAGTCCCAAACCCCATTTACTGGAATATTTCGGGTATACCACTTGTATGGATACAGGTAGGTTTTATCCTATTTAGTAAGGTGAGTATAGGGTTTGGGATGTACCCAAGTTCTAGGAATTAGTGTCCTGTGCTAAAAATGGGACCACACCTCAGATTTTGGCTCAGATCGTTACAGACTGGCACAGCACTGAGACCTGTTGAAAACTCTTAAGAATTATAATTCTAAGAATCATCACTCTGTGAGAAGGCGGCGTCATGGTCCTCCAACAGGACATTACAGGACAGTTGGTGACACAAACATACTGCAGCAATCCCCTGTGACACCCATAACATTTGACACAGAGTGATTTCAATAGTTGGGTGTGCGGTGTGGGGGGCTGATTATTAAGATATAGCATGAAAAAAAAAAAAAAAACAAGCTAAGAGTTGGAGACCAGGCTGTAAGATGAGTGAGCAGGTTTACATAGATGGCTCAAGAAATAAATACATAACGCATCTCAGATTTCTGGTGGATTTTCAGATTTAAAAACAGCTAAAATTCTAAGATCCACCCACAGGTTGGGGATAAGAAGGAAGTCAGACATTCTTTTGCTTATCAAGCACAAATTGGTTAAAAGTATGGCAGTTGTATGAGGTTAAATAAAACTATAGAAAATCATGACATTCTTACTCTCTTCCACCTTCAAATGCGTCTCAATCAATTAATCAAATGAACCAATCAGTGGCGCTCAATGCATAAAACACTTGCACCTTGAGTCGGTGGAGTCCCTGAAGATTCCTAGCATGCTGGACAAAGGTCGAAAGAGAAAAGAAGAGCGATGCATGTATTCGTCCTGTAAAAGACATGATCTTAAAAAAAAAAAAAAAAAAACATTCACTGACTGATTCAATTCAACTCCTTTCTAAATAAACAAGGTCAGATGGAATTCCTTAAACCGAACGCAATCTCATTTATTTACAAGTGTAAAGTTTTATGTACAGCTCTAAAAACACTAACGTTAAGAATGCCTGGTGGCAGTTGGTACTGCACCAGCTGAAAGCAGGGGTCGAACATCTGCATATAAACTGCAAGCCCAAACTCTGATAGCTGTAAACAGATCTGATTGCGCCGATCTCTTCCAATCCCTCTAATTTAAATAATTTTATTTCTCATGAAGATTATATCAGTTTTAAATGAAGTAAAAACAGACAGAAAAGAAACAGAACCAAAAAACAGCAACAGAAAGGAAAAATATTACTCTGTAATACTCTACATTCTCAATGTCCCATAGAGAGGCGTGCCTATGAATTCTTCTCCTACTCCACCTGCAAACTGTCTCTGATCATCGAGAAGCTTGGACTGGATGATCGCACAGGACACTTCAAAGGAGCAATGCGACCAAACAACGCTGCGACAATCCTTTCAAAAAGTAATACAACCAAATTACCTTGAATTGGCACACAATGCTAACTCAAGGCTTCATTTTCCATTCATGATGAGCATTAAGAGGTTTTGGTCAGACTGTTCCTTGAATGTCACCTTCTTTCTGTGTGTGTGTGTGTGTGTTTGTGTGTGTGTGTGTGTGTGTTTCCTGTATAAAGACAGTTATGAGGCAGCTTTTGTCACTCCAGGCAGTGAGGAAAGATGGACTCATGACTCCATTTCATCTCCATCAAACACAGGTGGCTCAAAGCTCAAGACTTCTTCATACGTCAGCCCTGGGGACAGAACATGTCTCCTTTAAACCCATTCTTGCACTTTTACCACATCACCACACTTACGTTCATGTATACAATGTAATGTTCAGTATACAAATATTTTTTGAATAAGTGTTTTTTTGTTTTTTTTTTAAATAATGCAATCCGGATTAGCACAGTTCAGATGAGCAGGAACTTTGCTTATACAGTATAGAATAAAACATTTTCAAGCAAAACATATACACAATGCAAGTCAAAGGCAAATCTGTACACTGATTCAGCCATGCTAGGTGGCCCTATAGACAGCAAGCTGCAACACACTATATGTCCTGACTCTTTCCTATCATAGCCAGCGTTCACAATTCCAGCAGTATGTGATACAGTGGCTCTTCTGTGGGATCAGACCTGATGCACTATTTATTTTTATACTGTATTAATTCTGCAAGGGAATTTTTTGACTTTTGCATTTAACTCATCCAAAATGAGCACGCACGCACACAAACGTACAGAGAACAGGGTGCTAGAAATTCAACTACCCCTGAGGGGACGCGAGTCCATCGCAGGTTACCTTCCCAGTATTTTTAGTGGTATTCATTTATACTGGTGGATCAACAGAGGCACACATGAGGTCGACCTTAACCTCTGAGCACAGTGGTGGTATTACAGAGATTCGAACCCACAACTTCATGATCATGAGTGCGGCACCCTAACCGCTACACCCTTGAGCTCATGACCCTAACCGGACTTATTATACAGTCACAGAGTTTAAATATATTTATTCACACAATAAACTGCCTTTAGTTTAGATGTTCATTTCTAGAGAATTTTGAATATCCAGATTTGCTGGTTTATTTTTTTATGGGGAGGGTTTTAAGACTTTTTTCCATCATAATAAAATACTCTACAGGCACAGTGGACTGAAAATTGGTGTAGTCCCTTTAAGCCACTTAATGCACAGGATTTATGTAATAAAAGGAGATAATGTTGAGGCACCATGTAGAAAGAAAATAATTTATGAATCTTATAAACCCATTTTGACAGAAGAATACACAACGCATATCAAATTTTGAAAGCAAGACATTTTTCTATTTCGAAAATAACATTAACAATGATTTCTGGAAGTGTTCCTGAGCCCATGCAGCGACTTCCCTGACAGAATCATGCCTGTGTTAAAGGCCTTGAAGAACACGGTCATTCAATATGGACTGTTAGCGCTGTCCCTCGTTCACAGAGATTGCTCCAGATGCTCAAAATCTTTTGCATTTTTGTACGTGTAAATGTACTGTTAGGTGATAGGTTATCTAAAGTCTTTAAAGTTGAAGAACAATATTCAAAATTGTTCCCGACTGGTTTATTTTTGCCAAGATGCCCTTTTTTATACCCAATCATGTGACTGATCTATTGCCAATTAAACAACTTGGTTGCAAAATATTCCTTAATTTTTTTTCTTTTTAATATCACTTACTTTTCAGCCTTTTGTTGCCGGTACCAACTTATTGAGATGTGTCGCTGCCATCAGATTCAATATGAGGTATTATTTTTCATGAACTATTACAACGGATCACTTTCCATATTTAAAATTTTTTCTACGCTCAAATGTTAATAAAATGTGTGTTTAAGATTTGCAAACTACCGGATTTAGTTTTTATTTAACAAAGCATCCCAAACTTTTTTCATTGGAGTTGTATTCCAAGCAGTTGTATTTCAAACAGTTCCATAACCATCAATTTACAATGTGCTGGAATCTTATAAGCGATTAGCTTGTACCAAGTCGCAAGCCTCTAGTTCTGATATTTAAGGTTATGAAACATCCCCAAACTTAAATATAAGGCAGAAATTATTACGAATTTATTGCTGCTCATACACTGCAAATTCAATCCTCCATCTTATTTGATTGTCTCCTTACTTTTCCACTCCTCAATGTCCAGCTCCCTGCTTTCAAAGCTCTGGTCGTACGGTTCAGCCTCAGGCTCATCATCTGGATCGTGGTACTGCGCAAAGTACGAGTGGGCTAGTGCCTCGGAGGCGGTGATCCGCTTATCTGTGTCCAAAACCAGCATCTTTTCCAGAAGGTCAACGGCTGAGAGAAAGCACAAACATTATTCAGTGAGTTTAAGTCTAAATCACTGAATTTCCTTTATAACACATTTCAAATCTTGGGGAAAAAAAGACTTTTAATACCTAATGGGTTGGCACCAATGAATACATCAGCAAAGTTTCTCTTTGGCATGTGCGGCAAAGAATTAATGTAGTTTCTGGCCTGTTGAAAAAGATGACAAAAACCACGAGTTGTCTCAGACTCACAGATATTTCTCTAGATGTAAAATGGACAAGCAGGTTCACTTTAGCTTCAAGTAGAAATCGGCAAAACCAAACCACAACAAGCGTCTCTACGGAAATGGGGTCATGTGAAATAATTTCTCAAAGGAAAAAAAAAATCTAACTGGAAATTATTTAGCCTTATTTCTTCTCCCCCAATTGCTCATGACATGAATATTTCATGATTTTCCATTGACTATCAGTCATGTTAAGAATATAAGCAGCACAAACAGTGCACAGTAGGGTTCAACACCCAGTTTTAAAGCTAAGCGATTAGCAAACACGCCAGTGAAAGTCTGGTAGAAATTGGGTCAGAGCTGCACCTCAGACAAAAAGCAGGCAGAAGGCAGAAGAAAGGGGGTTGGGGTGATTAGAGGATAAAGGATGAACCGAGATAAACATCCCGGTGAAAACACCAACTACTGTACCTTCCACAACAAAAGATCAGCACAGCATGCTAACAAACACAACATCTGCATCGTGGAGCTCAAATTAGCTGTTCGCAATATCTTACCCTAATATATGAATGCTTCTGATCATAAATCACATCATCACCAGTTATCCTTACAACCCTGTTACACAGTCATTTATAGCTTCCTGGTGGTGGTGGTGGTGGTGGTGGGGGGGGTATTTTGTTAGCATCAGTCGCATTACTCGCTAAACTAAGCATCTATCTAGTCATGTTTATATGCCATTTATTTTTACACAATGCTATTCGTAGTATTTTCTTCTGCTTTTTCCTTTCGGCTGTTCCCTTCAGGGGTCGCCACAGTGAATCATCTGCCTCCATCTCACTCTCTGCATCCTCTTCTCTTGCACC
>CM045732.1:27192974-27247974 GCA_024760905.1 Plotosus lineatus | reverse complement strand
GTTTGAAGCTAAAAGCTCAACGATAGCCTCACTTTAAGTGTTTTGGGTTTTTTTTTTTTTTTTGGAGGGTTTTTTTTTTTTTTTTTTTAAATGATAAGGATACGGTCAGTGCCAGGAAACAGAGTCCGTCCAGTGAGAAGCTCAGCCATGATGCAGCCCACAGACCAGATGTCAACTGCAACAAACCATAAGGACAAACACCATCATTTACTCCCCCAGTTATACTCAAGACAGTTGCTGTATTTGTCCTTTACACAGATACTCTCGGGCCAGATCATCAATAAAGGTTACATAGGGATCCCTCGCTACTTCGTGCTTCAATTCATGTGGCTTCAGTGCATCGTGTGTTTTTTTTTAAATATTCATCAAATTAAAAAAAATAAGGAAATTAAGGAAGAATAGGGAAAAAAGTTCAGGAAAATGCCGCAAAAACAAGGCCAATTTTGCAAAAAAAAAAAAAAAAAAAAAAAAAAAAACCTCATCAAACATAAAACAAAAAACAACCCACAACAAAACTACTTACATTTTTGTGAGGTGTGCATCTGAGTGCGTGCACACGTATCTGCGTGTGCGCATGTCTGTATGTGTATGTATTTAGATTTTATTTACCTCTTATACATTGTTTGTTACTGTTTAATTGTTATTATAAGCATTTATAGCATTGAATATGTATTTATTAATATTATATACACATACAGTATACATGTACGTATACGTCAGTCGGGAGGGAGGGGGTTGGGGGGTTATCCTACTTTACGGAATTCGGTGGTCTCTTGGGGATCTCGATCCCAATTAACTGCGGAATGTGAGGGATCCCTGTATTACAAAATAGCTTTTTCTTCCTGCTCCAAAACTAAAGAATGGCACCATGTTTATTCTTGAACCTTGTTACTCCCTATTATAGATTACTCCCTGCTTGATATATATATATATATATATATATATATATATATATATATATATATATATATATATATATATATATACATATACACTACACAAAAAAGTTAAGGATATTTGTCAATAAAAAACTGAAATTAAGGCCAATTCACAAAACCGAAAAAAAAATCTAGAAAAATTCCAAATATCCTTAACTTTTTTTATGTAGGGAATTTTTGAATTGCGTATTACTTGATATGAGCAAGTGGCAACACTGCGAGACAGTGACCTTGAACAAGTAAATACTTCGCCATGAAAGGTTAGTCATTTATTCTTAAATGGCATGTTTTAAGGTTTCTTCCATCACTCTTGGTTTTATAGTAAAAAGTTCCCATTTTTTGGGTCACCCTATATATATTTCCTACATAATAAGTGGAAATCCTGAAACCTGTCATGTTATAATGCATCCAGTTGAGCATGATCTCAGGCGCACGATACCATCGCGTGGCCACATAGCCCGTCATCTCGTCATCTGTATGTCTCGCCAGACCAAAGTCCAGGATCTGAACATAAAATGCAAAGGAAGTAAACCAGTCGTAAAATGGCACAGACTCGTCGGGGTATTTAATTAGATGTCATCATTGCCATCTGTTTGCTGCACTATAAAGCCAGCACTGCTCCTCAAGGTTAGTGGCTACACGAAAAACAATAACAAGGATAACATTCCTAAAATACACATGCCTACTGACCTTAAGCTCACAGTCTTCATTTACAGCCAAGTTACTGGGCTTCAGGTCCTGCAGGGAAACATACTTTCAGAACCGCTACAAGGGGATGTCAGCTAAACAGGTCTAAACAGGATGGTTATAATTAGCACACCGACCAATTATAAAACTTTCCAAACCTGGTGCATCTGGCTGTGGAACGACTGGTAATAAAATCACCGCCATGAAATAATTACAAAAGCCAAAGTGGCCCGATAGTCATGAACTGGATATGAAATGATAAGCCAGCAATGGAGGGTCATCAGGGCCAACAAAGCCTTCTCTGCTGGCCTAAACACTATTCAGAAGCATTGACCTACATTCACAACTTAAATTCTCATATTTGTTACATTAAATTGTATTATTTTTTTCCCAGCAGTCCATTCTCTTCATTTCGTCTCTTGACTGCATGACTTCCATTACATTTATCTTAGCTATACTGTATACATTTTTTTGTCCAATCAGATTTCAGCTTCTATGTGCAGCCATGTCAATCTAATCTGCCCGGGGTCTTCAAAATCAGCGGTGCTGGCTGATGTCACTTAAATTACAGTCGCAATGAGGCTGTTTCTTTATCCAATCAGACTTCAGATCTGCCTCACAGCATGACTACAATAACACCAGCATTTATCTGTTCTCTGATTGGTTGGTCAGTGCAAAAAAAAGTTTGCAGACAATACATTTGTATTTTAACACCCACAACGGTTGGCGAAGAAGGGGAAATTGACTTGGTGGTGGACATTCTTAAAAATCCATTTTCAAGGCGGACTTTTCCGGAAAAGCTAGACATCATAAGGAGAGGTTGAGGAGGTGATGCTTACACTTATTACATTTGACAAAGCGCCAGATTTATTGGTAAATTAGTTACTAGCAGGAATGCCTCTCTCTGTAATGCCACGCCCTGTTATATTGTGGTTTTGTATATTATTGACGGTTTGCATAATTGTGACATGAGAGTGGCGGTATTAAGAGGTAAATTAAGTCTGGTAAGTCCCCGCTGAAAGCCCAGGCACCAAATGAACGACCCGCCACTGCAGAACAATCTGTGCTTTTAATAGTCAACACAAAAGAAGAACAGAAACACAAAGAGACCTGGAGAAAGAAAAGAAAAAAAAGAGAAGTGTTCACTTACTCTGTGGATGATATCTGCTGAATGGATGTACTAAAAACAGAAAAATAAGGGAAGAAATTACTTTTCTGAGAAGAGTTGGCTCTCTGCTCATAACTAAGAGGAGGAGCTCACGTTCCAACCTAATCCCATGATTAAATTAATCCATTGTAGATCAAACCGGGACGGTGAAAAAGCAGTTAATTATACACAAGTGGACAGGGCGTGATGCATGGCAAAGTCATGATGCAAATTACACAAATATTACACAAATTCGGTTGTGTCTGCATCAGAAGAAATTTGTCCCGACTGTAAATTATCGTTATGTATCAATATAAAATTACACTCAGGAAATAAGATGGTGTTTGGTTTTAGCCAAGAGATCGACTGAACAATATCCTGGCATTGCATATAGACGTTATAAACTGATTACACACAGGTGTCAGTGGGGTCAATCAAAACTCATTCAAAATGTGCAATCAAGGTTACCAAGATGTGTGTGTGTGTGTGTGTGTGTGTGTGTGTGTGTGTGTGTGTGTGTACTCTCCAATAACAATTTCATTCTTCAGGAAAACCATGCATACAAACAGCACAAAAATACCCACCCCCTTCTTTGCTTTTTTTTTTTTTTTTTTTTTTTTGAAGTGTGTATAGTATTCATAATGCATCCAACTGCAATTATCAAGCAGATAGAATTTAATTTCTAAGCAGAAAATATTATAATACATCAGTGGAACCATAACCCCAGCATGTTCTATATTCGGGTTTGAGTGAAACTTTGAACTGATTAAAGCCATACAAATAAACACATGCCCTAGATAAGTGCTGGCTTATGGCTGTCAAGAGGAAGCCCTCTTTTTGTGCACTAGTTAAACTTTGGTAAATCTGAAAAACAGTCTATTTTTGTGTAATGAAACAGTAACCCTCACTCATTCGCCAAACCAATTAATCCTACAATTAAATTCTTGCGGAGGCTGAAGCCTATCTCAGCTGACACACTGGGCAAAGGACGGTACAAAAGGTTGAGACCACTATAGTTAAATAATACAGACAAAATAATAACAGACCATTGTGCATTGAGACAATGTGTCATGGCGGCATAGTAGTTAGCATGTCTACCTCATAGCAAGAACGTATTGGGTTTGATTAGTGAGCTTGACAAGCTTGTAATGGTTTACATGTTTTCCCTGTTGACTAAACTTGTATAGAAGAAAAAACAAGAAGAAATAAATAAATACCCCGCCAACTTAAAAAAAAAAAAAAAAAAAAAAAAAAAAACCCCAAACTTTTTTAATTCCATGCAAAATGGGACCCCATGCATGTTCCCATACGGACAATATTTCTCTAAATATTTACAGCCCAGGTATTAGATATCCAAATGTTTTTTGTTAGAGTGATAGTAAACTAACTAGGTAAACAGATGATGCTGGGAATCAAAGGTTGCTTTGCTTCAGCTCATGGTTCATAGAGATGCCTGGATTTCTGAAATTCTTTTTAGTTTAGATATAAGAAAGTTTCTAATCAACCAAAATAATGAATGGTTTACACACATTATTGAGGTACAGACGCTCCTCCATTTTACGGTTTTAATTGGTTCCGGACGGCCAAACGTAAGTTGAAAGTGAACGTAAGTTGTTACAGTGACGTATGACGTGTGATGCTCATACTGTACTATACATCTATAAATACCATTACCGTATCTCATAAAACACCCCTAAATCAATTATTATAAACATAACATTGTAAAATAATATCAAACAATATCAACATTAATTTCAAATAAATTAAATTCAAGCAAAATAATTTCAAATCGATAAATTTTAATCAAATTCACTTATCAAATATCAAATACAGTATCAAATATAACCTTTAACATTCTCTATGATGCGATTTTTCTGCTTGTAAATGGTTCCGATGGTCACATGACATGAAGCTGAGCCGACTCACTTTACATGAAGCTTAAAACAGCCAATCAACGCTTACAATATGTGAGGCGCTCAATACCGAAAGTAGTGCACTTGCTGAAAGTAGTTTACTTGCCTGAAACAAAGCGAGAGTTATACGGACTTCTGGTCTTTTAAGTGCGCAAGGGCGCCGTTGAACTCGTTTAGTACTCAGCTGGCACTGATGTGAATCACTGATGTGAATCAGCAGAGCAAAGAGTTCTCTTTCTTGGGTTTTCATTCATTTTACAACTCTCTTTGCTTAACCGAGTATGCATAGCAGATTGTGCCAAACTGAGCAGATAGTTAATTCATCTGAGTGTGTGTGTGTGTGTGTGTATATATATATATATATATAAAATTGAACTGGGAAGAAGGATGTTCAGGGCATGTTCAGGCTTGTTTGTAAACAATGGATGCAGCGTCATTACGTCAGCGTACTATGTAGGTACATCTAAACTCAAAATAACTTTTTTTTTTTTTGGAAAAAAAAAACAAAAAAAAAAACGTAGAAGCAAAAAAAACAAAAAAAAAAACCGTAAAACAGATGAACGTAAGTCGGGGAGCATCTGTAGTTAAAAAAGTAGCAGAAGAATGCTACAAAAAAAAAATCCAAAAAATCCACAAAATCCACTGTGCAAAACAAATGTTTCTAATTAAACCAAACTAAATGTTATCATGAATATTTATAGTTTAAATACCTTCTGAACAGCTTTGTTATTTGACATAACTTGAATTGCAAATGAAAGTGTTGCATGTTTGTTTTAATACCAGGCTTCCCATGAATATTTAAGATGAATGACATAATCAAGGTTTAGTAAACCGCATTAGTAATAGTAAATAAAGAAAGAGCAACTGACCTTCAGGCCACGCAAAATCTGATAAATCAGGAACTGCACATGGTCGTCTGTCAGTTTCTGGCATTTCACAATGTTGTTGAGGTCGGCACCCATTAGATGAGTCACCAGGTACCTGGGATTCAAGACAAACCACTATGACTCAATAAAATTTACCATAGATATTGACACATATAAAGCTGGGTTTATAGTTAATTACAGGTAAGAAGAGTGATGCATCATATCTTTTACATTACAAATTACTTCATTTCAAGTATATGCTGAGTTATGTCTTGCTCAGAGGGACAGCACATGTAAGAGGTTTTGGAGACAAAATCAGAGAGGCTAGATTGAGATGGTTTGGACATGTACAGAGGAGGGATAGTGAATATATTGGTAGTAGGATGCTGAGATTGGAACTACCAGGCAGAAGGCCTAGAGGAAGACCAAAGAGAAGATTTATGGATGTGGTAAAGGAGGACATGAAGGTAGTTGGAGTAAGAGTAGAAAATGCAGTGATAGAGTGAGATGGAGGCAGATGATTTGCTGTGGCGATCCCTGAAGTGAACATCTGAAAGGAAAAGAAGTAGTCTTGCCGGAAACGGCATAATAGAAACAGCCCACTTTTATTCCTGTAGTGTTTTCAAAAGCATGCCAAGTTTACTTGATGTGCAGAAATCATGCTGAATATACGCTCCATCTTTTAAGCCTCGATTTTCACACTGCACACTCATTCAGGACACGGTTTGTATAATACGGTTTAACTACGCAACATTTCACAGTCTGTCAGTGGGAAAATGTGTTCAGATATTTTCAAGTTTATTGAAAATTCTCAGTTAGAATTCTTGTAGCATGAGCCCATGTATGAGTAACAAGAATGGTCAAAAACAGTCGATAAGAACCTGAGATGAAATTAGAAATTTTATATATATATTTCTCCACTGTGTGCGCATATTAGTTTATTAATACGCTGCTGATTTCACACATTTTCCCAACTACAAAAAAACGGAGCAGTCTGTAATTTTCATCGTGGGTATACTTCAACTACGAGACAGGAAAAAAATCCAGAAAAATCATATTGTATAATTTTTTTAAATAATTAATTTGCAATTTACTGCATGAAATAAGTCTTTGATACGATAGGAAACTAGCATTTTAATATTTGGTACAGAAACCATTGATTTACATTACAGAATTCAGATGTTTCCTGTAGTGATTGACCAGGTTTACACACACTGCAGCTGGGATTTTGGCAGACTCCCCCACACAGATCTTTCAGGTTTCGGGTCTGTTGCTGGGCAACATGTTTCAGCTCCCTCCAAATATTTTCTATTGGGTTCAGGTCTGGAGACTGACTAGGCCAGTCCAGGACCTTGAAATGCTTCTTATGGGACCACTTTTCAGTTGCCCTGGCTGTGTCTTTCAGGTCACTGTCATGTTGGAAGACCCAGCCAATAAGCATCTTCAGTGCTCTGAGGGAAGAACGTTGCTGTCCAAAATCTTGCGAAACATATATGTATGGTTCCCACACATGGGGCCAAATGTGAGGCACTCCACCGAAGGTAGGCGCTTGTCACATAGACCACTTTTGAGATAAAGGCCAGAAAAGTAAAAATGATCCATTTTTATCAAAATTCGGATTTTTGCATAAACTATTAAAACAAGTATTCAACTATCACTTACTCACATGAAATCAACTAAAACTCACTAAAAATGTCTTTTTTTCCCCATTTTTCAGGCGAGTACCCTCATAAAACTATGTAAAAACAGTATCAAACTTACTGGTTTTTGTTGCAATTATTCACCGAGTTCGGTAAAAGACACGCCATAATCCATACACCAGAAGAACGGTCGTGAAGCAGTCTTTCCATTTTGGATACTGTTTTGATGTTAAAATGCCGTTTCACCGGATAAAATAAATGTTATGAAGACGATATGCTCGTAAACAATGCAGGCTAGCTGCTAAGGAAGATCTGAAATGAGCACACTGGTCAGTTCGGGCATGCATATGCACAGTACCCGTCACACGTTAACTTCTGGTTTACTTCCTGCCTCTAGTGTACTCCATGCGGAATTTTTCTCCAACTTTCTCTTCAATAACAGTCATTAAGTTTATTTTTAAGATTGTGACTGCACAATTTCTAGAAAAGGAGAGTGAACTGTCATCTGTGATGTCTAGCAGCATTAGTATAGATGTTAAATTCGACGCGAGAATTGGGCTTTGAAGATGCCGGAATGCTTGGTGTTCTTGAAGATTATTTTGCCAGTGAGTATTTTTCTCTGCATGCAAAATTCGATTATGGAATTTTTTTGATTATTTGATCTGTGTGTAATCTTGTCTGGACTGGACATGCTGGGTCGTGGGTTGTTTAGTTTTGTACGAAAATTGGTCAAAACCTGAAAAATACTTAAATGTTTCAATACTTTTACAGATGAACAAACTGTTGATGATGATGCCAGCTGTGTTGATGAAGATTTTGATTTTGATGTTGATGAAGAAGAAGCATCTGTTCATAAAAGTGTGCATGAGTGGTGTTTGTGAAGATGATGTGATCCTTTCTGCTGATCGGGATATAGATTAAGATAATAATGATGAGGGCAGAGTTGATGAAGCTTACTTGTATAAAGAGATAAGAGAGTTTTGTTATATAGTTTTCTTATATATAGTTTTCTTCATTTCAGTGTGATTGTTTGAACCGGACAGTGTTTTTTTTCAATCAGTATCATTTGAAGGCATTTTAACCTTTATATAATGGTCGAAAAGATACATACAGTCATCCCTTGCCACTTCACGATTTGAGCATCACGATATTTTAATAAAAAATAAAATAAAAATATTCATAAAAAATTCAAAATTCGTGCTGAAACTCGCATGTAAGCAACCGGAAGGCAGGGACCCAATGCAGGTTGCGTCCAATGTTTTCAAAGGACAGACTGAAGTGCCCCTCCTCCCCATTTTGCAGCTGTGAGCCTCCTCTATCTGACTGTGTAAAAAGCAAATTTTTCATTTTTGGACCCAAGAGCCTACTTTCGGTGGAGTGGCTCACAAATGTCATTTAAAGACTTTTCAAGGAACACATTTTCATTTTCAAGTTGTGTTTGAAAGAGTAAAATCGAACAAGAAATACTGTTTCTGACTTTCAAAGAGTGAAGTACAAACATTTTAATATACTATAACTTCATATTTTAAGAATGTTTGTGTTCTTATATATATTAACTACTACATTTTCAATGTAATAACTAAATAAAAGTAATTAAAATCATTTTGCTGGAAAATATGCAATAAGTTTAATAAACTATAACAAAAAGACCACACATTTTCTTAAATGTATATGTAAACATTTTCTTCACCTCTGGTTTCGGGTCGACACCTGTACTGGTTGCAGATCCACTGGGTGTAGTCATGGTAACGCTAACGTTACTGCTTGTGGCAGTTGTTCTGACTGCATTTCCTTTGAAATAGTCTGTTATCAGACTACCATCCTGCTCCTTGGTTCTTAAAAGTCTGTGCAAGTTTTTTGAGTGGGTGACATTTGATTTTATGTGCGACTTTAATGCGTCTCTCCATCAGCACCAACTGCAATGTTTTTCTCACATGCCTTGCAAAACGCATTTTGCCGACATCTATCCAATCACTGTAGTCTTTGTTCTCTTGCCAATTTGCTTTAAATATACCCTGACTGCCTGGCATTGTGCCTGTCTGTATAATACAGTCCTCTGAAGCCTTTGTAATAAATATTTATTCACTAGTGACGAGCGCAAAGGTCGCCTGCGATGCCATTAGCAAACTGCCGAAAATGGGATCTGTATGTCGTAAAACAGATTTAGAAGCTGCTCTAATTTTGTGTCAAAAATTAAATAATTTATTATGTACTAAATGTTAATATATTGTAGTATTAATGTTTGATACTCTGTGTGAGTTTTATATATTAACTACCGTAAATTCGTACACTGTGTTCGTCAACATGGAAGGGATAAACAACAACAACAGCAGCAGAACTTCCGGGAAGATGTGTTAGCAGACAACGCTTGACAAACATCGACTTTTTGTGACTTTATTGTAGAAAAGGTACAAAAATCAGAGTTTTCTCATAAAATGTTATACATTTGTTCTGTAGACAGACCCAAAGCTAAAAATCAAATACTATTCAATGACAGAGTAAGAAAATTATTGGTTTTCAGAGGATGGCCTGGTAATTCCATTGTCCTTGAAAATAATTTATTTTTTCATGTACTTTTAAGGTTTTCAAGCTCCTGTACAGACCACGTATATAAATAAATTAATTTAAAAATTAAAACATATCTAAATATTAAATTTACTAAGGTGACTGTGGTGACTGATCTATATTTGTCAATGAGACCTTGAGAAGAACCCATCCACTAAATTCTGTCTTTTCCTTCCAAAGGTTTTGGACTAATCAGCCTTGACATGCCAAACATATTAAAAAAAGTGACCTTGTGATGTGACCTTAAAACAAAGTCAAGATGACCCATATACAATCCCACCCTTTTTGCACCTGAGGGACCCATACACCAAATTTGGTGATCCTATATCATTTCCTTCCAAAGTTATCACACAAATGATTCAGACACAGGATCAGACAGAGAGAATCCGCTTCTAGAGCTCCAGTTTTGCTCACTTTTGGTGATGGCGGGAGCTTAAAACATATCACATGAGTGCAGGCTGTAGACTGCACAGTATTAATATAGACAATTTTCACTCTATACCGCCAGTTGTTTTTGCAGAGCAAACTCCTATTTGCACTCGTGTCCCCAGTCAATAACTTCCTCCACATTTTTATGCACCCCCCCCACACACACACACACACACACACACACACTGACATGTGATACAGTATTCATATTTATTTTGGTAAGAGTGTGGGATTAATTGTTGTCTGGAATTTCATCAGTTAATCTATTAGGTAATGTGCAAGCATCATTGCTCATGTAAGATACACACTGCTACACCCACAACACAAAAAAACTTCAAGTGAACAAACCTGTGTTGCTAGATTATAATGATTTGCATACCACCACCAAGTCACACTTAAAGCGTCATAAAACCTCCTCAGCAACTTTTTCCAGGCTCCCCACACACCTACAAATGGAGCAAAAGTATGCAGGATATGGATGATTGATGCATAACAGAGTAAACCAGGAGAAGAACAGGAACATATTTCGCCTGCTGCCAAAGTGGTACAGGGAGCACTGTGGTGTGATAAGAATCATAAGAATCAGTTCCTGCGTAATGACACAAACACTGAGCTATAATGTAAACAGTGTTTCTGCTCAAAGCTTCACCACAAACTTCTGCAAACACAACTTGCAGCATTATTTTTCATTTCCAAGGGTTTGCAGTCCAGCTAAATTAAGCTCTGGACTTATCCCTCTTGCCCCTCCTGGAGTATTCTTATCTCTGTCTCCATGGCGTTACACTCATGCAAGTGGAAGAGTAAGAAAGAACAGTCCAGCAAAGTTGTGTATGCATGCTTGTATACGTTTTTTTTTTTTTTAAATTCAAGCAGCAATTCTGTATCCAGACAGCTACAACTCCATAGTGTGGCTCTTGTCTGTCATTCTGTGTGACATGTGTGTGTTCATGGTGTCAGATACCCTTCACCTACTGAACTAAAAGGGAGAAGGGCAAAGTGCCACCGCACTTTACTAACTGCCAGTTCAACTGAACTGAAAGCAAGGTGTGGGTGTGTGTTAGGAAAAAAAACAAAAAAAAAAACAGACAACACACCTCACAAATAGTAAAAGCCTTCCTAAATTGTCTGGCATGCATCCTACCCAGAGAACCATCTCCAGAATAAGAAAATTAGAACATTTCCTATAAAAATAGAAAACGAGTCAAAGTGCACTGAGGAAGTTCACAATAAATTCCCAAACAAGAGTTTCCCATAGTCGTTGCCAGGAATTTTCTCTCTGCCCCAAAAGACAGCAGCGTTCAGCTTTGGAGACAAACATGACTTTTTAAAGGTACAGAGCAAAGCAGTCAGTTCTTAGTGCTCCACTTTCAACACTGAATGAGCCACTTTGCTCCTCTGCTGCTTCCAAGTTCAATCAGATCCCATCAGTTCCATCAGATCCCATCAGTTCCATCAGTTTAACACAGCAGCGAATTCATCCAAATCCAGAACAGTTTCTCTCTCCATTCAGTTTATTCCACTTTGTTGGAAGTTCCTCCGCTACATCACTTAAGTAATAATCACTCCTGATGTGAGATGAGTTGAGGACTGTTTTTAAATCCCAATTGAAGATATTTTTCATTTCTACCTACCTATAAGAGTGATAACATGTGACATCCGGTTCTCATAACAGCAAAATACTGTGCTCAATTCTGAACAAATCACTGAACTATCGCAGTGGTTGAGGCTGTGTGTTACATCACGGGTCCCCAACCACGGGTCTGCAGGCTGGTACCAGTCTGCGGCTCAATTCGTATCAGTCCGCAGAAGAAATAATTCATTATATCCGTTTTATTTATTATCTGAGTCTGAACAATCTTTAGTTTTGAAAAATCCTTTATTTTGAAAAATGACCGGATTCTCTCAGTTACATGTCGGTCATTTGAGTGCTAAAATGTAACCCACAAGGGAATGGCGTATGAACAGAATCGAGTTGGATATGTTTCAAACAATAGTGGGGATTTTGGGTGAGACTGAGCCTAACCTTTATTCTCCCAGCTGGTGCACGATCGCCTGTGTTTTTTGTTTTTTTAGAAAAGTTCAAGCTCTACTTCTCAACCAACTTTATTTCAGATGTTGAAAAATAACATTTATTGAGCGCTTATTATAATAATAATAATAATAATAACAATAATAATAATTTATATGCAAAAAAATTATATTTACACTATAAACAATCTATGACATCTCCCCACCTCCAGCCCCTCACCCCCCAGTCTGCAGTAAAATTGACAAACGTTAACTGGTCCGAGGTGATAAAAAGGTTGGAGGCCCCAGTGTTATATGATCAGAAGGTCAACGGTTCAAGCCCCAGTACCACCAAGCTGTCATAGCTGGGCCCGTAACTCTCAACTGCGTAGTTGTATAAAGAAGACAAGAAATGTAAGTCGTTCTGGATAAGGGAGTCGTCTCGAGGCCATAAATGTAAATGCAATTGTGTTCTATTCACATCGCTAGCATCTTTCTTTTAATGTAAAGAAAAATCTGTCAGCTGTAGTGAAAACCACTTCAAAATCGATTATGCACAAACAGTCTGAATTTTTCGTAAGTAGAACCGTATTTTGTAAAACGCACGATTCGTTCCAAGGCCCCCAATACTACCCTTTAAAATTATAAAAGCATACCTTTTAAGGTACTGTCTTCGTGTTGGCTATGTTTTCTTAGCAGAATTATAATCTTACAAATGTTTATGCAAGGTTAAAAGCCTGAGCCGAAAAATAAAGTTGCAATGAGCACACTCGAAAAACTCATGAACAAGCTGCTGCTCAAGGGAGCTGCGTCATCCCTTCTAGCCAATGGGAGGCCAGCGGGGTGGGATGTTGGGAGATAGCCAATGGGAGGGAGCTGCGTCATCCCTCCTAGCCAATGGGAGGCCAGCGGTGTGGGATGTTGGGAGATAGCCAATGGGAGGCCAGTGGGGCGAGATGTTTGGAGCTAGTCAATGAGACAGCAACTCGTGCATTGTTTAAATTTTTTTTTTTAATTGACCATGTCTTCTTAGCAGAGTTATAATCTTACAAATGTTTATGCAAGGTTAAAAGCCTGAGCTGAAAAATAAAGTTGCAATGAGCACACTCGAAAAACTCATGAACAAGCTGCTGCTCAAGGGAGCTGCGTCATCCCTCCTAGCCAAGGGGAGGCCAGCAGGGCAGGATGTTGGAAGATAGTTAATGGGAGAGCAGCTCGTGCATTGTTTGAATGTTTGATGACACGTTTTAATCTTTGAATGGCGCGTTGAATGTTTGAATAGCGCATTTGACGAGTTTTGTAAGGAGAACTTGATTCATATACAGAGACAAAAATTTTGGAAAATGTTTTTTGTAACCTGGATTTTTCGTTTGATGGGACTATCGTAAGGTGAGGTACCACTGTATAATATTATACAAGTAAATTTGGCATAGCCTAGCCTAGGGACAAGCTAGTTTGATTTAAGTCGTTTTATGACTTAAGTAGTCTCCCCTGGAACCAATTAATGATGTAAGCTGAGGTATACCTGTATATATGTATATGTGTCTCTGTGTGTGTATGTATATATATATATATATATATATATATATATATATATATATATATATAATAAATTAGACTTTTTACAATTTACCCCCATTTTACTCGTGACCAATTCCCACCCTTCAAGTGTTGCCTTCCGTATCACAACACCAAACAGGGAGAGGTAGAAGCATGCACACACCCCCTCCATGACATGTAATGCTTGTACACCTCTTTACAAACTGCTGCGCATGCGTATTTGGAGACGGTCTAACAAACTTTGGGGGAAACCACTATCTGCGTATCCTTTGGAACAAATGAGCTTACAATCCCCCCATGATTGACTGGTGTTCGCTCTGAGTGACAGGGACATGAGTGTATGCCATCCCTCCCTCCTGAGAGAGCTCAGCCAATGGGATGATCCATGGACTCCCGGTAACAGATGGCAGTGGCATTAACCTTGTTTTATTCACTCGCACTGACCCGGTCTTTTAGTGTGATCCTGAGAGAAACTTACCGTCCTGTGATAACAAAAAGAATTGGTTTGCCTCTTTGCAGTGATGATGAATCGGGACAAACCGGCATGACCATCCTGAGATGTGAAAATCCATGACGGTCTGTGATATGGGTCACATGTTCTCTCAGTGTGTTAACGAGTGAGTATCTCAAAAAATCTCCTTATGTGACTTTGATGAAGTCTGTAATTTTTAAATGGTGTGTCAAAATAAGGAGAAATGATCCTAGGTAACTGCACCAAGAGTGGATTACACATTTCCCTCATATTGCACGATCTAATGACAGTTTCCTGCAACTTGTTCACTTAAAAAACCCAAAAGATCAACCACTCCTGTAAATTCAACCCTGAGTTATTCATAGTTATTAGTAGTTATATATTAGTAGAGTTATTCATAGCACTGTGTATAATATATATATATATATATATATATATATATATATATATATATACATACATAGTGTGATCCCTCGTTACTTCGTGCTTCAGTGCATTGTGGGTTTTTCAAAAATATTCATTGAAAAATAAAAAAATAAGTAAATTAAGGAAAAATAGGTAAAAGGTTAAGGAAAATTCTGCAAAACAAGGCAAACTATGCAAAAAACACCCCAAACAAACAAAAAAACAACAACATAAAAACCCCCCGACAAAACTACAGGGAACCCTCGCTACTTCACACTTCAATTCGTGTGGCTTCAGTGCATCGCTGTTTTTTTAAATAAATATTCGTTCATTTAAAAAAATTAAAAATTAAGGAAGAACAGGGAACAAGGTTAAAGAAAATGCCACAAAACCATGACCAATTATGCAAAAAAACCCTAAACCTACACAAAAGAAAAAAACGACTAAATCTCTCCCATCAAAACTAGTTACATTGTTGCATCTGTGTGTGCAGTGCATCTGCACACGAGCATGCACGCGTATGAATGTGTCGTCATCTTCTCATGCAATACCATCTGTATGTGTGTGTTTTATTTTATTTACATCTTGTGTTTTTTTTATATTTAATTGTTATTAAAAGCATTTATAGCATTGAATATGTATTTATTGATATTATATATAGTATGCCCTTGACTTCACGGTTTTGCACCAACGGTTTGAGTAGTCGCTGACTGCCAAGCAACCGGCACGTGATTCAAATTCAGCCAATGGCTGTCCTCCTTTCTCCTGATTAGTTGAGCTGATGTCCCGCCCCTTTTTTCTCATTCGTGCACAAGTTTTCAATGAGCCTCTTTTTTTGTGTGTTTAATTACCAGTTAAGCTCTATGATACCACTCAAACGCTACTACAGCTATAAGATCGGAGTATCTTCAGGCGTGTATAACTAAGCAGAGCTAACATGCTATTAGCAGAGCTAACATGCTATTAGCAGAGCTAACATGCTATTAGCAGAGCTAACATGCTATTGTTCGTTTTCATTTGTTTTATTTGTTGTTTTGTTTGTTCATGTTTTGCACTATACTCGTCTACGAACGGTCGACTCTACTACAGCTATAAGATCAGAGCATCTTCAGGTGTGTATAACTAAGCAGAGCTAACATGCTATTAGCGGAGTTAACATGCTATTAGCAGAGCTAACATGCTATGGTAGGCAGCTCAATGCAAGCCATATCCCAGCTAACAAAGAAGCCCAGGCGGCAAGGGGCCGAATGACGACTACGGCGCTTGGGATTGCAGGGGATGAAGGCCGTGTAGCCGGCTGGTATAATCGCCTTATCGGGTGTACTCTCCTCGAGCCATGTTTCACAGTAACACAGTCCTGTAGATCCCTCTGTGCTGCAATCTGAGCATGAAGCTCGTCCATCTTGGTTGGCAGGGACTGAACATTTTCAAGCAGTATGGCCGGAAGTGCTAACCAAGCCTCTGAGAACTCCACCTGGGCGATTAGCATTGAGTTCGCATAGCATATAAACTCACAATAGAAGTTGTTGCGTGCTTAGTTGCCCGAAGCTGAAGCTGCTCATAGCTGTAATAGGGTCGACCGGTCATAGACGAGCATAGTGCAAAACATGAACAAACAAATAAAACAAAATAAAACGAACAAAGAAACAATTTGACTCCGAGAACTCCGCGATGTTGCCCTCTAAGCAGCGCCATCTTGGAGACGTCACTCCAAGTTCAATGTAAAAGGACATGAAGTGTAATAAAGTTTATCCTTTTGGTACCATTTGTTAAACATCCTACAGAACATAAAATCTCACGCACAAACGTTCTCAGAATTAACCTAGGTACTGCACTGGAATATAAATTGAAAAAGACTTTAAAACGAGTGCTTTACAACAGTATATGCTGTATAATGTTTATATTTTATCATCAATAAAAATAACAGTAAAAATTGAAAAGTTTTTCTTAATCATTACTATATTTTACTACATTAATACTGTATTAATAAGTAAGATTGTCTATAGAATGTGTTTAAGAAGCATATTTTAACGCATGTAATAGATACATAGTATTTTACTTCCGGCTGCTCATTCGCGCATGTGACGTGATACATGGGGTTTTACTTCCGGGTCCAGAACTCATGGCTTATCTCGATTCGTGGGAGGGCTCGGAACCGAACCCCCGCGAATGTCGAGGGCCTACTGTACACATATACATGTACGTATACGTCAGTCAGGGGGGGTTGGGAGGTGATTCTACTTTGCAGATTTCGATGGTCGCATGGGGATCTTGGTCCCAATTAACTGCAGAAACTGAGATCTCCCTGTATATATGTATATATACATACACACAGTAATCCCCCGCCACTTCGCGTTTCCTACTTCGCGTCCCCGCAATATCGTGGGATTTCCCATCCCAATTAAAGATTACAGTACAGTATTCAAAATTCACATGCACTACATTCACCTACGCTAACCAACATGCTCTGTTCTCCTGCTTGACTTGAGTGTTCTCTGATTGGCTGTGAATCCAGCAAGCTGATTGGTCGAGATTATATTTCCCAATATACAACACATGGGGTTTCCTGTCTTTGTGTTCGAGCCGCATTGTTAGTTCATCTACGCTACGTATCATCAGTTCTCCAGCCAAGCGCCCAAGTTTTTCTTTGTGCTCATAAGTACTGTTGTATACAGTATTACGCTAAGGCCTTAAAAATGGCCCTAAAACGCCCAGGAAGTGTTATGGACTGTGCCTGTTGGTGGCGTTTAACTCTCTCTCTTTCTCTCTGCATACACTGAATATGCTGGCAAGGGGTGTGGCTGTTACCCGCAGGTGAAATCCAGAAAGCGCACCTAAATTCACTCACCCATCAGCGTGCTAGAAGAGCTCTGTGCTCGACCAGTTTCCATGTTGATACTCTCCCAGTGATTTTGGTTTTTGTGTTTTTCCCCTCACCACTACGGTGAACACTATTTTTGCCACACCCCAGTGCTTCCCCTGAGCTCAATAAAAGTCTTTGTTTCATTGTACTGATACAACTGATAAGCTCCCCGCGTCACAGGAAGATCATCTAGTGAACCGAAAAATAAAAGGAAAATGATGACTGTTAGTGAGAAAGTTAAGCTTCTAGATTTATTAAAAGAAGGGTGAAGTTTTGTGTCTGTAACTCGCCATTACGGCATTAACGAGTCGACTGTGCGCTACATTAAGAAGTAGAAAGAGAAAATATGCATATCAGTCGGGCCCAAAGATGCAGGAGACCAAGTACGATGAAACAAAGACTTTTATTGAGCTCAAGGGAAGCACTGGGGTGTGGGAAAATCATTTTCACCATAGTGGTGTATATTACTATATATATATATATATATATATATATATACACACACACACACACACACACACACATATACACACTTTATTAAGTGCGGGCGGCCAGCGGAAGCACCGGCTACTATTAGCCCAGCGCCGGTTATATTTTATAATGGTAAATAATAATATTTAATAATATAACAATCTTTAATAAAAACATTTTCACAACTTTGTGAAGCCATGTACTTGACAACACAATCAGTTGTTTTGATAATTTCTCAATCGATTTACTTCCGATATCCCATGATGCACTATGCTCGCTCATTCAAAACCGCGGCGCCTTTTTTTTATATACGTGCCGCCATTTGCATGTGCTCCCGTTTAGATTTAGATTGTGACGGGTCGTAGAAACCTGGGTAAAATATAGTCCAAACTGATGTGAGTTGTACCGACAAGCATGGCACCAAAGCGAAGATCTAAACAAGCAATATTAAATACGTTGTGGAAGCGACTCAAGACCGATGAGTCCACTGTTTCGGAAACATCCGTATCTCATGAAATAGATAAAGTTTTATGTCATGTCCGAACACAAATTATTTCTTCATTGAACTGAGTAATAATAGTGAAAACTAGCCCCCAACTAAACTAGCCTAATCTTATTCTAATAGCCTAATCTTATTAATCCTAAAATGATATTACATAAACAGTTTTGACAGATTAGGGTAGCAGTTTGATTCACAAATGTTCTATATTCGTAAGGTAACTATTAGATTTTTCAAATAAGAAGTTTTATGTTCTTTCCTTTAAGAAGTCTACTATTCTTGTAACAAATACTATTTTTTATAATATAAACTTTTTTATTTGCTTCTAGCTTGTCTGATTTTCTCATAAATATGGGCCCAGAATGCACCACAGAGCACATGAATTTAAAAACATTTTCTGGGGGTGGCCCCCCAGACACCCCTGTGGGAGGACACACCCCCATCCCCATGCTTGCCTCAAACAATTTCCACCCCCAACTTATCAATATCCTCCTTCACTCTAAAACTTAAAGAAAACCCTGTGTGTGTGTGTATATATATATATATATATATATATATATATATATATATATATATATATATTATTTTGTAACTCAACATATTCAGTTTAGTTTATTAAGTGCATAAGTAGCTTCAGTTTGAATTTTATTTTGAGGAATTGACTTGTTTCAGTTTTAGTGATTCAGTTTTTGTGGCAGCAGGGTGGCGTAGTGGTTTGGCGCATCCACCTCACAGCAAAAAAAGGCCACTGAATCAAGTACTCGGCTCGGCGAGAACATTTCTGTGTAGAATTGTTATCCCAACACCTACGTGGGTTTCCTCAGGGAACATCAGTTTCCTCCCACAGTCCGAAGGCACATGGTTTAGACCAGTGGTTCTTAACCTTGTTGGAGATACCGAACCCCACCAGTTTCATATGCACATTCACTGAACCCTTCATTAGTAAAAAATAAAAATATGATTTTTTTTTTTTTTCTTACAAATTCAAGACATAGGTATATGTTTTTTTACTGGTGCACAAAATGAACCGTACATGAACATCACCTTGTTCAAAGAACAAAACCAACACAGTGCACAAACTTACAAAAAATTACATACCTGCAAATCAGTGTGACTTCTGCTGTTGCCTTTGAGAGACCAGTTCAGATATACGTGGCTTCACCTTGGCAAGTGCCATGCTCATGTCATTTTCACAGCAAAGTCTGTTCCTTTTCTTCATATTTATGTCCAGCATCTTCGAAAAGGATTGCTCACAAATATATGTTGTAACAAATGGTATAAAAAAATGAGCGCACTAAATTCCCCGCAGTACTCATTGGCCAAGCAATGTAAAGTGATCATCTGCAGCCAGTGATGGCCAAGCGAGGCGTGTCATCACTAACTGACATGATGAGTTGGGTGTGTCTCGACCTCCACAGCAGAGGCTCTGCCGAACCCCTGAGACAGACTCACCGAACCCCTAGGGTTCGATCGAACCCAGGTTAAGAACCACTGGTTTAGGCTAATGACTGTTCTGGATGTGTGTGCTAGGTGTGAGCATAAATGGTGGTGAGTGTGTTAGCTCTGCATTGGACTCACAAGCTATTCAGGGTGCACCCTGTCTTTGTCCAAAGTGAGCGGAGATAGACTCCAGCCTCCCAACAACTCTAATAGAATTAATCTGTTTGGCAAATTAATGATTTAATTTTTGCAGTAGTTTTTTAACTACATTACTGAAACTTTTTTCTTCTTTAACCTTCTTCTTGTTGTAGTTTTTATTTATTTTTTTGCTATTTTTAATCCTGACTGCAAAAAGACACGAAATCTCATGGATTCTAAAACAATGAAATGACGTCACTGACTTGCCTCAACATACCTCTCTCCAGTATTCGTGGTACCACAATATGAATAAGGAAAGTTTCTGTTTCTTTCACGGTGATCTATCGCTGTCTGATATTACACTGTCTGCTGAAAAAAAAATGCTGTCTGTTCACTTTTGCTTTCTGACATGTGTTTGCTGTGCTGAATGCTTAGAGACCTGAATGTTACTGCACACTCAAAATTTACCCAAAAAATGGAAAAGGCATGTTGCTATAGGAACCGTGGATATTTCCAGCACGTGCGTGCTTTAACCCTTTCAGATGGAAACAGTGATATCACACACACACACACACACACACACACACAATGTAAACAGTGACAGGCCCCTATGTGTATATTGTCATGAAGCAGGTTAAAGTGCTGATCGTGCATTTTATTCCACAATTGAGGGGCTAATGTATGTGTGTCATGAACCCCGTGCTGACTTTTCATTTTGAAAACCACACACACACACACACACACATATATACACTGAAAAGAGCAGTAGCCAATCAGGAAGTGATCTCTTATCATCTTTGATTCGTCCTCCTCACAAAACGGACCGCCTCTAACCGTTCTGCCTGGTAACCATGTGTACGCACGCGCGCACACACACACACACACACACACACATTAATTTCAGCCTGCTTGCACACTGCCTGCTGCCTCAAGTCTGCAGCGAGGCTACTTTGTTAGATCCGTTTCTGAAAAACTTCCACACATTCAGTTCAGAAAGTATTGTGAAACAAAGAATGTGCACGAGTTTGCACATGTGCCAGAAAACAAAACAAAACCAAAAAAACCACGTTGACCAAAAAATCTTGGAAGTACCCTGCTACCCTTATGAAGATGGCATAAAATCATGATATCTTGAAGCCCCGAATACTACATCCATGCTACATAGCAAAAAAAGACCTGATAATGAAGGTTGCTTTGCGCGTGTGTGCATGCGCTCACGTCACTGCCGATGAATTACTCAGTCAGCATAGTACAGTGCACAATAGAACTATTATACCAATTATTATGCACGCAATACATTACTGAAATGCTTCCTAGCCATTAAAACTGCACTTTTGCACCACAGGCCATAATATGAATATAATTCATCAACAAAACTAATGAAGAATAATTTACTTACACATCGGTAAATTCCTCAAGGGTGGTGGCGGGTGTGAACACATCCAACAGGCCAATCACCTATAAGAAATGTGACATTTAAAGATTCAGAACAATGCAAATCAGTCTGCCTAGAGCACGTTTGGGAAGCAAATGCTCCAGCAAATAAACAATTCTTCCATAAGAGAGAATGTACAATATTCACTTAGTAATATTTATTCTGGGGTTATTGTTTTCTCCTGAGAAATTAGAGCGTAATTAAAATCCCAGCGAGGTTTAGAAAAAAAACAGAGGAAACGGATTCAGAAATAGAGGAAATGAAATATTTCAGATGGGGGTCAAAGGGGCCGCCGCAGGGCCCCTGAAGCTGAAAAAATAGTGGAATTCCGCTAAATAGATGAGTAAAAATAGCGGGATTTAGGGTCATGGAGTGGCTGGCGCCCATCCCAGCCAAATCCGGGCGAGGTCAGAGTACACCCTGGACAGCTCACCAGGCCATCGCAGGGCAGAAATACACTGACGGCTATGCAGCTCCTCTTGTCGAAAGTCAGCAATGGTTCTTTTACATGAACCCCTCACCATAGACATTGAGAGACATGGCTGGCCTTTGATAACCCAGTTAGCTGCACTGGGGGGATACAGTGACAACCCATGGAGAGTGGGGCTTGAACCCGTAACCTTCGGATCAGTGAACCAGCACCTTTATCACCAGGCTACCCCTGCCCTGTACGGAAATCCAGAAAAAGTAAAACAGTGAAAGTCAGTAAGAGCTGCTGTGATATATTGTCACCCCAATGAGTCGTCTTAGCTTTTCTTTGCTCTGTGACCTCCTTGTGACTGTCTGAATCACAGGGCGGCTCATGTTACACTGTTCCTGTCATGCTAGAATGTCGAGTAGCAATTAGGTCACAAGCAGATTAGTCTCCAGCAGTTACAGTGGTGCTGGGAGGCTTTTGTCGTCGTTGCATGTGTTCAGGGATTTGATGAATACTAAATGGGTGATTCAGATCAAATAATTAAAAAAAAAGAAGACAAGATGTGATGGTGTAGAAATGTCTGTTAAGCCTATTTTGCGTACTTGTGTGTGTGAAAGTGTGTGGCAGAGGCCCACCACAGTATTTCACCCACGCACTGAGATGTAATGTAGAAAGTGGTGGAAAAAAACCCTTGTTTTTAAAAATGTAAACCAAACCAAACAGCACTCAGGAAGAGCTACTACACTATCTATATACTGGCAGATTGCCCAGTCTTGTGCATCACAGCATAACTTTAAGTTACTGTCATTCATGTGTCATTAATATTCTTACTCAGACTTCAGAAAAAAAGTCCCAAACCCATGAGTACAATAAATCCAGGTAGCATTAATGATAATGGTAAAAATAATTCACAAAAGGTTACAAAAGCGCTGATCTATTATTAATTCTGATTGGTCAGAATTTGATGACTTATTTTCCATAACAATTCTGACGGTACCCGAGCTCTTATCACATGTCTTATCGCTTCTATAATAACTGGGCTGGGTTGCATGACAAACGCTCCAGATAAAAAAAAATAAAAAAAAAAAAAGTCAATACGATAACCATGTTGAGGCTTAAAAAGAAACATTACACAAGGAATCCTCAGTGTTCAAGTCTCATAACAGTCATTATTATTGTCCCAGAAAGGATTTTTATGATTAAAATAAAATTACAAAAGATTATGACTTTATGCCCCCCCCCCAACTATGGCTCTCTTCAACAACAGTATTTCAAGGAAGCAAGTCTCTGTTAATGAAATGTAATGTGACCTCAACTCAAATATACAACCTGCAAAACTGAGATAATGATCAACAACACGGCATAAGAAATGCACGCCATGCAGGAGTTGGGGTTCATGCATCCTCAAACAGAGGATGTTTGCGTTGAGCTGGTTTTGTGGGTGTGGTTAAAGGAAGAAAACACTTGTAAAGTGGGCTAAGTGTGACGTTCCACTCACCATGACAGAACCAAATTGCAGAATGACTTGATGTGTCTGAGAATTTGGACAGACTTTCAAAGTACTTACACATCCAGTATGTAAACAGAAAAAAAAAAAAAAAAAAAAAAAAAAAGCTCTGTTTCTCAGCACATGCACATAAACTATGACTATTTATAACTCTGCAGGTCGTTCTGTCCCTGTCACACTTCTACTTCTGTAATTGTGGTGAGCAGTATAACTCACATTTTCATGTTTCATGTGCTTGAGTAGCCGTAGTTCTCGGTAAGTGCGCTTGGCGTGGATGATGGACTGGAAAGGGCGTGACAGTTTCTTCACAGCGACCTTCTGGACAGTCTTTACGTCAAACGCCGAGCTGCAGAGAAGAACACAATGTCACTGACCTTATCTGACACAAATCAGAATGCGCAGTTTACGCAGCAAACTAAGGACTTTGTGATTGTTCCAGAAGGGCAGACACAAAAGATGAGTCATTTCGAAAATGTGGAGGTTTCAAAACTGGTAAAGAACACTGAACTTGGGTTACAGGAAAACATATGGAAATATGCTTCACCAATTAAAGGACCAAAATGAATTGGCCACTTCAAACCATGCAAGAATCTACTTAGAATAATACATTCATATATTTAATATTATGTCTGAAACACCACATACTGGTGTAGGAACACATCTGCACCTGCGAAGGACCATAAGTACCATACAGAATGATTTTATGACCAAATGGATTATTACACTGAACACTTACAGATACTAAAGCTATACCTGAAAGCTTATTATGCACTGACTTCAGTTAAGTACCTTTAACACAACCTTCCCTGCAGCACATTCTATGAGCATTCAAGTAGGTACAAAGCAAAACATTCGGACTTGTATTTACATCTTACATGTCCTTTGGATGGAATGTATAAAAGATTATCTAGGATAGCTAACGAGCAAAAATTTGCATGAGCTTGTCATTCAGAAAACAATAATACATAGGACATTTGGTTTGATTAGATAATCTACTTTTGCAAAAGCACTGGCTTGGATTTAAGTTGCCATCTTTATTTCTATTTTCTTCTTCTTTGCTTATTCAGAGGCTCCAGTTGAAGTATGGGGTACAATGGTGTAGCACAGTGTGCTATACAGGGATCCCTCATTTTAATTGAGACCGAGATCCCTACGCGACCACCAAATTTCGCGAAGTAGGATCACCCCCCCCCAACCTCCCCCTGACTGATGTATACGTGCAAGTATATGTTTATATAATATCAATAAATACATATTCAATGCAAGGGGCAGTGGTGGTCTAGTGGTATAGGGAGCTGAATCGCTGATCCAAAGGTTGGGGGTTCGAGTCCCACTCTCCACAAGGTTGTCACTGTCCCCCCCCCCCAGCTAACTGGGTTATCAAAGGCCAGCATGTCTCCCACTGTCTATGGTGTGAGGCATGTAAAAGAACCATTGCTGACTTTCGACAAGAGTAGGCTGCAAAGCCGTCAGCGTGTTTCCGCCCTGCGATGGCCTGGCGAGCTGTCCAGGGTGTACTCTGCCCTCGCCCGAATTTGGCTGGGATGGGCGCCAGCCTCCCCGCGACCCAAGTTAGGATTAAGCGGATACAGAAAATGAACTGAACTGAATAAGATGTAGATAAAATATAAATACACACATACAGACATGCACACACTCACAACAATGTAGCTAGTTTTGATGGGAGGTTTTGGGTTGTTTTTTGTTGGTATAGGGGATTTTTCTTTTTTTTGCATAATTGGTCTTGTTTTTGCGGCATTTTCCTTAACTTTTTCCCATATTCTTCCTTAATTTCCTTATTTTTTAATTCAATGAATATTAAAAAAAAAAAAAAAAAAAGCCACGATGCACTGAAGCCGCACGAATTGAACCACGAAGTAGCGAGGGATCCCTGTATCTGCATTCTATGGATTGCAACCATCTGTGCAAGTGTAACCTCCATAGTAACAAACGCTAATTGGTTTACAAGGTTAACAGAAAAACACAATTATAATTTTTAGAGTTTTTAAAACACAAACCCATTGCGAAAATAATACAAATAGTTAGGCTCTCTCAAGAAGAGGAGCTCCAAAAATATTTGCATATGCAAGTTCGCAGAACCATGAATAATATGCACGCATGTAGGGAAAAAAATATACCGTGCACACGCCACCGCTTTCGGAGCTGAGTGCACTTGCACGTCACAGCTTGTTCTCTTACTTTACATATGTAAAAGTGCAAGTGCCCTCAGCACGGACATCGGTGGCTTGTACATGGTATAGTTTTTCTCTCCATTTTCTTCATTTATTGAGTTGCCTGTGTGGGCATGTGAGAATGGACACGAGAACAAAATCGAGCTTATGGCTTTATGACATTTGCATAAAGTATGGGGCTCCAGAGCTCTGCTGTGAACACAGCAACATGTGACACTCAGCATGACTGCAGGATTTCACAAGTCTCACTTATCCAATAAAAGGAGCTTATTGGCTTGTTGCTTAATTCATCGCCAGAAAACTTTGTGAGGAACAGGACAAACTGCAATGCTTTCTTCATGTTAACAGAAGTTTTAATCAGGTTTTAAGAAGCAGTTTAAATTTGTGTTTATATACAGTATATATAACTTCAACAGTTTAATTAGAATTTAATCCAAGGACCTGAAAAAAAGTCTCTGTTTGATATGGACAACACGAAGACTGAACTAACTGTATTAAAAAATCAGATCTGTCTGGTATATGACCATTTCTCTTAGATATGTTGCTTTATGCAGGCGTTCATAATAAAAGGAAACTGTAAACTTAATGTAGCATCAGCCGCTAACATGATATTAACATATCCGACAACACTGAAATTTTACTTCACAACTCATGAACAAGGAAGGACCAAAATATTTCTGAAGGGGCAAATAACACAAGATCAGGTTTGTTTTTGTTTTTTATTAATGAATAAAAACAGTGAACGTAACGCTATTTATACACAGCGCAGGCTCATGATGGCCACATTCTCTTAGAGTAATTTGCAGAATACAAAATGACAGCCTATTTCTGCGATAGCAGAAACTGACCTGGTTATACAGGTAATCACAGGATAAATTCAGTGGAAAAATTACTATTTATTTGTCATCAGATTATTAAGAATGATTAACTTTATAAAAATCCCATTGGTTAGTTCAGTCCATTTTCATATCCTGTGCAGTTTCCATTTCAGTCATCCACCGTCCGCAACAACTTGCTTTTAAGAGGAATTTAAGTCATGTCAAAGCAAATTGTGTGTAAAATCCATGCAAAGTTAATCATGTGTGATCTTTGGGAACAATGGCTCGAGAGTTACAATATCACTTATCTCTGGTGTAGTCTAAAAGAAATTCAAAAGGATTCTAGGAAGAGTAACTAGGCCAAGCTTATACAGAAGGAGAAGACAAAAGATACGACAATCCCAAAAGAATACAGGGATCCCTCACTTTTCACGATTAATCGGGACCGAGACCCCCCCCACTGAATTTCCAAGAAGTAGGATCGACCCCCCTTACTGACATATACATACATGTACATATACATGTATATGTGTATATAATATCAATAAATACATATTCAGCACTATAAATGCTTATACAGTGGTACTTTATGAAAGTCCCAACAAACGAAAAATCCAGGTTGCGAAACGGATTTGCCTAAAATTTCTGTCTCTGGTACGAAACAAATTCATGTTACAAAAGCGCCATCTCAAAAATTCAAACAATGCGTGAGTAGCTCTCCCATGGGCTATCTCGCAACATCCGCCCCGCTGGCCTCCCATTGGCTATCTCCCAACATCCCACCCCACTGGCCTCCCATTGGCTAGGACGGCTGATGCAGCTCCCTCCCATTGGCAATGATGGAGCTGTCTTTCCATAATACCCATAATGCTTTCCATGTAAAGGACAGAGTTACTGTTGTTTTGTGAGTTTTTCGAGTGTGCTCATTGCAACTTTATTTTTTCACTCAGGCTTTTAACCTTGTATAAACATTTGTAAAATTATAACTCTGCTAAGAAGACATGGTCAACACATGCGTGCGCGCACACACACACACACACACACACGTGCGAGTGAAAAGAAGAAGCGGGCTCGTGGCATGCAGTGGAGTGATATCGCAATGGAATATGGCCAAACCTGTCCACCATCGGTACGATATTGAAGCAGAAGGAGGTCTTAAAAGGTATTCTTTTATAATTTTTAAAGGGTTTAGGGGGTAGTATTGGGGGCCTTGGAACGAATCACACGTTTTACATGTAAAATGCGGTTCAACTTACGAAAAATCCAGGTTACAAAACCACTTCTGGAACGGATTAATTTCGTAAGGTGAGATACCACTGTAATGACAATTAAACCTTCAAACTTAATGCATAAGATGTAAATAAAATATAAATACACACACATACAGACACGCGTGCGCACACAGTTAGATGCACACACACTCAGATGCGCACCTCACATAAAAAAATGTAAAGTTTTGTTGGGGGGTTTTGGGTTGTTTCTTTTTGTTTGCATAATTGGCCTTGTTTTGTGGCATTTTCCTTAACTTTTTCCCTATTTTTCCTTAATTTCCTTATTTTTCAATTAATATTTTTGAAAAACCCGCAATGCACTGAAGCAGCAGGAACTGAAGTGCAAAGTAGCGAGGGATCACTGTACACACCACAAGGTCAATCATTCAGATAAACTTATTTTAAAAGCTAAAGGGGAAAGCACAGGCATGCTAACGACAGTACATCAAGCAATAACAACAATGCAGCAGCATACCTATAGTGCCAAAGTCCACACGATATGATTCCTCATTCCATGCATGTAATTACTCCCTTTAACTATTATGTTCAGTAATTCAGATTATGCCACCGTCTAATCTCTGTATAATTATTTAAATTCTTGATCCTGATTGGTTAGAAAGTCCTGATTAATTCTTATTACATGCAACACGGGAATATGTTTTTTATTAACGCACTTATTCTAAGAAACCGGTCACAGGAAAGAAAAAGAAAGAATCGTAAAGGAATGACTGTTTTCTATTATAGCATTCATACTATCTACATAACAGGAAGTAACTTGTCTCACATGTTTAACAAGATTAAATATAACTACAGTACAAGCAAATAAAGTATTTTCTTTATAGTTGTTGCTAATGTACTGTAGGATTGGAAGAAAAACACATTTGATAATTTGCAGGTATTGGAGCATAATGTCGGGGGAGGCAATAAGAAAAGGCAAAGTGAACAGTCAGTGAAGAGTCCACCAGGCGGACCTTCAAGTATAGCATAGGGTGGTCTGTCTGTCTTCCTTTCGGCTTTTTCCCTTTTACTCGGGAGTCGCCACAGCAAATCATCTGATTCGCACATTTGATTTGGCAGAGGTTTTTACGTCGGATGCCCTTCCTGTCACAACCCTTTTTAGCAAGGTTGGTAGAAAATATGCAGTACTTTTGTGTACACTACACAGGAACATATGAAAGACAATCCTGAGACAATGATCACGCGCACTCTAATCCAATACTTTGGGGGATGATTGAATTAATTTGATAATATAAAGTTATTGCCCTTTGATGTTCATGTGACTTGGCAATCATCTTTTTAAGCACCACATGTTGACAGGATAGAAACATAAACATAGTCCCGATACATCAACTTTGAGCCGGGAATAAGGTAGGAGAAAACTCCTAACTGAAGTTTTCAGGATGTGCTGGAGAAAACTTTCTGGAGTGGTTCAGTTTTTCCCCTCATTAACTCACAAACGTTGATGAGAAATGAACCCGACAATGGATGGAAATAAATGTTATGTTGATCAAGTTTGTTGAAACAATAGCATGATGATTACATACCATAAGCAAGACTAACAGCAGCAAACCACTCCCTAAAGTCTTCTCCAGCACATATTGAGAACTTTCAATAGGGTTAAGGTCAGGACTCTGGGGGGCAAATACATATGTGAAAATGATTCCTCATGCTCCCTGAACCAAAAGGTGCATTGATGTGATAACCTGCTCATTCAGTATGTTCTAATCATCAGCTGATTCATTTTATTGCCACATTAGTGTTGCTGAGCCTCAACCAGAACAACTGGAGCAGCAATACCATGGAGATTACTTTCTGTGGTCAGCATAAAGGCTCTCCATCAATATATTATTAGTGTGTGCTAGTTTTTTTCTTTTTGGCTGGGCAATGTCTGTGTGTGTACCAGTGCTTCTCAAATAGTGGGGCAGTATGATGGCGAGGGGGGTATGACCCAGGGGAACATGCTTTTCTGGAATAGCGTACGAGAATTAAGTGTAATTGCACCTCCACTTCAGTCGTTGGCAGTGGCGCTCCAATTATCGCGCTATGGTGTAGCGGTTTTTTGCACTAGCAAACGATATGAAGTGCAGTAAACAACTCCCCAAGAAACAGCACGGAAAAATTTCACAGGAACAAAGAGAAAGGTGGAGAGAGATGGAGAGATAAAGACATAAATAAGTTGAATGAGTTTAAATAAGGATGTATATTTTTAACTCCAGGCACATTGGTGCACTTTAAATCTTTTCTGTTACAGATTAAAAAACATTTAATGAAGTTTTTCTTTATTGTGAGTTGAACTATATTTATTTTTGTTTGTTTTTAATGTTAATAAAGATATAATGTTATGCAGAGGTGTACTAATACAATTTTATAGACAAATAATACTATTTATAGTCGCTCATGGGGCGTGAAATGTTTTTTCTTCCTGAGGGGGGCGCCACAGAAAATTGAGAAGCACTGGTACACACACACACACACTATAAATAAACTGGAAAGAAAGACCATTTCCACATGCACAACATGACTAGAACTTAGAGGATTGGGACTAAACTGTGGTGTGTTCAGAATAAAACCACTTGTTGGAAAAGAACAATCGGGCTCCCAAGTGGCGCATCTAAAAGATGCGGCCTATTAACTAAGAGATCGCAAGTTCAAATCCAGGCTAATGCCTCAGCCATCCATGGCCAGGAATCCATGGGAGCTGATTGGCGACGTTCTCACAGGAGGGACGAACGGCATACGCTCACTTTCCTGTAACTCATAGAGTTTGCCAGCCAGTCATGGTCACCTGCAAGTTCATTCATATAAGGGTGCGGATAGTGCTTTCCCACCGAGTGTGTTAGACCGCCCCCCCAGCACACATGCGCAAAAGTTCGAAAAGAGGTGGGAAGTCCGCATAGTATGTCAGCGAGGGGACACATGTATGCTTTCACCCCGCCTTGATCAGTGGTGACTGTGTGATAGGGAAGGAAAAACCTGTCGGTAGGAATCGGATATGACTAAAATTAGGGAGAAATTGGGGAAAATTTTTAAAAGAATACTCAGAATTAATAGAAAAGTACATATGATCTGAGGTTTCCAAATGAAGGACCAGGAACCATAGTGTAGCCAACAGAAATCTGTTTACGAGAAAAAAAGTGACATGAATGTTTTTGCAATATAGAAAAATCAGGGACCATTCTGGGACACATTGACCTTATCCACAGCCAATAAAATATAACCATACCTCACTTTTCCGTTATTGTGGGTTAAACCACTGTGGCTGTCACCTTTACATATTCAAGGCTTTCACCCTGCATTGTGGCCGATGTACAAGCCTCCGAAGGAAGTGTTACGATCTGGAGTTGCTTCAGTTGGTCATGTCAAGGCTCATCAACATTATGTAGCAATAAAATGAAAAAGTATTGAATGAGCATGTTATTCCATGAATATTTTTAAGTTCTGCATGCTTTAACATATAAGCTATGGTAAGCAGGACAGTATGGTGGCTTCATGGTTAATATTTCCGCCTCACAGCAACAAGGTCTCGGGTTAATGACCCGGCTCGGTAATTTTGAGTTTGCATGTTTTACCCATACTTGCAGGGGTTTCCTCCACGCTCTCCTGTTTTCACACCCAGTCCAAAAACATCAAAATTCAGTGTTTCAAATTGCCCATAAATGTGAGTCTGTTGTCCTGCCATGAACTGGTGAGCAGTTTAAGTGTGTGCCCCTCCTTGACCCAGAGACGGCTGACATAGGCTCCAACCTGTACATCTGTCTCTATCTCTATTTGCATGTGTGTGCATGCGTAAATATTTTTCAGGAGGTACAAAGTGATCATAAGCTCACACTTTCACTGGCTTGCAAGAGTATTTGCATGTCACAAACAAAAAAACTTTATTTATTTATTTTTTTTTTTTACAGTTTAACAATATTGTTCGAAATTAGATTTTTTTGGCGGGTGGGGGTACTGTGTACATCCTGAACTAAATCATGTTACATAATTCTGAATTTCTCATCACAGCACTTTCCAAAAACCATGAGACATGTTGCATAAGTATTCCTACCTACTGCATGAAACATCTAAAGGAAGTTCACTGACTGCAAGTTCACTACTTTACATTATTGCACACCCATTCTCCTTTTCATGCTTTAGAAAAACTACAGGAGGGTTAGTTTAAATAGCAGACACATATCATGTGTTCTGCAGTGTAACACTGGGTGTGGTTTGAGCTACAGGTACAGGACAGCATGCCCGACGTGCAGTCAGAAGAAAGAACAGAGGGCCATAGAGAAACACTTGAGAACACCTAAGGAAGTTACAAATTAATTTGATTTCCATGGAATACTTTTGCAACCCACTGTACACACACACACACGCGCACACAGGAAGAGAGGTGAACCCATTCTAATGAATTAACCGAGTGTGTATGCTATATTTTTTCTGCTGTTAAAGAAAAAAGCTTTTCATTTCCAGGGCAGTCAGCAGTGTCGTATTTTGCGGTTCTGTCGACCTTCCTCTTTGCACCTTATATAAGAGGAAATGTAAGTCAGATGAGCCTCGCTGCACAGCCAAATCCAACTCAACCACCCTTACTTAAAAGCAGAAGCACACCACACAAAGCCATGCTGTTACAACACCGTCCTAAGCTTTTCAGCAGTTGGAGGCAGCCAGTCTATGACATATACCATCTGTGCACAAACGTTTTGGAAACTGTGACTCAGATTAGGATTGTGAAATTCAGGAAACCACCAGGGCTTGAGGGACAGCTCCCATTTCCTTATCTAAGCACAGGGGGCTGTCTTACATAAAACTTGATGTCCAAGAAGGCCACACTACAGTCAGCACCAATTACCTGAACACTACCTGTCAATCAAACTTTGTGAGCAATGCAACAGGAAGTATTTTTCCAGCTTCTGTGTATCTGTGGTGGTGAAAAATGCAGACATGCAAATGAGTGCAGAGAGAACTTTGCACGTTAGACCGTCTCAGCTGATTACAAGATGCAAGGAATGAAAGAAGAAAAAAAAAAAAACACAACAAAGAGCAGGCAGCTTCCAGTGTACTCAAGGGAGTAACACACTGTGAGACAACAAAGTCAAAAATCCCCTGAAGTTCCTACACACAACAATGTAAAGTCAGCCAGATGGTTGGACCACAAACAAGTAGAATTCAAGCTGAATTTCCCACCTACTTGTGCCAGATTCAGAAATACTGTGGTTAAATAAGAGTAAACATTCAGCGCCGAAGAATGCTTAAAATATGACTTATTCCCTGAGAGTGAGCTCTGTACAGAAAAATCTCACCCTGAGGTCTTTAGTTCAAATGGAGCTGAAGCTTGAGATTTCTCTGTACAGACCGAGCTAAGATTAATAATTACAGTACTTTATTATAACGCACTTTAAAATTGAGGCTTTTTTGAATTCACTTTAAGGTACCTTCATCCTGTGCCTATAGGGACCTGGGTGGCTTTCGGTTTTTAATTTCGTTCCAGTAATAAACAATAGCATTCCGAGGAGAAGTGAATACTCATCCCTCGTTCACTTCCCTATCATTTACAGAGATTACCAGCCAATCATGGGAGTCTGTGTGCTCATTCATATTAGGGGGCAGATAGCACTTTCCCTTTGAGCGTGTTAGACCGCCCCAAATACACATGCGCCACAGCCACAGTATGTAAAGCAGGCTTGGCTAGCATCATATGTCATGGAAGGGGCATGTCCATGCTTTCATCCCTCCTTTGTTGGTGGTGGTCGTGTGATAGGGAAGCCAATACTTGATGGGTGGGAATTAATAATGAATAAAAATTAGGAAGAAAATGGGGGGAAATCAAAAAAATAAAAAAATAAAAAACTCACTTTATCCCATCATATATTTCCTGTTTATCTTCAAGAAAACGCTGAATGCTTGACTCAACTCTGATAAAAATCATAGGATGCCATGCAGCCAGCTAGCGTTTAGTCTGCTAGTCGGATATGCACTGGCCCATACGTGATTTACTAGCCTGTTTTGACCAATCAGACTGCATGTACTGTCGTTGCCTATGATGAACCGTATTATGTCTTTCTTGTCCTTAACCCAGACCTACAGACCCAAGACATACCTGTGTCCATGTTCGCTTACATGCCAGAAGCTTCCGAGCGTTTCAGAAAATGGAAAGCATGTCCCAGCACACTTCATCCTCGATGCATGTGGCATCGCCACAAAGATTCTGCACGCCTAAGAGAAAACCCCCACAATGGCACAGAATTTTCCTTTTAACTCGACTGGAAAAAGAGCCACGCAAACAAACAATACCAGACCTCCGCGAATTAAACAACAGAGAAAAAAACAAGAACACAGGAGCCAAACCACACACAATTTCCCCTCACGCTTTACACGAAGAAGCATTTATTCTGCAGGTGGCTCCCTGGAGACCACAAAGCTCCAGCAGTGAAAGGAATGAACCATTTGATTCAACCACAGCCATAGGGACAGATCTACCAAGCTGGCATTTATACGGTGGGGCACAGTGATCTATTTATGCTCCGAGGCCCGTTGGAACAAGACGCTCCTGCACTTCTAATCCGAGTCTGACACTTTTGATGAGTGGAACAAGAGATTCTCAATATCTTAGCATGATACTGTGGTCTGCTGTGTGTGCTGCTTCCGAACACCAGCTACATTGTCCCACCTCAGCAGCACAGACTTTTCCGCACTGCTTGGAGCGATAAACAAAAACAAAAGCCCGACTGGGCTCTACCTCGGCTTAAACCAGCAGCTTATTATTTTAAATCCTTCTGTTGCTGTCCATCAGACAGGTTTCAATAATAATGTGACAAGTCACCACCCTCAATCTGACCCACTTTATACCGAGTTGATTTTTTTTTTTTTTTACTAAGCAGCTGTCTTACAGTTTAGGAGGCGGGGCCTATTTCTGGGCCAGAAAAACAAGCCCTACTAATACAGTACACTCTGTACACAATAAATCAGAAACAAAACACTGGTGTGTGCTGTTGTTGTTTAGAAACATGATAAACAAGCATGATGTGGCATATTGTTCTTAATAAATCTTGATGGTTTATAACGACATTACTGCAGCTTTAGAACATTCTCATCATCTTCTCTCTTTTTAAAAGTAATGTTGGGGTCTCACACGGCTGAGAGATCTATGAGAACCACAGCTGGATCCATCATAGCTATATTCTGGCAGATTTTGGAGGCGGTCGGTCGGTCTCAAAAAGGAACATGGGGCAAGGAAATCTCCACCCGCTTGAGAAGCATGAGAATCTGAGATGGACGTGTCGCAGCCATCATGTCTACCTGCAATAACTGTGCAGCAGACGTGAGAGTCGCCATTCCATTTACATTTGTACCACCAGAGTGCTACAGTAACATCTGGTAAGCCCATGTAACCACACCCTCCCAAGACCCAACATAGACTTCCATGATTCAATTACGGGTTCATGGCATTTGACCCTCAGAAAGCAAAAAAAAAAAAAAAACATCTAGCATCATCTACTGTGAAGTCATTCTGGTTTCATGAGACCAAGAGTTTGCAAATACATCAACAAATCAGACAAGAAACCTGCCACTACAACTGCCTTCTGATTTTTGACTATATTCCTCCTTCTCCACCTTTATCTCTATTTCACCCAGAAATACATGACATCACAATGAAAAGATTCCTTTCATATTTGTTTAAAAAAAGTTACTTGTGAGATAAAGATCTTCTGATCTGGAAAGATCTGCTTTCCACCTCAGCTGACCCCGCCCATACAGAATTTACACCAGGCTTGGGTTTGCATCTTTTTTTTTTTTTTTTTTCAGTGCAAGAAAAGCTATACACAAGTTTTAATTTAAAAGGAAAACACACACACACACACACACACACACACAGTATTCAAAAGGTACCTAGGATACAATATGAAGATAAGTTGCATGAGTGGGATTGAAGATACACACCAATCAATGAAATTATTTTGGTCAAAAGTCAGGGATCAGAAATGTGTTACAATCTGAAAGACTCTTTTTTTTGGCCTGGTAATATAACACACACACACACACACACACACACACACACACACACACTCCCCTGATGGGTCGGAAGCCCCCATCAAGCATGAGTCACTGGAGCAGCAGTGAGGAGACCACCTAATCCTGGAAGTGTGAGTCAGAGCCATGCTGGGTGACATCATCATGTCCACCAAGAACACTGCATCACATGTGTGAAATGAAAATGTCCACCTCATTCACTCATACACACAAAAAATGAATCAAATGCACACAAGCCTGGTGGCTTTTTGAAAGATTTCACAACTCTGAACAACTTGTGCCTGCATTCTGCAAGCAGTGAAGAGAAATTATATAATAATATTAATACAGTAATAACAATAATAATAAATCTACTACTACTAATAATAATAATGATGATGATGATGATGATGATGATGCAGGAGTGCATGGATCAGAGCGTGCATATAGTTCTGAATCCCTGGTTCTGATGTGTAATCTGCACTAATCTAGTGGAGGAACTTTGCGTGTGTTGCACGCGCATATTCATCGCTTCCATGAGCTCAGTCGTGCTGAAACCTGCATGAGCTGCAAAGAAGAAAAAAAAACCGAGCACATTTACCATACAGATCCATAAGCGCCCGAACCGACCGGAGCGAGGTTCTGGTACCTCTCAGGTACCTCCCATATGGTTTTATTCAGCTCCTGTCGGTAGAAAGCGGGTCTCTCCTTCTGGGACATTCCTGCCGAGCCTCGGCCCCCCTTCCTCTCCCAGCAGCGCGCGCTCACTCCGGCTGAAAAACTTCTGCTCCCCCTCCCCTCTCTACGGTGCTTCTTCGCTTCCTTTGAACCGAGAACCCAAAACCCAAACACAAAAGCTCCAGAAATCAATATGAGTGCACGGATCCCGACTGCAGGTGCACTTTGAGGTCTCGCGCACTCGCTCGCGCCGCTGATCCGCCTGCCAAGTTCCTGCGCGTCTCTTCTCTCTGAGCGGTTTGCTACGGGAGATTTTTTTTTTCCTGATCTGGTGCCGCGTTCAATAACCCAAACAGGTTTACTGTTAATAACAGTTTTCAATCAAGCGCCTCAGATCAAAGAAGGATTTACAGTATATTTATGACTACAAACTATTGACACAGTTCTCTAAAATGTGAAAGGAATGCAATATTATGCACTAAATATGTTTATTCTATCGCTTGCAGATTTTTATAAAATGTTAATTGAATTAAATTTTGCTATTTTACAGTGCATAGATAGCAGTTAAAACATTTTAGATTATTTCTTTATTGCTATTTTGTCTATACTTGGAGGTGTTTAATATTATTCCATATTAAAAAATACCATTACAACATAAAATAAACTTTGTTTTTGTCCTGTTGATTTTAAGTTAGTGGACAAAACTACATAGCAAGTCCATTATTTATTAATTTGTTTATCTTTCTTAATCAATGTACGGGTATATCGCAAATAGTTTCATGAATCTGCCAAAGCAAAGGTGCTCTTGATATTTTTCAGATCGAATTTAAAGCGTAAACAATGCACTCATAAAGCCGTCGTTTTTAAAACACTTCCGAACGTTTCGTGTTATTGAAGGTAGCACACGTCGTCCTGTTTGTCGCCATTGTGTGGCGCACACGCGATTTGCCCGATCTCGCGTGGATTGGGCGTGTATGTTTGTGAACGTACAGAAAGGACGATGATGTCTAAACAAAATACTTAACATATGACTAGTATATAAAAATAGTATTACAAGCTCGTGTTTTCATCGTATACGTTTCATCAGCAGTTATCACACTTTGTTGTGCTGCATTAGCATTGCATGATTTAGAAATCAGCTTCCCCTTTTATGATCCGTTGCTTGTTTACTTCAGTGCTTATGTTGTGCATTACAAATTACAACAAATAATTTAATATGCTTTGAACGTTTGTTTATGTTTATATTGCGTCATCAATCCCCTGACCACGTACATTTCATAAACTGTTGTTTTCCGCCATCTTGTGCTCGATTTGAGTAATTGCACAACATTAACTCCGTCTCCCGACTGAATCACACCAGACTATCACAGGGCAACACACATACTGTATACACACCCAGGGTCAATCTGAAACAGTCAGTTCGCCAAATGTGCATGCCTCTATACTGTGGGAGGAAACCAGAGTACCCAGAGAAAGCCCACGCATGCACAGTGATAACAGAAACACCATCCCTGAGTCTGGGACATGAACTCAGGACCTTCTTATTGTGTGGTGGACATGCAAGCCATCACTGTGCCAGCCACACACTCAAAATACAGACATGGATCCTTTAAAAAATATCCGAATGATTGTTGATGAAATAAGGCTATGTAAATCCAGTGGATTACTTTTCAGTGTAGCATGTTTTCTTCAAATAAAAACAAGTACAGTGTGTGAATTGTATTTTATATTTTCCCTGAGCAGAATTGTTTTTATACTGCATCTAGTTCAGGACCTTCACTATACTGTTGGCTCTGATGTAAGACTCACCATGCATTTTATTTGGAGCACCTGTACACTTACACAATCATCAAGCCTAACAATATTTCAGGCAGGCCACAGTTACCCACCAATCCAAGCATCAGTGGAACATCAGCTGACTGAGCAAAGTAACCCACATTTAAACAGCAGCATGTTGTGAAATGCAAATTTTCTTGGACGACACCCAGCTATGCGTTCCTCAGGAAGCTGCAATCACATGTCCTTCTCTTTCTTCATGCAGTTCCAGGTTGGCAACTACATTTCAGCAGCCACTCTGTAGCAACCATGAGTTTGCCTGTTTGCAATTTTGCGCAAAAAGTTAGACTGGGATTTAGATAAATTTTTGTTTGTACAGATTTAGTACGACCCAAATAACACTACAGAAATTTGGGACTGATATGAATCAACTTCTGGATCCAGGAATTTTGAAATACGTAGTATTATTTTACATCACGAGAGATGGGGTGTGGAGTGTGGCATTACATCAGTCCAGCAGGGGGTGCTGTCTACTTTGTTTTTGGTTTTTTTCGGGAGGCTTGTTTTGCTTTGTTTTTTTTTTGTTTGTTTGTTTATTTTGAGGAGGTGTTTTGGTGGAGGTTTATACCCTCCTCCATGTGCCCTTTTAGTAATTATTTATACCTTTTAGTTCCAGAGAACTTGAGCTACATAAATGTTACCTGCACTCTTGGCATCCTGATTTAGAAAGAAAAACGAAAAAAGCAAGAAGCTTTATGATAAACACAGTTGTGTTAAAAAAATATTGTTTATAAAAAAGTGAATAAAGCTCAAAACCCTTATAATCGCTTTTATTTCCGGACACACAAATGCTTTGGGAACACAACACATTATATAGGTATTCCAAATCAAAACATGAAGAAAAATACCTGACATTTGTGTAATTACTTTCAGGAAATTGAAGAAAAGTGAATATTCAACTATTCAAAAAATAGCAGTGTCTGTTTTCTTCTTTATAACATTCGGTGTATGAACTGAGAAATGGTGTAAGATTTTGATTTCCTGAAAACCACTGAACTAATATTTGGTTCCAGAACTCCTGCAGTTTCTGAGACCTGCTGCACATCTGTGTTGTGGATTCGACCAACTTCTGTTACTTGTGAACTGGTTTTCCAGCCCAGGATGATCGGACTACATTCCCCAGTTCTTCTGTATTTGGGGTTGTTGTCTTGTTGGAACCCATTTCAAGGACTTTTCCTCTTCGGCATAAGGCAACACGATCTCTTCAAGTGTTCTGATGGATTCAAACTGATCCATGATCCCTGGGATGCGATAAACAGGCCCCACACCGTAGCATGAGAACGATCCCGATATCATGATGCTGACGCCACCAGGCTTCTCTGTCTCCACAGTAGACTGTGGCTTGAATTCAGTGTTTGGGTTTCGTCTAGCAAACCGTCTCTGGCCACTACACCCAAAAAAGACCAATCTTACTTTCATCAGTCCACAGAATGTTGCTCCGGTTCTCTTTATTCCAGTCACTGTTCTCTTTGGGAAATTGTAACCTTTTCACCACATCACTTTTTTTGGTTTCTTGCCAATAGCTCGGTTTGACATATGCATTTTCTAATTGTAACAGGACTCACAGGTAACTTTAGATCTTCTTTGTTCCTGGAGCTGATTGGTTGCTGAGTCCTCGCCATTTTGGCTCTTCTTTCATCCGTTTGAATGGTAGTTTTTTGCTTCTTCCACATCTCATGGGTTTTACTTTTTTAGAAACAATTTGGGATCATTTTAGCTGAGCAGTGTCTCATTTTCTGCACTTCTTTGTTTTCCCCTCTGCTATCAACTTTTTAATCAAAGTACGTTGTTCTTCTGAACAATGTCTGGAACGACTCATTTATCTCAGAATTTCAGAGAGAAATATTCTACAACCTGCAGGTACATTTGCTGCCTCCGTCCAGCCATTTTCTTAACTGTTTAATCCTATGGCCCTGGGGAGGCTTTTTTCAGTCGACTCGGGCGAGAGCAGAGTACACCCTGGACAGCTCGCCAGGCCATCACATGGCAGAAACACACCGACAGCTATGCAGCTTTCTTTGGCGAAAGTCAGCAATGTTTTTTTTTTGGTTTTTTTTTTTACATCAACCTCTCACCAGAGACAGTGAGAGACATGGCCAGCCGTTGATATCCCAGTTAGCTGCACTGGGGGACAGCTGTAATAACCTGATGATAGTGGGGCTTGAACTCCTGACCTTCGGATCAGTAATCCAGCACATTACCACCAAGCCACCAATTTCCCTTGAAATCAAAACGGAAAAACATTTTGACCTGAAAACACATGTGCAAGATGGGGGTTGCCATCCTGAAACCAGAGCCCCCCAAAGCATTATATTTTATTATTTGTTCATTCATTTTCTGTAACCGGTTAATCCAAACTAGGGTCACGGGGAGGCTGGTGCCCATCCCAGCCATCTCCGTGTGAGGGTAGAGTACACCCTGTATGGCTCGCCAGGCCATCGCAGGGCTGATGGCTATGCAGCATCTCTTGTCGAAAGTCAGCAATGGTTCTTTTACATGAATCTCTCACCATAGACAGTGAAAGACATGGCCGGCCTTTAATATCCCAGTTAGCTGCAATGGGGGGACAGCAGGGACAACCCTTGGAGTGTGGGGCTTGAACCCGTGACCTTAGGATCAGTGATCCAGCACCTTTACCATCAGGCCATCAATGCCCTATATTTTATTAATTTATTCATATTTATACATAGCGGTATAAATTACACTGTGTTAGAAAATAACAAGCAAATGAAAGACAAAGAAGCACAAATACAGGCCAAACCAATCACAAAAAACATCACTTTAAAAATAAATAAATAAAAGTACATGACTTGACCCAACCTCTCCAGTGATGCACAAACAGCTAAGTTCCTTATTTTTCCACCCACTGTCTCTACTGCTTATCCATCATGACGAGGAGAAGCTTGAGCCCATCCCATCTGCCTTTAGGGGAGAGGAAAAGGAAAAGACAGGAGGCAGAGCTGGAGGTAGCAGAGATGAAAATGTTGAGGTTCTCTTTGGGAGTAACGAGGATGGATAGGATCAGGAATGAGTACATCAGAGGGACAGCACATGTAAGATGTTTTGGAAACAAAGTCAGAGAGGCTAGATTGAGATGGTTTGGACATGTACAGAGGAGGGATAGTGACTATATTGGTAATAGGATGCTGAGGTTGGAACTACCAGGCAGAAGGCCTAGAGGAAGACCAAAGAGGAGATTTATGGATGTGGTGAAGACATGAAGGTAGTTGGTGTAAGAGAAGATGTCGAGGATAGGGTGAGATGGAGGCAGATGATTCGCTGCGGTGACCCCTGAAGGGAACAATCGAAAAGAAAAGAAGGCATCTGTCTTTAGGGTAGAGTTAGGGTGCACCCTGAGCAGGTCTTTTATGACAGGTCTAAGTCACACACGCAAACATCATACAGAAATACCCAGACTACCTCGAGTTTTGAACCTAGAACCTTCTTGACATGAGGTGACAGTACCAACCTTTGCACCTCCTGGAGGTTCTCCAACAGAAACACAAAACCAATCACACTCAAGAATTCAACAGTAAAGTTGTATAAAACAATGCATTGTGCAAACTAAAGAGTTTATACTTTTTATTTTGTTCAGTTCATATAGAAAAAGAATAAGGATACCAAAACCTTCGACTTTCCAATTGGCACTAATGTTGTACAAGTACAGCAGAGTGCAGAAAGAAACCAGCAGATTTGCACAGTTATACAAAATGATTTATTTAGCTGACAATGAAAGGCTGCAAGAGGTTGAATTTGACCATCAATAAAATAAGTTCAAACCAAAACTATGACCACTTTCGGTGATAAGTATGTGACTATGTAAGCAGGTCTGCATTCGCACGAGTCTGATTCGTACTTAAAATAAAACAGATTGCTTAAAATTATTTATTGCTCTATAAAAGAAAACCCCATTTCAATTAATATTTTTTATATTATACTATGTCATACAACATATTTACACATCCCAGTCTCCAATACTTCACATACACAGGTGTTTCTGTCCTGTTGAATATCTATATCATTGTATATTTTTTATAATATTCACACCACAGAAACAACAGCCAAATCAGATTTGGTGGTAATGAAGTTGATCGAGTCGATTCTGTGGCAGCAGACGAATACATATTATGTAACATGAAATTCCAAAAGCCAATGTGGGTAGTGTGCACTGTTTAACCTTCCCTATGATGTCAGTTTACTCAATTTATACTAATAACCAAAACCTCAATTTCAAACTCGGTTTGTATCAGAAAGCAAAGTGGAAACAACACCAACGATGACTGGCACATCACGCTCGAAATGTCTTCCACTGAAAATAAATACAAGATGATTTCTATTTATGATCAATTTGAAGATTTCAGAAATCGTGCAGCCAAGCAACAACCACGTGAAGCGCTTCACCTCAAATGACTCAATCTGCAAATCATTCAGAGACTGCGAAGGAAAAAATATAGTGTCTTCATTTTTACCAGAACAATATCCTTAAGCCACCAAGTGAAGGGGAAATATTTATACAAATCATTTGCCCTTAACCTTAATTTCCGACTTTACACTGATTTATTTACAACCATCTTGTAGAACAGGTAGAAAGTAGGAATGTGAACCAGTGTCCTGTGTGTGTGTGTCCTGATGGGAGGACTTGTCTGTACGGCGTTTCCAATGGCACTCCAGGCCTCAACGTCCAAACAGTGTCCATGAGGTGGCTCCCTCAGCATCATTTCAAGAAGACCAGATAAAAGGCCATACACAAACAGGAAAGTGCCACGGCAATATGAAGCCGAGTCCCGATTATCGCCGCTGTGAGAGTGAAGAAAACAAGACGTTAATGTACACATTGCAATACGATCACATGGAATATGATGTCATAACACGCCATGTAAGGCGGAGCTGTGTTTAGTATCTGTACTAGGGTTATGACTTTTTCCCCAAAATCAAAGTCCTGCATCATGATTGAATGAACTTTTTCGTATAACTGAAAAAACCAAACTCCATTTTCAACACGCTTTTAAAAAAGTCCCCCCGAAACAAAAAGTACAGTGGTACTTCACCTTACGAAATTAATACGTTCCGGAAGTGGTTTCGTAACCTGGACTTTTCGTAAGTTGAACAGCATTTTACATGTACAACACGTGATTCGTTCCAAGGCCTCCAATACTACCCTTTAAAATTATAAAAGCATACCTTTTAAGGTACTTCGTGTTGACCATGTCTTCTTAGCAGAGTTATAATCTTACAAATGTTTGTGCAAGATTAAAAGCCTGAGCCAAAAAATAAAGTTGCAATGAGCACACTCGAAGAACTCATGAAACAAGCTGCTGCTCAAGGGAGCTGCGTCATCCCTCCTAGACAATGGGAGGCCAGCGGGGCAGGATGTTGGGAGATAGCCAATGGGAGGCCAGCGGGGCAGGATGTTGGGAGATATTCAATGGGAGAACAACTCGTGCATTGTTTGAATTTTTGAGATGGTGCTTTCGTAACGTGAACTTTTTTCGTATCCAGAGACAAAAATTTTAGGAAAATGTTTTTCGTAAACTGGATTTTTCATTTGTTGGGGCTTTCGTAAGTTGAGGTTCCACTGTATTAAAATACACATTCCAGCCAATGATATGAAATGTAAAACCATGCTAAGTTATCACAAGGGCCATTACAAGTCCATTTGACTGAAAATGGATCAACGATAAGTTGTCCTGCCATCATAATATACTGGAGTTTCAGTTTCTATTTTTGATTTCACTTTATAAGCCATGTACATTTGGGGAAATCTGCCTGGTTTAGTAGTGATATATTGTAGCCTACAGCTTTCTCAGAATCCTGGAATTTCAGTTTCACTTTCATTGTACAAGCAATGTAGAGTGTAGAGTTGGGGCCATCTGTTTTGTTTTGGGGTTCAATCAACATGATTGTAGCTGACACCACCAGCGTCAATACTAGGAAGCAATCTGGAGTTGTTGTGAGGCTTCACAGAAATGTTCACCAGCAAAGGCCACCACAATTTATCAGCTGCCAACACCACGTCCTGGACAGAATACCACGCTTAGTAATGGACCAGGAGCTCGGAGCCAATACAAGGTCCCCAAACATTGAGTACTTTTTTTGTACGCAATCTGATGAACAACTACGAAACACTGAAATCCAAATTTGTAAATAGATCTGATGAGATTACTGATCGGTCAGGGTGGAGAGATGACATGAGGTTTCTCTACCACCTGACAAGAGTTATGCGCTTCCATGATTAACATGGCCGATTCCCACTGGTGGAATTTTAAAAAAAATCGCCAACATCAGCAATGCTCGCTGGAATTCAAAAGCCATCCTTGCAATTCCTGCCTTCATGCTCATGCCAGATGCAAAGCGTAGGCTGAAGCAAGTTTGTCTCTTCATTTGCACTGCATGGGCAGACTGATGGTTCTCAGACCAGAAGTTCAGTGTAGCCGACTTTTCTGAGTTAAAGAAGGCTTTAGCACCCTACCAATCAGCACTGGTGTTTCTCAGAAAACACTGGAAGCAAGAGCCATCAAGAATTGATATCCCACGCACTAACCAATGCTGTGAACGAGCAATCAAAGTGATGCAGAAAATTCATGCCTTCGATTCATCGTTGCTAACTAACACTGACAATCATCATTTTTTGACTTTTAGTGGCCTATTTTACATTGTCTTTACCCTGATTATGTGTTCTGTTCCTGTGTTATTAAAGAGAAAATTGCCTTTGGTTATCTTATAATTGAACAGATATCAACCGTCAAGCGGTATTATTCTGATTGTTGGTAGGCTTTACAAAACTTCATTTTGAGTCTGGGGGAACTTTTTCAAAAGTCTAACCAAATGAAGGTCAATTTCGTTCATTACTAGCAAACGTTCATCAAAATATGATACAGTGGTACCTCACTTTACGAAATGAATCCGTTCTAGCACTGGTTTCCTAACCTGCATTTTGGGCAACATAGAACTGTCCGCCCTCATGCCGGTCCAAAGCCCGGATAAATGCAGAGGGTTGTGACAGGAAGGGCATCCGGCGTAAAACTTTTGCCAGAATACAGACTGCAAACCGTAAATACAAATTTCATACCGGATCGGTCGAGGCCCGGGTTAACAACGACCGCCATCAGTGCTGTTCACCAACAGGGTGCTGGTGGAAATTGGACTACTGTTGGTCAAAGAAGGAGAGGTCGAAGAAGGAGAGGCGGGAGGCGTGTCCGTAGGCAGAGAGAGACGAAGAAAAGCACGAGTTTAGGACTGAGAGTAGTGACTTTGAATGTTGGAACTATGACAGGAAAAGGAAGAGAACTGGCTGACATGATGCAAAGGAGGAAGGTGGACATACTGTGTGTTCAGGAGACCAGGTGGAAAGGTAGCAAGGCTACAAGCTTAGGAGCAGGGTTTAAACTGTTTAATCATGGTGTGGATGGGAAGAGAAATGGAGCAGGAGTCAACTTGAAGGAGGGGTTTGTCAAGAACGTTCTAGAAGTGAAAAGAGTGTCAGACAGAGTGATGAGTCTCAAGTTGGAAATTGAAAGCGTGATGTTCAATGTTGTTAGTGCTTATGCCCCACAGGCAGGATGTGAGCTAGACGAGAAGGAGAGATTCTGGAGCGAGTTAGATGAAGTGATGCAGAGTACCCCCAGAGGTGAAAGAGTGGTCATTGGTGCAGACTTCAATGGACATGTTGGTGCAGGCAACAGAGGGGACGAGGAAGTGATGGGCAGGTTTGGTATCCAGGACAGGAACACAAAAGGACAGATGTTGATCGATTTTGCAAAAAGGATGGAAATGGCTGTGGTGAATACTTTCTTCCAGAAGAGAGAGGAGCATAGGGTGACTTATGAAAATGGAGGGAGGAGCACACAGGTAGACTACATCTTGTGTAGGCGATGTAATTTGAAGGAAGTCAGTGACTGCAAAGTAGTAGTGGGTGAGAGTGTTGTCAAACAGCATAGGATGTTGGTGCGCAGGATGACGCTGATGGTGAGGAAGGTGAAAAAGGCAAAGGCAGAGCAGAAGACAAAGTGGTGGAAGCTGAAAAAGGAAGAGTGTTGTGTTGTCTTCAAGGAGGAGTTCAAACAGGTTTTGGGTAGTCAGGAAGTGCTTCGAGATGATTGGACAACCACGGCAAATGTGATCGGGGAGACTGGTAGGAGAGTACTTGGTGTGTCCTCTGGAAGGCCAGTAGATAAGGAGACTTAGTGGTGGACTGAGGAAGTGCAGGAGTGTGTACAAAGGAAGAGGTTAGCTAAGAGAAAGTGGGACCTTGAGAGGACCGAAGAGAGTAAACAGGAGTACAGGGAGACACAGCGTAAGGCGAAGGTAGCGGTGTCAAAGGCCAAACAGGGCGTATGATGACTTGTATGCTAGGTTGGACAGTAAGGAGGGAGAAAATGATTTATACAGGTACAAAGAGTACTTTGAACAGCTGATGAATGAAGAAAATGAGAGAGAAAAGAGTAGAAGAGGTGACTGTTGAAGACCAGGAAGTAACAAAGATCAGTAAGGGTGAAGTGAGGAGGGCATTGAAGAGGATGAAGAGTGGAAAGGAAGTTGGTCCTGATGACATAACGGTGGAGGTATGGAAGTGTCTAGGAGAGGTAGCAGTAGATTTTCTGACAAAAACATTCAACAAGGTCTTGGAGAGTGAGAGGATGCCGGAGGAAAGGAGGAGAAATGTGCTGGTGCCCATTTTTTAAGAACAAGGGAGACGTGCAGAGTTGTGACAACTACAGAGGGATAAAGTTGATGAACCATACGATGAACTTATGGGAAAGAATAGTGGAAGCTAGACTAAAGGCAGAGGTCAGCATTTGTGAACAACAGTTTGGTTTCATGCTAAGAAAGAGCACCATAGATGCAGTGTTTGCTTTGAGGATGTTAATAGAAAAGTACAGAGAAGGTAAGAAGGAGCTGCATTGTGCCTTTGTGGATCTGGAAAAAGCATATGACAGAGTACCAAGAGTGGAACTGTGGTATTGTATGAGGAAGTCTGGAGTGGCACAGAAGTATGTTAGAGTGGTGCAGGACATGTATGAGAGATGTAAGACAGTGATGGACAGACAGAGACAAGGTGAGACAAGAATCTCCATGGACTATGATGTTTGCAGATGACATTGTGATCTGTAGCTGATAGCAGAGAACAAGTGGAGGTATGCCCTGGAAAGGAGAGGAATGAATGTTAGCCTCAGTAAAACAGAATACATGTGTGAGAATGACAAGGGCCCAAGAGGAACGGTGAGGTTACAGGGAGCAGAGATAAAGGTGGAGGATTTTAAGTACTTCGGTTCAACAATCCAGAGCAATGGAGAGTGTGGAAAAGAGGTGAAGAAGCGTGTGCAGGCAGGTTGGAATGGTTGGAGAAAAGTGTCCGGTGTGATGTGTGATAGGAGAGTATCGGCAAGAATGAAAGGAAAAGTGTACAAGACAGTGTTGAGATCAGCGATGTTGTATGGTTTAGAAACAGTGGCACTGGGGAAAAGACAGGAGGCGGAGCTGGAGGTAGCAGAGATGAAAATGTTGAGGTTCTCTTTGGGAGTAACGAGGATGGATAGGATCAGGAATGAGTACATCAGAGGGACAGCTCATGTAAGACGTTTTGGAGACAAAGTCAGAGAGGCTAGATTGAGATGGTTTGCATATGTACAGAGGAGGGATAGTGAGTATATTGGTAGTAGGATGCTGAGGTTGGAACTACCAGGCAGAAGGCCTAGAGGAAGACCAAAGAGAAGATTTATGAATGTGGTGAAGGAGGACATGAAGGTAGTTGGAGTAAGAGTAGAAGACGCAGAGGATAGGGTGAGATGGAGGTGGATGGTTTGCTGTGCCAACCCATGAAGGGAAAAACCGAAAGGAAAAGAAGAACCACCGCATTTTACATGTAAAACGCGTGTTTCGTTCCAAGGCACCCAATGCTACCCCATAAACCCTTTAAAAATTATAAAAGTAATTTTGTATGAAATATGTCTGAAATGTGTTAAAAGTAAAACAAAATTATTTACCTTTTTTTAAAGCTCTCGAACCACCCATGCAACGCTTTAAAGTCCAGGAGTTGCTGGTCTGAAGAACCATCACCCCCACCCTCCTTCATGAGGTCCTTAAATATGGCGGTTGCTTTTTCCGAAATAATCGCCTCCGTCACTGTATCTCCGCTTTTAATGCCTCCTTCTGCTTCAATATCTTCCCGATTGTAGAGGGGTTTCGGCCATACTGCTTTGCAATTTCACTCAACCGAATTCACTTAACTGTACCCATAACGGAGCCCGCTTATTCTTTTCAGTCTCACCGGGAATCACTTTCTTGGTGCTCATGATTAATAAGGAAAAATAACGCTGCAATAAGCACACTAAAAAAACTCATGAAACTCACGAACCAACAGTACAACTCTCCTTGACACGTGTGTCAAACAATGGGTTGAAAGCACACGAAAAGATAACCAATGGGAAAGCAACTCGCGCATTATTACAAAGTAAAGTGAGGTACCACTGTACATGGTATAGAGGTTGTAAAAAAACTTATAACCCTAATGTGTACATGCTTCCATGAAATACAGTGGTACCTTACTTTACGAAAGTCTCATCAAATGAAAAATGCAGGTTACGAAACGCATTTTCCTAAAATTTTTGTCTCTGGATACGAAACAAGTTTACGTTACGAAAGCGCAATCTTAAAAATTCAAACAAGCCATTCAAACGTGCCATCAAACATTAAAACGCGCCATTCAAGCATTTAAACAATGCACGAGCTGCTCTCCCATCAAAGACGTTCAAACATCCCGTCCGGCTGGCCTCTCATTGTCTAGGAGGGATGACGCAGCTACCTCCCATTGCCTATCTCCCAACATACCGCCCCACTGGCCTCCCATTGGCTAGGAGGGATGACGCAGCTCCCTTTTATTGGCTATCTCCCAACATCCCGCCTCGCTGGCCTTCCATTGGCTAGGAGGAATGAGCAGCTCCCTCCCATTGGCTATTATGGAGCTGCATCTAATATGATGCTTTTCCTGTAAAGGACAGAGTTACTGTTGTTTCATGCTTTATTTCTTGACTCAGGATTTTAATCTTCCATAAACATTTATAAGACTTTAACTCTGCTAAGAAGACATGGTCCACACACACGCGCGCGTGCGCGATTTCTGGTGCGAGTGAGACGAAGAAACGGGCTCGAGTGATATTGAAAAGGAATATGGCCAAACCCGTCTACCATCGGTACGATATTGAAGCAGAAGGAGGTCTTAAAAGGTATGCTTTTATAATTTTTCAAGGGTTTATGTGGTCGTATTGGGAGCCTTGGAACAAATCACACATTTTACATGCGTGTAAGCAGGCACATATGTTCTGTGTGATATGCAATGCTCCCAGCCGCCTCTTTACAAACTCCTGCATGTGCTTATTTGTATGTGACCTGACACACTCAAAGAGAAGCGCTATCCGGTCCCTCGCACAAATGAGCTCACAGACACCAATGATTGGCTGGTGATCACTGTGAGTGACAGGGAAGTGGCTGTATGCTATGTGAGAGCGTTGCCAAGTATATTATCTATAAAATGGAATATTTTCCTGTAAATCTGGGAGTTGATGACGTCTGTTGTATATAAACTGGTCTTAAATTATTGAAAATTATTGTGGTTATATTATTATTTATTTATAAATATAATATTATATTTTATATTTTTTTATTTCTGTAGACAAGTGATTTTAATAAATAGACTTTAAAAACATGATTTAACAATGAACACTATCATTCTTTTTTATTCAATTTAAAACAGATTTTCTACATCCATCTATAAATATTCTAAGACCACCTTGTTTCCTTTCAGACATGGTATTGACCGTCACTTTTTCATGCATATGTCATGTGACGTCAAACCCAGTAATGCAGATCTATGATTTTAAAAAAGCCCAAAAGAACCTATAATATGCTGACGGCAATGCCATACTCTTCTTCAAATCCAACTACACCCATAATTATGGCTCAGACCTGTGACTGGACAGTGATTACATTTCAAGGTGGCAGGATGCCAGAGCATAGCTGAAAGTGGAATGGAATGCAGAGGGTATTTACATTCACGAACAGCACTGAATAATCACTCATTGATTGTATTACACAGAACAGCTCAGGTGACATGACTTGATATTCTAACAATTTCACAAATGAAAAGCAGCAAGTATTACATTTAATGTTTCTTTTTCTTTTCATTAGAGCAGGGGTTCCCAACCTTTTTATCACCGGACCAGCCAATGCTTGACAACCCCCCCCCCCCCGGGGGGGGGGGGCTGTCATAGATTGTTTATACTGTAAATATAATTTATTCATATAAAGTATTATTATTATTATTATTATTATTATTATCATTAATAATAATAATAATAATAATAATAATAATAATAATAAGTACTCCATGAATGTTATTTTTCAACAGCTGAAATAAAGTTGATTGGGAAGTAGAGTGTGTGTGAACTTTTCTTAAAAAATAAAAAAAATCAATAAATAAAAACACAGGTGATGCAGTGCACCAGCAGGGAGAATAAAGGCTCAGGCTCAGTCTCACCCAAAATTCCCGCTAATGTTTGAAACATGTCCAACACACCTCTGATCACATACCGTTCCCTTTTGGGTTACATTTTCACGCTCAAATGACCGACATGTAACCAAGAGAATCCAGCCATTTTTCAAAATAAAAGATTTAAAAAAATAAAGATAATTCAGACTCCGATAATAAATAAAACGGAAATAATTCATTATTTCTTCTGCGGACCGGTACCAATTGAGTGGTTGGGGACCCCTGCATTAGAGAACGGGAGTGTGTGGTATGGTCCTATTGTAAACAGAATCACACAGTAACCTGTAATGGAGTAGCATAGGCTTAGGCTTCCTTTTAAAAAAAAGGCCACCTTCACTTCTGATACAGATGTAGTGCTGAATTCCTAACCAACCATCTGCTGATTTTCAGTGTGGTACTATCATTTTATCCACATTAATACTAATTTGCAAGTTTGAAGTTTGCACTCCCAAGAAGTGATCACATTTCAGTGTGCCATCCTTTTTTTTTTTTTCTTTCGGTTTTTCCCTTTTTTTCAGGGGTTGCCATAACTCCTTATTTTAATTGCCGCCTGTAATTACAAAATACAGTCATGAGTTCTCCACGGATCATCTTTCATCGTTCATTTTCTATAACTGCTTAATTCTAATTAGGGTCGCGGGGAGGCTGGCGCCCATCCCAGTTGACTCCGGGCGAGGGCAGAGTACACCCTGGACAGCTCGCCAGGCCATCGCAGGGCAGAAATACGCTGACGGCTTTGCAGACAGTGAGAGAGACATAGCCAGCCTTTGATAACCCAGTTAGCTGCACTGGGGGATACAGTAACAACCCGTGGAGAGTGGAGCTTGAACCCCCAACCTTAGGATCAGTGATCCAGCACCTTTACCACCAGGCCACCGCTGCCCCCTCCACTGATCATTAGAGAGTAAAAACTACTAACCATGACACACATCAGGTGAGAAAACTCATGCCTTTCTGGACCAATGTATAAAAGGTCATCCCCATCAGGAGTGCACTTAGGCCAGTGGTGTGCCTCTTGGAAAAAATGACAATGATGATGATGATGATGGTGATACCATCACTGGTCAAAACATGCAACGAAAAAAAAGACACTCACCTTTATAAAAGACGCCCCACACACCTTTCTTCTCGGATAAGAGCCAGCTGTTGAGGCGAGGAACTTTCTTCAGGTATGCGCAAGTACAAATGAAGAGAAGTCCAAATACAAGGATGCCGTCAAAGGAGTACACTGTAAAAATAAAGACGAACCGTGTATATTTTTCTTTACTAAGATGAATGTATTCAAGGGAATAGTACATTAGTTACAGCTAATTACATGGCAACAATAAAACTAGTCATACAGCCGACATGGTTCTAATTGTACATTCACAATTACTCTGCAGAGAAGCATTTGTTTGTTTTGGGAACATTGTGAAATAACGTGAAACGGACTCTGATAAATGTATTAAGAGCGTTGAGTATTTGTATATCTTTGTGGATAATTCGCTTGGTTAATAATATATGGTTAGGCTAGATTAGCTATTTGTTTACATTTTTACTCCAGATTATGTTTCCTCACATTGACAACTGTAGCCTTATTCGTTTGTGTGCAGTCGATTAAACAATCGATTTTAGGCTTATTGATGAAAATGTAACTACGTGTGAACGCTATATCCAACGAGGGTCTAAATTCAGCCACGTCTACAGCTGAGTTAGCCAACGGGCTAATATTAGCTTGCTAGCTCATGAGCTCTGTAACTAGCCTGTTCTGTGATAGCCGCTTCTTCACCGTGACAGCTGTTTTAATCAATTGTGTTGTGATTCTAGACCTACCATTTGTCATGGTGGCAACGTTTTCTTCTCCCCTGACAATAAAATAAACAGATTAAATTAGATACAAAAAGACAACTAACTGGTTTCTATTTTCCACCCATAATAAGTATCCATCCCGAATCACCAGCTGAAAAGGGAGCTAATACTTCCGGGAAGAACGGAATTGTGGGTAAACCGCTTCTTCTTCTTTGTCCAGTTTGATGGCGGTTGCAAAACAAGAGATTGGTGAATGACCGCCACCTAATGATATACAGTGTTGGCACACTCACTATTTTTTTATTTTTTTATTTTTTTAATACTGTATTAATCCCGCAAGGGAAATTCTTGCCAAGCCGTTTTATGCTACCAAGGTCACGGGAAAGCTAAAACAAATCTCAGCCGACTCTGGGCAAAGATGGGGGGTACACCCTGCCCCAAGTGGAAGAGTTACAGTATCTTATGGGTCTTGGTCACGAGTGAGGAAAGGATGGAGCGGGAGATCAACAGGCGGATCGCTGCAGCCTCTACTGTAAAGCGGAGCCTTAGCGGTCCGTCATGGTGAAGAGGGTGCTGAGCCGGCAGACAAAGCTCCCAATTTACCAGTTGATATACGTTCCAACAACTACGGTCACGAGCTTTCGGTAGTGACCGAAAGATCAAGATAGCGAATACAAGTGGATGAAATCAGATTCATTTGCTGGGTGGTGGGGCTGTCCCTTAAAGATAGGATGAGAAGCTCAACCATCTGGGAGGACATTGGAGTAGAAGCACTGCTCCTCCGCATCGAGAGGAGCCAGTTGAGGTGGCTCGGGCATCTGGTGAGAATGCCTCTTGAACGCCTCCTTGGTGTGGTGTTTGGGCATGTCCAACCGGGAAGAGACCCCGGGGTTGACCCAGAACATGCTTGGAGGGAATGAGTCTCTCGGCTGGTCTAAGAACGCCTCAGTGTCCCCGGAAGAGTTGAAGGAAGTGGCTGGGAAGAGGGATGTCTGGACCTCATTGCTGACCCTGTTGCTCCACGACACGACCGCAGAATCAGATCAGAAGACTCAAAAGATAAACAGTAAAGCCCATCTGATCCAGTTCTTTCATGGTTAAAGTATCATTCATTCATCAATTTTCTGAACCATGTGATCCTAATTAGGGTCGCAGGGAGGCTGGCACCCATCTCAGCCAACTCCAGGCAAGGGTGGGGTACACACTGGACAGCTTGCCAGACCATCGCAGGGCCAACACACAACTATCACACTCATACTCACACCATGCCGCCTATTTAAAGTATGTAAAAATACAATTTTAAAAAAGGTATTTTTATTTATTTTCTTTATGTTTCCACATACTATTTTCTTCTTCTTCTTCTTTTCCTTTCGGCTGTTCCCTTCAGGGGTCGCCACAGCAAATGATCTGCCTCCATCTCACCCTATCCTCTGCATCTTCTACTCTTACTCCAACTACCTTCATGTCCTCCTTCACCACATCCATAAATCTTCTCTTTGGTCTTCCTCTGGGCCTTCTGCCTGGTAGTTCCAACCTCAGCATCCTACTACCAATATACTCACTATCCCTCTGATGTGCTCATTCCTGATCCTATCCATCCTCGTTACTCACAGAGAGAACCTCAACATTTTCATCTCTGCTACCGCCAGCTCTGCCTCCTGCCTTTTCCCCAGGGCCACTGTTTCTAAACCATACAACATCGCTGGCCTCATCACCGTCTTGTACACTTTTCCCTTCATATTTGCTTATACTCTCCTATCACACATCACCCCGGACACTTTTCTCCATCCATTCCAACCTGCCTTCTTCACCTCTTTTCCACACTCTCCATTGCTCTGGATTGTTGAGCCAAAGTACTTAAAATCCTCCACCTTCTTTATCTCTGCTCCCTGTAACCTCACCGTTCCTCCTGGGTCCTTCTCGTTCACACACATGTATTCTGTCTTACTGAGGCTAACCTTCATTCCTCTCCTTTCCAGGGCATACCTCCACCTGTCTAGATTTTCCTCCACTTGTTCCCTGCTCTCACTGCAGATCACAATGTCATCTGCAAACATCATAGTCCATGGAGATTCTTGTCTTACGTCGTCTGTCAGCCTGTCCATCACCATAGCAAACAAGAAGGGGCTGAGAGCTGACCCTTGATGCAGTCCCACCTCCACCTTGAACTCTTCTGTCACACCGACAGCACACCTCTCCACTGTCGTACATCTCTCATACATGTCCTGCACCATTCTAACATACTTCTGTGCCACTCCAGACTTCCTCATCCAATACCACAGCTCTTCTTTTGGCGCCCTGTCATATGCTTTTTCCAGATCCACAAAGGCACAATGCAGTTTCCTCTGACCTTCTCTGTACTTCTCTATTAACATCCTCAAAGCAAACACTGCAGCTGTGGTGCTCTTTCTTGGCATGAAACCAAACTGTTGTTCACAAATGCTGATCTCTGCCCTTAGTCTAGCTTCCACTATTCTTTCC
>CM045732.1:26975474-27190474 GCA_024760905.1 Plotosus lineatus | reverse complement strand
AAAAAACTACATTGGTCATATTTGTACACCGTTAAGGTAACTGATGCAGAATAAATTAATGTGATAATAAAAGACAAATATGCAGTAATATGGTAGAGTTATACACTAATGAATTAATGTAAAGTGGTTTAATGTGTGCATATATATATATATATATATATATATATATATATATATATATATGTATGTAGAGAATTTTCTGAGTAGATCCTTCTGTAAGAGAGCGCTCAATACTTTTTCGTAGAGCAAATATAAATAAAAATCAAGAATTCTTCTGTCATCACCTGAAGAGAGAGAATGGTTTCACTCCCCCTCAAAACAGATCTGTAGTGAAAAATGAAGTTTCAACAGAAAGTCTTTGTCCTGTCCTTTTATTTTTACTTATGTATGTATATATATATATATATATATATATATATATATATATATATATATATATATATATGTATATATATGTATATGATGTATGTATATATATATATATATATATATATATATATATATAATAATTTACTATCAGGTGTCGTAGAGTAATAGAATCCAGCAGAACCAACAGTCTTGACTTACATGCTGTTGATTCTATGTAATTTAATCAATAATTGAGAGGGGGGGGGCAAAGACACCCTTGTGGAGAGTGGCGCTCGAACCACCCACCTGAGGATCAGTGAACCAGTGCTCTTTATCATCAGGCCACCACTTTCCCTGTGCACACACACACACACACACACACACACACACACACACACACACACACACACACACACACACACACACACACACACACACACACACACACACACACACACACACACACACACACACACACACACACACACACACACACACACACACACACACACACACACACACACACACACACACACTCACACCTGAGGGGAATTTGAAACAGCAAATTAGCATAATGTGCATGTTTTTAGACAGTGTAAGGAAACTGTAGAACCCAGAGAAAACGCATGCAAACACTTACACCAAAGGGTCAGCCTGGAGCGGACAATTAGCCTAATGTGCATGTCTTGGGACTTTGGGAGGAAACTGGAGGACCCAGGAGAAACCCGTGCAAGCACCGAACTTGCAAACTCCACACAAGAACAACCAAGTGTTTATTATCACTTGGAATGGAGAACAGGGGAGAACAGGGAATTCTTGTTGTGAGGCAGTCGTGCTATCCATGGTCATCATGCCACTGTGCCACCCTGAAACAAATTAAGTTAAATTAATTTTGGGTTTTTTGTTTTGTACATTTTTTGTTTCCTGTCTGAAGATGGTTTCACCAAAAACTGCAGAAGGAAATGAAAACAAAGGTATTTTTTTTCAATAATAACATTTTTAATGACTTTTTAACAATAACACATGGCCAAGATCAATAGATATTTTAATATATACAGTGGTACTTCACCTTATGAAATTAATTCGTTTCAGTGCCTTTTTCGTAATCCTAATTTTTCGTAAAATTGAACCGCATTTGCCATGTAAAACACGTGATTCGTTCCAAGGCTCCCAATACTACCCCATAAACCCTTTAAAAATGATAAAAGTACACCAATTTTGTATATGTATGAAATATGTGTTAAGAGTAAAAGAAAATTATTTACCTTTTTTTAAATTTCTCAAACCCCCACCCCCACCCTCCTAGACGAGGTCCTGAAATATGGCGGTTGCTTTTTCAGATATAATCGCCTCCGTCACTGTATCTCCGGCAATTTCTTTCTCCTTTATCAAAAGGAGTAAGAGTCTCTCCATCTCATCGTTCGGTGACGACCTTCTTTTTGATATCACATTGAGGCCTTTCCAAGGGGTCGTCCCTTTTAAGGCCCCCTACTGCTTCAAGATGGTCCCAATTGTAGAGGGGTTTTGGCCATACTCCTTTGTGATTTCGCTCAACCGTATCCCACTTTCATAGTTTTTTTATAATTTCCTGTTTTACAGTTATTGAAAACGGAGCCCGCTTCTTCTTTTGAGTATCACCAGGAATCACTTTCTTGGGACTCATGATAAATAACGAAAAATAACACTCACGAAACTCACAAAGCAACAGTACAACTATCCTTCACGCATGTGTGTTGAACAATGGGGCAAAAGGCATACGAAAAGCATTATGGGTACAGTACGTACTGTATTATGGAGATTCAGCTCCCTTCTAGCCAATGGGAGGCCAGCGGGTCGGGGTGTTGGGAGACAACCAATGGAAAAGCAACTAGCGCATTGTTTGAATGTTTGAATGGCGCGTTTGAATTTTTAAGATGGTGCTTTCGTAACGTGAACTTGTTTCGTATCCTGAGGCAAAACTTTAAGGAAAATGCTTTTAGTAATCTGATTTTTGCGTTTGGTGAGACTTTCATAAGGTGAGGTACCACTGTACACATGGTGTGTGTGTGTGTGTATATATATATATATATATGTGTGTATTATTGAAAAATCTCTTCCAAAGACTCCAAGCCTGAAACTGTAGCGCAGCAGCAAAAAATGGAAGATCCTGATTATCTGATGCAGCCCAAGAGATTGTCGAACCCTGTTCTGGAGTCATCGAGCCGTAGAGTGCTGCACCGGGAACTTCGAGTCAGCCATAGATGGTAAGCTAAGAGCTTTAAGGTGCTTATTCACTAGTAAATAATCTGTGTTTTATCTTTTATTTTGGGTGAATACAAAGGTTTCCTGGTGAAAACACCCCAGCTCTCAGGCTTAATATATCTCATATTCACCTGTTTTACGTTTTATTTTGGTTTTGGGTCTGTTTATGCGTGATCAGAGCAACTATCTTTAATGTAAGCAATAACTTGCTTGAGGGCAGTGGTGGCCTGGTGGTAAAGGTGCTGAGTCACTGATCCCAATGTCTGGAGTTCAAGCCCCACTCTCAACATGTTGTCACTGTCCCTATTGCAGACGGCTTTGAGAAAGAACCATTGCTGACTTTCAACAAGAGATGTTGCATAGCCATCAGCATGTTTCAGCTGGGGGTCAAAGCGGCCGCAGGGCACCTGAAGCTGGAAAAATAGTGGAATTCCGCTAAATAGACGAGTAAAAATAGCAGGATTCTGCTAAATAGCAGAGATCTGGGATCACTGGTAATCGCTTAATCCTAATTAGGGTCATGGAGAGGCTGGCACCCATCCCAGCCAAATCCGGGCGAGGGCAGAGTACACCCTGGACAGCTCGCCAGGCCATCGCAGGGCGAAAATATGCTGATGGCTATGCGGCTCCTCTTGTCAAAATCAGCACTGGTTCTTTTACATGAACCTCCTCCATAGACAGTGAGAGACATGGCCGGCCTTTGATAACCCAGTTAGCTACACTGAGGGGAAGTGACAACACATTGAGGGTGGTGCTTGAACACACTACCTTAGGATCAGTGATCCAGCACCTTATGACCAGGCCACCACTGCCCGGCTATTTAAAAATCTTTTTTAAATGATTAGATAAGGAGGATTACCTGAAAAGGTCAGAACAGGTGTTCTGTTGACCCGTCTAAGACCTCAGAACATGTTACTTGCCCAAAGAGCAGTTCACAGGGATCAGGGATGGACTCTTAACTCGGGCATGATTTCTGATCCGGGTGCGAGAAAATAGCCTGTCTGAGCAGCTTTAGATGTGGATAAATAATCCAGTGAGCCTGGCTACAGCATGGACACGTCGGTCAGAACGTGGAGTATAAAGTCAAACTATTTATCCTTTGGGAAATTGGCTTGTGTTTCCCATCAACTGCTTAATTAATACAAAATAACAAAATGAGGCAGTAACCTCCTATCACTATATTCATCTTATCTCACAATTTATTATAGGAGTAAATAACATTTAAAAATAAAACAAGTTTTCCACCTCATTGTCTCAAACCGACACTGATCAGCCATGACATTAAAAACATCAATACTACGGATGGGGACGTGAACAACTGTATATTGTTATGGTGGCCAGGACCGTGTTACCTGCCAGGATGTGAAATCATTCATTCATTCATTTTCTGTAACCGCTCAATACTAATTAGGATCACGGGGAAGCTGGCGCCCATCCCAGCCGACTCTGGGCGATGGCAGAGTCCACCCTGGACTACTCACCAGGCCATCGCAGGGCAGCAACATGCTGATGGCTATGCAGCGCCTCTTAACAAAAATCAGCAATGGTTCTTTTACACGAACCTCACGCCATAGACAGTGAGAAACATGACCCGCCTTTGATAACCCAGTTAGCTGCACTGGAGGGACGTGAAATATATTAGTGAGAAATTATTGAGTCGGTTCTTGAGGTTGGTGTGTTGGTCGCAGGAAAAATGGGAGGATAAAAGCAACTATGGGTACACTGTGGGTCTAATTATCTCCAAAATATCAGCAGGTTTTGTGGGTGTTCTGGGAATGCAGTGGTTCGTACCTATCACGGATGGCCCAAGGAAGGACAGCCAGTGAACTTGCAAGAGTGTTATTGGTGCCAAAGGCTTTCAGTTTGTGCTGAAAATCTTACTCCTGGATATGATTTACATTTTATATTTACAGCATTTGGCGGATGCTCTTATCCAGAGTAACTTAGAATTATCTTTTTTTTTTCTACAGCTCAGCAATTGAGGGCTACGGGCCTTGCTCAAGGACCCAACATTAGTGATAGTGGGGTGTGAATCGCTAACTTTCGGATCAGTAACCCGATGATAGAAAGAAATCGGAACACACAAAGCATTACAGCATACTGTACATGAGGCTGTATAGCAGAAAACCAGTGATGTGTTGGTCAGGTGATGGCTGAATCTATTGTTAAATGGCTTTGTTACGGTAAACTACTCTGTGTATATTAGCAGGCACTTTGTAAACAAACAAGCAAACAAAAAGACTATTTTCATGGCACTACAGTAGTTTGGTCAGAAAAGGCAAGTTTTCTAACATCTAGACAACAGTGTGTGTGTACTATGGCTACGTTTTGTGAACACGGAAAATACTTACGTTGTGTTTCTAATGTAATTATCAGATGAAAATGGATTTTCATCTTTTTTAATTTTTGCACGCGTGGATTTTTTGCCACTACTTCTAGGAAGATTGGTGGAAGCATTTCTTTTCCGTGTGTGATAATGTACTGCGTATGCAGGGGCCTGCTGCCTGCAGAGAAATGCGAGCTGCAGAGGGTGATGGAGCAGAGGCGGTGGGAGCAACAGAGGGAGAGAGAACAGGCTCAGAGACCTCTCACTGATCTGGAGCAGGAACTGAGCAAGAGACGACAAAGATTACTCACGGTACCAGCACATCTCATACAATTCAACTTTATTAAAGCTTAGTCAGTCTTTTTGTTGTTCCGGTTCCTCAATTTAACATCACATTAGGGATGATGTAGATGATTAGCACATGATCACCCTGTAAATGTTTATTTCAAATCAACATCATTAAACACCAGCTGCTTTTTAAATAAGGTAAGTCTGTAGGGTTTTTATACCCGAGCCTAGTGGCTTAGCCTCATGGCTCATCAGGCCGGTACTTATCCCCGGTTTCCGTAGCGTGAAGTGACCAGGAGTTCAACTCCCCCTGGATGGGACGCTAGTCCATCGCAGGTTACCTTCCCGGTATATTTTTACTGGAACCCATTTATACTGCTGGGTGAACAGAGGCACACTTGTGGTTGAGACCTTGCCCAGGGGTCTTAGCACAGTGAGGGTCTCAGTGGGATTCGAACTCACAACCTCCTGATCATGAGCGCAACACCCTAACCACTACGCCACCGGCCCCTCTTTTTAAATAAAGTTTTACAGATTTTAATCCGATGGTTTTCAAAATGTTCCGAAGAACTCTGAAAGCACAAATCTGTTCCAAAACGAACAATCATCTCTGAATCGAAATTTGTAAAAAAAAAAAAAAAAAAAAAAAAAAAACCGGGTTCAGAACTTGATCCAGTTCATATCCAAAATTTAATAAAATCATTCTTGAAATCAATCATTTCTACCCACCCCTAGTAGAAATTTCATGAAAATCATGATATATAACTTTTTTCAAAGGCGGGACGATGGTGCAGTTGTTATCATGTCCACTTTACAGCAAGAAGGCAGTTTGCATGTTCACTGTGTAAGGTAAAGGTAAAGTCCTTTGGACTTTTTACACTTGTATAAAGTATATTTAGTATTCCCAGTATATATATTTTTACTGGAACCCATTTATACTGCTGGGTGAACAGAGGCACACTTGTGGTTGAGACCTTGCCCAGGGGTCTTAGCACAGTGGGGGTCTAACTGAGATTTGAACATACAACCTCCTGATCATGAGCGCAGCACCTTCACCACTACACCACTGGCCCCATGTGTTCACTGTGTGCTTGAGTGGATTTTTCCAGGAACTCTGGTTTCCTCCCACAGTCCAAAAACATGCACAGTTGGTTAATAAGCCAAGCCGCATTAGGACTGCGCATGAGCGGGGAATGTGATGTCAAAGGTCACGGCTACCCAACTTTCCAGTAGCCACTTGCTTTTGTATGTAAACAGCATTGTCACACCTGAACGACTGCGGTTAAAGCCCACTTAATGCCCAGGTGGGCATTGTGCCATATTGACTTGTGGGACCCCCCCAGTGCAGCTAACTGGGTTATCAAAGGCTGGCCACATCTCTCAGTGTCGGTGATGAGAGGTTCATGTAAAAGAACTATTGTTGACTTTTGTCAAGAGTAGTTGCATAGCCGTCAGCGTGTTTCTGCCCTGCAATGGTCTGGTAAGCCACCCAGGCTGTCCTCTGCCCTCATCCAGAGTCGGTTGAGGTGGGCACCAGCTTCCCTGCAACCCTAATTAGGATTAAGCGGTTACAGAAAATGAATGAATGAATGAATTGTGGGAATGGCCTGTATCATCTTGAGCGATGGAAAAAGCAAACACGCCTGTAACTTGTGGACAAGCGTGTGTACAGCTCACCGTCATTCACATTGCATGCTTTTCCAAACAAGCCGAAGGAACCAGAGGGCCGTAATCATTGGATTAAAGCAGTAAGTTTATAATTTATTTATATTAATTAGTATTCTATTAATTGTAGAGTCGACAATTCATTGTGTCTTCCAGTTGACACAATTGTGACACATTGTGTCTTCCGACAATCAGCAATAGGCAGGCCTGGACATTCGCCTGATAAGGCCTAATATAGTATATATCTGTAGACGAGTATAACTTAAGAGTCAGACAAAAATCCAGAGTCATGATCTAACATTGACTGGATCTAATAAATAAAGCCAAAGTTGAGCTGTCAAACACACTTGACAGCTGTCAAAACTTACTTCCCTTCTTTGTAGTTGTTTCTGAGTCACGCAAGTAAGGCTGCTTGGTGTTTTGTCAACAAGAAATCTGCAATGTCAGCATAACATACAAGGCGGCCACTTCGACACGGCGTCGACTTCTGTTTCCCAGTGTTCAAGTCCCAAGGGGTCAGGAATTGTCAGCATTTCACATCCGCTTCAAACATCAGCAGGCTGGCAGTCACACTGGATCTGCTCGGATCCCTCAGCTTTTGATGGGATTATCGGCAAATACTGTAACGTGTCAGCAAATGCAAGTTCAACTAATTCATCCTTACATTTGGGGGAACACCAGAAATACCACTACATGTATTATATGCCCGCAGATCGGGAACTTTCCATAAATTACATGCATCAATAGAGCACTGTTCATTGATATTCAGGTTTAACTCCACCAATTTGGTGGTTTGTTTGGTAGCCGCGAGCCCATGGTGCTTTACGCCACTGGAGATGTGAAATTGGCTTATATGCAGTTTCAAATTGGTTAAAAAAAGGTAAAGTCCGTTGGGCTTTTTACACCCGAGCCATAGTGGATCATCAGGCCGGTGCTTATTCCCAGTTTCCATAGCGTGTGACTAGGAGTTCAACTCTTCCTGGCTGGGACACTAGTCCATCGCAGGTTACTTTCCCAGTATATTTTTACTGGTACCCATTTATATTGCTGGGTGAACAGAGGCACATTTGTGGTTAAGACCTTCTTGCCCAGGGGTCTTAGCAGAGAGGAGAAAACCTGGGATTTGAACACAACCTTCCGATCATGAGTGTGGCACCCTAACCTTTACACCACCGGCTCCATGGTTTCAAATTGAGTGTGAATTTGTGTGACTGTTGCCCCTGCGACATCCTGGCAAACTGTCCATGGCATACCCTGCTCTCGCGTGAAGTTCACTGAGATGGATGCCAGCCTGCCGGCATCCCCATTTAGGGATAGTGGCTTAGGGAAAATAAAACTTTTTAAAAACTGCAAAACACAGTGCCCCCTGTTGGGCCTACTAATAATGACCAAAAAAAAAAATCAAATTCTGGAGGGAGAATTTTTTTTAAACATGTTTAAGAATCCTTAAAAAAAAAAAACTCCCTCCAGAATTTGATCATCTCCAAAATTGGATAGTCTGCCCCTTTCAAAAGTTCCTTCCCAGAAGTTTCATTGAAATCCACACGTTTTACTTAAACAAACCAACTGAGAATGCCTCATTGATATTAATTAAATTATTTCTGCTCTATCCTCAGTATGAACTTGAGGAACAGAAGAGACGAGAGGACCTGCAGAACGTACCTGAATTCGTGCGTGTGAAGGACAACCTGAGACATGTCTGGGTGTCATAAAATTATAAGATGTTCAGACTGTTTGCAATCATTGTAGAACCAATTCAGGAAAATGTATGTAAAAGTTTAGTGATTCAAAATCAACAGCATGTCACTTGGTGGAAATTCATTTGAACTTTATTAGCATAAGGGGAAAAAAAAAAAAAAACCCCACAAAACAAAAATATTTGATAAAATGACACAATGGAGGTAATACTTGTGGCTCAGTAGTAACAAATCAGCGCAGCACACATGTTAACTGCTGATGGCAAGCTGAAAAAGTAAACATCCGATTTTATTTCAATATTGAAATCAAGGGAGTGATCAGACAGGCAGAAACAGAGCAGTTAAAATGTAACACTTGCTCACTGACCCATTCATTGAACTGCCTAATCCTATTTGGGTCACAAAGAGACCGGTGCCCATCTCTGCTGACACTGGGTGAAGGGGAGTCAGACCCCGAACAGCTTGTTAGACCATCACCTACCCAAGTGCACTCACATTCACACCTAGGGGTAATTTGGAACAGCCAGTCAGCCTAACCTGTTCATGTTTTAAGACTGTGGGAGAAAACCGGAGTATCTGGAGAAACCCACGCTAGCATGGGGAGAGCATGGAAACGCCATATAGAAAAGGTGCACAACACCTACAGTAGTCTAGAGAAAGCACAAGTTGAAATTGAGAACCTTAGACAAGTGAGCACGCTTGATTAGAATAATAAAAACTAACACTTGAGATTGAGAAGGGGAATGTGGAAAGAAGGTACACAGCAGCTGAAATATGGAAATAAATCCACTTAAGATTGTGATGCTTCTTAGCATTCTGGCACATTTGTTGTTCCAGTTAAGTTTTGAAAGAATGCCTTGCTCGTTACACCGGCACAATTCAAATAAATAGTGATATTAAATAAATGCAAGTGCTTTTCATCCATCTAGCGTTACCATTACTGAACACCTAACAGTCATATTCACTCCTGGGGTTTAAAAAGAACCACCCAAAGTTACAGAAGGACTGAGAAACGTCCCCCATGAAGCTCCTGGCTGGTCAAGCATAGGCCATGAATAAATAAGCAACACTGAATACATCATGTGACATCAGGGAAGTCAAGGAATACCATCTTTGCGCTGGCAGCACTGCGATGGTGGAACATTCCAGTCGTAACTATATGACAAGCGTAGCTTGATCTCTTCTTTGCATAGACGTCCATGCTTCTGTAGCGTCTGGTGCTTTTCCAGCATGTCCTCCAGACTCTGCTTGTGCGTGACCAGATACTTGTTGCTGCACCCCCTCGACTTGTACTCCGTATCAAAGCGCGGGTCATGCAGCCGTTTCACATCGACGGGTGCGAGCCAGGCACCCAGAGAGACGTCCTCACTTTGCCATATCTTTAGGTAAGCAGAGTTCATGTGCACATAGCGCACCAGGTCAGCGGAGAGCACATAGCCACCACCTAAAGCGTATGGTATGTAATAGTCACATAACTCCCAGGAGCTCTCTTTCCACTTCCCAGCCGTTTTCACACGGCCTCGACCAGAGAAAAAGCCCCAGTAAAGGCTTCCGGAGTCCTTAGCTTTCAGCTCATCCTTAAGCAGATCCAAACGAGCAAATGTATCATCATCAGCCTTCAAGACAAACTTGAAGGCCAGTTTCTGATCGAGCCAGGAATAGGCATGAATGAGCTTCAGAGTCAGGTTTTCATAGGAGTCACGGAGTTCAGGTAAGAAGAGGAGGTCTCCATGACGGGTCTGTTCAGTCTCCAGAGTCTTCATGTCCTCAGACGACAAGCCCTCAGTGCCGATGGCGAACAGCGCAAGCACATCACGGTCGGGGTTGGAGAGCCAGGTGCTGCGGATGATGCTGCGCCGCTCTGTGTATTTTGGACCAGTAGTGATGAGGACCACCAAGAAAGCCAAGATCTCTTTGGAATCAGAGGGTAAAGCTGGATACTTGAATTGGGATTGGGCACGCAGTGCGAAGCCAAGCGAGTCCGGTTTCAATGCTTCTGAGGTGCATTTGGCGAGGAAGAGGAGGACGATGGCGAAGAAGCAGAGGACACCAAGCACCAGGACGGTCTTGTGACGGAACACAAGCCGGACAAAATTCATGGTGTTGGATCTGATGGCAAGGAGATTTATTTAAAAAAAAAAAAAAAAAAAGTTAGTTATTTACTGCGTACAGGTGAGATGCATCACTTTAAATAAGTAAAGCACTTAAAGTCCCTCAGGATCAAGTTTCAGCTTTCTGTCAGTGACACTGATTAAAGACCCGGATGTAAAATCAAAACCCAGCTGGCGGACAGTGCTGCGACAAAAGCAATGCTCTTAATAAAAATTACAATAAAAAGATGCGCAATGTCACTTTAACATGTTAACAAAAAAACACGTCCACAGTTTTATTTGCAGTTGGAAATAAAGCATAAAATGAACGCGTTATTCCCTGGATACAGGCGCTGCACCGCTTTCTGACGCCTTTATGATTCCCTCTCGTGCATTGTTAGCTTCAGGTTAGCAATTATCCTCCAGTCGCACAGCTAACACGGCTAGCATAGCATAGCTAGAAAAGTTACACAAGAGGGTAACGCCGCCAGTCCTTTTCTTTCAATAACCAGCTTCATGAATAATGTTAACACGAAACAGCTGAAAGGTCAAACATGTTGGACTACCGTATAAAACCGTTCAGCTCGTCATTGCTTCTTGTGAGCAGCTGTGTACACCGGCACTCTGACAGGAAGCTGAGAGCGCTGGATGACTGAAGACTCAGGCAGGAAACCAGCGAGCACGTCAGACAACGTGGACGGAGCAGGAGTATGTTGCTCCGTTAGCTCCGCTTAATACACACGCACGCACGCGCACGCGCACACATATACGCTCTCACACGCGCGCGCGCGCACACATATACGCTCTCACACGCGCGCGCGCGCACACATATACGCTCTCACACGCGCGCGCGCGCACGCACACACATGCACACACACACGCACACACGCGCGCGCGCACGTACTGCCACTCTTGTCAAAACGGATTCATTCATTTTCTAAGCTGCAATTTAGACTCTTACTCACATCTAGCGGTGATATGGAACTGCAAATTAGCCTATAGTACTATGCATGTTTTTGGACTGTGTGAGGAAACCAGAGTACCCAGAGGAAACCCACACGAACGGGGATGGAACTGGACTCTGAAGGTGGTGTTTGAGAGGCGAATGTTGTCCAAAATAGACAATATTGAACGATGCCTCCTATCTGCTTCCCAACAACAATATTACTGTATTTCATCACACAGACTGGGGTCTCGAAACTACAGTACAGTACTGTACAGTATCTCTCACGATAAGTTCCCGAGTGGCGCATTGGTTAGTGTAAATAGCCGGGAGTCCAAGGAATCTAATTGGTCGAGCTCCGACGGGAGGGCGGGACGGTATTACGCTCACTTTCCTGTGACTCTTACTCACGTTCGCCAGCCAATCATGGCTCACAGATGGCATTCCTATGGTATGAAGATTGCGCGTTCCCTCCGAGTGTTAGACCGCCCCCAAGTACGCATGCGCCGCAGAGAGGAGGCGGGTGGCTCGCGTTGCAGGTCACGGAGGGGGCGTGTGCATGCTTTTTCCTCTCCCTGATTGGTGGTGCACGTGTGATAAGAGAGGTGGGAATCTGTACGACTAATTTAAGGGGATCTTCAGGTTCCCTACTTTATTCTTTTAACTACCAGCTCTGATCACAGCTCCTCTTCTGAAAAGCATTTCTCTCAGTGCTTATACACTTTGATCAAACTTTAAGGTGCTGATTTGTCAGTCGGAGCTAATTCAACAGCAGACCTCTCAGCCGTGGTCATGCATTACTCCATGATTTGGAATAGTGATGATGGTGTTCCAGCAGGTTCTAGTTCACACAAAACCTTTCACTTTTTCTCAGGTGAGTGTCACAGTTTGGGGCTTCCTACAGACCTGAGCAAAGTGGATACATCTCCCAAACAATTGCACTTATAACTGTTTGCCCTGGTGATGAATGCAGTTGTTTGGCAAGAACAGCAAGAGACATTCCTGAGTTGCATGGACTTGGAATCCTCTTTCTCACAGCTGCATGCAGGAACGTGTGTGAGGACCTACGAACCCACACAGGGCTTTGAATAGGCTCCAGATTCTTATTGATAAGATAGACAATATACACACACTTTATCATCCTGCACCTTCCTTTTTTTTTAAATCATAAGTGAAATTGTCTCTGCATTTATCCCAGCCAAAGTGAACACGAACACACACACTGGGGGCACCTAGAGAGCAGGTGGGTTTTAAGTACCTTGCTCAAGGGCACTTCAACCATGATTGTAGAGCAGGGGTGTCAAACTCGTGCCACAAAGGGCCATGTGGCGGCAGGTTTTTGTTTCAACCAAGCATCAGCACACCTGACTTGGCTCATTCAAACTGATAAGAGTCTTTAAGCATTTGATTGGTCAGTCTCTGGACAGAGCACACAGACTGACCAATCAACTGCCTGAAGACTCTTATCAGTTGTTTGAATGAGCCAGACTGACCAATCAAATGCCTGAAGACTCTTATCAATTGTTTGAATGAGCCAAGTCAGGTGTACTGATGCTTGGTCGAAACAAAAACCTGCAGCCACATGGCCCTTTGTGGCACGAGTTTGACACCCCTGTTGTAGAGGAAGGGAACGTGTAGCTCACTTCCCCACCACACAACATGGAAATCAACCCAGTGACCGAAGTCAAAACTTGTTTCTCTAACCCTTAGGCCACAGCTACCTCTGTAATTTGTATTTTCCACAACTGCCTCACTAATTACTCTTTTCTCTAGTGTTTACCCTGCTGTTGTATAAAGCTCTTGTTTGTCTTTCATCAAGTTTTTTTTTTTTTGTCAGCCTTATAACGCTTTAATTTAGTGGTTTGCTACTAACAATTATCTTTGTTCGTTATTGTTTAGAGCACCCGGGGCTCACACAAAACATTTCATTCTACTACATGCTGTGGATGAATGACTAAGACAAGCATTTTAAATACTGAATTTTAAAAGCTAAATAAACAAGCCCAAAAAGAAAAAAGTTTTCTAAGCACCCAGGACAAGAAGAATTGAATTGTGTTGTTTATTTGATGGTATCACAGCGGAGGCTTTCTGATGCATGTTTGCAATTTGACATTACAAAATGCACACAGTATTCATGTAATCTTTGAAAATGTACTCTGCCAAAAACACGGTGAAGGAAAGTCAAGGCACATCATCTTACAGAGAGAACAAGTAAGACCATAAAGTTCAGACGGCGTGCTCCTGAGCCACTGTTCGGTCACTGCATACTGTCAACCTGACTCAGAGGATGTTTGGCCCCCCGAGGTGACATGAACAACATGCTGACAAGCTCACCCACCCTGTACCCTGGACTGGCGGTAAACGTTTTAAGGGCTGAATTTTGAATTCTGAGGAGCACATCCTCTTCCTAACAACATCAAGCAAGAGTCTGAACAGAACATTGATTCAAAGAGATCAACATGTTTTCCTGAAGAAAAAAATTCAGAACATTTTCATTGGCTTTGACATGATCACAGTTCTAAAGCTTCCCCCCCACCCCCCCATAAAGGGAGGGAAAACCTTCAAGAGGCATTCAGGGACCCAAAAAAAACAAGAAACAAATAAACAAAAAAGCATTACTGACAGAATCAAGAAACCATCTGAAATCTTTTTTGTTTAGTACAACATACATCCTACAGTTATAACTTGGCTTGGGTTTAGCTAACACTTAAATCTTGATTTAAATAATAGCACCACATGGGCACCGTACACACTTTGCATCTTTTTTTCCTTCCCAGTTCTTTTCAGTCATTTTAGGACACAGCATTCACTAAAGAAAAAAAATATGTTGGGAACATAAGTTAAAAATATATAAAAGAAGAAGTTTAAACAGAAGACAAAACATTAAAACACGTCTAAAGGGGGTTAAAGTGGGTTACAAGGTTAGTGTGGAACTTTAAGAAGTAGATCGAGAATAGCAGGAGTCACGCTGGACCTGACTCCTGTCCTCTCTTCAAGTCAGCATCATTAATAGTGTTCCTCTATTGCTAATGAAGGTCATTTTCTTCTGTGCTAAGAAAATAAACTTAACCCTAACTGATAGCAGGACTTCGTAAGAAGGATACAAACTGAGACCGGTAAAATAGAATATTCTAAATATCAACCTTAAAAAAAAAAATCTCTAAAATAGTTCAATTAAATAGATAATAGCAGTTAAGGTTGCAGCAGTTTCAACGGCGAGGGGAAAAGTCTGAGGAGGTGGTCACTGTGCCTCACTCGGTTCTCCATAGCGACCCTCAGATATAGGGATACTGAGGAGCTCGACCGGGACTGAGCCGATAGCCGCTGTAAGTTCCGATTCCTTTAGTGGTGCTGGTGTTTGGGCCCACGTATGGGTGAGAGGAGAAATGTTGCTGGTAGTTGGCAGGCAATCCATGGACGACCCCACCCACTGGTTCTTTGTTGATCAGACTGGATGCATAAGGGCCGACTGGGGCATGGACTGACGGGGATGAGCCATGCACAAGGAGATGCTCCATGGTGCGAGGGGCGGACCCGGGATATGGGTATAGGCCAGAAGCACTGGTGAATGAAACAGCCTCCTGAAGGTGGTATTGGGAGGAGGAGGGAGGGAACGTCTGTTGGCGCCGCAGAGACGAGCTGCTAGAAGCATCTTGAGATGATGAAACTGTGGTCTGTAGAAACATTTATTACTATTAAACATTTTTTAATGTCTTCACAACAAGAACAGGTTCTGCTCATCAAGACAGAGCTTCAGAGCAGAAACAATTTTCCAAAATAGTGAAATGTTCATATATTTATTTATATACAAAATATAGTTTGTTTATATATTTATTAAAAACAGTAATCCACTTGACAGATTATAGATCAAAGAAACTAGTGACTTAAAGCAGGAATCAGGACAGGAAGCAGTGGTGGCTTAAGCTGGTCTGGGGATGAGTTATTGATCCCAAGTTCAGCGGTTCAATCCCCACCATCACCACTGTTGGCCCTTGAGTATGACCCTTAACCGTGAATTGCTTAGTTATATAAAAATGATAATCGTAAGGTGCTCTGGAAGAGTATCTGCCAAATGCTTGAAGACTATAGATAAATTTTAATTTCAGATCCAAATATCATTCATCTAGAAAAAAGCAAGAATGTGGTATAAAATTTAATTAATTTTGAATATTCGACACGGTAACATTTTTAAGTCCAGATGGCACACCTAACATTCATTCAAAAGGTACTTCAGGAAGGTCCACCTTGACCAGGCATTTTTGGTAGCCACCACCAAACTTCTGGAAGAATTCTTGTTGGAAATTTCCCCAATTTTCATGACAGAACTGAGATCTCCTTAATTTGTGTTTTACTCTGATGCATCATGTGCATGTTTTTGATATATAGGGATCGCTCGCTACTTCACGCTTCAATTCATGTGGCTTCAGTACATTGCGGGGTTTTTTTTTTAATATTCATCAAATTAAAAAAGAAGGAAATTAAGGAAGAATAGGGGACAAAGTTAAGGAAAATGCCACATAACAAGGCCAATTATGCAAAAAACCCAAACAAACAAAAACAACCGTGTGAATCAAACGTGTGAATCAGATGATTCGCTGTGGCGACTCCCGAGTAAAAGGGAAAAAGCCGAAAGGAAGACAGACATTCATCAAATTAAAAAAGAAGGAAATTAAGGAAGAATAGGGGACAAAGTTAAGGAAAATGCCACATAAGGCCAATTATGCAAAAAAACCCAAACAAACAAAAAAACAACCCAATACCCCCATCAAAACTACTTAAATTTTTATGTGAGGTGCGCATCTGTATGTGTGTGTATTTATATTTTATTTACATCTTATACATTATTTTTTAATGTTTAATTGCTGTTATAAGCATTTATAGTGTTTTATATGTATTTATTGATATTATATACACATACATGTAGGTATACGTCAGTCGGGGGGTTCGATCATACTTCGAGAAATTCGGAACCTTTTAAACCTTGGAAAGTGAGGGATCCCGGTAGTTCAGGTGAGGACTTAAGCTTCAGGTTAGTCTCCTTTATTCATTTTAACAACTTGTTTTTTCTGGTGTGCATTTGTGTTGGTTGTCTGGTTGAAACACCCAACTGTGTGCAAATTTCTAATAGTTTAAGGTTCTGATGAATTGTTCTCAGGCTGTCCTTGATTATTATTCCATCTACTTTGTAATGCATCAATGCATGATGTATGTAATGCATCAATTCCACGAGCAGAAAAACATCTCCTGAGCTGTTATGCTTCCACCACCATGTTTCAGTTGGGGGGGTGTTTCTCGACAACTCTCGTTCTTGTGGACAAATGACTCGGACGTCATCTTGTCTGATCATTTAACTCTTCTTCAAGAATTTTTTTTTTCTCTCTCAGTGGTCAGTTAAACACTGGTCAAGTTTTATGGTGTTGATTTCACAGTAGGGTCTTTTTCTTCGACAGCAGACTTCTAGTCCATGGTCATACAATACCCCCTGATTGTAAACAGTGATGCTGATGCTAGTGTTCCAACAGTTTCTAGACCATACCATGTCTGTGCTTTTTGGTTTCTGGGTGGTTTAATCATTAAATCGTGCGTGACTGATTTTGTCTTTCTGCAGACCTCAGCAACATCACTACATCTCCACTAACTTTGTACTTATGTATGCCTGCTTGTCCCGAAAATGATGATCAGCAGATGTTCGGAAATAAGTGCAAGAGACATTCCTGCATTGCATAAATCTACAATCTGCTCTCACATGTGCCCTGAAGTCCTTGGACTTTGCCATAGTCCATCTCATTGTGGGTTAATCCACTGAGTGTTGTCCAACTAACTGGCACAGAAAAACTACTCACTATAGTCAGTCATGATCAACAGGAACTTCAAGTTAGTACATTCCTGAACTTTAAGCACTACTGAATTAATAGTTCTTGTGGATGCATATATTTTTTGACACTACATGTATGATTCTGACAATGTTATTTCAGAAAAGGCAAATTAACCATAACTTAACATTTGTGAACCAGAAATTCTTCTTTTTCTTATATAAAGGTGCATGCTATCATTGTGCCTTAGAACAAAAAATCAGTTCAGAGAAACATCGGCCCACAGTGAAATATCAAGCATGTCCTCACCTGGCTGAGGTTGAGTGGTTGGGATCTGCTGGGGTCTTGTGGATTAACACTCTCTCTTAAGATGCAAGGCTGCCGTGTGACCACCCTCTTAGGTTTGATGTAGGAATTCGATGGGACTCCTTCATAACATGATATACATTTGAAATGAGCTTACATCTCAACACTAATATAAATGATGGTGAAGTAGACATTCTTATTATGAGGGATATGTATGGAGAAATTGTGGAAATGTTCATTATGCTAATATTTACAACAGAGAATCTGATTCACGCCGAGATTGTAAGAATAGTGGTAGGTAGTGAGGAGAGAGTGAAAAAACGGGAAAAAATCCAAAACAAACAAAAACACCCTCTTGAATCATGCTGCATTCATATTTCAGAAATGCACATTATTGTATACTATTGGTGAACACTCACCTGGAGCTGCTTTGGTAGATGCTAAGCTTTCCCCCGTCTTTATTTTCACAGATGGAATGACAACTGCTAACGATTTTTCCAGACATGAAGACTGAGCTCCCACAGTGTTGTTCAAAGGCAGAGGGGACAGAGGGCTCTCTGTCGAGGAATCTGAGTCCAACACTGTCACACAGCTGATAACATTGGCCCTTTGACTGGGTCCACAGCTAGAAGGAATACCAGAAACATTCAATTAAGACTGAAAATATAAATGTAATACATTTACAACCGAAACAACTACAACAAAGTACTTGTTAAAATATCTTCTGGGAAATTTTACAGAACGGCACATTAAAAAAAGTGGGGCCGGTGGCATAGTGGTTAGGGTGCTGTGCTCATGATCAGGAGGTTGTGTGTTCAAACCCCAGTTAGACCCCCGGGCAAGGTCTCAACCACAAGTGTGCCTCTGTTCACCCAGCAATATAAATGGGTACCAGTAAAATATACTGGGAAGGTAACCTGCGATGGACTAGCGTCCCATCCAGGAGGAGTTGTGCCCCTAGTCGCTTCACGCAATGGAAACCGGGGATAAGAATTGACCTAATGAGCCACTATAGCTCAGGTGTAAAAAGTCAAAGGACATTAAAGAAAACTTCACCAAGATGCCTGCTGTGACCTTACAACAAAAGGTCAAGGTGACCCATGCTAATTTGGTCATCCCAGGTCATTTCATTACAAAGTTATTCTACTAACAAGCTGTACGGACTTGACCCCATTTCTCTAGCTCCCACTCCTATCACTTTTGGTGATGGGGGACACTAAAACCCTGCTTATCTTGAGTAGTTTATTAAAACACAAACATATCCCTTACTTTGCCCATTAAAGTTTTTAAACTTATGAACAGCATAATGTAGGACATGAAACCTCAATCAAAAGGAGAAAAATTCAATCAAATGAAAACTTAAGGAATATGGGTTATTTTTTGTTTCAAACACACTTTTCAGGACAACAGGAAATGACCTCACCTGGCAGGGTGGAACTTTCTCTCGTCCTCCTCATCTGAATCACTGTGAATGGTAATGACACTGACAGCTGGGCTTGGCGTATCGGAGATAATAATTGGCTGGGACAGACCAGCACGGTAAGGACAGCTGTTATTGAATGAAGGAGAGGAAAAAAACTAAATAAATTTACTCTTTTTACACTTTATACACACATTCAATGGGCACCAAGAAATGATGCATTAACACAAAACTGATACATCTACTTCCAAAAACACACTATTTATAATAAAAAATGTAAAAATTCTCTCTTGCTCTCGCTCTCTCTCTCACACACACACACACACACACACACAAGTGGTGAACCATCACAGCCAGCAAAGCCTTCTCTGCTGGCATAAACACTTCAGAGGCACTGACCTACACTCACAATTAAAATTCTAATGTTTGTTCCAAATGTTGTTAAAGTATGTTAATTTATTCCAGTCTATTTTCTTCATTTTGTTGTCTCTCTCTTAGCTGCTCTGCTTCCAGTACATGATATGTGGAGATTAGTTTTTTTGTGTGTTTTTTTTTTTTTTGTCCAATCAGATATCAGCTTCTATGTGCTGCCATATCGATCAAATCTGCCTGGCGCCTTCAGAATCAGCAGTGCTGACCAGTCACTTAAACTATATTAGCATTGAGGCTGTTTCTTTAACCAATCAGATTATCAAGTCACCTCACAGGACCAGTGAGCCGGCTTGCAATAACATCAGCAATTTTCCATCCTCTGATTGGTTGGTCAGAGCTAAATGGTCTGTGGTGATGTGCATACAATACGGTTAATTTAGAATTTTTACGCCTATAACGACGGGCTGAGGAGGAGAAATTGTCTTGGTTTCGGAAAGTCTTAAAAATCCATTTTCAAGATGAACTTATTTATAGAATTTTTACTTTTGACTGAATGCCAAATTTACAAAATTGCCAAAAGTCACAAAATTGAGTGTGAAAAGAATGTAAACTAGAAATGGACAGTTTCATTTAAAAAAAAAAAAAAAAAAAAAAAAAATTAAAGGTTTAAAGTGCACCTGTTGCTGGAATCTCCACCTCGAGCCCTGTTTCTCTTGCTTTGTGTGGACCGAGCAACGCTCGGTGCTCCGCAGTCAAGGGACTGAGCAGAATCCAGTACGTGAGGGTTCTGCTGGAGAACTGTACCATGAGATGCCCTACAGAGGACAAGTCTATGGTTAGACAAGAACAGTGGTATAAGGCTTTAAATAAGTATTCAATGATTTCCCCGTTAGTGCACATGCCTTTATTTTCTAATTGCATTAAACAGTGCTATGAGAAACTTCTTGGAGCTGGAAGAAAGTAATGCACATTCGGCTCCCATGACACATTCTATCAATGCAATCAGTAAGCTATTCACCTTTAACGATGGTACCAAAATCCATTTTAACTGATGTACTAAAGATCATTTTTACAGGCTATACTGTGATTACCTCCAGGTTGCTATCTGCTGGGAAGACTTGTCTGACAGGGTGGTCTCCAGGGGTGAACTGGTGAGGGTTGATGCAGTGCCTGCTCCTTGAAGCGCCATACCTGGCACCTGCTGCCAAGTGGAGGGCAGGAGTATCTGCTGCGTTCCCGTCTGCCAGGCCTGCTGTGAGGATACACACAAGCTCTAAGTTTCATGAAAGACATGCTATGTTGCTTCACAGAGAAACAGGGTATTCTGTTAAAAGTTCCCCTGAATAAAGTTGCCAGTTCAAGTAGAATTAGACTATTGAGTACAATATTAATACACTATCATAAGTGAAGTATCACCAGAAACACACATTTAGTAGTACTATTTTATAAATTTGCACACAGATATTTAATGCGGTAGCAGTACAAACATATCCAATTCAATAGAAAATGTGTGTGTCTGGCAAACATTCTAAATATTATGCATATTCATGATGTGCATTTTTTATATTCTTAGCCCAATTTAATGTTTTATCAGTGCATTAATGGCTAAAACAACAAAATCAGGGGTACTTTAATACTCTCAGTTGAACAGAATATAACACAGAAAAAATATTGGATTGAAAAGGCTGTACATGTACGTATAACCAAGAACACTATGAACATGGCATGATGGTACAGTCCTTTCACCAGCATGCAGCTTGAGCATAACTACACACATTAAAGCGCAGCCCAAACTCAACAATCCAGACCTGCATCAAGTTCAGTGCTTCTTTATTTCAAATTCTTTAGAAGAAGAGAAGGGAACAAACAAAAAAAAAAAAACAGCCAATAGCCAATTTTATTTTGCGAAAGCACAGGCTGACTTTCATCACATTACAAAGCCAAGACAAGTATGCCGTGCAATAATCTTTCACAAGTGTTTGATGAAGAAAGAAAGATGAAGGGGAGAAAAAAATAAATCAGTCGAAGCCCAGTGACCTGTTGGAGGAGCACTAGCTGTGAAAACAGATTAGAATATGAATAAAAAAACAAACAAACAAACAATAAAGGCAACTTTGCATAGAGAGCTTTGGCTCATGAACTAAAAAGAGCCGTGGTATTGATGGCAGAGACAAAGGAAAACCTGTGGACCAATAAAGATATGAGGAAGACTCTGATCATGTTTTTTTGTGTTGAGGACAAGGTGACCTTCCTCCCCTGAAAAAATAGAAGAGCAAGAGGTGGGGGAAGGGAAAGGGTGAGGTGGGGAGGGCACCATGACAAGAAGCTGCAAGCAGTAAAAAACAGGCGAGTCAGCACATGCGTCCCATGCCTGGAGCAGTCCTGCACTGAGAGAGAATGGAGGGGAAAACAGACTGAAAAGAAGGGTAAAAGGGTAAAAAGGAGGGAAAAAATTATTTGTACGACCATATCAAGGCAAAACATGTGATTCTGTACATCTCGGGATAAATCTGATCTTCAAGGGTTTTATCATTTTGCCTTGATAAAGCAATGTACCAAGAAGAAAGGAGGAAAACAGTTGAGATAACAGCAAGGAAACGAATAAGGATGAGGGTAAATGATGATCATGTTAGTGGTGGAGTCCTGGGTGGGGCTCTCTTTACCAGCACGGTGGCTGTCTGTTCCAGAACGGAAGGCCTTCCTGGCCCACACCCCAGCGTCAGGGGTAGTGGGTATTGAGCGGCCAGGGGCATGCCCGCTGCCTGCGGATGCAACGTGGCTACCATCAGCGGTGTACAGGAACCCTGTAGATGAGGTTTTGCCAAAATGCAAGGAAAGGTAAGGAGGGAGGGAAAAATATTCATTTGGGGTAAGAGTACAAGGCTGCGATTTTACTCAGAGGTTGTACTGATATGCAGGATGCCTCCTTCCTCTCCCTGCCACCTCTGTTCATGATTTAAATCAGAAATGATTCATAGATCGGTCAACAATGTTGCAGGCACATGAAGACACACACCTGGGTGAGCATGCCTGGCTGAATCTGGAGAGACTGTGTGTTCTGGCTCTGCTGCACCACAGGAACACCATTCTCCATCCTTACTGGGTAGCTGGAGGTTTTATTCGAAGATGAAAGACCTTTAAAGCATAAGGAACAAACACACACAAACACAATTGAAGTTATTGAACACCGCTCAGTAAAAACAACATGCTGAAAATGCAACACTCAGAGCTGCAACACATACACATAAAAGTAGGTTTATCTTCTGATGGAAACATGCAAATAAAATCATAACAGTTTTGAGAAATAGCAACTCAAGCCACAATACTTGTACTCGATAAATATGTAAATGGAACTTATTAACAAACTGCTCAAGCTGTTTCAATGATCCCAATGCCAGCATAAATATTGACAATTTTAATCTCGGTTTCTGCAGACTATATGTGTCCTAACTGCTCTCATGAAATGCTATATGAAGAAAAGCCCCTAATCTCTTCTGTGCACAAGATTACAGATATCCAGCATGGTTTAGTTACACACAACAGCCTGGTGACACAAAGAAAAACATCTTAAAAACTAAGTTACAGTTTTAAGATAAAACCCATCATGAAACGCTATGTACAGATGTTCAGTCATAGACGTATACACTATTCACTGGCGGTGACGTGCAATTACGAGATCAGGAAACGAAACAGTAGAAGGATGTAAGGTGATGTCCGTTGGGCTTTTTACACCCGAGCCTACTGGTTCATCAGACCGGTGCTTATCTCCGGATTCTGTAGAAGGATGTGTGATGTTATTTTTACCCTGGATGGTAGTAGATGGGCAAACGATGAGGGTCTGCTGGAACGGTTCACTTTGTCCACAGAGCTGTGCTGTGCGGCTCTGGAGCGGGATGCCGGATTGGGCCAGACCCGGGATGTTTATAGTAGCTTGTTGATAAAGAGCTGGCTGGTAATTGAGAATAGGCACTGTTCCTCCAGCTGAGGGAACCTAAACACACACGCGTGCACACACCCGCACACCCGCGCACACACACACACACACACACACACACACACACACCAGTGAGGAATGTCTTAAAGGTCCATTGCCACCAGAAGCAGAAAGAAAATAATCCTTTACACTCACTGCTCACCTGGGGAGTACAATGTTCTCAATCACTTGTTATCTAACATCTACACTGTCACGATGATTAAATACAAATCTGTTCCGCTTCAGCACATTCGTGGGTTTATGCTCAGTGTACACATAAGAATGCATGAAAAAGAACCACTGAAGATAAAAATGTGTTGTTGACATTCAAGGTATCACAATGAGAACATAATATCAAGCTTGGAAGAACACAACAGTCTGCTCTCATCAGAATTACACCAAACACAAAATGATTACTAAACTGTAATGGCCCCAGGAGGATGTACACACCGTTTTGGACACCATGGACATATAGTTGCACCTATGGTACTACTTGAAATACAATTTCCACACACATGCAGATCTTTGTCTACATCAAATTGCAAACATGTTTTCAAGAAGAACAGGCGCTGCTTTTGTCTGATGTAACAATCACATTAAAAAAGAGAAGATGATTTGTGTGAGGATGCTCAATGACTGCAAGGCCAACGATTGAGTTCAACAAACACATGCAGCTAAACCCCATCAGTACATTTGAAAGTTCTCTACCAGAGTGACTAGATAGTTGAAGGTATCCAACACCAGGACACATGCTTTGACAACTGCAGTGGAAGGGGTTACACCGGCCGTATACTTTGAAGCATCAGGATGTTTACCGGTAAACATCCGTCAAGTCTGGTCAACAACAGCATACTGAATAGTACAAGTAATCTATTTTAGACTCCTGTATTACATTAATATTATAATAGACACATTTGATGGTCATAAAAAAGCTGAAAATTTTAAGCTTTCAACATGGTAAGAGTTACTTTCAAATAACTGCGAAGAGCCTTTGCATGAGACTTAAAATGTCGAAAACTCCAGGACTGTTGACACTACACAACCACAGACAATTGATGCAAGACCAGCAATTTTGCCGTACCTGGTTGTTCTGGTTCAGCTGACTGCTGAAGGTCACAGTTAAGTTCCCAGCGCCAGGAACTGTGTTAGCAGCAAAGAGAGCTTTCCCATTGTCGTAACTGCTGTTCCTCCTTTTGCACAGTTCCATGTTTTGAAAGCATGACTTCACACTGCAACAAGAAAAGGAAAGAAAATTGTTTCAAGCCATTGTTAAATCTTCATTTCAAAGAATAAATAACTCAATTATATTTGCTTGTATGTTTTAGACTACGCTCATTAATTGTAATTTCCCCTGCTATTTCTTATTAAGGGGCGGTTCAACATTTTCAACATTTTCCCAAGCGTACAGAGAGTATGCTTTTTTTTGACCCCCCCCCCCTCCCCTCAGAAAGTGTACAAATTAATGTTGATGATCTCTTGGTAGGATTTTTAAATAAGATATTAAACAAAAGAATGGTCAAACCTCTTTTATAAAATAAATCAATGTATTTCCTTGATCAACACCTCTTTTATACACCAGTCAAATAATAATGAAATCAAGAAAAAAAAAAAAATCATACTTTTAAAGAATTCTTTTTAACGACACCGACTTGCTTTTGGACGACCACGCTTCAGTTTGTGATCAGCAAGGGTGTAGACCGGTCTGACCGTGGGGGGCACATCTCGATTGCACACACAGCGGTTTTGTTTTATGTGTGTTTGTCGTAGGAGTTATCGACCCGAAAGCAGCCATTGCTAAGTGCCCGCCTACACAAAGTTACCGAGACGTCACTGGGTTGGTACAAAGTACCACATGAAATATAGTGCATGCATATCACAACATATTATAGGATATAAACAACGTGGAATCTCACGCCAACAACACACACAGTTTTTCAGCAGAAGACGATTCATCTATTACTCTCAGAAGACGAATCAAATATTATAGTTCAACCAAAAACATTCTCAAAGATATTTCAAACTACATCTGCAAGTACATGTGCTAAATACATTTACAAATTGAGCTAAAGTTTTTTATTTATTCAAAGGCACAAACAAAGATTATTACATATTTACAGCACAAAAACATACGATTAATTTTTATAAAAGTTCTGAGCATTAGGCTGCAGATACAGGCTGGATGGCTTATGATTATTTTAGCCATTCATTCTCTATGCGTCAATGTTTGTGTTCTAACACATGTGCAGGAGCTGGAGGCGATACTAACAAACTGTGCTTTATTCTCACACTTTGTTAGATTGACAGTGTTCAGCTATTATTGCTTACTGATAATGTTATGTTTGTTGATTGGTCAGCTCGGGCGTGCACATGCGCAGTGCCCGTTACACGTTAACTTCCGGTTTACTTCCTGACTCTAGTCATGCGGAACTTATCTCCGACTTTCTCTTCAATAACAGTCATTAAGTTTATTTATAAGACTGTAAATACACATAATTTCTTGTTCTCTTGTCCAGCGGAACTCAACTCCTGCTGTGTGTGGGGGGGGGGGGGTACATGTGCACCCTGTGCACCCCCCCCAGCCTACGCCCTTGATCAGCTGCCTTCTGATGTTTCAGCAGCTGATACTGGGTTGCGTAGTATTCACTGCAGACTTTGCAGATATGCAACACCACAGGTGGTTGGCGAATCACACATTGAGAGTTTCAAACGTACACACACAAAAAAAAAATGAGCGCATGTATTACTGTTGATCGACATTTTTAGAATATTAAAACGCGTACACAGACCTCTTACCTTCTCCCCCCAGCGTACATTTTGTATTCTTAGGAAAATGTTGAATGACCCCTAAGAAAGCTTAGCTAAACAATTTATTTTTCAAGTTTTATCTTCACTCCCCTCATAACTGTCTATGTTCCACCTGTAATATTTGTTCTTTTTTTGCCATGTGATCGCTTCACATCACATCCTTGTACTGCTTCTGCGTAAATGTTGGAGTTGTATTTATTTAAAGCTGTGTTTTCCTCTGTTTGTCTTTATTCAAGCTCGGGTATAGACTATGCTTCATCTTTGAGCTGGGGAAAGGAAGTATTATGTTTACTATTCATTTTGCCAGACTATAAAGACACTGGTGAAAGCATGGATTTCAGAGGGTTAATAATTATAGCACAAAAAAAGTTGAAAATGAAGATGTGGTGTCCATTTTCAGAAAGGCTGCATTTTGAGATTAATTTAAAATTACTGAGGACATTAAACCCCAATGGAAGAAGGAAATGAGGGTGAATGATTTAAAATTATCATATTGTATAACAATCTATGAAATTATAAAAGAAAAATACAGTAGACCACAGTGCGCTCTTGTTGGTACGACCATTGGATGTATTTGATGAAATACATAATACTACGTAGACAAAAATTTATGGACACTTGACCATCAGACCCATATATAGCTCCTTCCCAAAGTTGGTGCCACAAGGTTGAAAGCAGAATATTGTGCAGAATGTTTTTGTCTGCTGTTGGGTTATAATTTCCCCTTCACTACAACTAAGAAGCTCAAAGCTTTTCTGGTATGACCGTCCCATCTGCACACAGTGAGCTCCATGAAGACATGCCATGCCAAGATGAGAGTGGGAGAACATGAATCATTTGCACAGAGCACTGGCCTCAACCCAAATGAGCATGTTTGAGATGAAGGAGAATGCCAGCTGCACCAAATGTCCTCACCTGACACCAGCACTTGACCTTGATAATGCTCAAGATGAAGGTTCGCACATATCCACATAATACGCTCCAAAGTAAACCATCAAATTTTTTATTTGCACATGAAATTTGGTGAGGCTGGAGTGGCAGAGCTAAGGTCTGTTGGTAGCCTAGTCCCAGGTGTCCTCAGTTAACAACAAGGCATTGTCGGGAGCACACCATGCACTCTCTGTCAAAGCATTCTTTGCAGACAACTGCTCTGTGATCGCCGCACAGAGGGCCCTTTCGAAGACGTTCAGTGTTCAGTATTCGGAGCCAGAAACATTCTAGATCGGAAAACCATCTTGCAGTGGGTTGAGAATAAAGACTGAACCATTTTTTGGGGGAGGGGGGGTGTTAATCACTTGGTTGCCCTCAAAACGCTTGTACGCCTCCAGAACATTGAAGCATTATGGTGATCTGTTATGAAGACTCCAAAATGTTTTGTTTGTAAGCATGCTTTTGCTGTCGAGACCTCCTGGGAAAATTCAGAGAATCTTACAAAGCCCTTGACTTCCATCCACACAAAAATTGCATTGAATGAAGTTTTATGCATGCAATAAAACAATTTGGTTCAAAAAAAAAAAATAGATCAAAATCACTAATTTGACTGTTGTGACCTTAGACAGGGTCAAGGTGACCCATATATAACTCCATCCAAGACTGACCTTACTGAGGGCAACTCACACCACAAATTTGTTGATCCTTTCATTTCCGATGAAAGTTTTTGTAATAACAGGGCTTTTAGAAGCCAAATATAGAAATTCCCTCACTTGACAGCTGTGAGCATGCCCCAAGGTTAAAAACACCCAAATTCAATCCCAACCAAGATCTTCCTGAGAGGTTCCCATCCACCAAATTTGGTGACCCTAGGTCATTTTCTTTCAAAGTTATCACATTAAAATGAATTGACAAATCCAATATATCAAGTGACCTTGCAACGCCACTCACCTTTGACGATGGCAGGATATAAAAATAAGTAATATCGGACTCAGAGCTAGTCTTTTTTCGTATGTTTGATGATAGCTGGAGCAATCTATACAAATATCTTATAACCTATATGCCACTTCCTGAACTAGCATGTCAAATAATATTCAAGAGATTTCCTCTTTTCTAATTTGTGGAAAGCAATCAAATAATTCTCCATATTGCAACATTTCCATTGGTTAATTGGCACGATAACTGTATATCTTGCACACACATACCAATATTCTTCCTCATAGAAGTCAAATAATAGATTGGCTATGCCCCACTTCAGACTACTGATGCACTGCAGTTTATCTAGAAGCATCACTGCTTCCCTCTCATAAATACAGAATTTGCAATTAAAATTTATGGAATAAACAACGACATATTTCCTCAATTTTAAACAAATCAAATTATAAACAGACAGAATTATTACCAATGTCGTGTGTGTTTGGTCTCAAAGTAAACCTTTGCATTATGCTGTTTGGTTTAGTCATATAACTGCATGTTGAGCACAGTTGTGCATGTGGATGGATTTAATGTAATTGTCGGAAGCATGATCTGCGATTGTCAGGCATTATCTGTGCCTGTGAAATTTTAAGCAGTTCATTTTATAAGCCCATGCACTGTGTGTCCTTACTGAGAGCTGTGAGGAAAGTCCAGCAGATGGCTCATGGTGACAAACGGGTGTGCCAGGGTCTTGCTGGGAGTGATTCTTTTATCAGCATCAAGCCGCAGCATCCGTTTCAACAGGTCGATGAACTCCCGCCGGTCAGCTTTCTCTGCAAGCATGTCGGTGCCCTCAAGGTGAGAGGATAAATTGACCTGGAACAAAATCGGCACCAGGGTAAGAGTCATAGAGTGGATTTTGTGAGAAGAGAGCACTGAGATCAAGCACTCGGTGTGGAGTTTATTTATTTTTAAATACCTGCATCATGTCATCCAGGCAATTGAAGATGTACTTTCGTGCTTCTTTGGATTTGATACCCATTTCTGCTTCATGCTCTGATGGGGTCTGTGGAAGGGGTTAATAATAATAAATAAATTATATTGTATACACACACACACACACACACACACACACACACACATACATACATACATACATACAGGGATCCCTCCCACGCGACCACCGAAATCTGCAAACTGGGATCACACCCCCCTAACCCCAACCGACCACGTACATGTATATGTGTATATAATATCAATAAATACATATTCAATGCTATAAATGCTTATAATAACAATTAAACATTAAAAAAAACATAAGATGTAAATAAAATATAAACACATGCACATACAATAGTATTGCATGAGGAGAAGACATCACACATACATGTGCGCATGCGTGAAGCTGCGCGTATGCGTGAAGCTGCACGTGCACACACAGGTGCAACAATATCAGTAGTTTTGATGGGAGATTTTGAGTTGTTTTTTTGTTTTGTTTGTTTAGGGGGGCTTTTGTTGCATAATTGGCCTTGTTTTTGTGGCATTTTCCTTAACTGTTTTCCCCTATTATTCCTTAATTAATTTTTTTATTCGATTAATATTTATTTATTTTTAAAAACATGATGCTTTGAAGCCGCATGAATTGAGGTGCGAAGTACCGAGGGATCCCATATATATAAGGTCGTGAGACCTGTGTGAGAGCAAGAGAGAGAGAGGATTTTTTTTTTTAATAATATGGAAAATACACAAGCTCACAGATGCCCATGATTGGTTAGTGGACAGTGTATGGTTGACAACAGAATAGCCCATCTAAATATTTAAATATAAAGTTTGCGCTTGGGTGCTGGATCGCTGATCCAAAGGTTGGGGGTTCAAGTCCCACTCTCCACAAGGTTGTCACTGTCCCCTCCCAGTGCAGCTAACTGGGTTATCAAAGGCGGGCCATGTCTGTCACTGTCTATGGTGAGAGGCATGTAAAAGAACCATTGCTGACTTTCGTAAAGAGTAGCTGCAAAGTCGTCAGCGTGTTTCTGTCCCTTGCTAAAAAAGGGTTGTGACAGGAAGGGCATCCGACGTAAAAACCTCTGCCAAATCAAATGTGCGAATCAGATGATTCGCTGTGGCGACTCCCGAGTAAAAGGGAAAAAAGCCGAAAGGAAGGCAGACATACAGCTCTTGTCACCCAATTTGCTGCTGAAATTGTATTTTTCAATGAAATTTTTGTAAATAAAATAGAAGACCGAAGAATTTTTACTTGTGGGCTCTGACATTCCTAGTGGTATGTGATATTAACAAAATATGACAAATGTTTATATATATACACACACACACACACAGTCGTCGACTTACGACCTATGCAAGTTACGTCTGATCGACTTTACGACCGCAACCTTCGTGAAGCATGATTCATGGCAGTGCAGTGCGAGTGTTGCGTACGACAGTTGTTTGTGCTGCCGGCAGCGCCAGCATCTTAAAAGGTGGGATCAGGAGATGATGCAGCTTCACTTTCTAACTGCTCAGAGCAAATCTATTCATCAACTTTCAATGCCATGTCACTGTGGCGCGAAGCGGAGAGCCAGTCCTTTCTGTGTGCGGATGGGTCTTGATTTTATCGGACTCACATGTTGCAATGTTTATGTGACAGGAAGCGCGTCCCAAGTTTTGGCAATCAGCTGCTCTGCAGATTGAAGTTTTTCCATGTCTGTCCATTTGTTTGCTTGCCAGCTGTGCTTGGCTTCGTGGAAATGAGCCGATCAAAATGAGGGAAATTTATCTCTTTACTCAAAAACAACACGCGCAGTCTGTGGCTGTTGTTATAATCCAATAAAATTAGAGTTTCAAGGTACCGGACCCGCCCACACATTGGAGTACAGAAAGGATTGGCTCTTCGCTGCACACCATAGTGACATGGCATTGAAAATAGATGTACAGATATAAACGCGTGAGATTTATTCATCTGTTTTTGTTTTACTTGATGGCTTTTTTTGTATTATTATTTAGATTACAGTGAAATTGTGTATTCGTTATTCTGTAAAGAAAGGCCACCTAATTAATCTGAGAGCCAGATAAGTCAATGACTGACACACACACACACACACACACATATATATATATATATATATATATATATATATACATACATATATATACATACATTCTTTATATATATATATATATATATATATATATATATATATATATATATATATATATATATATATATATGTGTGTGTGTGTGTGTGTATATATTTTTTTTTTTATAAAATGAAGTTTGCAATTCAAATTTATTCCAAAAACATTAACAGCAAAAAAACAATACAAATAATTTTCCAAATCAAAACTTGGCCCACCTTCAACCTCCAGAGTGGATAACTAGAGTCAGGGCCTCTATTGAAAAAGCGGCTAGTCTTTGTGCCCGCGCTCAGAAGATACTCAGCTGGCAGTCCTTGAGTTTGAGAAATATAGCGAATCTACAAAGAAACCAAACTATTATATGACTGTGCAAAAAAAAAAAAAAACAGATTCATTTCACATTTTCCTGAACTTACCTGGTCGTACTCAGATGCTCCAGGATACAGCGGCCATCCAAGGAAAAGCTCAGCAATCACGCAACCCAGTGACCACATATCGATGGCTTCGCAGAAGGGCAGGCCAAGGATGATCTCAGGTGCTCTAAAAATGGGGGAGAATCAGAGATTGGGTCTAATAATCAAAATGGTTCCCACTGTTACATTGTGACAGAAAAATAGTATGTATGGCCTAAGTGGCATCATAAACAGTGTTTGCAAAATACCAAAACTTCAGGACCTGTACACACCTGTAATACCGCGACTGCAGGTAAGTTGAGCACACAGCCTTGGAGACATGGCTGGCTGACCCAAAATCGATCACCTTCACCCTGTATGGGTGCCTGACCGGATCCACCAGCATGATGTTTTCGGGTTTGAGGTCAGCATGTATCAGGCCCAGGCTCTTGAGCTTCATGAGCGCTGTTGATACCTGCTGTAGGATGGGCCGGATGTGACGCAGAGGCAGTGGACTGAACTTGCTGTGCTTTAGGAAGTCATAAAGGTTCTGCTCCAGCATCTCAAACACCAAGCATGTGTGACCTTTGTGTTGGAAGCACTCATAAGAGCGCACAAAGTTGTATTCGTCAGCATTCTCAGCACTCAATCGGTTCAAAATGCTCACCTAAGGGGTTGGAGGGTTGACATTACTGAATACCAAAGTGCATAACTTGTATTAGCAATTGCAGCTACAGGATCAAAAAAAAAAAAAAAAAAAAAAAAATGTATATATATATATATATATATATATATATATATATATACACAGTGATACCTCTGCTCACGAACATAATTGGTTCCCAGAAAGTGTGCGTGAGGCGAAAAGTTCGTCTTCCGAACATTTATTTCCCATAAGAAACCATTAAAATGAGAATAATCCGTTCCCAGGTCCCCATAAAACATAATTTTCTACTAAATAAGCCTTAAAATTACACAAAAATATACCTTATTTTATGTATAATAAATGTGCTATTGTATTGTAATTAAAGAAATAAACTGTACTGTATAATAAAGTCGTTTTATTTACCTTTGTGATGGTAGTTGATGGCTTGATGGAATGGAGTGGGAGGAGGAGGAGGGAGGGAGGGACTTACTGTTTGGAAGGAGTGTTTGGAAACGCCTACTGTTTGGAAACACCCTTAGCCACACACGCACCCTTAATAGCTTCCTTGTTCTTAAGGATGGTGGTAGACTTAGCGTACTGGTACTGGGACGCTGAGTCACACAAACGCACACCTCGTTCGTGTTTTTCAATGATCTCCGCCTGTGGTGGGGTCTTTTTCGGTCCCATAATAGCAAAAGTACACTCAATATGGTCCAAAATGTCTATCAAACACAAACCACTTCCGCACTCAAAGAAAGGGGTGTGACGAACGGTGACGCCGTGAGCGTGCGTCAGCTTCTCGTGGCCGCCACCGTGGCGCTGTTCGACCGCGTGGTTTGATTCGTCCGCCGAAAACTAGTTCGTCACCAGAGACAATATGCTCGCAAATTTAATGTTCTTGAGGCGAAAAGTTCGTGAGCTTAAGCGTTCGTCAGCGGAGGTTTTACTGTATGTATATATATATATATATATATATATATATAATTATTTATAAACCATTAATTTCATATCCAGAACAATGTTAATGGAACACTTAATTTTAGCACCCTTTAATGTGCATGAGGCAAACTGCAACGGCACTGACCATTTCTCAGAAAAACATATGTGAGGCGCTCCACTGAATGTAGGCGCTTGTCAGACAAAGCGCAGCTTATGCAGACTTCCGATCTTTCAAGTGAGCAAGTGAAGGTTGAGTACTAAACAGGTATTCAATGTGCACTTGCTCACTTGAAAGATCAGAAGTCTGCATAAGCTGCGCTTTGTCTCACAAGCACCATACGTCACTTGCGACAAGCGCCTCCATTCGGTGGAGCGCCTCATATATATATATATATATATATAAACCAAACTGGTCAAATTACATCAATAAAAAAAACCTTGGCAAAACCCACTTCCCAACAAAAATGAATTTCTTACCTCTATCTGTCCTTGGCGTGCATATGACGGATGGTTCTTCAGGATCTTAATTGCCACAATTTCATTGGTGCCTCTTTTCCAACACTTGGCCACTTGTCCGAATGTGCCACGGCCGAGGAACTCCAACACCTCATAACTGCTCGCAACAGAGCAAAGTATCTCATGTTGGACCAGCTGGTAGTCTCCTTCACAGTTTGAACTGCTGCTCTTGGTAGTTGGTGCAGAGTGGGCGATGGACTGGGCCGTGGTGCCGACAGCAGCGGTGCGTGCAGAGAAGGCAGGAGCTGAAAGCTCTTCAAGTATCTGGACGCTCCCGCTGCCACTGTCTGCCCCCGCAGGCCTTTCGGTCTCCTCATTCTTCCGCTTCACGCCATACCTCTGTCCGCGAGTAACGTGAAGGTCCGAGGCCTGGGTGTTGAGGGATGCTTGGCGGGCCTGAGCATGACTGCCAGTGCTGTCGGCCGCTCGAACCACCACTTGGCAACGAGAAGCAGGAGGGAAGACCAGGCCCGAAGTGCTAAATTGGAGAGCCGGCGCAGGATTGAAGCCGTAGGAGCTGTAGGCTTCCGTGTCCCAAGTGCAGCTCTCCACCTTCATCTTCTTCACCCGGCAGAAGGCACTGGAAGACACGGATGGAGGGGAGAAGACTTGCAGCTGCGAGGCCATGCCTGGAAGAGGAGGTTGCTTTTGATTATGCATCTACAAATCAGTACCACTCCCAAAGTATGCAATGTAAGATCAGTGCAAACAAAAAAAAAAAAAAAGAGGGAGAAGTGAGAGAGAAAATACTTGTGTTGCTGGAGGATTTAAAAAAAAAAAAAAGACAACATAGATTTATTAACTGTTAAAAAGCTGCCATGCTCCTGAGATGTCATATGAGACTTTGGCAATGTGACAGAGAAACTGGCCAGTGGAGTGCTTGCTGATTGTGACGTCACAACAGTCGCTTTTAACTTTTAAAGAGGCACATGAACAATATGGGGACATGCCATGAGTGAGAAGGTTTAAAAAGTTCTAATTCCCTGGTGAGCCCTCTAGTGGAATCCTCCAGTAATACGTGTAAGTAACACATGCAGAGTCTTGGCTGAGAAAGACTTCCAGCCTATCCATGTCCCAGGTAAGACTTATTAAGAGCTAAGACAGGTAAGGCAGTTCACGAATGAGTGATTTGTTGACTCAGGTATTGAATCAAAATATTAGCAAAAATATGTTATTCTGTTCCTTACAATTTATTATACGATTTATAGACAATTATTCAGATGGAAGGTGTCCCCTCATTTTCTCCCTAATTTAATTGTATCCAATTCCCACCCATTTATTAACAAATATATACAATTTTTCACCCATATCTTTATCATTCATGTTACAAACTGCTGTAAAACTAATAACATCCGATATACAAGCCAGGAAGGAATATGTTCAGATATTATCTGCAGGATTTGGATCAATTTGAAAAATCTGATTACGTACGTTCTACTGTCTGTTCATTTTAATCTGTAAGTCATCAATCTTTTTTTTTTAACCAAAACTGTGCACACAAATATAACTTCCATTTACAAGAATAGACGCTTTGTCCCTTGACTACTTTCCCTCGCAAGTCTGTTTTGTATGTTTCTTTTTGAAATCGACCACTGGGCTCAACCGGTACATTGCAAGTTCAAATACAGTTTGATGACACAGCTATCCATATCCTTAAGTCTGTAGGAGCTAATTGGCTGAGGTCTCATTCAGGAGGGAGGGATGGCATGCGCGACATCCCCGTCACTCACAGTCATCATCAGCAAATTATGGGTGTTTCTGAGCTCATTCGTATGAGGGAGCAGAAAGCATTTTACCCTCTGAGTGTGTCCTCAAATATGCATGCACAGCAGTTCGAAAAGAAGTGGGTGGAAGCATGTCATGTCACAGAGAGGGGATGCTTTCCACCCTCCCCGGATGGTGGTGGTTGTGTGACAGGGAAGGTAATACTTGAATGTTGAGAATTGGATATGACTAAATAAGGTAGAAAATGTGGGGAAATTAATATATATATATATATATATATATATATATATATATATATTATATATGAAATGAAATTAATCAGTGGCTGTATTATGCACAAATATGCATGCACAGCAGTTGAAAAAGAAGCGGGTGGAAGCATCACATATCATGGATACAACTAAAACGGGGACAGGGGTCATGATGTTATGTTTTGGAAGAAAAGAAAAATAAAATTACAACTCAGCAATTGATCAAAATATCTTGCCATGAACTTCCTAAAATATGGGCTCAACATCTTATTCTCTGTTAATTCAATTAAAAAAACAAATATGTAATACATACTATATAAATATGTAATATAAATTATGGGAAAAATATAAAACTATGGAATGCACATCAGTTTTTTTTGCAAATCCGTACAAGATTATGCTTCTCCACAAAACCCGACTGCATATTAATGCAAATATATTTATGCCTGTGTCTATAGTAAAAAAATCAGCATGCATAAGTAACCCAACAGTTTAAAAGAAAACATTACAGAAATGATTCGAAAACAAATACGGTGATACCTCACCTTACGAAAGACCCAAAAAATGAAAAGTCCAAGTTACGAAACGCATTTACCTAAAATTTCCATCTCTGGATACAAAAAAAATTCACATTACGAAACGAGCCATGAGTTGCTGTCCCATTGGCTATCTCCCAACACCCGCCCCACTGGCCTCCCATTGGCTAGGAGGAAGGTGCATCTCCATAATACCCATGATGCTTTTTGTGTGCTTTCGACCCATTGTTCGTCACGGAGTTCTACGTAAAGGACAGAATTAGTGTTGTTTTGTGAGTTTTTCGAGTGTGCTCATTGCAACTTTATTTTTTGGCTCAGGCTTTTAACCTTGTAAGATACATTTGTAAGATTATAACTCTGCTAAGAAGACATGGTCAACACATGCACGAGCGTGATTCCTGGTGAAAGTGATTGCCGGTGCTAGTGAAAAAGTAGAAGCAGGCTCGTGGCATGCAATTGAGTGATATCGCAAAGGAATATGGCCTAAACCTGTCTACCATAGGTACAATATTGAAACAGAAGGCCTTAAAAAAGGTATACTAGGGTTTAGGGGTAGTATTGGGGGCCTTGGAACTGTATCAGGCTTTTTACGTGTAAAATGCTACTCAACTTACAAAAAAAAAATCAGCTTACGAAACCACTTCTGGAACAGATTAATTTCGTAAGGTGAGGTATGACTGTATGTAATCCATCACAGCAAAGTGGGTATTAAGTCAGAATTTATTGAATACTTCGTTGAACTTTAAACTTGATTTTCACCAAAGTTGAAAAGTGACAAAGGGTTTAAAAAACTCCTGGCAGGTTTTCAGTAGTTATTCTGAAAGTAGCAGCACATGTTTGAGAATGTGCGATTGTTTAAAGCTTAGGATATCAGCTACAACATGCTAAGAATAACTCAAGATTAATAATTTCCAACTTCTGTCACACCTAACTGCAAGCAGTGATTCCTGGGGTCTAAGCAAAGAGATTAATGAAGACAAGAAAATAGAAGATGGAGGAGGAAACGAGACAGAAAATTAGAGAAGGAAAAGAAGGGGGAAAAAACAATAAAATAATAGTATTTCACATAAAAATCTCAGTTAACATTGGGAAAGACTTGTGTGTACAACCAGTTTACTAGACCACTGCAGGGCCACCTCTCTCATACAAACAAAGAACTTGGGGCAATTAGCCTCGTGTGCATGTCACTACACACACACACACACACACACACAGAGAAAGAGAGAGAGAGAGAGATACAGTACTCTGAAATATATATGGGTTTCACACCAGGCCTATAGGTTTGGATTAATGATAATTGTTTTTAGTTTTAAAAATATATAAAAACCTTAATTTAATAACTGCGGTTAATGTTTACCTGAATTGTCTTTGTATTATATTAAAATTGTTTGATGATCTGAAACACTGAGGTGACAAACGTGCAAAAACAAAATAAATCAGGAAGGGGCAAACAGTGTCTCACCACTGTACACAATCTAAAGTAAACATGCACTTTAAGTATTTCTATCCTCACATGCACATAGACAGCTATATAACTGGATACGAGTGTGTATGGGAGAGAAAGTGAGTGAGAATAAGAGAAAAATAGAAATAGTGAGAAAGAAGGAAAGGTCTTCCTCACTCGACACACAATTGCATAACAGTGCTATAAGGAATTGGCTGCATACATAACTGCGACGAAATCCTGGCCGTAGTTCTAGCAAGTTCACCAAAGATCAACTCCATTACTGTACATCTAATATTCATTACCCCGCGGTGTAACTTTACGATTGGTGTTTAAATGACTCCACCCGCTTGTACACAACTGGACAATCTGCCTTCATCCACGTCCACTTCGACCAACAACAGTGCAACAAGCCAGCACTCATATAGCCATCAGGGTTAGACCGGCTCAACCCTCACACGCCATCAAATACAAACCTGTCCGATTACTACAATGTAGAAAATACAATTTTCTCGTGTATATTTATTTAAGCGACAGAGCTGTCCGTGTTGTTTGTGTAGCCTGGAAACCAACAAGAGTCCCAGTCAGACGAGACGAGACTGCAATGCAGCCTCACAAAAACACCTCACACAGGACAGTAAACAGAAAATGACAGTGAAAGCGTAAACATACAGCGTGTAAAACGTCACCCAAAGGCTGGCATACCTCAATTCATTCGTCCTCTTTTCGCAGACCGGTACACACAGGTTTAAATCCCACGGTTGTCGGATTAGGCCTTCATTGTTAGCTAGCTAGCTAGCTAGCTTTCAACATGAAGCCAGCAGCAGCCAAAACACCAACCGAAAACAAACTCTCATCACTCACTCACAAACTCCTCGGTCACAGAGAGATTAATTTCGACACCGTGTACTTTGAAACCTCGAAGTTAAATATTTATTAAAACGTGTCTTGAGGCGCCACTGGAAGACGGCAGCTGTGTCTCACCCGAACATCCAAAGTCTGACTATCAGCTGCTTGCTTGACTCAGTCAGGCTTCCTGACTGTTCCACTGCGCATGCGCAACACGCTCGAGCTTCTGGCTGGCCCCGTTCTCGCGAGGGTGTGCGCATGAGCAGAAGTGACCTTCACTCGGAGCACACGTACGATTACCAGAACCCAAGAAAATGTCACGCAAGCGCCATAATTGGAAATTACCCGGCAATTCAGAGAAATCAGCATTTTCCCCATACATGATGTTTATATTTCCGTATTGTGACTAATCTTTATTTCCAAATTTTATTAGTATTGTAAATTTATATAATATATACAGTATTGCAAGGATTAATTACTGGAATCCAGAGCAGATGAATTATACTCTTAATTCCAGACATCCATCATCTACCCATCTGGTGAACTGCTCAATTTCCTCTAGGGTTACAGGGAGGCTGGAGCCTATCTCAGCCATCACAGAGCCAATACACACAACAACTCACTCCTGGGAGCAATTTGGAAACGCCAATCATGAATTGTGGGAGGAAACTGAAGTACAATACCCTGAGGGAACCCACGCAAACTCCACATCGAAATATCTGAAGCCTGGGTCTCGTACCCAGGACCCTATTGCTGTGAGGCAGATGTGCTAACCACTCCAAAGAGAGTTGAAGGCAAATGTGTGCCTACACCTAGGCCCAAGATACAGTATTTAAATTAAATTCACAACTTCACACATTTCTTGGTACCATATACTCACCATCCACATTTGCCAGCCACGTGGCATCAACATCATGCATAAAATCATATACATACAGGTCAAGATCTTGTGTTAATGTTCACACCAAACATCAGAATGAGGGAAAAGTGTGATCTTAGTGTGTGACCTATGATATGTGTGTGATGTACTAGTTTAAGTATTTCAGAAATAACTAATCTGGGAATTTCACACACGTCTCCTGTGTTTACCGCCAATGCTAAAAAAATAAATAAATAAGTGAGGTACAGTTTTGGGAATTGAGAGCCTTTTTGATAAGTTGAAATTGGCAAGTGAAACAATAGTTCAAAACTTGAGGTGGATGGGCTACAACTGACCACACTGGGTTCCAGTCCAAACTGATAATAACACAACAATAAATAAATTAAAAATCATGAAAGGGTGCTGCCGTCCCCATTCCTCAATGCTGGGATGGTATTCGCTGGATTAAAAGCCTTACTACTCCCACTCCATCCATTTTACTGATGTTCAAGGAGTCCAGTCTAACTCCTTCCTTTAAAAGTCTCATTCTTCAGGCCCTGTGTTGCACATCCACAAGGTGTTGCACATCCTGAAGATTGCAAGTTCAAATCTGTGACCATGAGTCCATGGAAGCTAATTCTCTCACAGGAGGGAATGATGGCATACACTCACTTCCCTGTCACTGCCTGGTGGTCGGTCATGTGATAGAGAAGGCAGTACATACAGTACTTTACAGGTGGGAATTGGATACGACTAAACTTGGAGAGAAAATTGGGGGGGGGGGGAGACAAAATTCTTTGTCCTGGTGTTCATCTGTAGACACTCTGGCTTTGTTAAATCTTGTTTAGGCCTTGACTGCAATGTCGATGTACAAGTGCCATCTCAACTGGCCAATCACAAGAATCTGAAAGCCATTACATTCATTTGTAAAACTTTAAAGACAGTTTAAAGATACATTTCAGTGAGAATAATGTCAGATGATCAGACAAAGGACTTTTTATTCCATTTGGGATTACACGGCGGGACCCAAAAAACCCTGCCCTAGTTCAAAGGTAAATTAAAAAAAATTATTTGCACACATGAAACTTCATCAGGTAGTGTGCTGAGGTCTGTTGGTGGCTCAACCCCAACTTGAACACCCTGCTCTTAAATAACTCAATATGTAGTTTTAGTAAACTGGAGCTACGAGGGAAACATTCCCGGATCAGGTGATCTCATGGCATGAGAATGGGTGGCTGGCTCATTCCTCCAACCTCACTCTTTGTGATGTTCTGGGGGATACCTTAAATCATGAGTGTGTACTCATCAACCCCATATTCTTGAAGCTCTGAAGGTTGCTATTCAGCATTATACTGTAGTATGATGATGACCTCTGTTCCACCAGAGGTGAAACGTCAACCAGTGGCAGGATAAAGTCTATCAAATTAAGTGTAGGAAAAATACTTTTATAATCTTTAATCATTGTGTTTCCATTTGGGCAGTGGTGGTCTGGTTGTAAAGGGCGCTGGCTCGCTGATCTTAAGGTTGGGGGTTTGAGTGCCACTCTCCACAAGGTTGACACCCCCCACCCCCACCCACCCAATGCAGCTAACTGGGTTACTGAAGGCCAGCCATGTCTCTCTGGTGTGAGGCATGTAAAAGAAACATTGCTAACTTTCATAAAGAGTAGCTGCAAAGCCGTCAGCGTGTTTCTCTCCCTTGCTAAAGGGTTGTGTCAGGAAGGGCATCCGACATAAAAACTTATGCCAAATCAAATGTACGAATCAGATGATTCGCTGAGGCGACCCCTGAAATAGGGAAAAAAGCTGAAAGGAAAAGAAGAATCATCATTTTGTTTCCATTTACCTTTCAGATGTGGGAGGTTTTATTGTGTCACTGTGTTACATAGCTAACTTTATCAACACACTCATACCATGTCTTCAGCAGTGGTTGAAAAGGTACATATGAAATATAGCTGCTTGGTATGATGAATGTAAAAAAATCTGTCTACAATGCTTCAGAAGTCGAAAACTAAAGGAAACTGAATAAACCGTGAAAGGAAAAATAAATACAATAATCAGACATTCTGTCTGTAACAGCCTGTCATTAAACGTGTTTATATTCTTGTTCTTGTGCTATTCATATAACTTTGTGTTATAGTATATTGTAAGTGCTTTTATCAAGATATTGATAGCTATAACATTTTAGCCTCTTATATTTTAAACACAGGCAGTGATGGCCTGGTGGGAAGGTGCTGGATTACCAATCCCAAAGTCGGGGGTTCAAGCCCCACTTGTTCACGGTTAGCACTGCTGTCACCCCAGTGTAGCTAACTTGGTTAAGATAAGAGAAGATAATACTTTACTATCCCGGAGGAAATTTTGGTTATGTTGTATGATTAACGACGTGTGTTGCCGACGAGCAGCACCATCTAGGTTGTTCAAGGAGTCAAGTTACAAACAGAAAAGAAGGCTCAAATCAACAACAAACAAACTGCTATAAAATAAATACATAAAAATGCTATGTTTGAAAGGACCTTACACAGACCCTGTAAACAATATAATAATAAAACGATAATAATAATACAATAAATAAATCAGTAGATAATCCCAATAAATGAAATTGCACTAAATTATATTATACATGTATTATGTTATATTATAATTACATTTATACAGTATTGCACTATGCCCATTGTTTTGTTGAAAAAAAAAAAAAGTACAATTCTCTGGGTAGACAAAATGGCCACAACTTCAAAGTTAAATGTTCTCCATTCTCAGATCAAGGTTTCCAGATAATCTATAGTCAGTACACCAGGTTAAATTTAACGAGAATGCGCCTTTCTTCCACCACGGGCTTTGTAGCTAGCTGCTGCTCCGGTCCTCTCTGAAGGCCGTGTAGCCTGCTGGTGTAGTCGCCTCACGGGTGTACTCTCCTCAAGCCATGCTTCACAGAAACACAGCAATCCTGTAGATCCCTCTGCGCTACAATCCGAGCATGAAGTTGGTCCATCATGTTTTGCAGACTGAAGGTTTTCAAGCAATATGACCGGGAGTGCGAACCTTCCACTGTTCACCATCGTTCAGCCCCACCCCGCCTGCTGCGTCTCTGCCTGGGTTTATTATTATCCAGGGTGCAGCTAGCATTGAGCTGCGGGAGCATATTAGCTCAGGATAGGAGATGAGCGTGCTCAGTTCTAAATGTCCAAAAGGACCGTGTTCTCATAGCTGTAGTAAGGTCACATGGTCATAGACAAGCATAGTGCAAAAAACGAAACAAACAAAAACATACAAAACAAATTAAAACAAACAAAAACAATTTGACTCCGAGAACTCCATGACGTTGCCCTCTTGGGAGCGCCATCTTGCAAGGTTATCAAAGGCTGACTGTGTCTGTCACGGTCTGTGGTGAGAAGTTCATGTAAAAGAATCTGACTTTTGGCAAAAGTAGCTGCATAGCCATCAGAGTGTTTCTGCCCTGTGATGGCCTGGCGAGCTTTCAGGGTGTACCCTAACCTCTCCCATAATCATCTGAGATGGGTGCCAGCCTCCCCACGACCCTGATTAGGATTAATCAGAAAATGAATGAATATCGAACATATTCTTCAGAACTCACAGAGAGGAAATAAAACAACGAAAAGCATTTGCTAATGTATCTCTCACACGTTACAACCTCATTAATTAGACAAATACACTGTCCTGCTCCCAGCTGTAAAATTACTGAACCTCTACCTCTGTAATGTTTAATAAACACTGGCGCTTGACCTCAGCCACTGTTCCGTGAATGCTGTGTTTTGTAGAGCACATCACTGATGTAAACTGTGACCTTAAAAATAACCTTGACAGACATTATTAAAATGTAGAGCGAAAAATAAGTAGGTATAATTACACACTGTCCATGCAGCCGTGAGGGAGGAGCACAAGCCAGTGTCTCTCCCTCATGCCGGTCCCAAGCCAGGATAAGTGCAGAGGGTTGAGTTAGGAAGGGCATCCGGCGTAAAACAAATGGCAAATAAAATATGTGAGTCACAACAAAAAAATTCCATACCGAGGTCTAGATTAACAACGACCGCCATCAGTGCTGTTAACCAACAGGGTGCTGGTGGAAATTGGACTACTGTTGGTCGAAGACGTCGAAGAAGGAGAGGCGGGAGGCGTGTCCATAGGCAGAGAGAGAAGAGGCAAGGCATGAATCTAAGACTGAAAGTAGGGACTTTGAATGTTGGAACTATGACAGGAAAAGGTAGAGAGCTGGCTGACATGATGCAGAGGAGGAAGGTGGACATACTGTGTGTTCAGGAGACCAGGTGGAAAGGTAGCAACGCTAAAAGCTTAGGAGCAGGGTTTAAGATGTTTTTTCATGGTGTGGATGGGAAGAGAAATGGAGTAGGAGTCATCTTGAAGGAGGAGTTTGTCAGGAATGTTCTAGAAGTGAAAAGATTGTCAGAGAGTGATGAGTCTCAAGTTAGAAATTGAAGGCGTGATGTTCACTGTTACTGCTTATGCCCCACAGGCAGGATATGAGCTAGAAGAGAAGGAGAGATTCTGGAGTGAGTTAGATGAAGTGATGCAGAGTACCCCCAGAGGTGAAAGAGTGGTCAATGGGGCAGATTTCAATGGACATGTTGGTGCAGGCAACAGAGGGGACGAGGAAGTGATGGGCAGGTTTGGTATCCAGGACAGGAACACAGAAGGACAGATGTTGATCGAGTTTGCAAAAAGGATGGAAATGGCTGTGGTGAATGCTTTCTTCCAGAACAGACAGGAACATAGGGTGACTTATGAAAGTGGAGGTAGGAGCACACAGGTAGACTACATCTTGTGTAGGCAATGTAATTTGAAGGAAGTCATTGACTGCAAAGTAGTAGCGGATGAGAGTGTTGCCAAACAGCATAGGATGGTGGTGTGCAGGATGATGCTGATGGTGAGGAAGGTGAAGAAGGCAAAGGCAGAGCAGAAGACAAAGTGGTGAAGGCTAAAAAAGGAAGTGTCGTGTTGTCTTCAAGGAGGAGTTGAAACAGGCTTTGGGTGGTCAGGAAGTGCTTCCAGATGACTGGACAACTACAGCTTATGTGATCAGGGAGACAGATAGGAGAATACTTGGTGTGTCATTTGGAAGGAAAGTAGATAAGGAGACTTGGTGGTGGAATGAGGAAGTGCAGGAGTGTGCACAAAGGAAGAGGTTCGCTAAGAAGAAGTGGGACAGAGAGAGGACTGAAGAGAGCAAACAAGAGTACAGGGAGACACAGGGTAAGGCGAAGTTAGAGGTGTCAAAGGCCAAATAGAGGGCATATGATGACTTGTATGCTTGGTTGGAAAGTAAAGAGGGAGAAAATGATTTATACAGGTTGGCACAGCAGAGAAATAGAGATAGGATGGACATGCAGCAAGTTAGAGTTATTAAGCACAGAGAGGGAAATGTATTGACTGATGACAGAAGTGTGCTGGGAAGATGGAAAGAGTACTTTGAAGAGCTGATGAATGAAGAAAATGAGAGAAAACAAAACAAAAAAAAGAGTAGAAGAGGTGACTGTTGAGGACCAGGAAGTAGCAAAGATTAGTAAGGGTGAAGTGAGGAGGGCATTGAAGAGGATGAAGAATGGAAAGGCAGTTGGTCCTGATGACATACCGGTGGAGGTATGGAAGTGTCTAGGAGAGTTAGCAGTAGATTACCTAATAAGAACATTCAACAAGGACTTAGAGAGTGAGAGAATGCCAGAGGAATGGAGGAGAAGTGTGATGGTACCCATTTTTAAGAACAAGGGAGACGTGCAGAGTTGTGGCAACTACAGAGGGATAAAGTTGATGAGCCATACGATGAAGTTATAGGAGAGAATAGTGGAAGCTGGACTAAGGGCAGTGGTCAGCATTTGTGAACAACAGTTTGGCTTCATGCCAAGAAAGAGCACCACAGATGCAGTGTTTGCCTTGAGGATGTTAATAGAGAAGTGCAGAGGTCAGAAGGAGCTGCATTGTGCCTTTGTGGATCTGGAGAAAGCATATGACAGGGTGCTGAGAGAAGGAACTGTGGTATTGCATGAGGAGGTTAGACAAGATTTCCCATGGACTATGATGTTTGCAGATGACATTGTGATCTGCAGTGAGAGCAGAGAACAAGTGCAGGAAAATCTAGAGAGGTGGAGGTATGCCCTGGAAAGGACGGAAATGAAGGTTAGCCTCAGTAAGACAGAATACATGTGTATGAATGACAAGGACCCAACAGGAATGGTGAGGTTACAGGGAGCAGAGATAAGGAAGGTGGAGGATCTTAAGTACTTAGGCTCAACAATCCAGAGCAATGGAGAGTGTGGAAAGGAGGTGAAGAATCGCGTGCAGGCTGGTTGGAATGGTTGGAGAAAAGTGTCCGGTGTGATGTGTGATCGGAAGGTATCGGCAAGAATGAAAGGAAAAGTGTACAAGACGTGTTGAGGCCAGCGATGTTATATGGTTTAGAAACAGTGGCCCTAGGGAAAAGACAGGAGGCAGAGCTGGAGGTCACAGAGATGAAAACGTTGAGGTTCTCTTTGGGAATAACAAGGATGGATAGGATCAGGAATGAGTACATCAGAGGGACAACCCATGTAAGACGTTTTGGAGACAAAGTCAGCGAGGCTAGATTGAGATGGTTTGGACATGTACAGAGGAAGGATAGTCAGTATGTCAGTAGTAGGATGCTGAGCTTGGAACTACCAATCAGAAGGCCTAGAGGAAGACCAAAGAAAAGATTCATGGACGTGGTGAAGAAGAACACGAAGGCAGTCAGTGTAAGAGAAGAACATGCAGAGGATAGGGTGAGAGGGAGGCAGATGATTCGCTGTGGTGACCCCTGAAGGGAACAGCCGAAAGGAAAAGAAGAATTACACATTGTCCAGCCAAAAAAAGTACACAGCCTCATTTTTTGATGGTGCACTTTTAGCCTTGATTCTCTACAGCAGTGATGGCCATGCATTCAAGACATGGACCTTCAGTGGAACGTACCAGACTTAACCCACCACTATCACATCACAATCATACAAACCATCACACTGTAGAATGGTGTAACTGTGAGCACCCACCTTACTGGTGGAAGTTCCTGGGAGAGCAACCCACCCATAGCACCCACCTTACTGGTGGAAGTTCCTGGGAAACTGTCACGGAGACAAAAGTAAAAAAGGGTAAACTTTACCTCCTTGACCTCTTGCTCTTCTGAATAGGTTCACCTTGAAAATGGATTTATAAAAAATGTCCAATATCAAGTCAATTTCTTCTTCTCTGCCAGCCATTGTACGCATAAAAAATTCTAACTTAAATGTATCGTGTGCAGGTCGCTGCAGACTATTAACCTTGTTTTGCTCCAACCAACCATTCGGAGGACAGAAAAAATGCTGATGTAAATCCACTAGCTGGCCCTGTGAGTCAAATATGAAATCTGATTGGTTAAAGAAATAGCCCCATCGCTAATATAGTTTGTGACATCGGTCAGCATGACTGCTTCTGAAGGCCCCGGGCAGCTAAGACTGAAATGGCAGAACAGAGAAGCTGAAATATGATCTGACGAAAATAATAATAATAATAATAATAATCCACATACATGTACTAGAAGCAGTACAGCCAAGAGCCATGCTACAAAATGAAGAGAATAGACTGCTGAGAATAAATTAATGTGATTTAATGGAACGAATACTGGAATTTGAAGTTGTAAATGTAGGTCAGTGCTTCTGATAGTGTTTAGGCCAGCAGAGAAGACTTTGCTTCTCCTGACCGGCCCAACAATGGATTACAGTAAGTAATCTTCAGATAGACAGACAGAGAAGCAATGAAAATATATAATGATAAATAAAAATGGGACGTTTTAATCTAATCATGACAGCAATATTTATTAAACCACTTTCACAGAACGCAAAGGGATAATAGCCACCACTGATTCTTGCCTTACATGACGATATGAGTAAAAGATTAAACACAACTAAGAACTTATCTGAATTAATGTCACTTATTTATGACATCCTCTAACGCCCACATTTATCTTTCTACAGCATTACATACAAGGGAGGGTCCAACTAGTCCCAATAACAAGTGATCATTGACAAACAACTATAAATAAAACGGTGCCTTGTAACACTTTACCTTCAGTGAAATTTACCACAGTAGGTACAATGGGAATAATGTTGAAAATCATAAGTGCAAAAGAAGGGAAATGAAGGGGGATGAATGCTAGTTGAAGTATACGCATGAGAAAACCCATGAAGAACAAATGAAGGTGTGGTGTATACAAATGTATTCCTTCATCGAAAATGGTCTGTGATTTCCACTCGTATAATAAAAGTGACAAAACAACAGTCCCTTGCTTTAATAACACAACTTAAGAAACATGAGCTTGGCCTCGGGGTTCTGGGCTAAGAGCGACTTTCCATCGATATGGGTTTGTTTTTTATTCCTTAGATCGGTCAGTGGTCATGTGCCGAGTCTGTACGGCAATTCAGAAATCATGTAAAAATATACAGCCATGTCTTTTGCTGCATTACTTTATATTCCAAAGCACCATGATGTTCCTCAGACTCTCACAAGGGTTGATCAGGTTTCATTTCAGTTTTTAAAGGAATAGGAGCTTACTTTGGTGACTTGACACCCACAAAAATGTTTTCAGCCCATGTCCAGTAAGATCCTGTCTCATTCTTGGGTTATACTCCGAAGTACATACTTTACCGTGTAAGCAAAGGCAGCAAAGCCCACTATAACAAACAGGTTCGCAAGTGCTCCGCCAAGGAGTCCATGATTACGGTTACCCTGCTGGAGAACTAGGTGCTGAGGAGCTTCTCCTAAAGGGACATGGCCGTTGATCTCTGGCAGCCCAAAGTGACCCTGCTCTCCATCTGGCACTACATCTGGAAGCGGCAGAGCCTGCGGCCGTGAATTAAGCTCCTCCTGTGCTTTTTGCTTCTGCTTGATCTCCTGCAATGGAATTAAAGCTTAAGGGCTAAGTTTGACCTGGTATCTCAGTCATCTGCGCACGGACACTACCTCTACAGGCAGAAACAAATGGTTTTAAAACTCACCTCAACAACCTCTGGAAACAATTCACAAAACACCTTGTCCTTTAGGTTAAACACCCAACTCTGTGCAGACAGCTGTCTTTTCTGGAAAAAATAAAATAAAATAAAATAAATAATTAAATGTGAGACTATTTTACAATATAGCAACATTTTAAACATTTTCTTCCTCACAATGCATTACAGTGGAGCCTCGGAACTCGAACTTAATCCGTTCCAGCTGCTCGGATGCCCATTTGTTCAGATTCACAATCCGCTTTACCAATTACAAATAATGTAAATGGTCTTAATCCATTCCATCATCTTTTGAACAGAAGTTAATGGTACTTTAACTCATACAGTACCATAGGTCCTCAAATTAAGTAAAAAAAAATATTGAATACAGTACAGTGTTATGGTCTGTGTTGTGAGAGACTAACTTCTCTGTGATTTTAATTTTAGTGTGTTATGGTCTCTCTCTCAAAAGTTACGCTTTGAAATGCGTGTTGGAGAGGGGTGTGGCTCTCAAGCCAGTGGAGTGCTAAACACACACACCTAACTCCATTTTATCACCGTCTATAAACTAGCAGCACCATTCCTGGTGCTAGAAGATTGTCCCATTTCCCCATGATCTCTCTGGCTCTTAGCGCTGTGCTCTATTAGATCTCGCTTTAGTTTGATTTCCGTATTTCTAGTGTGAACAATAAAGTGCACCCGTTTTCAAAAAACGTCCATTTAAAAAAACAAAAAACAAAAAAAAACACACCAGTTTTCAATAAAACGCACCCGTTTTTATATAATCAACAGGTCATAAGTTAGAGGGATCCAGGCTTTATGTCCAAATCCAGTTATACATCACTTTACGAAAGTCTCACCAAACAAAAAATTCAGGTTACGAAACGCATTTTCCTAAAATTTTTGTCTCTGGATACAAAACAAGTTCACGATATGAAAGCACCATCTTAAAAATTCAAACACGCCATTCAAACATTCCAATAATGAGCGAGTTGCTTGCCCATTGGTTGTCTCGCAAAACCCTGCCCCGCTGGCCTCCCATTGGCTCGGAGGAAGCTGAATCTCCATAATACAGTACTGTACCCATAATGCTTTTCATGTGCCTTTGACCCATTGTTCGATGCACACATGAAGGAGAGTTGTACTGTTGGTTTGTGAGGTTTTTTTTTGAGTGTGCTTATTGCAGTGTTTTTTTTCGTTATTAATCATGAGCCCCAAGAAAGTGATTCCCGGTGAGACTGAAATGAAGAAGTGGGCTCCGTTATCAATAAAAGTAAAACAAGAGATGATAAAAAATATAAAAGTGGGATTCGGTTGAGAGAAATCGCAAAGGAGTATGGCTGAAACCCCTCTACAATCGGGACGATATTGAATCAGAAGGAGGCATTAAAAGCGGCGATACAGTAACAGAAACGATTACTTCGGCCCTCTACTTACGAAAGCCTCTGCATACGAAAAATCCAGGTTATGAAAAACATTTTCCTAAATTTTCATCCTCTTTTTACGAAAACAACTTCTTTTTACGAAAAGCGCCAAATGCACCATTAAAAAATTCAAATACGCCATTCAAAAATTCAAACAATGCGCGAGTTGCTCTCTCATTGGCTGTCATACCAACATCCCGCCCCACTGGCCTCCCATTGGCCAGGAGGCAGCTGAACTGTACCCATACTTCCTGTACCCATATTTCCTGTTTGTCACATGCGTGACAGAGGAGAGTTGAACAGGAATGTTGGCTTGAAAGTTTATTTTGAGACTGACCATTGGAGTGTTATATTTCGTTATCAATCGTGGACCCGGAAAATACAGAAAAGCGGAAATACAATGACGGAGGCGATTATTTCGGAACGATATTGAAGCAGAAGGAGCATGAAAACAGTGCTCCGTGGGACAAGACCTCCGATTTCGCAAGGAAGCAAGTTAATATTGAATCAGGACCTCCGATCTTTCAAACAGGCACTGTAATTCCGCTTTAAATACAACATCCCGTCCATCTAAACATTTAAATACAATTTCTCGGTCAGCTTCGAGCTGTGTGTGGGCAGAGCCCGCATTCGGCACAACACGACAGAGAAAGAGAGTTTTGTGTGTGAGAGAGACAGAGACAGACAGAGAGAGAGACAGTGTTGTGTGTGTGTATGTGCGTTAATAAAAAATGTTTAATCATGGTTTAATTAATAAATGTTAATAAAATGATTTAATATGTTAATAAAATGTTTAAATGATTTAATAAATACTTTTAACACATATTTCATACAAAATTGGTGTACTTTTATCATTTTTAAAGGGTTGATGGGGTAGTCTTGGGAGCCATGGAAGGAATCATGTGTTTTACATGTAAAATGTGCCTCCACTTACGAAAACTCCAGGCTACGAAAAAGGCTCTGGAACGGATTAATTTCGTAAGACATTGAAGATTAAGAATTTGATGAATTTGTGGAAGAGGAATGAACTGAAAATAGTGAATTTATTATTTTATGTTGTTGCAACTGAACAATGTTGAGAGGTATTGTGTAGTGCGTTATTTTATATTTTGTGTGCTACAACTGAACAATGTTGAAAGTTATTGTGAGGGTTGAATAAAGTTTGACTTATATGACTTTTGTTTAGCTTAATGTGCCTTCTAATCCGGTGCATTTTATGGCCCGGAAAATCCGGTGAATTATTTTTGTATGCATTCTTTCAATTCCATTGACTCTGCTTGAACAGGAGACCTACAGTGTAATCGGATGTCTCGATGCTTCCCAATGTGGGACCTTTCTCCACCATGAAACTTAGCAGCCCTGTTAGGATGGTGGAGACGGACCAGGCGGGGTTCCACGTGTCCGGATGGAAGTCAGTAATGGACAGACATAACCTGAATGAAGAGACACCAAATGCAAAAAGCATTACCAAGGGCCTTTTCTCATTTATTTCATAGTACTCTATGAAAGTTTGAAATGTTTACCTAATTCATTGATATTTTATGCGGATACTTCAGATTTGTTACTTATTATTTGTTATTTGTGCTGTAGCTGTATTTAAATGGTACTGTATTATCTAGGTCAGGGGTCACCAACGTGGGCATGGTTTTACACGTTTCACCAGATTTATTAAAGGCTTCCGATCACAACGGTGGAGTTTATGGAGACTGGCTTGTTAAGAAAGAGGAGTTTAACGTCACATGTATATTTTGCAAATGTAATATTTGTATAAAAGAGGGTGAAAAGGCACTTGACAAACAGCTCTACAAACAAACACAAGAAAGCAATTAAATCCCAATTGGGAAGCCAGAGTATTAATTTATTTATTTTGTAAAATTGTTTAAAATGTTTAACATTCAGATAATTTTTTTTTGTGCCAAACAAGTTAGTTATGACATTGATACAACATTGTATTATAAACTGAATCTCCACTTGAAATACTCAATATACTGGAATAACTGTAAATGATGATTTTTTTTTTTTTTTTGCATTTGACAAAAACAATGCATAGTTTGATAAAAAAAACAAATAACACGAAGTCGCATTAATAGTACGAAGTACTTTGCTTATTAATAAATAACTTCATTATAACATGTTTAAAATAATTTCAGAGCATTATTATACTCTAAAATTGTTGGTCCGAGTATTAAAACATATATTTGGCTCTCAAAGGATTAGATTAAATTTTATTTATTTATTTTTTGCTCTCTTAGTCAAAAAGGTTCCCGACCTCTGACATAGATGAATATCATAAATTATTAATAATAACATATAATTAAAGGTAAATTGAGCAAATTTGTTGTGTCACAAGTGTGTATCGACCTGGTAGCCCTTTGCATTAATTGGTACCCAAGAAGTAGCTCTCAGTTTCAAAAAGGTTGGTGACCCTTGATATAGGTGCTATATTTTATCATTTATTAATTTTCTAAGCGACTTAACCCTAATTATGGTCAAGAGGAGGCTGGTGCCTATCTCAGTCGAATCTGGGCGATGGTGGGGTACACCCTGAACATCTTACCAGGCCATCACAGGGCCAACACACATAGAACCATTCACAGTCAGGTGTTATTTGAACCGGACAATTAGCAGGCTATGTATGGTTTTATAGTGTTGGAGGAAACTGGAGGACGCCGCAGAAACCCACACAAGCATGGGGGTAAAAATGCAAACTCCTATGCTTGGGATTCGAACGTGCTAACCCCTACATCAGCGTGCCACCTGATATACATTATTTTATTTTACTCCCCCCCGTCCTATTTAGATCGTTCTGCCCAGTCCTGAGCTATGGTCAAACAGAAAGCGACTGACATGCTCACTGCTAATCGACAAGCGCAAGGCAAACTGCTACACCTTTCAGCTATTGTTTCCTAGGTAACTCTAACGCAGGCTTGCCACTTCAAAAACCGTGATCAGCACCGAGCTTCCAGCAAGTCCGTGAGAATTTTGTCATCATTGCCTTGTACTGTTTGAGTTTATTTTTGTGTTGCATGAGAGTTCAGCTCAGTTGATTTAATTTCGCACGAGATAATTTTACCTCTTCACCTCTCTTTTTGCGTATCGTGCATGATCACTGTGCATGATTGAGTGCTGCTTGTCGCTTCCTGTTTGAGGCTTTAGGAGTGACTCAGGGACACATTTGTGTGTATAACTTGTACGTGACAAATAAACAACAGTTATTTTAGAAAAATTGAGAAATGAATAGAAAGTGATTTATCAGCAATATAACCAGTTGTATCTCCACATGATGCAACAATAATAAAAAATAACATGAAAGGAATATTACCAAAATGACTTTTAATACCACACTTGGAAACTTTTCAAAGTTTTGTTTTCTGAATGTAACCTTAACATAATTTCTACTTTCATCTTTCTACAATATTCATGAATAATAAAAAAAAAACACAATACTCATACAAAAGAAAACATTCTTCTATCAGTTCTATCATTGTGTGGGGAAAAACATGAAACTTGGTGTTTGTATTAATATGTGGAATGTTACCTTGTGTTGCACTTGAATCTTCCGTTCGGTGTTATCATATAAATACTGGGTGGTTTGAAGGGAAATTCCCGTGGGAATATCAATTTTCCATGATAGTATCCACCTTAAGATAACATCAAATAAATTTTAAATTACGATTTCTTGTAGAATTATTAGATTTTAAAACAAAAATCTAAAGAAATAAAAAGTATTAGTGTATTTTTATTTTTAAAAACGTTTCGTACACACATTTGAATGTTTAAACATTTTTCTTACTTACAGGGTGGCATATCTGTTTGCCATGTTTCTCATATTTCAATGGGTGGATAATAGGACTTACACAATGCTGTTTATTAAAATACATCATATGCTCATGTATATTAAATACCTTCATAAGGTGTTTTCTCTGGTCCCCGAACCACATAGTGCCTGAAGCAAAGATAAGGAAAAATAAATACACAATTGTGGTTCATTTTAAAATTGACTTCATTCTTTCTTACAAAATTTCAACCATTCAAATGAAACATGCCTGATAACATCACAGATCCCTACCACAGCCTTTGCTGAAGAGCATGAAGTTAGACGTACCATTCTAATATATTTGAAGGAAGTGGTTCAGCACAGATGTAAGGCACGGGGTCTTTTTTTATCCTGAGGTAGTCCTGTTTTAGACGCTGGGTTGCTGTTGTTGGTGCTCTCTTATTCCCGTTGCTATTCATCTGAAAATAAATGACACGTCAATCTTCAATTACGAGTCGACCTAGTATTTAAACCTAGGTTTCTCTGAGGAAAATTTACATATGTATATATACATCAGGTGTGTGAATTCATAACATCCACAGTCAATGAACTGAAAAAAGTATAATTTTTATTAATTTTATTTTTTAAATTAATTTTAATTTTATTTAAATAAAAAATATGGATATTATTCTACCATCAGATACTATAATCTAATTTACCTTTTTTTTAGTGTTTTTTATGGAGTTTGCTTTTCAAGTAGAACATTTATTTCACCTTTTGTTGGTTCGGTAAAATTGTGCCGATAATTTATTTTTCTGTAATCATGGTATATGAGCTGATATCCTAGCAGTCAAGGAGCCAATCAGAGCATGTGCTTTCTCATTTTCAGCGAGCTTGGATATAATAAAGCCTTATTTTTCTTTTCCTCATATTTCTAATATATTAAACTGTTTTAAAGACATCTGAGCACCATGATGCACTGACAGACATGTCGAGCATGGTACAGATGCCTTATGATAAAGCAGTAAGTCCTAGAACACTGCGGAAAAGCAGCAGAGTAAGAGGCCGGTAGTCATATTAGCAAAAATTCAATAATATCTCAACAATTCTTTAATGACCTCAGAAGACAGGACCCTAACTGGGTTATCAAAGGCCAGCCATGTCTCTCAATGTCTGTGGTGAGACATTCATGTAAAAGAACCATTTCTGACTTTCGTAGAGTATCTACATAGCCATCAGCATGTTTCGGCCACTTGATAAAAGGGTTGTGTCAGGAAGGGCATCCGACGTAAAAACCTATGCCAAATCAAACGTGCGAATCAGATGATTTTGCTGTGGAGACAACTGAAAAAAAAAGGAAAAAGCCAAAAGGAAAAGAAGGTATATATAGAGCTATAAAAGTTACTGTCGGTGTTTATGGCTTGGACATGTGTATACAAGGAACTGAAAACTACCAATTTAATTCCATTATCAACCACTCTTTACAGCTGCAGTGAGCAGAAAAGCATCCTTAACATATCAAGCCTTAAGATGAACAAGTTTCAAAGGATGAAGATTGTGATCCGGTCCTGTGAGCCAAGAACAGGAATCTGAGAGCTTGGTCTAATTGGGCAGTTGAAAAATTTTTAATGCCCTTTTTTGAGGACTGTATTATGTCCTATTTCTCAAATTAGCTTGTCTCTAAGCTAATCTAGGCCAAATTTACTTGTATATTATATATAAATAAAATATCCTTCTTAAACACATTATATTGATAGTCTTACTCATTAATGCAGCAATAATGTAGTAAAATGTAGTAATGATTAAGTAAAAACTTTTTAATTTCATACTGGGATAATATTTATGAATAAATAAAGCACTTAGATTCACCAGAAGCTAGAGAAGATGCAGTGCATTTGAGTGAAACCATAGGACTTAAATAATCATTAAAAACACGAAAAAACCTTGAATTCGCAATTCAAGCAATCATGTTGATAGCATGTACGTGAAGGAGAAAAAAAAAAGAGGTGTACACATCATCTGCAACCAATCAGCAGAAGGGAGAAACAAAAGCTCTCAGCCAGTAGCTAAATTTGAATCAAGTGCCAGTAATGTCGTGATGATACATATGTATAATTTGCTGGGGCTGCTGCTAATACAGTGCTTCTCAAGTAGTGGGGAAGCAACTAGTAGCCCCTTGGGGGGGGGGGCGCGCGGTGTGATGCCAGGGGGGAGACCCTGGGAAACATGCTTTTTTGCCATACTGTAATAGAATCAAGGTTTTTGTTTTTTTAAACTTAATGTTTTTTTTATGTTTAATGTTAATAAAGATACAATGTTATGCAGAGGTGTATTCATAATTTTATAGACAAATAATACTATTTATAGTCGCTCATTTCGTGAAATTCTCTGCCCATTTGTGGGGGCTTACTGCGATATATAATATACGATTATAATTATGTAAACTTTATTTTTTCCCCATGTATTTTTGGAAAACTGACATATACAGGGATCCCTCACTTTCCGCAGTTTATGGGGACCGAGACCCCCACACGACCACCGATTTCCGCGAAGTAGGATCGACCCCCTCCTGACTGACGTATACGTACATGTGTATATAATATCAATAAATATATATTAAATGCTATAAATAATTACAATAATTAAATATTCAAAAATAATGCACAAGATGTAAATAAAATATAAATACACACAGACATGCGTGGGCACACACAGATGCACACCTCACATAAAAATGTAAGTAGTTTTGGGGGGTTGCATAACTGGCCTTGTTTTGTGGCATTTTCCTTCACCTTTTCCCTATTTTTCCTTTCTTTTATTTTTTTGATGAATATTTTTGAAAAACCTAGGATGCACTGAAGCACGAAGTAGCGAGGTATACCTGTATTACTAGGATCCAGGGGAAGTTGGTGTCTCTCAGCTGACACTTGACAAGGGTGGGGTACCACCTCATGGCCAATGCACACAACTGTTCACACTCACACCTCAGATGAATTTGGAGCAACCAATTAGCTTATTGAGTGAGTGTTTGAATTGTGGAAGGAAATCAGAGTACCCAGAGGTAACCCATGCAAGCACAGGAAGAAAATGCAAACTTTACATACAAGCACCAGGACCTTCCTGCTGTGAACTGGATGTGCATAACACTCCATTATCAGGTGTAATCAAAATAAAGTAAATGTCAGCTCAAGTAAACCCTCGAGAACAATCATAATTTTATTTACCTATATTCCTTTCAAATCACTGCTCTTATTCATCACCATTAAATTACTCAGACCAACCAAAAAAATGTGTGTCTACATTCTGTGCAAGTATGGCCATGTTTTTGTTTTTTTAATCGAATCAACAATAAAATAAATTCTTGAACATGTAAACACTTCACCTGACACCACCTGGAGAGAACCACGTCACTAATCATTCATCTAGGCTTACTGTGCTAATAAGCTGATCCAGAGTCTTCACCTAATCTGTCACTTAATAATAAAATAAAGTGCCAGGGTGACTTTTATCCGTTTAATATAAATCTCATGTTTGTTTTTAATATCAATCATGTCTCACCTACATTCTTATTACCACCTCAGCTAGTTTCACTTTGCTGTCATATCCTGGGTAAAACCTAAACAAAGAATACTTTACAGTATAACATCAACAGAAACTGATTTTTACTTATTGTAGCCTCTCATTATGTGTTTCAGCGAGAAACGTTCCTGAAAACACCAATCGAACGACATTAAAACCGTTCGCATCTGAGCTAACGTCAGTTAGTTAAATGGCTCCTGAGCTAACAGTGGCTAGCAGCGCGAATGCTAACATCCCTGTGTCTGTTAACATATCTCTCTCACTGCTACTCGGGCCACACGGCAAATAATATCATCCCACGTTTCATAATACAAATACATACCTCTTAAAATATCCACGAAACTTTTTTTCTGGTCTGACAAAAAAACAAACAGAGTTTATTTGTTAAACAGTGTGGAGAAAACAAAACACTTGGCTAATAATGCTAGCCAACTCGGCATTAACTGTCAACCGTTTTACCTTTCCCACCGTTTTTCCGACAAGCAACGCCTTCTTAGGGATGATACTCACGAGGTCTGTACGTTGATTAGACAGTTCTGCTGTCGTTACAAAAAGACAGCCAATCGTCATTCAGAAGAACCGCTTTGTCAGAAAATGGGTACTGTTTGTCGATGAACGCGATGTTTGGTCACATGACCCGTACATGACTTGTGCGCAGGTGTAGACGAGATGGCGTGGATGAAGTTTCTACAGGTGTAATCAAACAAACAGATGATTTTAAACCCTGTTTCACATTCTTTCAACAGTTGTACCGTTGAAAAGTTTATCTGGTCATAGGTTATGTGACTCACTGACGGGACAACATGACAGAAATAGAGTTTACTGTGATCTCATAGTAGTTATTACTGTTAATCACTCACTAATTTTCCGAACCGCTTAATCTTACTCGAGAGGTTGGAAGTAGTGATGACCAAATGAGGCTTCATGAAGCAATGAGACTCTCCAGAACAGTGTTTCAATGAAAGGTTAATTACTCGATGCTTAGAGGCAGTACTTCAACGATTGTCACTACTGTCCCCTCCAGTGCCGCTAACTGGGTTATCAAAGGCCGGCAATGTCTCTCACTGTCTGTGATGAGAGGTTCATGTAAAGGAACCATTGTTGACTTTGTCAAGAGAGGCTGTATAGCCATCAGCGTGTTTCTCCCCTGCGGGATGTACTCTGCCCTCGGAATCGGCTGAGATGAGCTCCAGCCTCCCCGTGACCCAAATTAGGATTTAGAGGTTCAGAAAATTAATGAACGGATCAATGACGTACAGAAAAAACTACGTCATTGGAATGGATACTCGAGGCTTCATGTGACCCTGTGCTCATTGGCGACATCTCGTGCTACTTTTATGAATAGCAGCCAAGTCGTTTGATGCTTATCGAACCTTGGTGCAAAAAATTAATTACCAGTACAATTATATTCATTCTTCTGTTACCACTATTTCTAATAATAACAGAAATTATACTATAATATAATTATCATCAATACGATTTACTAATGTTTATATATGTTGATAATGTTTATGCATGTTGTAATTGTATATGTAAGTGGAGACAATTCCCACATACAGTATAAAAGTTGCACCAAATTTAATAAAGGATACTTTTTTGCTGGGATTCAGTGCTTGTTATGTGATTATGAGTATTCCAAAAAACTGAAAAGTGCATTTTTAATGAGGAAAATAAATCTTTTCAGTGTGGATGGATTAAGGTGACTCCATCACCCCAATTCACTCAGTCACACACCCAGTTAAACCCGAATTTTCATTTTAATGGAAAATATATTTTGAATGAATTCTCATGAAGAAACTCATCATAACCACAGCGTCTCTAGCTGAGGAGCTCAACACCCTCTATGGATGCTTTGAGAACCATAGCAAGCCAGAGTTTCTGTCAGAAGAAGATGGCTGTCCTCTTCAGATCCCTCAGGCAGATGGGTTCAAATACTTTTAAAAAGCTACATTCACAGCATTTGGCAGACACTGTTGTCCAGAGCAACTTTCAATTTCTCTACAACTGAGCAATTGAAGGTAAGGGCCTTGCTCCACAACAGTGTCTTCATATAAATCTGGATCCTGGAATTCCCAATGGGCAGACCGACCACAAGTGGTGCGAATTGGTAGTGTGACATTCCCCACACCAAAACCCAGCACCAGTGCTCCCAATGATGCGTCTTCAGCCCCCTGCTGTACACCCTATTCACCCACGACTGTACGGCCTTAGACAGCTCCAGCACCATCATTAAATTTGCAGACGATGCCGATGAACTTCAGATGGAGATGAATCTGTTTACAGAGAAAGTGAGAGCCCTGACATCATGGTGCAGGGACAACAACCTTCTGCTCATCGTCAGCAAGGCCAAGGAGCTCATTGTGGACTACAGGCGACTGTGGGGTGGAGGCCACATACCCATCCACATTAATTGGATGGAAGTGGAGACAGTTGCTTCAGGTCCCTGTAGATCAACATCACTGAGGATCTGAGCTGGTCATATCACGACTTTCTTCCGTGGCTGAGGAGGTTTGTCATGGACTCCAGAATACTCACCAAGTTTTACAGATGCACTTTCAAGAGAATTCTGTCTGGCTGTGTCACTATCTGGTACAGCAGCTGTAATTCCATGGACCACAAAGCTCTACAGAAGGTGGTCAGATCAGCAAAAAACATCACCAGGACTAAACTGCAAGCCATCCAGGATTTCGACACACAGCACTGAAGGAGGAAGGCCCAGCAGGTCCTATCTGATCCCAGCCACCCCAGCTACACACTTTCCATGCTCCTGCTGGCGGGCAGAGGCTACAGGAGCATCCAGGATTGCACCAGCAGACTCAGGGACAGTTTCTTCCCACAAGCCATCAGGCTACCAGACAAATTGCACACAACAATTTGCAGGCTGACAGTACACACCACTCACTACCTCCACACTACAATCACTTAAGTATTTCTTTTTGGTACGATTGTTCTTATCATTCTGTATATATATTCATTCATTCATTCATTTTCTGAACAGCTTAATTCTGTGGGTCGCGGAGAGTCTGGCGCTCATCCCAGCCAAATCTGGGCGAGGGCAGAGGACACTCTGGACGGCTCGTCGGGGCATTATGCAGCTATGCTATGATGGCTATGCAGGTACTCTTGTCAAAAATCAGCAACAGTTCTTTTACATGAACCTCCCACCATAGACAGTGAGTCACATTGGCTGGCACCTTTGATAACCCAGTTAGCTGCACTGGAGGTGTATATACTGGAAACTGTGTGTGTGTGTGTATGTATGTGTATATATGTATGTATGTGTATATATGTATGTATGTGTATATATATATATATATATATATATATATATATATATATATATATATATATATATATATATATATATATATATATATATATACACACACACTTTTACACTTATATATATATATGTACACCCCCCCAGTGTTCTTGATCTTACGTCTAACAACCGCCCATGTGTACTAGGAGCAAAATGGTAGATCAAACTTACCAATTTTTTTTCCATCAGTCTGTAACGGTAAAATGAGGCGTTCACTGCCTGTAAAAGTGAGTTTACACGGTATTTGAAGACCCCCTGCCACTGGGAAATGTCTATTATGTTCATCAGTAACAACACATGTGATTGTTTCGCCATTCTTTAAAAAAACAGGAAAATATTTTGCTGTGTTCTCTTGGTAAATGTCGAACAAGATGAACCATTAGAAACTGCTATATACTATATATATATATATATATATATATATATATATATATATATATATATATATATATATAAAACTTTCATTTTATATTTTATTTCCTGTAGTTTATAGTTTCTCGATATAGTTTATACTGTAGTTTCTCGGCCTGGCAAGCTATACAGGGTTTACCCTGCCCTCGCCCAGAGTGGGCTGAGATGGGTGCTAGCCTCCCCTTGACCCTTAAGATTAATCAGTTGAGAAATAAATGAAATTAATTAATTATATATTGTTCATTCTTTAACTTATATTTTGTTTAAATGTTCCTTTACATGCAATATTTGTTGCTTTTGTGCAACAATGGGGGGGGGGGGCACTGAGTCCAAGAATTTCATTGCCGGTAATGATGTTCCATTGTTACCTGTATATGTAATTTAAGGTTGAAACTTGACTGTGCTCTTCATCGGTGCCTTTGCTTGGACCCTGAGACTGCTTGCAGCAATACGTACCTGTGCTGTTTTTATTGCATGATCTCTAACTACATTCGCAGCAGCTGTTTTAGGATTGCAGACTCTAGTGTTTCCTGTCCACACTGCTCTTCTTGCTTTTGCGTACACTTTCTATGATGTCATATTTCTTTTATTTCATAACAAATCAAATGAAGTCAGTATCAGAAACATATTCAGCTATTTATGAGATAAAAAACCACAGTAAACACACTAAATTGATCAGAAGTGTGCTCAGGTAAAGTATCTCCAGAAGGTCTCTGTGCCCAGAACAGGACGGAGGACTGTTACATCATGCACTGCAATGGGAGTGACAGTTATTGTGCACAAGTGCAGGTCTTTATTTAAACAGAACTTACATCCTTTATAGATTACAGATTCAATTATTTTAAAATCAATTTCAGAAACAAGAGGAGGACGACGACACACAATTCATAAAATAGCCCAGGATCCATAAAATTTCCTCATGACAGAATTGTTTTTACACTCTCTCTCTGTCTCTCTCTCTCTCTCTCTCTCTCTCACACACACACACACACACACACACACACACACACACACACACACACACACACACTCTGATTCTTTGGATAATATGAGTTCTTTTTGTTCCAATTGTCCCTTTAGACTTATTGCAGGAGAGACAACCATAAAAATCTGAAAATATAAACAAAAACAGTTCTGCTTGACCTGAGAACCGAACTCTGCTCACATTTTCTGATTTGTATGAAGCCATGTGCGGAAACTCCCGAGCGATTTCATTGCTCTTGGTGACATCTAAAACAGAACACAGTTCAAAGTTAATATAATAATTACTCTGTCTCTTATATGACATTTAACAACATAACACCGTTGAATTTTTTATTATGATTCTTCAGAAGGTTCATTCATTCATTCATTTATTCATTTTCTGAACCACTTAATCCTAATTATGGTCCATAACCAGGTGATAGTGGGGCTTGAACCCCTGACCTTCTGATTCGTAAGCCAACACGCTCAAACTACCCCCATAAGTGAAATCATTCATTTATCCATTAATTCATTTTCTGAACTGCTTAATCCTAATTCGTGTCACAGGGTGGCTGGCACCCATTTTAGCCAACTCTGGATGAGGGCAGGGTATACCCTGGACAGCTCACCAGGCCATCGCAGGGCAGAAACATACTGACAGCTATGAGGCGAATCTTGATGAAAGTCAGCAGTGGTTCTTTTACATGAACCTCCCACCACAGACAGTAAGAGACACGGCCGGCCTTTGGGAGTGGGGGGTATCAGTGACAGCCTTTTTACAATTGACAGTGTACCACCCACCTTGGAATCAGTAATCCAGCACCTTACAACCTATCCGCCACTGCCCTCAGGAGGTTAATATTATTATTAATTTGAATATTCAAATAATGAAACATCCCTGCTAAGAATCCAGGGCTCAGGGGGGTTTCCTGAGTGGAATTTGCATGTTGTCTGGTTTCCTTCCATAATCTAAAAAATGCACAGCAGACTAATTGGCTTTTACAAATTGCCCCAAGGTGTGTGTGTGTGTTACCAGTGTCTGATGAATTAGGTACCAGCCTTCAGCCTCCCCTCTACATGATTAATTCTCCCCTCTATATGATTAATTATTCATTCATTCATTTATTTTTGGAAGCTAAATAGGGTCGAGGGGAGGCTGGTGCCTGTCTCAGCCAACTCTGGGTGAGGGCAGAGTACACCCTGGACAGCTAGCCAGGCCATCACAGAGAAGAAACATGTTGACGGTTATGTAGCTCCTCTTTAATAAAGTCAGCAATGATTCTTTTACATGAACCTCACACCACAGACATGGCTGGCCTTTGATAACCCAGTTAGCGGCATTTCGGGACACATTTTATTTTATAAAGTAAATAGTCATGACGCTACATACTGACTTCGTTTTATTGAAAATGCTGGGGCCTCAATGTTCATGAAATCCATGATTTGAGAGAATCGTAATGAGCATGGAGGTTAATTCATTTTCTGAACCGTTTAATCCTAATTTGTGTCACAGGGAGGGTGGTGCCCATCTCAGTCAACTCCGGGCAAGGTGTACATCCTGGACATCTTATCAGGCCATCGCAGGGCCAACACTCACACGACCACTCATACTCAAACTTAGGGGAGATGAGGAACAGCCAATTAACCCACTGTGCATGTTTTTGGACTGTGGGAGGAAATCGGAGTACCCGGAGGAAACCCACACAAGCACAGGGATAACATGCAAACTCCACATGGAACCATCCAGGCTGGGAATTGAACCCAGACCTTCTTGCTGTGAGGCCGACATGATAATCACTACGTCATCGTGCCACCTAGCATGGGGCTGTGGGATCAAATTGTGATGATCTTGAAACTTAATGGACTCATGATGACCATTAGTAAACATGGTGGAATCGTAATGATCTTGATGGACCTTAATGGAATCATGATGATCTTGAGGGAACTTTCTGGAATCATAATGATCTTGAAGGATCTTAATGGAATCATGGTGATCTTGAGGGAACTAACGACAATTGTGATAGAATGCTGAACAGACCTTGATGCACCATTGTATGGAATTTTGATGAACTAGAAACACAATTCCTTCAGGTTTCATATCTTGGATGCACCTATCTCGGTTTTATACCCTGATCGGGCTCCAGACATGCTCATAAATCACACAGCACCACACTTTTTTGGATCATGGAGATTGCGTACATCTTACTGCAATGTCAATCCAGGTTTACCAGGACTATGCAAGACCTACTGAAACAATTTTTACCAAACTTGGTGGAGGAATGGCAGTATGGGCCTGGCAAGTACCATTAACATTTTGGAGAAGGAATTTATTAAAGATTATTTACTAGGATTCACAGATATTTCGTCAGTACCATTGGCTTATACACATCCACCCCCCAAACATATATTAGTCCTTCTCAAAAAATTAGCATATTGTGATAAAGTTCATTATTTTCTGTAATGTACTGATAAACAGACTTTCATATATTTTAGATTCATTACACACAACTGAAGTAGTTCAAGCCTTTTATTGTTTTAATACTGTATTGATAATTTTGGCAAAAAAGTAGAGAAAAACCAAAAATCCCTATCTCAAAAAATTTGCATATTTCATCCAACCAATAAAAAAAGTGTTTTTAATACAAAAAAAGTCAACCTTCAGCTAATTATATTCAGTTATGCACTCAATACTTGGTTGGGAATCCTTTTACAGAAATGACTGCTTCAATGCGGCGTGGCATGGAGGCAATCAGCCTGTGGCACTGCTGAGGTGTTATGGAGGCCCAGGGTGCTTCGATAGCGGCCTTAAGCTCATCCACAGTGTTGGATCTGGTGTCTCTCAACTTTCTCTTCACAATATCCCACAGATTCTCTATGGCAGGCATGTGATTTGACCATCACCAAAATATCTGAAAATCAGCCAGAAGTCTGGGGGTCGCAGTCGGGTCCAGAGTGAAACCCTGGTGGTGGGGGCAAAGCACCCAAACTCCTAGGTTTTAGGCATTTCAGAAGGGGGAAAGGCTATTTCATGACACTGAAAGAGCTCTAGAAAGTTTAATTTCTAATATCCATTTGCATACTGTACCTCAACTTGTGGGTGGACCAACACCAGAAGCTGACATGGCACCCCAGACCATCACTGACTGTGTGTACTTGACACTGGACTTCAGGCATTTTGGCATTTCCTTCTCCCCAGTCTTCCTCCAGACTCTGGCACCTTGATTTCCGAATGACATGCAAAATTTGCTTTCATCCGAAAAAAGTGCTTTGGACCACTGAGCAACAGTCCAGTGCTGCTTCTCTGTAGCCCAGGTCAGGCGCTTCTGCCGCTGTTTCTGGTTCAAAAGTGGCTTGACCTGGGGAATGCGGCACCTGTAGCCCAGTCCACTGCTTCCACAGGTCCCCCAAGGTCTGGAATCGGCCCTTCTCCACAATCTTCCTCAGGGACCGGTCACCTCTTCTGGTTGTGCAGCGTTTTCTGCCACACTTTTTCCTTCCCACAGACGTCCCACTGAGGTGCCTTGATACAGCACTTTGGGAACAGTCTATTCGCTCAGAGATTTCTTTTTGTGTCTTACCGTCTTGCTTGAGGGTGTCGATGATGGCCTTCTGGACAACAGTCAGTTTGGCAGTCTTACCCATGATTGTGGTTTTGAGTAATGAACCAGGCTGGAAGTTTTTAAAAGCCTCAGGAATCTTTTGCAGGTGTTTAGCGTTAATTGGTTGATTCAGATGATTAGGTTAATAGCTCGTTTAGAGTAACTTTTCATCATCATCATTTTCTGCAACCGCTTAATCCTAATTAGGGTCGCGGGGAGGCTGGCGCCCATCCCAGCCAACTTCGGGCGAGGGCAGAGTACACCCTGGACAGCTCGCCAGGCCATCGCAGGGCGGAAACACACCAACGGCTTTGCAGCCTACTCTTGTCGAAAGTCAGCAATGGTTCTTTTACATGCCTCACACCATAGACAGTGAGAGACATGGCCAGCCTTTGATAACCCAGTTAGCTGCACTGGGGAGGACAGTGACAACCTTGTGGAAAGTGGGAATCGAACCCCCAACCTTTGGATCAGCGATCCAGCGCCCGATACCACTAGACCACCACTGCTGTACCTTTTCATGATATGCTAATTTTTTGAGATAGGAATTTTGGGTTTTCATGAGCTGTATGCCAAAATCATCAGTATTAAAACAATAAAAGACCTGAAATATTTCAGTTGGTGTGCAATGAATCTAAAATATATAAAAGTTTAATTTTTATCAGTACATTACAGAAAATAATTAACTTTATCACAATATTTATTACAATATGCTAATTTTTTTAGAAGGACTAGTACACTAGCCCACATGGCGGAGGTTCATGGACTGTCCCAATGCTTATTTTGTCTACAGCATATACTCAAGATTTTGCACCATGCTGTATAAGTACTTCATTTCAGTAAATATTATCAGTGCCACTTCACTCTATAACCACTTTATATAGAGTGGAACTGTTTTCTAAGTTCTAACAGGTAGACCATACAGCTCCCGATAGAGTAGCTGACACACACACACACACACACACACACACACACACACACACACACACACACACACACACACAAAACCCACATATATGTATGAGAGAGAGAGAGAGAGAGAGAGAGAGAGAGTATGAACTAAGAGATGGATATTGTGAAATATCCACTGAGCCTGAGGTGAGTAATTGTTTTAGTATATACTGCACAGGAACAGAAGAAAATCTAAACTAATTCATAAAATTTTAATTAAAATTTTAACCAGATAAATCATTCTCCAGAGATGTTGAAGGGGATTTCACTCTGGAGGAACTCAGATGGTATAACGGAGTCACAGATCCCAGAATCCTCATGGCTATTCTGAGATAGAAAACCAATTAGGTTGTGCTATTCCCATGTAGTATATACTAAATCAGAGCTCTTTATTTCTTTAAGAAAGCTAAAGGAGAAACCCATGAAAGCCCATACCACTGAAAAAAGAGTTTCATTCTTATTAACACAAACAAAGCACACCCCTTTCAGACCAGGTGACATCATCACTCACTCTTTCCTTGGGCTTTACCCGCTGAGAGCTCTGAATACTGGCATCTATAAAGAGAACAAATCCGACATAAGACAAATAAAAAACCTGGAGGCAGCTTGCTATATATATAGAAATATATATATATAAACAAAAGGACAGGACAAAGGCTTTCTATTGAAACTCCATTTATCACTACAGATCTGTTTCGAGGGGTGGTGAAACCATCCCCTCTCTTCAGGTGATTACAGAAGAAATATATATATACTGTATATAAAATTAATTTTTTCCACCCAAACCCCAAACACGTTCCACCTGCAAGACTATCAGTGAATGTGAGGGACATTTCATGGACAAAAATTGGACAAGCAAAGGAAGCAAAACTCAACCCTTAATATTAGGCAGCATGATTACTACGCTTCTATTTAGAATTGATTTGAATTATCACCTTTCCCAACACACACACACACACACACACACATCTCTCTGTAGCATTGGAGTTCACCAAATGGCTGGATTGAGATCAGAATAATTAATTTTAATGTATGCTACACTGGAACAGTACAATCTGGTTTGTTTCTCTATCTCAGGATAATAAACGATACTATTAATTTTAGTAAAGAAAGTTAAGAGTATCTCATTTCTGATTGGTGGAAAAAAGTGGTCTTCTAGGTTTTTACACCCAAACCTAGTTGCTCATCAGGGCTGGAACTTATCCTGCTTTCTGTAGCATGAAGCAATTAAGAGTTCCACTCTTCATGGATAGGCCAATGCAGCCGTGGGGTGTGTGTGTGTGTGTGTGTGTGTGTGTGTGCGGGGGGGGGCACAAACCAGTGTCTCTCCCTCACGCCAGTCCCAAGCCCTGATAAATGCAGAGGGTTGCGTCAGGAAGGGCATCCGGTGTAAAATAAATGGCAAATTAAATATGCGAATCACAAAAAATAATTTCAAACCGGATCGGTCGAGGTCCGGTTTAACAACGACCGTCATCAGTGCTGTTAACCAACAGGGTGCAGGTGGAAATTGGACTACTGTTCGTCAAAGACGTTGAAGAAGGAGAGGCGGGAGGCGTGTCCGTAGGCAGAGAGGAAAGGCATGAGTCTAGGACTGAAAGTAGGGACTTTGAATGTTGGAACTATGGCAGGAAAAGGTAGAGAGCTGACTGACATGATGCAGAGGAGGAAGGTGGACATACTGTGTGTCCAGGAGACCAGGTGGAAAGGTAGCAAGGCTAGAAGCTTAAGAGCAGGGTTTAAGCTGTTTTTTTCATGGTGTGGATGGGAAGAGAAATGGTGTAGGAGTCATCTTGAAGGAGAGGTTTGTCAGGAATGTTCTAGAAGTGAAAAGAGTGTCAGACAGAGTGATAAGTCTCAAGTTAGAAACCGAAGGTGTGATGTTCACTGTTGTTAGTGCTTATGCCCCAGAGGCAGGATGTGAGCTAGAAGAGAAGGAGAGATTCTGGAGTGAGTTAGATGAAGTGATGCAGAATACCCCCAGAGGTGAAAGAGTGGTCATTGGTGCAGACTTCAATGGACATGTTGGTGCAGGCAACAGAGGGGACGAGGAAGTGATGGGCAGGTTTGGTATCCAGCACAGGAACACAGAAGGACAGATGTTGGTAGATTTTGCAAAATGGATGAAAATGGCTGTGGTAAATACTTTCTTCCAGAAGAGATAGGAGCATAGGGTGTCTTATAAAAGCGGAGATAGGAGAACACAAGTAGACGACATCTTGTGCATGTGATGTAATTTGAAGGAAGTCAGTGACTGCAAAATAGTAGCGGGTGAGAGTGTTGCCAAACAGCATAGGATGGTGGTGTGCAGGATGGTGCCGATGGTGAGAAAGGTGAAGAAGGCAAAGGCAGAGCAGAAGAAAAAATGGTGGAAGCTGAGAAAGTAAGGGTGGGGTTGTCTTCAAGGAGGAGTTGAAACAGGCTTTGGGTGGTCAGGAAGTGCTTCCAGATGACTGGACAACTACAGCTAATGTGATCAGGGAGACAGGTAGGAGAATACTTGGTGTGTCATCTGGAAGGAGAGTAGATAAGGAGACTTGGTGGTGGAATGAGGAAGTGCAGGAGTGTGTACAAAGGAAGAGGTTAGCTAAGAAGAAGTGGGACATTGAGAGGACCGAAGAGAGTAAACAGGAGTACAGGGAGATACAGCGTAAGGTGAAGGTAGCGGTGTCAAAGGCCAAACAGAGGGCATATGATGACCTGTATGCTCGGTTGGAAAGTAAGGCAGGAGAAAATGATTTATACAGGTTGGCACAGCAGAGAAATAGAAATGGGAAGGACGTGCAGCAAGTTAGAGTGATTAAGGACAGAGAGGGAAATGTATTGACTGATGACAGAAGTGTGCTGGGAAGATGGAAAGAGTACTTTGAAGAGCTGATGAATGAGGAAAATGAGAGAGAAAAAAGAGTAGAAGAGGTGACCGTCAAGGACCAGGAAGTAGCAAAGATTATTAATGGTGAAGTGAGGAGGGCATTGAAGAGGATGAAGAGTGGGAAGGCATTTGGTCCTGATGACATACCGGTGGGAGGTATGGAAGTGTCTAGGAGAGGTAGCAGTAGATTTCCTGACAAGAACATTCAACAAGGTCTTAGAGAGTGAGAGGATGCCAGAGGAATGGAGGAGAAGTGTGATGGTGCCCATTTTTAAGAACAAGGGAGATGTGCAGAGTTGTGGCAACTACAGAGGGATAAAGTTGATGAGCCATACGATGAAGTTATGGGAAAGAATAGTGGAAGCTAGACTAAGGACAGAGATCAGCATTTGTGAACAACAGTTTGGCTTCATGCCAAGAAAGAGCACCACAGATGCAGTGTTTGCCTTGAGGATGTTAATAGAGAAGTACAGAGAAGGTAAGAAGGAGCTGCATTGTGCCTTTGTGGATCTGAAGAAAGCATATGACAGGGTGCCAAGAGAGGAACTATGGTATTACATGAGGAAGTCTGGAGTGGCAGAGAAGTATGTTAGAGTGGTGCAGGACATGTATGAGAGATGTAAGACAGTGGTGAGGTGTGCTGTCGATGTGACGGAAGAGTTCAAGGTGGAGGTAAGACTGCATCAAGGGTCAGCTCTGAGCCCCTTCTTGTTTGCTATGGTGATGGACAGGCTGACAGACGAGGTTAGACAAGATTCCCCCTGGACTATGATGCTTGCAGATGACATTGTGATTTGTAGTGAGAGCAGAGAACAAGTGCAGGAAAATCTAGAGAGGTGGAGGTATGCCCTGGAAAGGAGGGGAATGAAGGTTAGCCTCAGTAAGACAGAATACATGTGTATGAATGACAAGGACCCAAGAGGAACGGTCAGGTTACAGGGAGCATAGATAAGGAAGGTGGAGGATTTTAAGTACTTGGGCTCAACAATCCAGAGCAGTGGAGAGTGTGGAAACGAGGTGAAGAAGCGTGTGCAAGCAGGTTGGAATGGTTGGAGAAAAGTGTCCGGTGTGATGTGTGATAGGAGGGTATCGGCAAGAATGAAAGGAAAAGTGTACAAGATGGCGTTGAGGCCAGTGATGTTGTATGGTTTAGAAACAGTGGCCCTGAGGAAGAGACAGGAGGCAGAGCTCGAGGTAGCAGAGATGAAAACGTTGAGGTTCTCTTTGGGAGTAACGAGGATGGATAGGATCAAGAATGAGCACATCAGAGGGACAGCACATGTGAGACATTTTGGAGACAAAGTCAGAGAGGCTAGCTTGAGATGGTTTGGACATGTACAGAGGAGGGATAGTGTGTATATTGGTAGTAGGATGCTGAGGTTGGAAGTACCAGGCAGAAGGCCGAGAGGAAGACCAAAGAGACGATTCATGGATGTGGTGAAGGAGGACATGAAGGTAGTTGGTGTAAGAGAAGAAGATGCAAAGGATAGGGTGAGATGGAGGCAGATGATTCGCTGTGGCGACCCCTGAAGGGAACAGCCGAAAGGAAAAGAAGACTCTTTGTGGATAGGTCACTGGTCAATCGCAGGTTACTTTACCAGTATTTTTACTGGTACCCATTTATACAGCTGGGAGGACAAAGACACACTTGTGGTTGGCATGGTAGGGGTCTAATGGGGATTTGAACCAGCAACCACTCAATTATTAGCCCAGCACCTTACCCACTACACCATTGGTGGAAAGGCGGCAAATAATTCTTGCTATTGCATCATTGTCAATGGATAAGTTGAGTAATTATATTGTTATTTGGTCATGCAACACAGTAATGGTACTGCCCGCATTATGAGTAGAAAGATAATGCATAAAAAAAGAATTTTGAATGGATAATAAAATTATCATAAAAATTTGCTTTTGCATGTCTAGAGAATTGTTCGGTTTTGGAGAGTGTTATCGGTTGAGGCCAAACTTCTTGACCAAATAATGATCAATATCATCCTTCACTTCATTTACTAATTACAGATTATCTACCCAGCAAAATTGAAATATCAAGATATAAAGATGTGCTTGAATTAAATGGGCAGACAAAAATTGTAGAAATTGAACAAACTGCTGACCCAGATAAATAAAGGATTTAAAAAAATGAAGACAATGTAAAGTAAACTATCCTTCACATTTTAAATATAATAAAATCATTCAGAGCCATTCAGAGGGACGTCTGGACCTCATTGCTTTGGCTGTTGCCCCCACGACCCGACCCCGGATTAAGCGAGAGATAAAGTTAAATAATTTAAAGATAAAAAGCACTTTGATCAAACTGACTTCAATGAGATGCCATAATGGAGCATTTATATTCATTGTCATGCTTTAAAATGTATAAAACAAACAAACAAGGCAGTCAGTTTGATCAAAGTGCTTTTTATCTTTAAATTACATGGCTGGCCATGTCTCTCACAGTCTATGGCGTGAGTTTCATGTAAAAGAACCATTGCTGACTTTCGACAAGAGTAGCTGCATGGCTGTCAGCATGTTTCTGGCCTGGCGAGCTGTCCAGGATGTTCACTGCCCTTGCCTGGAGTCGGCTGGGATGGGTGCCTGCCTCCCTGTGACCCCAATTGGGATTAAGTGGTGACAGAAAATGAATGATGAATGAACAAACCAACCATATAAAAGTCTTGTTTTCGTTTTCTTTTCTTATGTTCCTGTATAGTATATACTAAAACAATTATTCAATTCAGGCTGTCGATATCGCTGAATAACGCCTCTACGTTCCATCTCAAGGACAATTCATCAATATCTACCATGCCTTCAGCAAATAATTATTTCTTACATTTTTACTTGAATTCTGTTTGTTATTGATTAATGGGGCTTGATATTTTTTCTCAATTAAAAATTACTCAGGTAAATTCTACAGAGCGACCCACTGAAAACAAGAGCAAGCGCAGAACAGAGCGATGAGTCCAAAAGCATCATAATTTTATTCTTTTAGGGTTTTTTAAGTGACAAACAAGATTTCTTTAAGAATTCAATTCAGTAAATAACATCTCAAAATACAGGACTTTAAAACAGATTGTACAGACTGAGGCAAAGATAAGGGATGAAAGGATGCACAGTAGGATGCAGAGCGCAAGCAGATGGAAGCAATACTGCGTATTTACACCACAGTTATTAAGACAATACTGTACAGTACATGTTCACATTAAACACTCTTCCACAAACAGATCACATTCACCTGTTATTCTTTTGTGTTTTTTAATTCGATGAAAGTGCAGTTTTTCCTCTTAAACAAGAAATCACTTTTTCTCTTCTGTAAAAACATCTCAAGCACCATCACTTCTATTTAGCTATGTAGGGATATTTAATTTGATCCTCACCAACATTATATTCCCACTTCTGACTGCATCATGTGAAGGGTTGAGTGGTTCAAACAAAAAAGTTTTGGATGTAAACGCTTCAGCTGTGTTTCAAATGGTACGACATCAGAAACTCATGCATTTCTCTAAAACGAAACGGATGGGTAGCTTAAAAAATCATGCTTGCGAGCATATTGTGCATGCAGAACCCAAGGATTAGACATCGACCTTAATAATGAAGAGCTCTGGAAAAAACATCACATTGTTATTTTGGGGACTTGAACAAATATACAAAACATATTATTAATATTGGTTCTATAAATAATACAGCTTAAGTGGTATCAGGTACAGTTCCTGATTTTTTTTAAGGTGTGTGTGTGTGTGTGTGTGTGTGTGTGTGTCTGTGTGTGTGGAATCCCCATTTTTCTAATCTGTCACATCTAATTCCTAATTTCCACCTGTCATGTTTTGCCAACCAGGGCACACATATGTGACGTGACACATAATGCAGCCACCTGCCTCTAGAAACTACTGCATGGCCTGACACACTTAGAGGGAAAAGTGCATCCCTATAACACAGTGCTACTCAAATAGTGTGGCGTCTCCCCCCCTTGGGGGGCACAGTGTGATGCCGGTGGGAGCGCGTAATACCCCTTGGGGAACATGCTTTTCTGGAATTGTGTACAAGAATTAAGTGTAATTGCACCTTCGCTCCACTAGTTGGCAGTGGCGCTCTCATTGTCGCGCTATGGTGTAGCAGTTTTTCACACGAGCAAACGATATCAAGTGCAGTAAACAACCCCTCAAGAAAACACAGAAAAATATTTAACAGGAACGAAGAGAAAGGTGGAGAGAAACGGGGATATTAAGACATAAATAAGTTGAGTGAGTTTAAATAAGAATGTGTTTTTTATTTCAGGCACATTGGTGCATTTTAAATCTTTTCAATTACATATTAAAAACAATGTTAATGAAATTTTTCTTTATTTTAACTTGAACTATATTTATATCTTGTTTTAATTTAAATGTTAATAAAGATACAATGTTATGCAGAGGTGTACTAATAACCATTTTATCGACAAATAATACTGCTGTATTTATAGTCGTTCATGGGTGCGGTGGTGGGGGGTGAAATGTTTTTTTTCTTCCTGGGGGGGGCACAAAAAATAATTGAGAAGCACTGCTATAACCGCTCATACGAATGACTTCACTGATGCCCATATTTGGCTGGTGATTACAAGAAAGTATGCCATCCCTGCCATGAGAGCTCAGCCATTTAGCTCCCATGGACTCCTGGTCGCAGATAACTGCAGCATCAAACCAAAATTGATCTGGTGATCGCCAGGCTGACAGTTGTGCACCTTGTCGATGTACCACACAAGGCACTCAGGCATTGTTCTAAACTGAGTTGCAATAGAGCTTGAAAACACCTGTAACTATACTATAGGGATGCATGAGATTAAACCCAAAAGCATGAGAACTAATCAATGTGAGCCTAATTATAAACTGAGTTGCATTCAGCTTAGTATTAATATTGTATTTTTGGGGGGATGTTCATGGATATAGTTTCCGTATTCTAGTTTCCATTGCACAAGTCCTCCGAGCAAAGCCTCATAAATAAAATTAAAAACTAAACCACACACATATGACAAACAACACAAAAAACCCCTGACATGTACAAATACTAAAAATACTGTCGGTACAAAAAGTGCGCACGGTTGTTTGACGGCAAAACAATACCACGGAAAGTTTTGTTCTGATCGGATTCTTGCTGAACAACCTGCTGAATGTTCAATATGCACAACTGCGAGAACATCTATAATGGGCTTCATTGTTTTTTGTTTTTTTTTCCACCTCAATGAAGTGAATTGTGGATTGAGACAATAAGTGACGTACCATAAAGATCTAAAAAGCATTGTACGGTATGCAGGTACATAACTGTCAGGAATGTGAGCGAAGATATTTCCTTTTAATCTGAATCATTCGAAACCCCAAAGTTCATCCGCCTCGGATTTGCTACAGCTCGACCTGTAACCCGAGCTTTGCTCAGGGGTGCCCCCTAGCACTCGTCAATGGTAAGGCAGATAAACTCCTGAATACACTTCTTGTACTGTTGCTCAGTAGGATTGCTGCCGGGGTATTGACCTGGCTGTCCGAAGGGGCCATCTGCTTCACGCATTTCCTCGTTCATCCGCGCCAACCGCAACCTAACCCAAATACAAAGGTCAAATGGTGAAAAAATGCATGATATGTTGAATGTATATGTTAATAAATAAAAATTAGCTAAACATCACTGTTTACAAGAAGTTGGATTTTGATGCTCACAGCGTCACAATATCCGCGTTAGCTGCCTGCACAGCAATGCTCAAAGGGTCCTGACCATGCTCATCCAACTCAGTCTGAGATGCTCCACGCTTCAGGAAGAGACATACCTGCCTGCAGACAGGACAGGGCAGAGAACAACTCATTAATTATCCATACATATAGTAGCCGCTATCCTACCATTGTGCCAGAGCCATCTCAAGGCTACCCGAAGCTTTTAGCGTGGGCCTTTATGCCTTGAGACAAAAGCCAGCTTGTGCTTCTGTTACGACACATACAGTGCAGTATGTTTTCTCACTCATAACACACTTCCTTGCTGCAAATGCCATCCGCCCTGTCAAAAATGTCAGAGCTATGATTGTGATCATAATTAGCTTAATGGCTACTTTAGCTATTGTAACTGGCTAACGCTTAGCATAGAATCTGTACTATCATTGATTCATTCATTCATTTGCCAAACTGCTTAATCCCAGTAGGGTTGTATGGGTTTCAGCCTATCTGAGCTGATACTGGCCAAGGACGAGCTACACCCTGGACAGCTTGCCAGACCATCACAGGGCGCACACACAAAGAAAGTAAGACAACTAGGGGAAATTTGGGACACTCAGTTAGTCCAGTGCTTCTCAATTATTTTCTGTGGCATCCCCCCACCCAGGAAGAAAAACATATTTCACGTCCCGAGCGACTATAAATAGAATTATTTGTCTATAAAATTGTAATTAGTAAACCTCTGCATAACATTGTATCTTTATTAACATTAAAAACAAAAAAGAAAGAAATACAGTTCAACTTCATTAACATTGTTTTTTAATCTGTAATAGAAAAGATTTAAAGTGCACCAATGTGGCTAGAATAAAAAAAAAATGTAAACTAATATAACTTATTTTTGTCTTAATATCTCCATCTCTCTCCACCTTCCTCTTCATTCCTGTTAGAAATGTTTTCATGTTGTTTCTTGAGGGGTTGTTTACTGGACTTCATATCGTTTGCTCGTGTGAAAAACCGCTACACCATAGCGCGACAATGAGAGCACCACTGCCAACTAGTGGAACGGAGGTGCAATTACATTTAATTCTCGTACACAATTCCAGAAAAGCATGTTCCCCAGAGTCATACGTGCCCCGGCATCACACCGTGCCCCCCTTGGCATCATACCACGCCCCTCCACTATTTGAGAAGCACTGAGTTAGCCTAATGTCCATATCTTTGGATTGTGGGAGGAAAGCAGGGTACCTGAAGGAAACCCAGGCAAGCACAGTGAGAACATGCATCACCACACAAAAGCATCTGAGCCATTGACTCGAACCCAAGACCTTCTTATTGTGAGGCAAATGCACAAACCATTGCTATGCTGTTGTGTCTCTCAAACTAATAATATTAATTCATTCATTCATTCACTTTCTACACCAACTCCATATAGAAACTCCAAAGCTTGGGACTTCAGCCCAGGATCTTCTTGCTGTGAGGTGGACCTGCTTACCACCATGCCACCATGCCACCCACAATCTGCAATACAGTCATCCCTTGAATATCGCAGATAATGTAGACCAGACCTGGCTGCAATATTTGAAAAACCGCAAAGTAGGAATGCCCCTCTCATTTCTACCATGTTGTCTCATTTCTATATGTTTTCGCGTCTATACAATATCAAGAAGTGTATATTAAACGTTATATAGTTATATGCATATGCAAATACTGTAAGGTATTTATATTTAAATAGAATTTATATATAAATACTTTAAGTACTGTACTCACCTCTGACAATAGCTCTTCTCCACGGTGCAGAAGGTTCACAAACATTATAAGATCACAATATCACAAAAAATCCCACGGGAATGTTCGAGGCAACAACGTCACGTGTTTAAGCCAATCAGCTTGCGAGATTGAGTTGAGTGGGCGGTCCCTGCCTGAACTGGGGAGGAGGGGCACTTCAGTCTGTCGTTTTTGTAAACAATGAACGCAGCCTGCCTTGGGTCCCTGCCTTCCACTTGCTTACATGCGAGTTTCAGTGTGAATTTTGGATTTTTTTGTGAATATTTTATCTATTTTTTTATATTATTAAAATACCGCGATGTACCAAGACTGCGATGCTCAAATCACGAAGTGGCAAGGGATGACTGTAGTTTTCTTCTGAATACAGATTCAGACACAAATTACAAAGATGCCACACAGCTAAATGTTTACACCTGAGAGTCGAATGGACTACAAGACCCTAGCTTCTATCTTGACACTGCTTTATATTCTTTTTGGTCTCATCTGTTCCATGAGTCATTGTCGGGCCAAGTCACCCCAAGAAGGCACACTCAAGCCCTGGAAGTGCCAGTAGAAACTGTAATGGCTTTGGCTCGGACTAGCAAGTGGCTAATGACACTTGAACCCGGAAGTACTCTTTGGGTAGAATGGGATTTGAGCATTTGATACACTCAATACTACAGTGGCATTAGGTAGTATAAAGCCATGACATGGATCACCCTGTGTGGCCTAAAGATGTGGCATGATGAAGCGGACCCCGTCCTCTTGCGTCTTTCTGATTCACATCGGCTCCATTCTGCAGCAGGAATTCACAGGCTATTAAAGAACCCTGAGAGGAGAGACAGAGCAAAAGAGAAAGAGAGAAAGAAAGAGACAAGAGACCAAGCGAGAGAAAGAGAGAGAGAGAGAGAGAGAGAGAGAGCAAGCAAGAGGAAGAAAGAGACAGAGAGTGAGAGAGAGATAAAGATAAGAAAGAGGATGAACGAGACACAGTGAGAGTAAGAGAAAGAGGAAGAAAGAGTGAAAGGAAGAAAGAGACAGAAAGTGAAAGACAAAGAAAAACAGTGAGAGATTGAGAGAGAGAAAGGAGAAGAGAGAGAGCGAGAGAGAGAGAGAGAGAGAGAGAAAGGGAAAGCAAAAGGTGGAAGAGAGAGAGAAATGGGGATGAGAGAGATAAATAGCGAGAGTGTGAGAGAGAGTGAAAGAGAAAGAGATTGAGAGAAAGAAAGAGAAAGCGAGAGAGATATTGAGATTACATATTTTCTGGATTTAATAACACCTCAATATGGATTTATTTCCCAGCAGCAGTGGATGTGAGAATCTGTTTCGACTCACCCCCGTGACAGCCTGGATTAAAGGGCTCTTGCTCTCTTCCTCCTCGTTAATGAAGTTAATGTCTGCTCCATGTGCTAACGCCTCAGCCATGACAGGAAGATTCCGAGCTTGAGAGGCTTTATAGAGCAGCGCGCCAGGATGCAGCTCCCGCACATCCTCCAGGTATGACGTCTCTTGCTCAGCCTCAACCTCCCCACTGGATTCCTCCGAATCTTCACATTCTGCAGCAGGGCATGCAAGGAAAGGGTTTTCTTATATTGTATAATTAAAGCTTATGTCTTTGGCTGAAATTAAATTAAATTAGGGCCTTTTGATCATCTCGCAAGCTGTTCAGGGTGTACCCTGCCTTCGCCCAGTGTTGGCTTAAGATAAGCTTCAGCCCTAGTAGAATTAAGAGGACTGGCAAATGAGTGCATGAAATGAGATTACATTATAGGATATATTATACTAAGTATATCATTCATAAGTGTATTTTATATACCAAAACATATTTGGTCACATGATCATCACACCCAGCTGCGGAGTTATGTCCTTCTTCCGCGACAAGAATATTAGTGAGGTCAGCCACTGATGTTAGGTCTCCAGTTAGTGTTTCAGTTCATCCTGGAAGTGATCTGTAGGTTTAAGGTCAGCACTCTGTGCTGGAAACTTGGTCTTTACACTCCAAACTTGGCAAACTATTTTTTTACGGAGCTCATTTTGAATGTGATATTGAAACGGGTTTGGCTGTCTGAACTGCATTTATTTGCTGAACGGCTTTATCCTACTAAAGTAGCTTGAAGGTTGGAGCCTATCTCAGCCAACTCTGAGTGAAGGTGGGATGCATCCAACACACACACAACCATTCTTGCCTACACCTTATGGGCAATTTGGAACAGCTAAGTAGCCTAATGTGCGTGTCTTTTGGACCGTGGGAGGAAACTAGTGCACCCAGAGGAAAGCCACATAAGCACGGGGAAAACATGCACACATAAAACAGCCCTTGATAAGCCTGGGACTTGAAACCAGGACCTTTTTGCTGTGAGGCGGACATGCTAACCACTACGGCACCGTGCTGCCCTCCAACATGCCACCCTTGTGGTTCTTGTCTTAGTTCAATTCATTCATTCATTTTCTAAGCCACTTCATCTCAATTGGAATCATGGGGAGGCTGGTGCCCAGGGTAAGCTGAGATGAGAGGGCGCGGTATACCCTGGACAGCTCGCCAGGCCATTGCGGGGTTGTCTTAGTTCCAGTTAAAGCAAATTATAATGCTACAGGATACATTCATTTATTCTAACTGTTTTGTTAACGACAACAAGGATGGCTAGTGTCTACAGTCCTATATAGTGTATATGCTGTAGTATCGTCATCATTTTAGGATGGCATACTCACCCTCTTCAGTGACACTGTCCACCACCGATCCAAACACCAGGATGTCAGTGCTCCCGTCTGTGCTGCCACCAAGCCCGCTATCACTACTGAGACCTGTGGGGCCAAAAAAGGCCAAGCCGCGGACACGTTATTCACACAATGCTTTTTTAACCACACAGCTAACACATGACATGTCAAATCCTGGAGATCTACTGCAGCTCAAAGCTTAGTAGTTTCTCCTAAGAATGGACCACATATATTCTGTCATTACAATAATCAAAAAACGTAAAACATTGGTTTAACATACCGGCGAATAACACTAGATGTTTTGCATGCAAACTAATATACACCAGGGGTGCTCACACTTTTCCAGCATGCGAGCTACTTATAGAATGACCAAGTCACAAAGATCTACCCACTACAAAAATGCAAAACATATATTTATTTTAAAGTATATTGAGGATTCTTTATGTGTAAATGTATGTTTATGTGCCTTGCAATAACCGCATGAGCCAATATTGCACCACACAACATAATTAACTCTGAACATTTTTTGTAACTACCTGAGCTCACTTTGATGACTTGCACCGAATTGAATCAGCCAGGGATGCATAGTCCGGACAGTAGCTGCTGACAGCCAGCCTCAAGCACACTTCCAAACGCACTTCGAAAATGACATTGTGAAAAAACAGTCCGCCTCCCATTCCGTATGTAAGTGATACTTTGTCTTCTTCTTTGCTCCATCATCCATGCTCATGTTTGATAAGCTTTCTTTACTTTCAGAAAAAAGCGAGGGCTTATAATAGGAGGGAACTCGCTGACTAGCTTGTTTTGCGGTATTTAGTGCAGTTGTTTGCACATGCGCGGTGAGTTAAAGGTCAGAAAAATACATCTATTTTTTTAACGTCATGTTATTTACCAATACTACCTTTGCGATCGACCAATATTACCTTCGAAATCGACTGGTAGCTCACGATCAACGTATTGAGCACCCCTGATATACACTGTAATAGCTTACATAACTGTCTACATTAGCATCATTACCTTTGTCTACATATTTTAATAGTATGGAATCAGTTCCGGGGCAGTGGTGGTCTAGTAGTATAAGGCGCCAGATTGCTGATCCAAAGGTTGGGGGTTTGAGTCCCACTCTCCACAAGGTTGTCACTGTCCCCCCCCCAGTGCAGCTAACTGGGTTATCAAAGGCCGGCCATGTCTCTCACTGTCTATGGTGTGAGGCATGTAAAAGAACCATTGCTGACTTTCGATAAGAGTAGGCTGAAAAGCCGTCAGCGTGTTTCCGCCCTGCGATGGCCTGGCGAGCTGTCCTAGGTGTACTCTGCCCTCGCCCTGAGTTGGCTGGGATGGGCACCAGCCTCCCAGCGACCCTAATTAGGATGAAGCTGTTACAGAAAATGATGATGATGATGGAATCAGTTCCAGCACGATTACAAGGATCCCTCGCTACTTTGCGCTTCAATTCATGCGGCTTCAGTGCATCGCGTTTTTTTAAAAATATTCATCAAATTAAAAATAAAGAAATTAAGGAAGAATAGGGGGAAAAGTTAAGGAAAATGCCACAAAAACAAGTCCAATTATGTAAAAAAATTCCTCTAAACCAGGGGTGCTCAATCCTGCTCCTGGAGATCTACCTTCCAGAAGACATTCACTCCAACCCTAATCATGACCACCTAACCATCCAATCATCTAATCAAGACCTGACTGGATCTTGCATGTCACATGGGCCACATTAGGGTTGGAGATAAAGTCATGTGGAAGGTAGATCTCCAGGAGCAGGATTGAGCACCCCTGCTCTAAACTGACACAAAACAAAAAATAACCCAAAAGCTCCCATCCAAACTAGTTACATTGTTGTGAGGTGCGCATCTAAGTGCAGGCACACACATCTGCATGCGTGTGTGCGCGTGTCTGTATATGTGTGTATTTATATTTGATTTACATCTTATGAATTATTTTTTAATGTTTAATTGTATTATAAGCATTTATAGCATTGATTATGTATTTATTCATATTATATACACGTATACATCAGACGGGGGTTGGAGGTGATCCTACTTCGCGGATTTCGGTGGTCGTGTGGTTATCTCGATCCCAATTAACCGCAGAAAGTGAGGGATCCCTGTATTGTTGATTGTGTTGATTAATTATGATATGGTGGGATATCAGTGTTTTTAACACAAACAAATGACATAAGATGGCATGGTTACTCTTTATTTTGTTGTAAATTTCAGGAAAGCATCCCACAATACTGAGCAGAACTTACTATGAAGTGCAGCCCGGTGGCGTAGTGGTTAGCACATCTGCCTCACACCAAGAAGACCCTGGGTTTGAGTTCCAGGCTCGGCCATTTCCGTAGAGAATTTGCATATTCTCCCTGTGCTTGCATGGGTTTCCTCCGGATATTCCGGTTTTCCTCCCACAGTCCAAACACATGCACATTAAGCTAATTGACGGTTTCAAATCGTCCTTAAGTGTAAGTGTGAATGGTTGTTTATGTAGAGCTGTGATGATCTGGTGAGCTGTTTGAGGTGTACCCTGCCTTCACCCAGTGTCAGCTGAGATACGCACTGGCCTTCCTGTGACCCCTAAACTTTCTCAAATGAGTGATTGAAGACTAATGCTTTCTTGTAACAGCACATTGTGTCTTGTTTTATTGCACTGCATATATTCATACCCGGATACTAGCTCCTGCTCATTGCAATTTCACTCCTGACAGTACCATTTATAATACTATGCATGTGTTGCTGAGTTTCATATTGCCCTAGAATAAAAAATAAAGACAACCTAGCTCTGCGAAATCTCCCATCATTGTCTATTCATCCTTCCTTACATTTAAACATCAGTGAGTGATATTTGGTTTTAAAATGGTGTGATGACTTACTGCGGGGCCCGGCCCCAGTGTCAAAGTAGGAGAATAGCGAGTCCAGTTCATCAGGACAGAAAAGAGATTCTCTCCGGAATTTGCTGGCTGCAGCAGCTATAGATAAAGAGAAAGCAGGAAACAAGGCCATAATTACATATCTTACAACAGTAGTAACAAAGTGTAAAGATGTAAAATAAATAAATAAATCACAAAAAAATTTTGAAATTTATTTAACATATATAATAAGTAAACATTTGAGCCTCTTTGAAACGTACCTATAGATAAAGGTGATATATTCCGACATACAGTACATTCATTCATTCATTTTCTGGACCGCCTAATCCTAATTAGGGTCGCGAAGAGGTTGGTACCCATGTCAGCCGACTCTGGGTGAGGGGAGAGTACACAGGCCATTGCAGGGCAGAAACATGCTGAAGGCTATGTAGTTACTCTTGACGAAGGTCAGCAATGGTTCTTTTACATGAACCTCAGACCATAGACAGTGAGAGGCATGGCCGGCCTTTGATCACTCAGTTAGCTGCACTGGGAGGGGGGGACAGCAGTGACAACCATTGAGAGTGGGACTTGTACCCCCAACATTCGGAGCAGTGATCCAGCCCCTTTACCACTAGGTCACCACTGCCCCATACAGTACATTCATATATTTTCATCACAGAGATAAATAAATGTGACAAGTAAGTGCACCCGTACATTTATCATACCTTCACACTCTTTAATCTTGAATCTCTTGAAAAGCAACATGGTGGCGTAGTGGTTACTATATCCGCGTTATAATCAAAAAGGTTATGGGCTTAAACAGTAGTGGTACTGATCATCCTTACAGCGTAAGTTGTGTGTTTTGAATGATACAGACACTTATTTTACTATAAATGCCCATAAAAAGCCCAAAACTGTTTTTTATCGTGTGGGTTACTAGGCGTGTTCTGAACTGCAGGGATTAGCAGTTGTTTTTCCCTGGTAGTGATGTCAACATATTGGATGGAGTTGACGTCTCTTGTGCAGACATTGAGAAGTCACATTCTAGTGACTCTGAAAACATGAATGCTGCCAAAGTGTGTGTGACGGTGAATGTGACGGTGTTTTCCATGATTTCCCACTTGTTTGTGCAGCTCAGCACTGGGTCTTAGTGTGTTATTCTGCACAGGGTCAGTGATGTAGCCCAGCGAGTCCAATAAGTTCTTGTCACCACTGGACTTTAACAGTCAATCAGATAATCAACATGTCTCGGAGTATACCTCGAATTGTAACACTCGTAACGCCCTCACGGAGGGATGGTATATGTATGCTCAATTCCCTGCCAACCACAGCGATTACCAGCCAATCATGGCATAGCAAATCATCTGGCAAGGTGGCAGATAGTGGATTCCCCCCTCAAAATGTTAGACCTACCCCATAAAAGCAAATGGGGGTAGGGGGGCATGTGCAAGATATAGAATGTTTTCTATAGGGGTGGGAATTGAACATGACTTAATTTAGGGGAGAAAAAAAATGTAGGTTGTACTTTAGTACATGACAAACTACTTTACAAATAAATAATTCAATACAAGGCGATGAGAGAGAGACTCTGCTTCTCTGTAAGTGAATTCCTTATATAAACTTTACAAGTTTAAACAATTTTTACAAAATGTACAATGAGTGTATTGTACTAAAAGGAGACACATTTTGAGCTATAGTATTATTAAAAATGTTTTAAATTTTTGTTTATTTTACAGTACCTATAGATAAGTTAGCTGGTGACACACTTCTACCATCTTGTCTGTATTTGTTTCGAGCCTTGGGCGCTCCGATGGCACTGTTGTTCCTTCTACATTTTTTCACGTGCCAGTGATGAGACTTCCTGTCACCTTCAACCAGCGCTCGTAAGCCGCACATTTTCTTCAAGAACTTCCTTTCCACATACTTAAATTTGATCCAGGTCTCCTTTTCTTGCCTGAAGGGAGAAGAGAGAAAAGCTTTATTTTTTCTTAGGAGTCTTCAGGACAAATACCGTATTCGACTGATAAGCGCCCAGGGTGCTTTAAAAAATTGGAGTGGGTGGACACTTATTAAAACGTTACCAGCGGAGTGGGACGGTAAGTGCTTATTACCATCGAGGTGGAAAATCTGAATAATAACAGAACAATAAAAGAGTTTTACTGGTATTTGTATTATTCATTTTGTGGTATCAACCAAACTACTTACATGAAAGCTGGAAATAAACAGAAAACAGCATAAATTTAAAAAAAAAAAAAAAAGACCCTTACTTTTCTCTCCCGGTGCAGTTCCTTTAACCATTTTCCCAGAAGTAAAAGTGAGCCAATCAACATGAATGTCAACTTTAGCACATGGCACGTTGAACCAATCAACACAAACATGGACAAAAGCACATGGCCAGGAACATCTTTATGAAGTTTGTGAGCAGGAGAATCTGGTGAAAAATACTCTTCATCACTTTCTGATACGTCCATATCTGGCTCATGGCTCCATTCATTCAGAGCATCCCATAGTTTTGCTGTAGCAGTTTCTAATGGTTCATCTTGTTGGACATTTACCAAGAGAACACAGCAAAATCTTTTCCTGTTTTTTAAAGCACGCTGGAACAATCGAACAGTAACGTGTTGTTACTGATGAACATTATAGACATTCCCCAGTGGCAGAGGGTCTTGAAGTACCGTGTAAACTCACTTTTACAGGCAATGAAATGATCATTTTACGGCTACAGAGACCGATCAAATAAAATTGGTAAGCTTGATCTATGATTTTGCTCCCAGTACACATGGGCGGTTATTAAACTTAAAAAAAAAAAACAAAAACAAAAAAAAAAACACGGAGGAGCTACTGGAGCAGGGCGCTTATTACGTCAAATACGGTATTTCAATCTTTTCATAACTGACCTTGAGCTGTTGGGTCCAGGTTTTTTCAGCCCCCTCTCTTCACAGGCCCCTTCGTAGATGTGATTAATTACCGTGTTTCCAAGCTCACACATTAACTTATTTGAGAGAGAGAGAGAGAGAGAGAGATAGAGAGAGAGAGAGAGAGAGAGAGAGAGAGAGAGTGTAGGGAAACAGGAAATTGTTTAGGCGTGTTAACAGAATAGAAATCCCAAAACAATAAGAAGAGCTAATGGAAAGTTTATTACTTTCATTAATTCTGGTTCCCAGGAGTCCAGTGTTAAAGAGCGCACCTTTGAGCAGTGTACACCCAAACTCCTAAACAGAATCAAATAAACAGAAAAGCACGCATTAAAGGAGCACCATCACTTACCAGGTATCTCAAATAAACCGGAAATACAGTATTATACATTCATTCATTTTCTGAACTACCTAATCAGGGTCGCAGGGAGGCTGCCACCCATCTTAGCCAACTCTGGGCAAGGGCAGAAAGCTCACAAGACCATCTCAGCAGTGTTATCTCTTGGAAATAAAATGGAATCAGCTAAAATAACTCTACATTTGGCTACTCATCTACACGACTGAGGCGACACAGCACGTCTGCCTCACAGCAAGAGAGTCCCGGGTTCGATTATCAAACCCGGGGGTTTCTGTGTAGAGATTGCATGTTCTTGCTGTGCTAGTGTGGGTTTCCTCTGGGTAATCATTAGGCTAATTGGCAGTTTCAAATTGCCCCTACGCGTGAGTGTGAATGGTTGTGTATGTGTGTATGTGTGTGTGTGTGTGTGTGTGTGTGTGTGTGTGTGTGTGTGTGTGGGTGTGTGTGTGTGTGTTAGTTATGGTCTGGTGAGCTGTACTCCATCTTTACCCAGTATCAGCTGAGACAGGTACCAGCTTCCCGGGGATGCTAATAGTACAATGAATTGGTTCAGCAATTGATTGAGAGTGAGTGCACACGAATGTCAATGGCCCCTGCACCAGGCACAATGATATTAGTAAACATCTCTTGAAATCATATGGCTTGTTATGTTTTTAAATAATTGATCAAAGACTTTTCCACTTTCTATTAATCCGTGCACGAGATTGTTGCTCCGATCACAGGGTCTTGCTATTGTTATTGTAAATAGACACAGAACCAAAGCAAGATGTAAAACAGGTGAATAAGGGACACAAACTCAACGAGCCGGGGTGGTTTCTCCAGGAGACCTAAATTCACCAGTGAATGTGCACCCTTAAACAATGCACTTTTTGCTATATTCTTTCTTCTGGTTTGAGTTTGCACATAGTTCAATGAAAAAGCAGAAAGGATTAATCAATACATGGCAGAAAAACATTACATACATTCAACCTCGGCAAATGATCCAGCATGCAGCTGCACGGCTTGTTTTCAACCTTTCTAAATATGCCCACACCACACCACCACTATGATCTCTCCATTGATTTCCTCTAGGTGCTCCCATTAGATTCAAAACACCAATGCTTGCCTACAAAGCCAAAAATGGACCTGCACCTTCCTACCTCCAAGCACTTAGAACACCTCGCACTGCACCGCATTCTCTCCGATCTTCTAGCGCTGCTAGACAGATCCCTCCCTCTACCAAGGGACAAGGGAGAAATGTATCTGAACTCTTCTCTGTTCTGGCTCCAGGAGTCCAGGAATGAACTTCCTCTGGATGTCCGGACAGCTGAGTCACTGAGTATCTTCAAACGACGACTAAAAACTTACCATTTTCATCAGTGCTTAGATTAGCATGGTTGTATACAGTATACAAAAAACAAAAAAACCCACACAACACAGAATAACTCAGTTTGAGTGATGGTTTACAGGTCATTCAAAGTTAAACTGCGAGCTGCATGAGAGCATTGGATGCCAGAAGGCGAATACACATTCACCAAGACAGGGAGGCAACGCAGGGCGAGTTATGCCACTATCTGCCAATGGATCATGAATGCCTGGGATAAGGTATAAGTCTTAAGTGTCATCCGAGCTTTCATCAAGGTGGGAATCATCACTGATCAGCCAAGTAACAGCAACGAGACGGACGCAGATAATGACGAGAGGGATCCGGGCTTGATGTCGAAATCGCACAACTGTTAAATTTAGACACTAAAGATGAAGAATTTGATGGATTTGTGGAAGAGGAATGAACTGAAAAGTGATTTTATTGTTTTATATTGTTACAACTGAACAGTGTTGAGAGTCACTGTGAAAGAGTTGAATAAAGTTTGACTTATCTGAGTTTTTGCTTAATGTGCCTTATAATCCGGTGCACCCTATACATGAAAGTACATGGATCCATCACTTTTCACGGTTAATGGGGACCGAGACCCGTCCACGACCGCTGATTTCCGCAAAGTAGGATCGACCCCCTGACTGACGTATACGTACATGTATGTGTGTATATCTTCTTTTCCTTTCGGCTGTTCCCTTCAGGGGTCGCCACAGCAAATGATCTGCCTCCATCTCTCCCTATCCTCTGCATCTTCTACTCTTACTCCAACGACCTTCATGTCCGCCTTCACTGCATCCATAAATCTTCTCTTTGGTCTTCCTCTGGGCCTTTTGCCTGGTAGTTCCAACCTCAGCATCCTACGACCAATATACTCACTATCCCTCCTCTGTACATGTCCAAACCATCTCAATCTAGCCTCTCTGACTTTGTCTCCAAAACATCTAACATGTGCTGTCCCTCTGATGTACTCATTTCTGATCCTATCCATCCTCGTTACTCCCAAAGAGAACCTCAACATTTTCATCTCTGCTACCTCCAACTCTGACTCCTGTCTTTTCCCCAGGGCCACTGTCTCTAAACCATACAACATTGCTGGCCTCATCACCGTCTTGTACACTTTTCCCTTCATTCTTGCCGATACTCTCCTATCACACATCACACCGGACACTTTTCTCCATCCATTCCAACCTGCCTGCACGCGCTTCTTCACCTCTTTTCCACACTCTCCATTGCGCTGGATTGTTGAGCCTAAGTACTTAAAATCCTCCACCTTCTTTATCTCTGCCCCTGTAACCTCAAAGTTCCTCTTGGGTCCTTGTCGTTCACACACATGTATTCTGTCTTACTAAGACTAACCTTCAATCCCCTCCTTTCCAGGGCATACCTCCACCTCTCTAGATTTTCCTCCACTTGGTCTCTGCTCTCACTACAGATCACAATGTCATCTGCAAACATCATAGTCCATGGAGATTCTTGTCTAACCTCATCTGTTAGCCTGTCCATCACCATAGCAAACAAGAAGGGGCTGAGAGCTGACCCTTGATGTAGTCCCACCTCCACCTTGAACTCTTCTGTCACACCGACAGCACACCTCACCACTGTCTTACATCTATCATACATGTCCTGCACCACTCTAACATACTTCTCTGTCACTCCAGACTTCCTCATACAATACCACAGTTCTTCTCTCGGCACCCTGTCATATGCTTTCTCCAGATCCACAAAGGCACAATGCAGCTCCTTCTGACCTTCTCTGTACTTCTCTATTAACATCCTCAAAGCAAACACTGCATCTGTGGTGCTCTTTCTTGGCATGAAACCAAACTGTTGTTCACAAATGCTGACCTCTGCCCTTAGTCTTGCTTCCACTATTCTTTCCCATAGCTTCATTGTATGGCTCATCAACTTTATCCCTCTGTAGTTGCCACAACTCTGTACATCGCCCTTGTTCTTAAAAATGGGCACAAGCACACTTCTCCTCCATTCCTCTGGCATCTGTTCACTTTCTAAGACCTTGTTGAATATTCTTGTCAGAAAATCTACTGCTACCTCCCTAGACACTTCCATACCTCAACTGGTATGTCATCAGGGCCAACTGCCTTTCCACTCTTCATCCTCTTCAATGCCCTCCTCACTTCTCCCTTACTAATCTTTGCTACTTCCTGCTCCTCAACGGTCACCCCTTCTACTCTTTTTCTCTCTCATTTTCCTCATTCATCAGCTCTTCAAAGTACTCTTTCCATCTTCCCAGCACACTTCTGTCATCAGTCAATACATTTCCCTCTCTGTCCTTTATCACTCTAACTTGCTGCACGTCTTTCCCATCTCTATTTCTCTGCTGTGCTAACCTGTATAGATCATTTTCTCCCTCCTTACTGTTCAACCTATCATACAAGTCATCATACGCCCTCTGTTTGGCCTTTGACACTGCTACCTTCGCCTTACGCTGTGTCTCCCTGTACTCCTGTTTACTCTCTTCGGTCCTCTCAATGTCCCACTTCTTCTTGGCTAACCTCTTCTTTTGTACACACTCCTGCACTTCCTCATTCCACCACCAAGTTTCCTTATCTACTTTCCTTCCAGAGGACACACCAAATACTCTCCTACCGGTCTCCCTGATCACATTGGCTGTGGTTGTCCAGTCCTCTGGAAGCACTTCCTGACTACCCAAAGCCTGTTTCAACTCCTCCTTGAAGACAACACGACACTCTTCCTTTTTCAGCTTCCACCACTTTGTCTTCTGCTCTACCTTTGCCTTTTTCACCTTTCTCACCATCAGTGTCATCCTGCACACCACCATCCTATGCTGTTTGGCAACACTCTCACCCACTACTACTTTGCAGTCACTGACTTCCTTCAAATTACCTCGCCTACACAAGATGTAGTCTACCTGTGTGCTCTTACCTCCGCTTTCATAAGTCACCCTATGCTTCTGTTTCTTCTGGAAGAAAGTATTCACCACAGCCATTTCCATCCTTTTGCAAAATCGATCAACATCTGTCCTTCTGTGTTCCTGTCCTGGATACCAAACCTGCCCATCACTTCCTCGTCCCCTCTGTTGCCTGCACCAACATGTCCATTGAAGTCTGCTCCAATGACCACTCTTTCACCTCTGGGGGTACTCTGCATCACTTCATCTAACTCACTCCAGAATCTCTCCTTCTCTTCTAGCTTACATCCTGCCTGTGGGGCATAAGCACTAACAACATTGACTATCACGCCTTCAATTTCTAACTTGAGACTCATCACTCTGTCTGACACTCTTTTCACTTCTAGAACATTCCTGACAAACCCCTCCTTCAAGATGACTCCTACTCCATTTCTCTTCCCATCCACACCATTATAAAACAGTTTAAACCCTGCTCCTAAGCTTTTAGCCTTTCTACCTTTCCACCTTGTCTCCTGAACACACAGTATGTCCACCTTCCTCCTCTGCATCATGTCAGCCAGCTCCCTATCTTTTCCTTGCATAGTTCCAACATTCAAAGTCCCTACTCTCAGTCCGAGGCTCACGCATTTCCTCTTCTCTCTCTGCCTACGGACACGCCTCCCGCCTCTCCTTCTTCGACCAACAGTAGTCCAATTTCCATCAGCACCCTGTTGGTTGACAGCACTGATGGCGGTCGTTGTTAACCCGGGCCTCGACCGATCCGGTATGAATTTTGTTTTGATCATTTGCATTTTTAAATGTGGCAGAAGTTTTACGCCGGATGCCCTTCCTGTCGCAACCCTCTGCATTTATCCGGGCTTGGGACCGGCATAAGGGGGAGAGACACTGGTTAGTGCGTATATAATATCAATAAATACACATTCAACGCTTATAATAACAATGCATGAGTGCATAATAAGGCATAACAATTCAATGCTTATAGTAACAATTAAACATTCAAAAATAATGCATAAGATGTAAATAAAATATAAATACACACACATACTGATGCATGTGCACACACTCAGCCGTAGAAACTGAAGCATGAAGTAGCAAGGGATCACTGTAGAATGTTCAGTATTGTGCCTTATAATTCAGTGCGCCTTATAGTCTGCAAAATGTTCTATACAGGGATTCCTCGCTACTTTGCGCTTCAATTCATGCGACCTCAGTGCATCATGTTTTTTTTGTTTAAATATTCATTGAATTAAAAAATAAGGACATTAAGGAAGAATAGGGGAAAAAGTTAAAGAAAATGCCACAAAAGCAAGGCCAATTATGCAAAAAACCCTAAACCAACCCAAAACGAAAACAACCCAAAACCTCCCATCAAAACTGGTTACATTGTTGTGTGGTGCGCATCTGAGTGCGTGCACCCGCATCTGCATGTGTGCATGTGTGTCTGTATGTGCGTGTATTTATATTTTATTTACATCTTATGCATTATTTTTTAATGTTTAATTGTCATTATAAGCATTTATAGTATTGAATATGTATTTATTGATATTATATACACATATACATGTACGTATACGTCAGTTGGGGGGTTGATCGTACTTCGTGGATTTTGGTAGTTGCAGGGCAGATCTCGGTCCCAATTAACCGCGGAAAGTGAGGAATCCCTGTATTTCTATCAAAAACACTTCAGGATCTTTCTGCTCGACAGTTTCTGTTTTGTCTGTGTCAGCCAGTACTGAAGGACTCCCAGTGTCTTTGTTTCTTGTCTTCTGCCGGCACTGCCTTTTGAAACATCAGCAGAGATTTAATCTGATTAGTCGAGTGGCGCCGCTGAAGTACACAGAGCCTGGTCTCAGAGCGATGACTCAACTATATCATTATATCTTGCTTTTATTTGGTTCAGTTAAAAGGATACTACAGAGACACTGAGATAAAACAACAGGTGACTTCTTTATACTATAGTTTTCAACTCATGTGTTCTGACAGAAAGTAAGTAATATGCTGGCTTGTTTCACTGGATTTCTTTTGGTGTGAGTAATACTACTGTCAGTCCAGCTATGAACGCCAGCTTGTAGATAAGACAAATATTCCATTTCTGTTCAAAAGTTTTCTTTTCTATTTCTGAGTGCTAACAATTGCTGCCATATATGTAGAAAAAGGTAAAAAGTTTGGATGTGTTCAATAAAATATCATGAACTTCATACCAATAAAATTCAATTCAAAAATCATCTATACAATCACTTCCCTCACCCTAATTTCTGTAGTAGAATTTTAGAGAAGGCATTGTAACCACACCTGTGTATGGATTTTCAATAAACTTGGTGGGGACATTGCTCTACTTGAGTCCCAGGAATGACTTGATTTTGGATTAAAAAGGTCAAAGCTCAAGGTCAGAGCAAGGTCACATAATTGAACATAGAGAACATACTGTATACAGTATCTTTAAAATGAGTCGAGACAGATATGCCACTTTGATAGAAACCATATATGGACTATTGAGTGACCTTGTCAAGGTTACAGGATTTTAAGTGCTTATAACTCTAAAACGAATGGACAAGCCATTACAAATAGGAACCCATACATGGACTTCCAAATAATACCTTTACCTGACATGCCGTAGCCATCGTATAAGTCCTCTAAACAAGAGGACTCAAGAGATTCAACATTCAATATGTCCACAAATTCAGTCATGTCCAAGTACTACAGAACATATTGTAACATGACCAGATTTGTAAGTAAAACCAGTACCCATATACAGCCTACTGGGAACATGACCCATGCTGCATGGTAAGGCCAAACTGAACTCTATGAGTGCATCTCTTTCTCCATGTGTGTTTCAATCTGTATGACATCATGGGACTCCAGGTGTTACCTGTGGATGCCGGAGCACTCGATGCACAGCAGGATGCCCAGATTGATGCTGGCCCAGCGTGGCTCGGCTTGGCCGCAGTCACAGCATACCTCGTTTCCAGGAAGAGACTGTACCCGGTGTAGAACACTCTCACCCCTACCACTCCTCTCCCGTGGCTCGCTGGCTGAATCGATGCTACTGGTGGAAGGAGATGCTGTTCTATCCAAACGCTGTTTGAAGAGGATCATAATTATTCAACAGTGTAATTTTTCTTAATGTTTTGATTTGTTGATGTATTTGGAACCAAAAACAAATATATGGGGTTATGTATTTGCATCATTGGCTGATTTGGTGGACTGCTTAATCCTAATATGGCTGCGGGGAGGCTGGAGCATACCGTAGCCCTCTCTGGGAAAATGCAGGGTAGACCATCACATGTCAAAAGACACAATTACTGTATTCACACTCACACCTATGGCCAATCGAGAATATCTAACTAGCTAAGAGTGTATGTCTTTGTTCTGTAAGAGGGAACTGGGAGGAAACCCATGGAGGAAACCCATGCAAGCACAGGGAGAACAAACTACACACAGAAACGACCTCCCTGAGTCTGGGAACCGAACCCAGGTCCTTCTTTTTGTGAGGTGGACAGTATATATAATCACCAAACCAACATGCTGCCCTGCCTTTGGCCAAATCATCACTCCAAAAGCAGGCTTAATCAGAACGTTTTGGTTATCTTGAGGGATGACTGTTCATTTCAAGTGGTACTCGAATCAGTGATTTCACCACTCAGATACTGTTATTGGAACCAAAAAAATTGTTTTATTTAAGGCAATGCTGCCATTCTTTTGAGTGTTGTAGTGGCTGCTTGTGTAATTAGCACCATTGTTCCTGCTTGTTGGATACCGGTATATCCTAAAAAGCAACAGACTGTGACATGAGAACATACCTCTACATAGTAGTTATCTGTGATCTCTCTGTAGGCTGATGCGATGCTAGCCTGAACAGCCTGAATCCAGGCCTGGCGTAACTTCTCAGACTCGGCCTGCAACATGCAGCTTCTGCAACATCATAAAATGCATGAATATTAGTCATACGGTCCCCCTGGTTTACTCCTAGATATGTATATACAGGCATATCCTGGAAAATAATGAAAGACAGTTCTAAATGGCATACTTTGTAGGTGACACCACTTCGAAGCAGAACCTCCGTTCTATGTCCTCACAACGTTTGACGGAACAAAGTCTCAAGTCCTCCACAACGACCGTAAGACCATCCTGTAATAGATCTCATCCTTTTAGTAAAAAATAACTGATATATACACTATATATAGATCTCATCCTTTTAGTAAAAAATAACTGATATATATATATATATATATATATATATATATATATATATATATATATATATATATATATATATATATATATATATATATATATATATATATATATATATATATGTGTGGGGCAGTGGTGGTCTAGTGGATAGGGCACAGGATCGCTGATCCTGAGGTTGGGGGTTCGAGTCCCCACAAGGTTGTCACTGTCCCCCCAGTGCAGCTAACTGGGTTATCAAAGGTGGGTCATGTCTCTCACTGTCTATGGTGTGAGGCATGTAAAAGAACCATTGCTGACTTTTGTAAAGAGTAGCTGCAAAGCCGTTGGCGTGTTTCTGTCCCTTGCTAAAGGGTTGTGACAGGAAGGGCATCCGATGTAAAAACCTATGTCAAATCAAATGTGCGAATCAGATGATTCGCTGTGGCGAATCACTCAACTTACGAAAGCCCCAACAAATTAAAAATCCAAGTTATGAAAAACATTTTCCTGAAATTTTTGTCTCTGGATACGAAACAAGTTCACGTTACAAAAGCACCATCTCAAAAATTCAAACAATCCACGAGTTGCTCTCGCACTGACTACATTTCCTAACATCCCGCCCCGCTGTCCTCCCATTGGTTATCTCCCAACATCCTGCCCTGCTGGCCTCCCATTGGCGAGGTGGGATGACGCAACTCCTTCCCATTGGCTATTATGGAGCACCCATAATGCTCTTCATGTAAAGGACAGAGTTCATGAGTTTTTCGAGTGTGCTCATTGCAACTTTATTTTTTGGCTCAGGTTTTTAACCTTGCATAAACATTTGTAAGATTATAACTCTGCTAAGAAGGCATGGTCAACACAAACACACACACACACACACACACACACACACACACACACACACACACACGTGTGTGATTCTAAGTGCGAGTGAAAAGAAAAAGTGGACTCGTGGCATGCAGTTGAGTGATATCGCAAAGGAATATGGCCAAACCCGTCTACCATCGGTACGATATTGGAGTTTACAGAAGGCCTTAAAAGGTATGCTTTTATAATTTTTAAACGGTTTAGGGGTAGTTTTGGGGGTCTTGGAACAAATCACACGTTTTACAAGTAAAATGCGGTTCAATTTACGAAAAATCCAGGTTACGAAAAAGGCTCTGGAACGGATTAATTTCGTAAGGTGAGGTACCGCTATATATATATATATATATGGAGAGAGAGAGAGAGAGAGAGAGAGCCCTCACTTTCTGCCGTTAATTGGGACCAAGATTCCCCCGTGATCACCGAATCCTGCGAAGTAGAATCACCCCCCAACCCCCCTGACTGACGTATACGTAGAAGTGGATATAATATCAATCAATACATATTCAATGCTATATATGCTTATAATAACAATTACACATAGAAAATAATGAATAAGATGTAAATAAAATATAAATACACACCTATACAGACGCGTGCACAGATGCGCACCTCACATAAAAATTTAAGTAGTTTTGATGTGTTTGTTTTAGGTTTTTTTTGCATAATTGGCCTTGTTTTGAGGCTTTTTTAATTTGATGAATATTAAAAAAAAAAAAACGGCAATGTACTGAAGCCGCATGAATTGAAGCACGAAGTAGCGAGGGATCCCTGTATCTCATTATTATAAGTTATTATGTGTATGAATTACCTTAATCCTCTTCTGATAAACAAGCTGGCTGTTTTGTATTGAGAACCATCGCCTATACAGAAGAGCACAACATTTTATTTATTTATTTTTAAATTCCTTTTACTAATGTAGTCTTTCCATTTTATATGACATACTTAAATGATTTGAGGGCTAATTTTTATTTCTCTTACCTGTTCCATGTTTTGAAAGCATTTGTAGATCGCTTGAAGAGATATCCCTCCATCACTATCCCGTTCGGGGCATCCACATTAAATTCCACCTTGGAATCATCACAAGCAAAGTCCTGAAGGTTACAGAATAAAAAATGAGAACAGCATCATGGGTATTAATGATAGATGGCGTCTGAGCCACAGACTCAAAGACAGTCAAAAGTTCACTATCAGTTAACATGAAACTGTAAATCCATTTCCACCAGTTAACATAAGAGACTCAAAGAGAGTGGCATAAAAAAGTCCATGCCCCCCTTTTGGTTTTGTATATTTTTGTTATTTGTGTTGATTTGACTTTCGTTATATCACAAGATTTATCTAGTTTGTCTTGAATACTATATTAAACTATATATTTGTTTGGCGATCAGAAACAATGAGGTGTCTAAACGAAGTGACCAAAGAAGAACTAAGGAAACAAGAAATAGATAAATACTTTCACACCACAATTTTTTAAATATGCTGTACGATACACATGTATGGTGACATTTCAATTATTTATGTTGGGTAACCGCCCCATTGCAGATAACTGGGTTATTATGTTCCTCACTGTCTTGGTGAGAGGCATGTAAACGAACCATTGCTGATTTTCAACAAGAGTGTATTCTGCCCTCACCCAGAATCGGCAGATGGGCACCAGCCTCCCCGCGACCCTAATTAGGATTAAGCGGTTTAGAAAATTAAAGAATGAATGTTGGGTCATAAGAAATAGGTTACTCCAGCTACTAGTTCAAAAACACTATTAAAATATGAAGAAGAGAACTCAGAGAGTGCAAAGCTCTGACAAGCCCAACAATCCAACATATGAAGTTCATTCATCCATTCGTTTTTTTTTTTTAACTGCTTAATCTTAATTAGGGTCGTGGGGAGGCTGGCACTCATCTCTGTCAACTCTGGGTGAGGGCAGAGTACACCCTGGACAGCTCAGCAGGCCATTGTAGGGTAGAAACACATTCGACAGCTGTGTAGCCTACTCTTGACATAAGTCAACAATGGTTCTTTGACATGGACATAGACAGTGAAAGACATGGCTGGCCTTTGATAACCAAGGTAGCTGCACTGGAGGGACAGTGACAACCCACTGAGAGTGGGGCTGGAACCTCCAACATTGGAATCAGTAATCCAGCACCAGGCCACCACTGCCCTCAACATATGAAGTAAAATCTTTATAATCATCCATTACCACAATGTGATAGAATCTCTAAAAAGGTGAAACTATATAATCTTCAAAATCTACAACAGAGTTCTTTGCCCATAATGCTCACCTCGTAGAAATTCAATGGAAATCCACACATAACTCTTTGCAAATAACAGAAAATACAGGGATCTCGGTCCCACTTAACCGCGGAACGTGAGGGATCCCTGTATTTTATACTGTAAATATTTTGGTGTTTATCCAGGAATTAACCCTGAATAATGAACCACTGTTTGCTAAGCTATGAATGTAAACTAATAAAGGACTTTTTACCAATAATATCTGCATGTAATATACACCATTACAAGCCCTGAGCAAGTTTGTATTTGTGCAAGTAAACTCTCCTCCTTCCTGATGCTTCCAAATTAACTTCAGTATTATCACTTAAGCTATGAATTAATATAATTTATTTGTCTAACTGCATGATGAGCAAGCAGGTAAAGTATTTTAATGAGATGTGGAATTCATTGAGGTAATCACAACTTTTGGATATATATATTTGAATATAGCCTGCAGCCTGTTTCCCCATTCTTCATTCATTCATTCATTCATTTTTTGAACCGCTCAATCTCAATTCGGGTCGTGAGAAGGCTGGTGCCCATCTCAGCCGACACTGGGCGAAGGCAAGGTACACTCTGGACAGCTCACCAGGTCATCGCAGGAACAACAAATATTTGTATGTATGTATGTAACACTCACACAACCATTCACACTCCCATCCACACTTAGGGGCAATTTGGAACTGCCAGTTATCCTACTGTGCATGTTTTTGGACTGTAGGAAGAAACCTGAGTTTGAGAAAAAAAAACCCAAACAAACACACAAGCACAGGGAGAACATGCCAACTCCACACAGAAACACCTGAATGGAAATCGAACCCAGGGATTTCATCCTACTCGGGTTGCAGGGACTCACAAAATAACACATCCACAATTACATGTAGGGTAAATTTGGAACAACCCATTAGTCTAATGTGTATGTGTTTGGAGTGTGGGAGGAAACTGAAGGAATCCCACACAAGCACAGGAGGAACATGCAAGGTCCACACCAAGAAATGCTCGAGACCAGGAAGTTCTTGCTTTGAGGCAGACATGCTAACCACCATGCCACCTACAGGGATATTGGCTATATAGCATAGCAACCCAACATAAAAGAAAGAAATACTTTATTTAGTTTTGTGATCTGAAGAACAGAGTGTATATAAAATCTCAAAGGATCCAAAAAATGATGAGAGAACATGAATGTGGATAGAAATGCTTTAGGGTTTGTTAAGAAATCCTTCTATTCTTTCTGTCTCGTGGAATAAAGGTAAAAGAGCTTTTTGTTGTTATTAATGTTACATAAACAGTCGGACAGGTTTGTAACTTGAGGTAATGAAGGACAATGTTGTGCCTCCTGTTGCTGGAATTTAAATTCTCTATCTCATTATTTAGGCTTGAAGATAAGCATTCAGCCGAACCTGTTTTATTAAAAAACCTGAGAAATAAAGAGAAAAAAAGGAGACAAATCAACTGCTGAACTTACCCAAGCATAATCAAACCTCCACAGCTTCCCAAATACCTTCATCTTTATAAAAAGTTCTTCCAGCAGCATTGGAAAATCCCAAAAAAAAAGAATAGCCTCCAGATTGAAAAATTATCGACTCAACATACAGCTCATAAACCAGAAAGATCTCTTTTCCACTGAGGGAGCCTGCATGTGAACCTTCCAGCAGCGTGACTTCAAAGCGACTGACGGCTCCACCCTCATGTGCAGCACTTCTTCTGAGCAGCCACCTGCTCTTGTGCTGCTGCTGCTGCTGCTGCTGCTCTAGTGCATTCTGGAACTCAGTGTCCACATGATTAACATACAGCTGTCTGCTTCTGTGCAAGCAGCGCCTACTCACAGACGTTATTTCACAGCCACGAGCAGAGCCACCGCTTGCTTTGTGGATTTACGAGTGCCCTCTTACTCAGAGTTCCTCCCTGTCCTGCGGCAAATCTTGCACCTAAATGGGGCTTGAAGGGCTGGGATGGGGTGGAGGTGCGGGCGTTGGTAGGGTGCACTTGGTTTTGGAATAGCCAGAGTCCATCAATCTGGCAGACCACGAAGCAATGAAGCAATACTTGATTAATCAAGCAAGCATTATTGCCCCTCGCAAGCCCCTTACGTGTAGGAGCTCCCCTCCAGCACTGAAGACACGTTCTCTTGAAGAGCTCACCATGCAGCCTGAACTGAACTTTTTCCTTTCTGAACAGTCAATCAAGCAAAATGCTCAAAGGTAGTATCTCTAGTTGACATCTACATCCTGTCATCTATGCTGTATTTCAGGACAGTGCACATACCATGTCCACTATGTGTATCTGTACAGTATTTGCTTAAATCTCTAAATATCACTACAGTACTATCATTTACTGAATGGCTTAATCCTAAAGAGTCACGTGGAGGCTGAAGCTTACCTCAGCCCACATTGGGTGAAGGCAGGGTACACCCTGAACAGCTCGCCAGACCATCACAGGGCAACACCAACACACATACACACAATACTATTTACATCCACACCTACAGGGAATTTGGAACAGCCAGTTAACTTAATGTGCATGACCTTAGAAACCGGAGCGCCCAGAGGAAAATTACGCAAACACAAGGAGAACATGCAAGCTACACATGGAAACGCTTAAGCCGAGCCCAGAAATCCTTCTTGCTGTGAGACGGATGTGCTGTCCACTACACCACGATACCACCCTAATCTCGCTATATTTCTTTCTATATTTTTATTATTATTGGGATTTTATTTTTATTTTCCATTTTTTGTTCTGAAAAACACTAAGGAAAGCAACACTGACTTCATTCATTCATTTACTGCAGGCTTGTTGAATATCACTAAATAGTCCCCAATATGTAAGATGTGGGCAGTGGTAAACGTGGTGGTAAACGGCGCTGGATCACTGATCCTAAGGTTGGGGGTTCGAGTCCCACTCTCCACAAGGTTGTCACTGTCCCCCGAGTGCAGCTAACTGTGTTATCAAAGGCTGGCCATGTCTCTCACTGTCTATGGTGAGATGTTCATGTAAAAGAACCATTGCTGACTTTCGTAAAGAGAAGCTGCATAGCAGACAGCGTGTTTCTGCCCCTTGCTAAAGGGTTGTGTCAGGAAGGGCATCCGACATAAAAACCTATGCCAAATCAAATATGCGATGATTCGCTTTGGGGACCCCTGAAAAAAAAAAGGAACAGCCAAAAGGAAAAGAAGAAGAGTCCCCAATAAGGAAGATAAAACAAATAAAAGTTCAATTATTATGATTTATCCTTACATTCTTAAGCTTTACAATGGTCCCGTATGCTTCACTACTTTTAAAATTCATTCAAAGGTATACCATATATTAATTGTTTATACCCCACATTACATCTGTTCTCTCCATATATATATATATATATATATATATATATATATATATATATATATATATACACACACACACACACACACACACACACCATATATACACTGCTTTTAACCTTTTAACCACCACCTTTATCCAAGCATTATCCTGAGTTTGTGAGGTGGATAATGTCTATTATCCCATGATAATGAAAAATGTAGTAGATACTAATAAAAAATATATATTTATTTACTCTCTATCTCCTTCATTTGCTGAACCGCCAAATCCTATCAGGGTCGCTGGCAGCCTGTGCACCTCTTAGCCAACACTGGATGAAGGCGGGGTGCACCCTGAACAGCTTGCCAGACCATTGCAGTGCCAGGACAAACGGCATTTACACTTACTTTCATACTTTGGGGAAAATTTGGTACAGCCAGTTGTGTATATTTTTGGGCTGTGGAAGGAAACCAGTGTATTTGGAGGAAACCCACACAAGCACAGGAAGAACATACAAGCTCAATGCAGGAACGTCCAAGCACAGCACACGAACGCAGAACCTTCTTGCTGTGATGTGGACATGCTAATCACTACGCCACTGTGCCGCCCATATTAATTTATATACATGAGTATATATTGCCCTGCAATGGCCTGGCGAGCTTCCAGGGAGTACCCTGCCCTCGCCCAGAGTCGACTGAGATGGGCGCCAGCCTCCCTGCGACCCTAATAAGGATTAAGCGGTTCAGAAAATGAATGAATAGTATATGAGTATATATTTGCAGGACATTATATGATTCCAATACTGAATCTGCTGCCTGGCTCGCTATCCTTCTATATCAGGCTTCACCAACCTTTTTGAAACTGAGAGCTACTTCTTGGGTACCCATTAATGCGAAGGACTACCAGGTCGATACACACTTGTGACATAACAAATTTGCTCAATTTACCTTTAATTATATGTTCTTATTAATAATTAATGATATTCATCTATGTCAGCGGTCTGGAACCTTTTTGACTAAGAGAGCCACAAAAAAAAAAGTAAAATCCAATCCTCTGAGAGCCAAATATATTTTTAAATACTGAGACCAACAATTTTAGAGTATAATAAGACTCTGAATTTATTTTAAACAACATTATTATAACGAAGTTATTTATTAATGCGACTTCGTGTTATTTATCAAACTATTGTTTTTGTCAAATAATTTACATAATTTACAGTTATTCCAGTATTGAGTATTTCAAGTGGAGATTCAGTTTATAATACAATGCTGTATCAATGTCAGAACAACTAACTTGTTTGACACAAAAAAAAAATTATCTGAATGTTAAACATTTTAAACAATTTTTTCAAAATAAATAAATTAACAATACTCTGGCTTCCCGATTGGGATTTAGTTGCTTTCTTGTGTTTGTTTGTAGAGCTATGTTTGCCAAGTGCCTTTTCACCCTCTTTTATACAAATATTACATTTGCAAAATATGCATGTGACGTTAAACTCATCTTTCTTAACAAGCCAGTCTCCATAAACTCCACCGTTGGGATCGGAAGCCTTTAATAAATCTGCTGAAAAGTGTAAAACCATGCTGGCATTCTTTGCAATGTTGCATGCATGATCGATCACGGACTTTCAGAAAAAACAATATGGCGCTAAATAACGTAAATCAACATCTTATGAGAGAACACAGCGAGAGTTCAGAGAGTTACCAAGCCTCCCATTGAAAACCGTGTATGAGTGCATGCGAGCGCGCAGGCCCGAGGGAAGAAGTATGGTTACTTTAAGTCGAAAAGTCAACATTGTGACAAAAGTCGGAAATTCTGACTCGTTACAGACACTGCCGAGTCGGAATTTCCAACTTTTGTCACAGTGTCGACTTTTCAACTTTAGGTAACCGTGCTTACTCCCCGGGGCCCGTGCGCTCACATGCAAAACATGTGAAACGAGCATGGTTACGGGTGATATTTTTTTAATCCGACGGAAAACCTCAAAACGGCATAAAATAACATAAAAATCCGACTTTATCCGACAATTTTGCTGAAATACGACACAAGTTGGAAATTCCGACTCGTTACAGACACTGAACTTGTGCAGGCTATTCCATCTAATGCAATAAAATTAGAATTTCAAGGTATCGGCCCCGCCCACACACTGAAGCACAGAAAGGATTGACCCTCCGCTGCGCTCCACAGCGATAAGTGGCATTGAAAATAGATGTATAAATTGAAATGCGTGAGATTTATTTGTTTTTGTTTTATTTAATGGCTTTTTTCTGTATTTTTATTTAAACGACAGCGAAATTATGTATTCGTTATTCTGTTAAGAAAGGCCACCTGATTTATCTGAGAGCCAGATGCAATCATCAAAAGAGCCACGTCTGGCTCACAAGCCATAGGTTCCCAATCCCTGAACAGGCTCGCGGGTGACTCATGTTGGTCTTGTGGGTGACCTGGTGCCCACGGGCACCATGTTGGTGACCCCTGTTCTATATAATATGACACAGTTCATGAGGTAATTTAAAAAAAGAAAAAAAAAAGTTATGCTTGGGTTTTCAATGGGAACCACCAAAACAACAATAGCAACAAATAATGAATAGTGGCTCTTGTTTTTCTGTCTACTGTATCTGTATTTCAATTCATTCTGTATAGACTACAGCTACTGGATTACTACGTCTCATGTATTCACTACTTCTGAATGAACCAAAGAATTATAAAGGTATGGATTTATTCCTAATTCTTTTATTCCACATTCTTTTTCATAGTCTGCCAGAATTGCACAGAACTCGTTCACACGTGTTCACAAACAGCTGCCAGACGCCAACCCATAACTCTGTGGGACAATAATAAAAAGGGAGTCCCAGGGGTGTTGCAATGAAGTTTGACTCACAGAACAGACCAGTGTGTGTGTGTGTGTGTGTGTGTGTGTGTGTGTGTGTGTGTTATACTGCATGGATGTGTGTTTATGTCTGCGTATGTGTATGTGCGTGTGTGTGTGTGTGTGTGTGTGCGTGTGCGTGTGCGTGTGTGTGTGTGTGTGTGTGTGTGGAGAAGCAGATGTAACATGGGGTACAAACAATTGAGAGGCAATAAAACAGCCGAGCAGATTGTAACTCTGCAAGAGAAACATAAAGTAAAAAAGATGGAGGGATGAAACGAAAGGTCTGCACAGGAATCTGATTCACTCATTCATTCATTTTCGGAACCGCTGAATACTAACTGTGGGGCCGGTGGCGTAGTGGTTAGGGTGCTGCCCTCATGATCGGGAGTTTGTGTGTTCAAACCCCAGTTAGAACCCCCACCCCCCTGGGCAAGGTCTTAATCACAAGTGTGCCTCTGTTCACCCAGCAGTATTAATGAGTCCCAGTAAATATATACTGGGAAGATAACCTGTGATGGATTAGCGTTGTACTCCTAGTCGCTTCACGTTATGGAAACCGGGGAAAAGCACTGGCTTGATGAGCCACTATGGCTCAGGTGTAAAAAGCCCAAAGGACTTTACCTTACCTTAATACTAGGGTCACGGTGGAGCATGGCGCCCATCTCAGCTATCTGTGAGTGAAGGCAAATTGCACTGTGTAGTTTATACACTGATGGCAACTCAATCGCCTGTTCTTTACATAGGTCAGCAATGGTTCTTTTACATGCTTCCCACTACAGATAGTGAGAGACATGGCCTTGGTCCTTTGATAACCCGGTTAACTGCCGTTACTGGTGACAAGCCGGTGACAGTGGGACTTGATCCTCCAACCTTGATGTGGTAAAAGTGCGCTAATGTGTAATTGGAGGTAGCACTTAATTTCATGGTGCATGTTTATGCTATAATTGTGATATTGCTTTGCAGTTGTGTTTCTAAGGATATACATCATGTTTATTTAGGGTACAGTATATTAAACCTCAAACATTACTGATGCTTCTATAAGACTTTTTTTTTCATGCAAACTCATTTATGCACATCTGATATGGGAGATGTCTGTAAAAAGCTCTTGGTCTACTAAATAAGTATGAGGTCACACACAAAGAGAACATCAAGCTGTGTCGGGTTACAAAGTCAGTAAAGGTTATGATCCCTCCACACTTTCTGTATAAAAGAGCCCGGAGCTCATGGCAGGAGTTGTCAGGAGGCGGGGCAGAGGTGCCGATGTCCAGACAGACATTTGAAGTCAGTGAAGCTGCATGATGCATGCTAAGCATGAACTTAATAGTCTTTGAAAAATGTCTTTTTCGACTCCAACACCAGAGGTGCCAGTTATTGATTGCAGTAAGTGTTTAATATCGCCACCAAACAGGACATAATGGCACCTGGTGGTGGGTGCAGGACTACTACTTGTAGATAATACTTGGTGAAACAAAATGCAACACCATACACATGCAAAAACTATAATTTAAAAAAATAAACAAGAGCAGTGAGCGGAACGATGGCGCAGTGTTTACCACATCCGCCCCACAGCAAGAAGGCCTGGGTACAATTCCCGGGCTCGGGGTATTTCTGTGTGGAGTTTGCATGTTTTTATCAAGCTTGAGTGGGCTTTCCTCTGGGTACACTGGTTTCCTCCCACAGTCCAAAAAACATACACATTAGGCAAACTGGATATTCCAAATTGAACCTAAGTGTTAGCGTGAATGGTTGTGCACGTTGGCCTTGCAGTGGACTGGCAAGCTATTCAGGGTGTACCTTTGCCCAGAGTTGGCTGAGACAGGATCCAGCTTCCCGCAATCCTAGAAAGATTAAGAAGTATGGGCTAGTTCTTGGTTTTGAATGTTCTGTCCTTGAAACATGCCCTTGTTTACTAATACCAGCCAGTTCGACATTTTATGAATGAGCACATCATTAACTCCGATGAATAATCCCATCCTTGCCTGGTCATTGCTCCAGCCTTCCCATTATGGATGGAACTGAGGATTTAAAAAGCACCTAAATGCTAAATGTGATCACTATTTTGTCAAAGTCAACCCCAAAACACTTCTGACCCCTCCCCATCCTTTGTGAAGACCCAGATGGCTCATTTCACCTGTAAGCCTTATTCTCAATGATGCAGACCTAGCCTGGGGAGGACGCCACTGTGTGTCCACATGTGTGTATACAGGGCCGAGCCTGAACATACGAGACATTTGGTGGCCCTGATTTACCAGTGATGTTTTTTGGCACGCCACCTTAATTTCCCTGCCTCGATTAGCTCTGTGCCAGTGCCATCTGCTCCAATTAGTGAAGCTGGCTTTGAATCTAACTCCACCTCTATTCCTGAATGCACCTGGTGCTCGTTTACCAAAGCACCGAGCACAGGGCACAGGGCAAGTCACACCAGTACCAGGCTGTAAAGATCAGACAATTTTCTCTTTTGGTTTCCGATCAGCTTGATGCTAGCTTATTAAAATAAAAACGTATGAAATAATAATGCTTTATGGATCATGGCATGGTGAGCAGTTATGGGTGTACCCTGCCTTCAGCGTGTGCTGGCTGAGATGGGTTCCGGCCTCCCTGCATACGGTGAACCTCAACATATGGTGAACAGTGCCCTGTTGTTGGCTACTTGGTGAGGTTAATGATATACGAAGCTCATTAGCACCTAGCATTCTGTATAGAGACAATCTAAAGGTAGAGTGGTAATGAAACTAATTCGAAACAAACAGGAATATAACATATTTTGATAAATTACTAAGATAACACTCTATGAAGATAAAGGTAGAGTCCTTTGGGCTTTTTACACCCAAGCCATAGTGGCTCATCAGGCCAGTGCTTATCCCCGGTTTCCACAGTATGAAGCGACTAGGAGTACAACTCCTCCTGGATGGGACGCTAGTCCAACGCAGGTTACCTTCCCAGTAGATTTTTACTGGTACCCATTTATACTGCTGGGTGATCAGAGGCACACTTGTGGTTAAGACCTTGCCCAGGTGTCACTGTTGGGGTCTAACTGGAATTTGAACACATAACCTCCCGATCATGAGGGCAGCACCCTAATCACTATCCCACCGGCCTTCTATGAAGCTAAAACCACAGTGCAATTGCTCTCAACTACTAACTATGATTACTGCTATGATTAAGATCTGATTACGCCATGCGATCGCCTAACGAGCTGTCAAGGGTGTACAGTACCTCGCCCTAGCCCAGAGTCGGCTGAGATAGGCACCATCCTCCCCATGACCCTAATTATGATTAGGTGGTTTAAAAAAATTAATGAATGAGATTAGCTGATGAATCCTGGTCAGGCTACTTCAAGCTGAATCATTCACCACACTTTAACAAATACAAAACTAATGTAAAACTGATATATTGCTGAAGATAACAACCCCTCATATATAGAAATGTGAAAAGATCTCTTCTCACACAGCACCAGTTGAATCTTTATGCAAATGTGCATACGTATGTTTTTTTTTGTGTGTGTGTGTGTGTGTGTGTGTGTGTGTGTGTGTGTGTGTGTGTGTGTGTGTGTATGTGTGTGTGTGTGTATACAGACAAAGGCAGGGTTCATAGTTACTCTCAGACACCAGGGATCAGACTAAAAGGCAGACGGCATCATAAAAGTTCTTCTAAAGCCCACACCACCTCCTTCTGTGCTCATTCACTTTTAAACATTGAGGATGAATACATTTGTGAAACATGTGGTATTGGGCTTTCTCTGAGTATCTTCTCCATTCACACATTCTCATTGCCAAACACACACACACACACACACACACACACACACACACACACACACACACACACAAGTATTTTATATTTTATTGACTGAGAATGAATCACCCATGTTTAATAAAAATAAGCCTCTCAGTCACATATTGCAAATGTGACACATAAGGCTCACACCTCATTTAATACCATTAGCCAAAAAGAAGGAAAGTCACTGACCTGCATCAAGGTCTATGGAAGCAGAGTGTCCAGGGAAATCATATAGAGAGAAAGGGAACAGAGAGAGAAAAATAATTATTTTCAAGAAATTCATCAAGAAAAACTTTAAAAATAAGAATACAGTATTATTAGTTTGAGAGAAATGGTAGCATAGCAACTGTTAGTTGCCGCTAACTGCGCCTCACAGTAAAGAGGTCCCGGGTTCGAGTCAAGGGTTCACGTGTTTCTGCGTGGAGATGCATGTTCTTCCCCGTGCTTGTGTGCATTTCCCCTGGGTATGTGGGATTCTTCCTCACGATCCAAAAACATGCACAGTACTCTAATTGGCTGTTCCAAATCACCCCTATGTGTGAGTGTGAATGGTTGTGTGTGTGTTGGCGCCGTGATGGTTTCTCGACCTATTCAGAGTGTACCCTGCTTGTGCTTTGAACTCCAACTGCTCTGAACATCCACTGGTATTAATTATGTTTAACCACATGCTTACAGTGGGAAGCTGCTGAGTGTGATGATCTGACAAGCTGTCCAGAGTTGGCTGAGATGTATGCTAGCCTCCTCGCGACCCTAATTAGGATTAAGCCGCTTAGAAAATGAAAGAATATTACTATATTGGCTTGAGAGACACAGTAGCATAGCAATGGTTAGTGCATTCGCCTCACAAGTAACAAGGTCCTGGGTGCGGGTCAAGGACCCGGTTGTTTTTGTGTGGAGATGCATGTTCTCCCCATGCTTGTGTGGGTTCCATCTGGGTACATCAGTTTCCTCCCACAATCCAGACATGTGCGTCAGGCTACCTGGCTGTTTTTAATTCCCCCTCAGTGTGACTGTGTGGTTGAATGTGTTGGGCCTGCAATGGCCTGGCAAGCTGTTCAGGGTGTTACCCACCTTTGCCCAAAGTAAAAGTTGGACAATTTTTTTTTAACTGTAGTTCTACTTTGCCTCAAAACTACAAACAGCTCTTTTAAATGTAGATCAGTACTGTATTCCATCAATATATCTTTCCACAGGAATTAAAAAACTTGCCCACATATTTTAAGATTAACAGACATGGACTTTATAGGGATAAGTTCATCCATTCATTTTCTTTAATTGCTTAATCCTAATTGGGGTCACAGGGAGGCTGGCGCCCATCCCAGTCGACTCCAAGTAAGGGCAGGGTACACCATGGACAGCTTGACAGGCTATTGCAGGATGGAAACATGCTGATGGCTTTGTAGCTCCTCTTGTCGAAAGTCAGCAATGGTTCTTTTACATGAACCTCACACCATAGACAGTGAGAGACATGGCCAGGCTTTGATAACCCAGTTTGTCACTGTCCCCCCAGTGCACTATCTGTGAAGTGCAATCTTAGGATCGGTGATCCAACACCTTTACCGCAAGGCCACAACTGCCCCTTTATATGGATAGTTTGTGGAAATGGATTATAATTCTGTGGTCCTAGGCATGAAACTGACAACTCACATGTTCTAATGTACATCTACCTGTATTTTTTAGCTACTGAAAATTTTCAGAGACACATGCATGAATCCATCATAATCCTAAAATCAATGTCTGATTGACAGATTATTGTGTCCATGTTCATTTTTCTTGTCGGCACAGTGGTTCGCATATCCACCTCACAGCCAGAAGGCCCTGGGTTTGAGTCCTGATCTCAGGGTATTTTTGTGTGGAGTTTGTATGTTCTCCTTGTGCTTGCATGGGTTTCCTCCTGGTACTCTGGTTTCCTTCCACAGTCCAAAAACATGCACAGTAATTTAATTGGCTGTTCTAAATTGTCCCGAGCTGAAAGTGTGCATGGTTGCGCGAGTGTTGACCCTGTGATGGCCTGGAAAGCTGTCCATGGTGTACCAACTCTCTTTCTAGAATCTGGCTGAGATGGATGCCAGCCTCCCCATGACCCAAATTAGGATTAAGTGGCTTAGAAAATAAATGAATGTTCAATTTTCTTATTCTTTTATGAAACTGTGTTATCCAGGTCAGGCATAGGGTCAAAGAATTAACCTTCACATAAATCCGTTATGGACCAAAATACAATGAAGGAAAATTTATGAATACACATTCAAGACCTAAATTAGCATAATATAGCAATTCAGTGTTGGCTAGCAATATGGTAACAGATGGTCGATGCCTGGGTGGCAAATAGTGTGGGCATGTCTGTGTGTGTGTGTGTGTGTGTGTGTGTGTGTGTGTGTGTGTGTGTGTGTGTGTGTGTCCCGAGGCTGGTAAGGGAACTCTACTACTAATACTAATAACATTCAACATAAATAAACTTTAAAAACAAATACAGCTGTCAGGGGTACACCAACATAATTAAATTTACCCCCACCCCATATACAACAGTAATATTCACGAAGGATTAACTATGAGAGAAATCGTGTGGCTTATACAGGTTTTCTCATCCATTCTTTCATTCATTTTCTGAACCGCTTAATCCAAATTAGGGTCGAAGGGTATCTGGTGCCCATCTCAACCAATTCTGAATGAGGTAAAGGAACACACAGATGAGGCCATCGCAGGGCGGAAACACACTGATGGCAACGCAATAGTCTACTCTTAGTGAAAGTCAACAATATTTCTTTTACATGCCTCTCACCATAGACAGCGTGAGTCATGGCCGAGTTTTGATAACCCAGTTAGCTGCACTCGGGGGACAGCAGTGTCAACTTGGTGATAGTGGGGCTTGAAACCACAACCTTCGGATCAGCAAGCCAGCTCCCTATCACCGGGCCACCACTTCCCTGGCAGTTTTCGCATTCTATGTATTTTATCACAATACAGTATCCGTTCCTTAATTGGGTGTGCCAGTTTCCAGGCAACATTTCTAAATTGATGATTATTAACCAAGACCAAGAAGCAAAAAGCATCGAGCAAACCATAGTAATGCGAAGTCTAATCACATGATCATTTGGGCCAATCGTATCTGATTTACTGATCAGAAGACAGCTACTGTATTTCTGGTAACTAAAATGAGATGAAAGATGAATAGCACTCACCCGTTGTTGGATCAAGGCATGCTGGTGCTCCATCACTCTCTTCTCCATTGCCGAGTCAATCACCAGCTGATCCAGCTGCAGATAGAACACACGTAACAGATACATGCTACCAGAACTGATAACAAAATCAAGGCCAATTGCTTATAATGGCCTGGCAGCGGCTGGTACAATTCCTCCCTCAGGGCTTCTGGTTCAGCATCACTGCTCAGAGATATAGCAGCTAATAATATTAAATATTATGATATTTTTTAGGTCTTGGACTTTCATTCATTCATTCATTTTCTGATCCACTTAATCCTAATTAGGGTAACGGGGAAGCTGGCACCCATCCCAGGTGACTCCAGGCGAGGGCAGAGTACACCATGGACAGCTCACCAGGATATTGTAGGGCGGATACATGCTGATGGCTATGGAGCTACTCTTGCCGAAAGTCAGCAATGGTTCTTTTACATGCCTCACACCATAGACACTGAGAGACATGGCCGGCCTTTGATTACCCAGTCAGCTGCACTGGGGGAACAGTGACAACTCGTGGAGAGCTTGAACCCCCAACCTTAGGATCAGTGATCCAGCACCTTTACCACCAGGCCACCACTGCTCTGGTCTTGGACTTGAATTTGATAATTAGTGACAGTCCCAATTCCAATTCTCCACCTTCATGATTGAAGTGCTCTTGAGCAAGGCACCTAACCCCAAACTGCTCTAGTCCAATGTATGTGGCCACCCACTGCTCCGAGTGTGTTTGTGCTCACTGTTTACGTGTGTGTTTGGATAGGTTAAACACAGAGGCAATAATTTCTCTTGTGGAATTAATACTACACAGCAAAAAAAAACCAAAACAAATAAATAAATAACATTTAAAGAGGCTTTGACTTGATTTGGACTTAAAAGTACGTATACCTAACCACTAACCACTAATAAGTGATTTATTCAACATTACACACCCCAAACCACATGATATTTAAATTTTAAAAAATCCTACTCCCAGATTTAGACCCTGATCCGGACTTAACCTGAGTAGCATATATTAGAAATTTAAATTTTGACCTTCCCTTACACTTTATTCACACAGTAGAGGAACACAGTGAATCTGACTTTTTAATTTCTGATTTAGATCAGTTATGTATTCATTTATTTTCTAAGCCACTTAATCCTCAATAGGTTCGTAAGAAGGCTGGTGCGCATCCCAGACAACTCTGGGCGAAGATAAGGTAAATCATGAACAGCTTTTCCGACCATCACTGGGCCAACACACATACAATCATTCATAGTCACACTCACACTATAGAGCAACTTGGAACAGCCAATTAGCACACTGTACCTTTTTTTTTTTTAAATTCAGAATACCTGGAGGAAACCCACGCAAGCAGGACACAGAAACACCCCAAGCTCGGGAATTGAACCCAAGCCTTATTGCTGTGAGGCGGGTGTGCTAACTACTGCGCCACCGTGCCACTTTGATAAAAAAAGAATTTTTATAATTCTGCCTTATAAAATAATTGTTAATGTAATGCCTCAAATTATAGACAATACTGTACAATATAATATACAGGTCCATTTTCCAGAATCCAGCGTGCGTCAATAATGCTGGATTAGCAAATCTACTCTTACTTCTATTCTGTGAGAATGCATCATATACAGTCTGAAGAACTTGCCAGGGAACATATTACTCATTCTTTTATCTCAGTAGGCTTCTTAAGTGGAAGCAATGTCATGTGATGAAGTAGCACCTCACCTCAGCAGCAAGCTTTTTCATGTACGGGTCGAGTTCATCCAGAAGGTTGTATCCCTGCTGGAACAGTGCATACTGTGCATGCATGAAGGACAGCATCTGTGATCAGCAAGGAAGGAAGGGTCAGAGAAAGGCTGAGGGCACCTAGTCTATCAGTGGTGCCAAGCCTCTGAAGTACAGACTCGTGTCCTTAGATGCAACGTACAAATTCGGATTTATATTCTGAGTGATTAAAGCAGAGAAATAAATAAGCTGCTCACCGAGTCGAGGATTTCAAACTTCTTCTTGGCCTGTAAAACGTTAATCTGTGGAGAAAATATGTTAAAATATCTCAGTTGCATGCTAAGCATAGTCTGTCTTATCAGCTGCAACAGAAAACAATTTACAAATATAGTGGCACCTAGGCTTACGGGTGTCTTTTAAAACTAATTTTCCATGATACAAGCTTTGATCCCACCAAAAATCTGCCCCATCCAACAAGCAAAATTTTGATTTACGAGCTCTGCTGGGAAAAAGGCATTTTTGGGCCGATTAGCCTTGTATTCTTCCATGTGTATTCCTCCGCCTTGTACAGTGCTTCTCAGTTATTTTCTGTGATGCCCCCTATAGGAAGAAAAAAAAAATTTCACGCCCCCACCCCAGCGCCCCGTAACTACAAATAGTGTGTACTGCACTTCATATCATTTGCCAAGTGCTTTTTCCCAACACCATAGGAAACAGCACCACTGCCACCTAGTGTAATTGCGCATCCTCTACAGTAGGTGGGAGTGGCGCTTGCACTATTGTAGAGTATGCAGTAACACCAATGCTTCTCAATTACATTCTGGTGCCCCCCCAGGCAGAGGAAAACATTTCGCACCCCCCAATATAAACAGTGTTATTTGTCTAAAAATTGTGATAAGTAATCCTCTGCATACACTGTAGCCTTTGAACATAATAAATCCTTATTATCATTATGGAATACAAAAAAATAAGAAATATAGATCAACTTCCAACAAAGAATAACTTTATTAACAATATTTTAGTCTTTAAACAAAAAGATTTAAAGTGCATCAATTTGCCTGAAATAAAAAAGTATCCTTATTTCGGCGGCACGGTGGCGGAGTGGTCAGCACGGCCGCCTCACAGCAATAAGGCCTGGGTTCGGTTCCCGGCCTGGGCGTTCCTATGTGGAGTTTGCATGTTCTCCCCGTGCTTCTGTGGGTTTCCTCCGGGTGCTCCGGTTTCCTCCCACAATCCAAAGACATGCACAGTATGTTAATTGGCCGTTCTAAATTGCCCGTAGGTTCACATCGTGCAGAAGGCAATGGCAAACCACTGCCCTAATCCTGCCAAGAAAACCTCCATGAAGATGATAACCAGGGCGTTATCCTTCATGGCGGGTTGCCAATGGTCGTCCTATGACTCAGGCACTAGATAGATAGATCCTTATTTAAACTGTCAGCACTTTTGAACAACAATTTGAAGCATTTTAGACTGAAAAATAAAATTACATAAAATCAATAAATAATAATAAATTCAAATTGATCAGCAATATTAACTCAGGAGCACGATATATAAAACACTTTAAACTACAAAACAAAAATGAATAAAACAATTATTATTATTATTATTATTATTATTATTATTATTGTCAAAATGATTAAGTAAATGCAGCCGTGAGGGGGGGCACAAGCCTGTGTTCACCCTCACGCCGGTCCCAAGCCCGGATAAATGCACAGGGTTGCGACAGGAAGGGCATCCGGCGTAAAACTTCTGCCAAAATTATTATGCAAAGGATCAAAACGTATTTCATGCCGGATTGGTTGAGGCCTGGGTTAACAACGACCGCCATCAGTTAACCAACAGGGTGCTGGTGGAAATTGGATTACTGTTGGTCGAAGAAGGAGAGGTGGGAGACATGTCCATAGGCGAAGAGAGAAGAGGAAAGGCATGAGTCTAGGACTGAGAGTAGGGACTTTGAATGTTGGAACTATGACAGGAAAAGGTAGAGAGCTAGCTGACATGATGCAGAGGAGGAAGGTGGACATACTGTGTGTCCAGGAGACAAGGTGGAAAGGTAGCAAGGCTAGAAGCTTAAAAGCAGGGTTTAAGCTGTTTTTTCATGGTGTGGATGGGAAGAGAAATGGTGTAGGAGTCATCTTGAAGGAGGGGTTTGTCAGAAATGTTCTAGAAGTGAAAACCCCCAGTGCAGCTAACTGGGTTATCAAAGGCAGGCCATGTCCCTCACTGTCTATGGCATGTAAAAGAACCATTGGTGACTTTCGTAAAGAGTAGGCTGCAAAGCCGTTGGCGTGTTTCTGTCCCTTGCGAAAGGGTTGTGACAGGAAGGGCATCCGACGTAAAAACCTATGCCAAATCAAATGTGCGAATCAGATGATTCGCTGTGGCGACTCCAAGAAAGGGAAAAAGCCCAAAGAGAAGAATATATATATATTATATATATATATATATATATAAATAATAAAAATAAAAATAAAAGGACAGGACAAAGATTTTCTATTGAAACTCCATTTATCACTACAGATCTGTTTCGAGGGGTGGTGAAACCATCCTCTCTCTTCAGGTGATTACAGAAGTCTTGGCTCATCACGTGATTAGGGTGTGACAGCTTTAAGTGACACCTGAATTTATTTGGGTTCATACTGCCGCTGCCGACGTTTTCAGACACAGTAAACGCAGTGGTCTTTCCTCGTTTCTCACTGCAGCACAGTGAAACCGAGTGCTACATCCACTTCATCATACCTCCTCAACTTAACTTTCGGGAGACTTTTGTTTCTCTCACTGTCTCCGTCTGTCTCCGCCTCTCTTTCCGTCCCTGTTAAAAATTTCTATGGTGGGTTTAATAACCTTCTTATTTTACCTCTGGGTACCCTCTAAGATTGAGGAAGCCACTGCCACCTGCTGTAGTGGATGTAGAATTACACTTTATCCTAATACCAAAAAGAAAAAAAGCATGTTCCTTGGGGTCACACGCTCCCCAGCATCGCACTGTGCCCCAATATTTGAGAACCACTGAATTACACTTAATTATAGTACAGTATGGCAAAAAAAACATGTTCCCCAGGATCATACATGCCCTCCCCCGGCATTACACCGCGCCCCCCTTGGGCCCCACTATTTGAGAAGTACTGGCCTTGTGGGAGCTCACCACAAGACGTTCCTCACTGGCATTTTGTGCACATGCACAAAATTCTCATCTTCCTCTGTTACACACCACCTCATGCCTCTCCACTTGACATCTTCGTGCAAAACCTTAACCCCACCCCCCAGCCATTATTATCTTATGTAGACACAACCAAAGTTAACTCCATCCATCCAAATTGAGTTTTGATGGGGGTATTTTAATCACTGATGTCTGTGAATGTTTCACAAACTAGGTGGGATCTCTAAACTAACTCAGACCCAGCGATAACTTGATTTTGGAATAGCATGAAGGTCAGAGTGATGTCACAAAATTTTGGAGACGGAATGCATATGATTTTCAAACGGGTGCTGATCGCTTTTACTATGGAACAATAATTACAAACCATATGTGGACTTTCATTCATTTATTCATTCATTTTCTGGTGCACATCTCAGCCGACTCTGGGCGAGGGCAGAGTACAGCCTGGACAGCTAGTAGGCTGTTACCGGGCCACCCCTGCCCCTATATGGACTTTCAAATAAGACAATTAAACCTTGAGCTACTTTAAAAGATCAAGCCCCAGCCATCTTATACATTTTTCAAACAGAAGACGGGTTTTTTGTATTGTTTGGTCATAGCCATGTGCTATGACAAGCACATGGGTAATTAAAACCACAACCCATACAGGGACTATTTGCTAGTAGTCATAATAACATGCATATTATTCATGCTGTGGGGCAGAAGCACTTTCCCCCCCTCTAGTTCTTAATTTGTCTTTATAGTCATGAGTTTTAATCCTTGGGGAACTGAATTATTGCTAAAAACTGTCCTTAGACTTTGATTGCAACAGATAATAGTTTTCTATTCTTTTATCATTCATTCATTTTCTGAACCGGTTAATCCTATTTAGGGTCGTGAGGAGGCTGGCGCCCATCTCAGCCGACTATGGGCGTGGGCAGAGTACACCCTGGACAGCTCGCCAGGCCATTGCAGGGCAGAAACTCGCTGACAGCTATGCAGCTACTCTTGTTGAAAGTCAGCAATGATTCTTTTACATGAACCTCTCACCATAGACAGTGAGAGACATGGCCGGCCTTTGATAACCCAGTTAGCTGCACTGGAGGGCAGTGACAACCTGTGGAGAGTAGGATCAGTGATCCAGCCGACCATACCACTAGGCCACCACTGCCCCTATTCTTCTTTTATCAGTAAATTGTACATGTCATAAAATACATCCCTCACTTTAATTGGTTAATTGGGACTGAGATCCCCTCGCGATTACCGAATTCTGCGAAGTAGGATCAACCCCCCGGCCACCCCGACTGACGTATACGTACATGTATATGTGCATATAATATCAATAAATACATATTCAATACTATATATGCTTATAATAACAATTAAACATTCAAAAATAATGCATAATGCGTAAATAAAATATAAATACACACACATACAGACACGTGTGCACGCACACAGATCCGCACCTCACAAAATATAAGTAGTTTTCATGGGAGATTTTGGTTTTTTTGCATAATTGGCCTTGATTTGCTGCATTTTCCTTCACTTTTCCCCCATTATTCCTTAATTTACTTATTTTTTGATTTGATGAATATTGAAAAAAAAAAAAAAAAACGCGATGCACTGAAGCTGCATGAATTAAAGCACGAAGTTGTGAGGGATCCGTGTACACCTCATCCCGGGCTACTTTCTACGAATTAGAACACAAAGCCAAAACATTTTTATTTCATTCTATTTTACAAACCTCTTCATTAACTGGGTTTCAGACAGTCTGGTGTCTATCTCACCCAACTCGACATGTGTGATGGTGATGCACACCCTGAACAGTTTGGCAGGTTTCTGCAAGGCCAACAAACACACCAATGGGTAATCAAGAATATCCAATTCGCCTACTTTGCATATCTTTGGACTGTGGAAGAAACTGGATCACCTCGAGGAAACCTACACAAACATTCCAAATGCACACAGAAACGCCATTGTTGGGTACAGGGCGCCAATCCAGGATCTTCTTGCTGTGAGGCAGAAGTGCTAGCCAAAATCAATACATTCATTCATTTATCTGCCGAATCGCTTAAACCTTCTAGAGTCACCAGGAGGCTGAAGCCTATCACTGACTTTGGGGCATAGCGGGGTGAACCCTGTCAGCTCACCAATCCATCGCAGGGCAGCACTCACAACTATTCATTCCTTGGGGTAATTTGGAAGTGTCGGTAAGCTTAATGTGCATGTATTTGGACTGTGAGAGGAAATCAGAGTACCTGGAGGAAACCCATGTAAGTACAAGGAGAATATGTGAACTCCAAACAGAAATGTCCTTGCCAGGCATGGGGCTCGAATCCAAGTCTTCCCAATCAAAAGAAAAACTCCCCATAAAAAAACCTAATACAAACATGACAACAGCCTGTGTCCCCGTGAACATATTAGAATGTATTCACTGATAGTGACTTGAAATCAATTGTGAAAGTTGCTCCGGATAAGGTCGTCTGCCAAATGCCATAAATTTAAATGTTATGTGACTGCTACCATTTGGACTTGTCTTTGGCTTGGATCCATCATGGCTTTTTGTATTTGCGTACAGCAGTAACTAACAGTTGCTTTAACGTTGAGCTTACTGATAAATCCACGAACGCAGCGCTTTGTAGATTGTTACATGAAGCCAGGCTAGAATTTTGAAAAATGGGTCCACTTTTTAAAATAATCTTTATTACCTGTAGTACATAGTCAAGGGCGAGCTGTCGGAAACACTTCCGGGTCACGATAAGTGCGCTGCTGGCTTCTTCAACCTCGTGAGGCTTGTTACGCGGAGCCTGAGCGTTCTTCACCTGCGCTATCTCCATGTCCTCCCGCACCTTGTCAAATTGCTTCTTCGTCTCCTTAAACTTGCGCACATCCCTGCATGGTGGAAAGCACGAACCATTAAAGAAACAAATAAATGAATGATAATGGAATAATAATAATAATAATAAAAAAAATATATCTGATTTACTCCTTGACAAAAGTGTGCAGTTGCTGCTTGATGGACCTCTGGGCCTGGTCAAAAAGGATCTATAGGGGACAAAGAAAATATGTAAACATTTCAGACTGCTGTATAATTCATATGATTCACAGTTCTTCTTATTTTATAAAGATAAACTCAGCATTTTGGACCATATTATCATTGCAACTCTGGAGGAAAAACAGAACCCTTGGACTATTCTAATAAAGAGTCGGCGTATGTAATTGTGTGAGCCTGGTGGTGCAGTGGTCAGCATGTCCGCCTCACAGCAAAAAGATCCCTGGTTCAGGTTAACAGGCTCAGAAAAGGTGTTTCTGTGTGGAGTTTGCATGTTCTTCCGGTGTATGAGTGGATTTTCTCATGGTATTGTACTCAGGTCAACCATCCAAAGATATGCACGTTAGGCTAATTAGCAGCTCTTTATTGCTATTAGGTGTGAAAGTGATTGGTAGTTTATGTGCTGTCCCTGCAATGGACCGGCAAGCTCTTAAAGGTGGAGGTTACCTTCGCCCTGGGTTGGCTGAGATAGGCTTCAGCCTCCCACAATGAAACTTGGTTAAATGAATGAATGAAGGCTCCCTAGATTCATTAATCCATTTTCTATAACCACTTAATCCTAATTAGGGTCGCGGGGATTCTGGCACCCATCCCAGCCAACTCCGGACAAGGGCAGAATACACCCTCGCCAGGCCAGCGCAGGGCGGAAACACGCTAACTATGCAGCCGACTTATCAAAAGTCAGCAATAGTTCTTTTACATGCCTCTCACCATAGACAGTGAGAGACATGGCCCGCCATTGATAACCCAGTTAGCTGCAATGGGGGGGACAGTGACAACCCTGTGGGGACTCGAACCCCCAACCTTAGGATCAGCAATCCTGCGCCCTATCCACTAGACCACCACTGCCATGTAGACTATAAAATAAGTCTACATAGTTTATAACCACATACATCCACTAGATGGCATAGTTGCAATTGAAAAAACAAAAGAGGACTGACACACCTCCTTAGTCTTATTAAAATCCCTCACCAACAGATATTGACCAAGTTAAGTGGGTACACCAAGAAATAGTTAAAAAAAAAAAAAAAAAGAAAAAGGTGCTGGAAGATAGTGTCTGGGGCTTTGGGACTGATCAATGTCTTCTTGAGGGTAAATAGAGAAAGAACCAGACAATAATCTATACAGTACTGGATCGAAACAAAGAAGGTACCTATGTCTCTGTGTATAACATCCACGAGTAAAGGCAGAACACAAGTGTGGAAACTCATTCCATTCAATTCAACTTCGCTAAAAGCAGCTTGATGATATAAAAGCATTGATGTACAGGGGTTCCGCCAACACAATAATTCATGAAAGGCTTATCGAAAATCTCATTTAGCCCATCACCATGAGGAAAGTGCCGTAATAAATAAATATGACTTGAATATAACAACCAGGATGGGTGCCAGGCTTCCTGCGACCCTAATTAAGATTAAGCAATTGGAATAAAAGTGAAATAAATGAATATAAAAATCAAGGTTGCTAAAAAGAATAAAAACCAAAATCGTTGACAAAGTTGCCAGCAGACATCAGAACATATACTAAGGAACCTGGAGCACCCAGAAGAAATGCACATAAACACAGGGATAACATGCAAATTATATACAGAAACACACTAACTGAGCGCCAGGTTCGAACACTTGCGATGAGGTGGCCGTGCTAATCACTACGCCACTATTCCACCCACAGTAAACTTAAATTATCCCTAAATTAAGTCAGTCCATTCATTCATTCTGGATGAGGGCAGAGTTCACCACAGACAACTTTCCAGGCCATCACAGAGCAGAAACTCACCGATGGCAACCCGATGGTCTATTGTATTACGAATGATAGCAATGGTTCTTTTACATGCCCTTCACTGCAGACAGTGAAAGACATGGCCAGCCTTTCATAACCTAGTTAGCTGCAATGACAGCAGTGACAACTAGGCGATAGTGGGGTTTGAATCCCTGACCTTCTGATTAGTAAGCCAGCACCCTTAAACTTCCCCCATAAATGCAATCATTCATTCATTTTCTGAACTGTTTAATCCTAATTAGTGTCGCAGGGAGACTGGCGCCCATCTCAGCCGACTCGATGCAGGGGTAGAGTACACCCTGGATAGCTCGCCAGGCCATTAGAGGGCAGGAACACGCTAATGGCTATGTAGCGCCTCTTGATGAAAGTCAGCAATGGTTCTTTTTCATGAATCCCCAATCACAGACAGTGAGAGACAGTTGGCCTTTGATAACCCAGTTAGCTGCACTGGACAGCAATGACAACCCGGTGATAGTGGGGCTTGAAGCCCCGACCTTGATGTGGATGTGGTAATAGTGTGCTAATGTGTGATTAGAGGTAACTCTTAATGTCATGGTGCATGTTTATGATACAATTCTGCTCTTGCATTGAACTCTTGACCTTGGGGTCAGTAATCCAGCAATCTAGCACCAGGCCACCACTGCCTGGCCATCACTTAAATTAAATTCTCCTTCTTCTTTTTCCCAAAATTACTTTTTGGATTAAATACAGGAAATATTTTGCGGAATGGTGGTGTAGTGGTTAGCACATACGCCTCACAGCAAGAAGGTGAAGGTCCTGAGTTCGATTCCCAGATTGTGCATTTTTGTGTGGAGTTTGCATGTTCTCCTCGGGTTTGCCTGGGGTTTCCTCTCACAGTCCAAAAACATGCACAGTAGGCTAATTGGCTGTTCAAAATCAATCCTAGATGTGAGTGTTGGCCCTGTGATGGCCTGGCGAGCTGTCCACATTGTACCCTTCCCTTGCCCAGCGTCGGCTGAGATAGGCACCAGCAACCCTAATTAGGATTAGGATGTTCAGAAAATGAATGAATGACAGGAGTTTATTCACATAAAACTGAAACGAAGAAAAAAACAAACGCACAAACCGCCAACAAGCCCAGCAATCTCCCATATAAGCCCAAATGTCAAAAATCCTATCTCACAATGTTAAATAATCATTTAAAAAATTGAGGATCCAGAATTTAATCTGGATAATCTACAAAATATAGTGAAATCTTCCTTGTCTTCCTAGGAAGATATTTCAAAAAAAATCCAGCAACGCTTTCGTTTTATCCTACCAACAAGCAGACATACAAACTGTGACCTCTGTGGTAGAGCTAGAGTGGTTTGGCTGTGATGCTAGAGATACACAGTACAACGTTGCAAACATAATACCAAAACAGGGTTCAAAGAGAAAGTAATCATGGAGTAAACACAGAACAGGTCTAACAGTGACAGATCAAACTGAAAACAAAGCACATGGAAAATCGTACAAAAAAAAAGCACAGGATGAAGAGCAAGTGTAAAACAGCAGAGAGAAATCTGTTGCATGTTGACAGGGTGAACTTGTGATGCCATTTCACACACAAAGGTTGTTCATAAATCAATGAAACAGATGGGGGGGGTGGAAGGGTGGGGGTGGAATGATGCAAAACAGGAGCTTTGAATATTTGGAACCGTTGGGTGGTTGACTTGACAGACAATGTCATTCTTTTCATAGACAGATATACAGTATTGTATAAATTATAACATGATGCAGGGCGGAAACATGCTGACGGCTTTGCAGCTACTCTTGTTGAAAGTCAGCAATGGTTCTTTTACATGAACCTCACACCATAGACAGTGAGAGACATGGCCAGTCTTTGATAACCCAGTTAGCTGCACTGGGACAGTGACAACCTTGTGGAGAGTGGGACTCAAACCCCCAACTTTAGGATCAGTGGTCCAGTCCCTATACCACTAGGCCATTGCCCCCCGGATTTTTATTGTGTGCGCGCCAAACATTTACAGGGATCCCTTAGTTTCCGTGATTAATTGGGACTAACCCCCCCCCCCCCACACACACACACACACACACACACACACACACAACTGCAGAATTCCATGAAGTAGGATCAACCCCCCCAACTAACATATACGTACATGTATATGTGTATATAATTACGATAAATATATATTCAATGCTATAAATACTTTTAATAACAATTAAACATTCAAAAATATTGTATAAGATGTAAATAAATTATGAAAACACACACACAGATGCATACCTCAAATAAAAATGTAAGAGTAGTTTTGATGGGGGCTTTGGGTTGTTTTTTTTGTTTGCATTTTTTTTTTTTTTTTGCATAATTGGCCTTGTTTTGAGGCACTGAAGCCTCATGAATTGCAGTGAAAGTGGTGCGGGATCCCTGTACTATCTTTCCTTTATTTTCTCACTCTCCTAGAAGTCACAGGCTATATTTTGTATGCTCTCTCTCTCTCTCTCTCTCTCTCTCTCTCTCTCTCTCAGAACCCTAACCTTATGTCTCTCATTATTAGAAGTATCGAAAAATCCACTGAAGATGAGAACCACTGAATGGCATCTGGTATTTTGTGTGAAGCTGTAATTAAGAGAATGATGAGAGAAGAGTGAAAGTGCTTAAAAGTTAACGCCAGGAATAAAGTGTGACTTTCATTATGTCCTGAAGCCTAAAGTGTTCACCAAGAGCACCAAGGCTGCTTGATGTATTTCCAGGCATTAATACTACAGCCGTGAGGGGGGGGCAAATGCAGCCGTGAGGGGGGGGCACAAACCAGTGTCTCTCCCTCACGCCGGTCCCAAGCCCGGATAAATGCAGAGGGTTGCGTCAGGAAGGGCATCCGGCGTAAAACAAATGCCAAATAAACTATGCGAATCACAAGAAAGAATGACATACCGGATCGGTCGAGGCCCGGGTTAACAACGACCGCCATCAGTGCCGTCAACCAACAGGGTGCTGATGGAAATTGGACTACTGTTGGTGGAAGACGTCGAAGAAGGAGAGGCGGGAGGCGTGTCCGTTGCCAGAGAGAGAAGAGGAAAGGCATGAGTCTAGGACTGAAAGTAGGGACTTTGAATATTGGAACTATGACAGGAAAAGGTAGAGAGCTGGCTGACATGATGCAGAGGAGGAAGGTGGACATACTGTGTGTTCAGGAGACCAGGTGGAAAGGTCGCAAGGCTAGAAGCATAGGAGCAGGGTTTAAGCTGTTTTATCACGGTGTGGATGGGAAGAGAAATGGAGTCGGAGTCATCTTGAAGGAGGAGTTTGCCAGGAATGTTCTAGAAGTGAAAAGAGTGTCAGACAGAGTGATGAGTCTCAAGTTAGAAATTAAAGGTGTGATGGTCAATGTTGTTAGTGCTTAGGCCCCACAGACAGGATGTGAGAGAGAAGAGAAGGAGAGATGCTGGAGGGAGTTAGATGAAGTGATGCAGAGTACCCCCAGAGGTGAAAGAGTGGTCATTGGGGCAGACTTCAATGGACATGTTGGTGCAGGAAACAGAGGGGACGAGGAAGTGATGGGTAGGTTTGGTCTCCAGGACAGGAGCATGAAGGACAGATGTTGGTAGATTTTGCAAAAGGATGGAATTGGCTGTGGTGAATACTTTCTTCCAGAAAAGAGAGGAGCATAGGGTGACTTATAAAAGCGGAGGTAGGAGCACACAGGTAGACTACATCTTGTGCAGGCGATGTAATTTAAAGGAAGTCAGTGACTGCAAAGTAGTAGCGGGTGAGAGTGTTGCCAAACAGCATAGGATGGTGGTGTGCAGGATGATGCTGATGGTGAGGAAGGTGAAGAAGGCAAAGGCAGAGCAGAAGACAAAGTGGTGGAAGTTGAAAAAGGAAGAGTGTCGGGTTGTCTTCAAGGAGGAGTTGAAACAGGCTTTGGGTGGTCAGGAAGTGCTTCCAGATGACTGGACAACTACAGCGAATGTGATCAGGGAGACAGGTAGGAGAATATTTGGTGTGTCATCTGGAAGGAAAGTAGATAAGGAGACTTGGTGGTGGAATGAGGAAGTGCAGGAGTGTGTACAAAGGAAGAGATTAGCTAAGAAGAAGTGGGACATTGAGAAAACCGAAGAGAGTAAACAGGAGTACAGGGAGACACAGCGTAAGGCAAAGGTAGCAGTGTCAAAGGCCAAACAGAGTGCGTTTGATGACTTGTATGCTCGGCTGGAAAGTAAGGAGGAGAAAATGATTTATACAGGTTGGCACAGCAGAGAAATAGAGATGGGAAGGACGTGCAGCAAGTTAGATTGATAAAGGACAGAGAGGGAAATGTATTGACTGATGACAGAAGTGTGCTGGGAAGATGGAAAGAGTACTTTGAAGAGCTGATGAATGAGGAAAATGAGAGAGAAAAAAAAGTAGAAGAGGTGACTGTTGAGGACCAGGAAGTAGCAAAGATTAGTAAGGGTGAAGTGAGGAGGGCATTGAAGAGGATGAAGAATGGAAAGGCAGTTGGTCCTGATGACATACCGGTGGAGGTATGGAAGTGTCTAGGAGAGGTAGCAGTAGATTTTCTGACAAGAACATTTAACAAGGTCTTAGAGAGTGAGAGGATGCCAGAGGAATGGAGGAGAAGTGTGCTGGTGCCCATTTTTAAGAACAAGGGAGACGTGCAGAGTTGTGGCAACTACAGAGGGATAAAGTTGATGAGCCATACGATGAAGTTATGGGAAAGAATAGTGGAAGCTAGACTAAGGGCAGAAGTCAGCATTTGTGAACAACAGTTTGGTTTCATGCCCAGAAAGAGCACCACAGATGCAGTGTTTGCCTTGAGGATGTTAATGGAGAAGTACAGAGAAGGTCAGGCGGAGCTGCATTGTGCCTTTGTGGATCTGGAGAAAGCATATGACAGGGTGCCGAGAGAAGAACTGTGGTATTGCATGAGGAAGTCTGGAGTGGCAGAGAAGTATGTTAGAGTGGTGCAGGACATGTATGAGAGATGTAAGACAGTGGTGAGGTGTGCTGTCGGTGTGACAGAAGAGTTCAAGGTGGAGGTGGGACTGCATCAAGGGTCAGCTCTCAGCCCCTTCTTGTTCGCTATGGTGATGGACAGGCTGACAGACGAGGTTAGACAAGATTCCCCATGGACTATGATGTTTGCAGATGACATTGTAATCTGTAGTGAGAGCAGAGAACAAGTGCAGGAAAATCTAGAGAGGTGGAGGTATGCCCTGGAAAAGAGGGGAATGAAGATTAGCCTCAGTAAGACAGAGTACATGTGCATGAATGCCAAGGACCAAAGAGGAACGGTGAGATTACAGGGAGCAGAGATAAGAAAGGTGGAGGATTTTAAGTACTTAGGCTCAACAATCCAGAGCAATGGCGAGTGTGGAAAAGAGGTCAAGAAGCGTGTGCAGGCAGGTTGGAATGGTTGGAGAAAAGTGTCGGTGTGATGTGTGATAGGAGGGTATCGGCAAAAATGAAAGGAAAAGTGTACAAAAGCGGTGTTGAGGCCAACGATGCTGTATGGGTTAGAAACAGTGGCCCTGGGGAAAAGACAGGAGGCAGAGTTGGAGGTAGCAGAGATGAAAATGTTGAGGTTCTCTTTGGGAGTAACGAGGATGGATAGGATTAGGAATGAGTACGTCAGAGGGACAGCACATGTAAGGCGTTTTGGAGACAAAGTCAGAGAGGCTAGATTGAGATGGTTTGGACATGTACAGAGGAGGGATAGTGAGTATATTGGTAATAGGATGCTGAGGCTGGAACTACCAGGCAAAAGGCCTAGAGGAAGACCAAAGAGACGATTCATGGATGTGGTAAAGGAGGACATGAAGGTCGTTGGTGTAAGAGAAGAAGATGCAAAGGATAGGGTGAGATGGAGGCAGATGATTCGCTGTGGCGACCCCTGAAGGGAAAAGCCGAAAGGAAAAGAAGAAGATTTGAGTTTAGCATTTGATTGTAAAACCCCAACAAAACTCAAGCAACAGTCAATTTCCCGATCTTTCACATCTGAATATTATTTATAGACTTATGTTATGTTTTGTACTTGTGAGATACTTGTGAGACATTTATCAGTTCAACAAGAATGTGAAACACAAGGATAACTGTCGTTGGAATTCCAAATCGAATGTCCCACAGCTGTTTATTAAGCACAGAATACATGTGTGTGAACAACAAGGACCCAAGAGGAACGGTGAGGTTACAGGGAACAGAGATGAAGAAGGTGGAGGATTTTAAGTACTTAGGCTCAACAATCCAGAGCAATGGCGAGTGTGGAAAAGAGGTGAAGAAGCATGTGCAGGCAGGTTGGAATGGTTGGAGAAAAGTGTCCGCTGTGATGTGTGATAGGAGGGTATCGGCAAGAATGAAAGGAAAAGTGTACAAGACGGTGTTGAGGCCAGCGATGTTGTATGGTTTAGAAACAGTGGCCCTGGGGAAAAGACAGGAAGCAGAGCTGGAGGTAGCAGAGATGAAAATGTTGAGGTTCTCTTTTGGAGGAATGAGGATGGATAGGATCAGAAATGAGTACATCAGAGGGACAGCACATGTAAGACGTTTTGGAGGCAAAGTCAGAGAGGCTAGATTGAGATGGTTTGGACATCCAAAACTGCCTGGAACTACCAGGCAGAAGGCCTAGAGGAAGACCAAGGAGAAGATTTATGGATGTGGTGAAGGAGGACATGAAGGCAGTTGGTGTAAGAGAAGAAGATGTAGAGGTCGGGGTGAGATGGAGGCAGATGATTCGCTGTGGCGACCCCTGAAGGGAAAAGCCGAAAGGAAAAGAAGAATACACTACAGCAACCCAGTCTCTCTCTCTCTCTCTCTCTCTCTCTCTCTCTCTCTCTCTCTCTCTCACACACACACACACACACACACACACACACACACACACACACACACCTCAGTTACCAAGAATTAGCACACTGAGGCACCTGAGATATATTCCAGAGAAAAGAAAGAGATTAAGTGATAACTAGAGACATAAAGAATGAGCAGGAACACAGCAGAGGAGTTCTGGAACTTGAAAAGCATTTTTTATGACAAGATGTTACGAGTGCTAGCCATATGTGGAACTTCACTGTAAATCCAAGTATTTTACAAGGAGACAAAATAAACAAACATTTGTCTATGACAGTCATCAAGAATTTGGTTTAAATGGAATGTCAAGCAGCAGAAAGAGCATAAAGCTGTGTGGGTGGACAATCCAAGGGAAGTAGTGCCCCTTTCTGTGACATCATCACAGGTCAAGAAGGTGAAGAGTGAAGTCTATGAGACATACTGACTGGGCATTGTAAAAGGGAGTGAGAGTCTGGCCCCTGGTGGAGCACTGCTAATTGGTCTGTCCATTATATGTATAATGCATTGTAGCTGTCAATCTGAGCCTGACTGGTCAGCTGGGTCCATCCACAACATGACTTGCCTCCACTGATTGATTGATTGATTGATAGATAGATAGATAGATAGATAGATAGATAGATAGATAGATAGATAGAGTTTTATTGATCTCACAATGGAGAAATTCACTGTTACAGGCTCTTGAAGTACCATCAGTAGGGGGTGCAAAATAGCTCAGAAAGGTGCATCATTGAGTCATAATATTAAACCAGAACAATAAAATATAAAAATAACAAAAAAAATAAAAAATATATAATATAAAAATAATACAAAATAAAAACTTTGTAGACTGGCTATATACAAATATACATGTATCTTGAGGGCAGAGTAGATGGATGGATATGGTTCACAGTCACAGGGGGGTAGATGTGGTTGATTAAAGCGGTTTATCGCACGGGTTTTGTATTGCACAGAACTGGTTACTTCACAGACAGTTACAAAGTGGTGTTGTTGTACAGTCTGACAGCGGTGGGGATGAAAGACCTACGGTAGCGCTCCTTCCTGCACTGAGGATGTCTCAGTCGTCCACTGAAGGAGCTGTTCAGTTCCTCTCCTGGTGCAGTGGGTGAGAGCTGTTGACCATGATGGATGTGAGCTTGGCTACCATCCTCCTCTCACCTACCTCCTCCACAGAGTCCAGTGGGCAGCCCAGGACAGAGCTGGCCCTCCTCACCAGCTTGTTCAGTTTCTTTCTGTCCCACACTGTGCTGCCCGGGGCGCAGCAGACAGCAGCCTAGAGGATTGCAGAGGCTACCACAGAGTCATAAAAATGCAGCCGTGAGGGGGGGGCACAAACCAGTGTCTCTCCCTCACGCCGGTCCCAAGCCCGGATAAATGCAGAGGGTTGCGTCAGGAAGGGCATCCGGCGTAAAACAAATGCCAAATAAACTATGCGAATCACAAGAAAGAATCACATACCGGCTCGGTCGAGGCCCGGGTTAACAACGACCGCCATCAGTGCCGTCAACCAACAGGGTGCTGATGGAAATTGGACTACTGTTGGTCGAAGACGTCGAAGAAGGAGAGGCGGGAGGCGTGTCCGTTGCCAGAGAGAGAAGAGGAAAGGCATGAGTCTAGGACTGAAAGTAGGGACTTTGAATGTTGGAACTATGACAGGAAAAGGTAGAGAGCTGGCTGACATGATGCAGAGGAGGAAGGTGGACATACTGTGTGTTCAGGAGACCAGGTGGAAAGGTCGCAAGGCTAGAAGCATAGGAGCAGGGTTTAAGATGTTTTATCACGGTGTGGATGGGAAGAGAAATGGAGTCAGAGTCATCTTGAAGGAGGAGTTTGCCAGGAATGTTCTAGAAGTGAAAAGAGTGTCAGACAGAGTGATGAGTCTCAAGTTAGAAATTAAAGGTGTGATGGTCAATGTTGTTAGTGCTTATGCCCCACAGACAGGATGTGAGCGAGAAAAGAAGGAGAGATTCTGGAGGGAGTTAGATGAAGTGATGCAGAGTACCCCAGAGGTGAAAGAGTGGTCATTGGGGCAGACTTCAATGGACATGTTGGTGCAGGAAACAGAGGGGACGAGGAAGTGATGGGCAGGTTTGGTATCCAGGACAGGAGCATGAAGGACAGATGTTGGTAGATTTTGCAAAAAGGATGGAAATGGCTGTGGTGAATACTTTCTTCCAGAAGAGAGAGGAGCATAGGGTGACTTATAAAAGTGGAGGTAGGAGCACACAGGTAGACTACATCTTGTGCAGGCAATGTAATTTAAAGGAAGTCAGTGACTGCAAAGTCATAGTGGGTGAGAGTGTTGCCAAACAGCATAGGATGGTGGTGTGCAGGATGATGCTGATGGTGAGGAAGGTGAAGAAGGCAAAGGCAGAGCAGAAGACAAAGTGGTGGAAGTTGAAAAAGGAAGAGTGTCAGGTTGTCTTCAAGGAGGAGTTGAAACAGGCTTTGGGTGGTCAGGAAGTGCTTCCAGATGACTGGACAACTACAACTAATGTGATCAGGGAGACAGGTAGGAGAATACTTGGTGTGTCATCTGGAAGGAAAGTAGATAAGGAGACTTGGTGGTGGAATGAGGAAGTGCAGGAGTGTGTACAAAGGAAGAGATTAGCTAAGAAGAAGTGGGACATTGAGAAAACCGAAGAGAGTAAACAGGAGTACAGGGAGACACAGCGTAAGGCAAAGGTAGCAGTGTCAAAGGCCAAACAGAGCGCGTTTGATGACTTGTATGCTCGGTTGGAAAGTAAGGAGGAGAAAATGATTTATATAGGTTGGCACAGCAGAGAAATAGAGATGGGAAGGACGTGCAGCAAGTTAGATTGATAAAGGACAGAGAGGGAAATGTATTGACTGATGACAGAAGTGTGCTGGGAAGATGGAAAGAGTACTTTGAAGAGCTGATGAATGAGGAAAATGAGAGAGAAAAAGAGTAGAAGAGGTGACTGTTGAGGACCAGGAAGTAGCAAAGATTAGTAAGGGTGAAGTGAGGAGGGCATTGAAGAGGATGAAGAATGGAAAGGCAGTTGGTCCTGATGACATACCGGTGGAGGTATGGAAGTGTCTAGGAGAGGTAGCAGTAGATTTTCTGACAAGAACATTTAACAAGGTCTTAGAGAGTGAGAGGATGCCAGAGGAATGGAGGAGAAGTGTGCTGGTGCCCATTTTTAAGAACAAGGGAGGCGTGCAGAGTTGTGGCAACTACAGAGGGATAAAGTTGATGAGCCATACGATGAAGTTATGGGAAAGAATAGTGGAAGCTAGACTAAGGGCAGAAGTCAGCATTTGTGAACAACAGTTTGGTTTCATGCCAAGAAAGAGCACCACAGATGCAGTGTTTGCCTTGAGGATGTTAATAGAGAAGTACAGAGAAGGTCAGAGGGAGCTGCATTGTGCCTTTGTGGATCTGGAGAAAGCATATGACAGGGTGCCGAGAGAAGAACTGTGGTATTGCATGAGGAAGTCTGGAGTGGCAGAGAAGTATGTTAGAGTGGTGCAGGACATGTATGAGAGATGTAAGACAGTGGTGAGGTGTGCTGTCGGTTTGACACAAGAGTTCAAGGTGGAGGTGGGACTGCATCAAGGGTCAGCTCTCAGCCCCTTCTTGTTTGCTATGGTGATGGACAGGCTGACAGATGAGGTTAGACAAGATTCCCCATGGACTATGATGTTTGCAGATGACATTGTGATCTGTAGTGAGAACAGAGAACAAGTGCAGGAAAATCTAGAGAGGTGGAGGTATGCCCTGGAAAGGAGGGGAATGAAGATTAGCCTCAGTAAGACAGAATACATGTGCATGAATGACAAGGACCAAAGAGGAACGGTGAGATTACAGGGAGCAGAGATAAGGAAGGTGTAGGATTTTAAGTACTTAGGCTCAACAATCCAGAGCAATGGAGAGTATGGAAAAGAGGTCAAGAAGCGTGTGCAGGCAGGTTGGAATGGTTGGAGAAAAGTGTCCGGTGTGATGTGTGATAGGAGGGTATCGGCAAGAATGAAAGGAAAAGTGTACAAGATGGTGCTGAGACCAACGATGTTGTATGGGTTAGAAACAGTGGCCCTGGGGAAAAGACAGGAGGCAGAGTTGGAGGTAGCAGAGATGAAAATGTTGAGGTTCTCTTTGGGAGTAACGAGGATAGATAGGATTAGGAATGAGCACATCAGAGGGACAGCACATGTAAGACGTTTTGGCGACAAAGTCAGAGAGGCTAGATTGAGATGGTTCGGACATGTACAGAGGAGGGATAGTGAGTATATTGGTAATAGGATGCTGAGGCTGGAACTACCAGGCAAAAGGCCTAGAGGAAGACCAAAGAGACGATTCATGGATGTGGTGAAGGAGGACATGAAGGTCGTTGGTGTAAGAGAAGAAGATGCAAAGGATAGGGTGAGATGGAGGCAGATGATTCGCTGTGGCGACCCCTGAAGGGAAAAGCCGAAAGGAAAAGAAGAAGACCACAGAGTCATAAAATGTCCTGAGCAGAGGCCTGAATACTCTGAAGGACTTAAGTCTCCTCAGAAGGTGGAGGTGACTCTGGCTCTTCTTGTACAGGGTGTTAGGGTTGTGGGACCAGTTGGTGAACACCCAGGTACTTGAAACTGTCCACTGTCTCAATGTCCTGTCCCTGGATGTTCACCAGTGAGTGTGTTGGTGTCTTTCTCCTGAAGTCGACCACCATCTCCTTCGTCTTACTGGTGCTCAAGCACAGGTGGTTGTGCTCACACTAGTCCACAAAGTCGACGATGACCGATTGGTACTCCAGCTCGTTCCCCTCTGACACACGGCCCACGATGGCGGAGTCGTCAGAGAACTTCTGGAGGTGGCAGCTGTCCATGTTGTAGGTGAAGTCCGAGGTGTAGATGGTGAAGAGGAAAGGTGAGAGGACGGTGCCCTGGGTGCCCCCATGCTGCAGACTACCACCTTTGACTCAGCCACGCAGCCGAACGGACTGTGGTAGTGAGGTAGTTGATGATCCAGGCAGCAAGATGTCCGTCCACTCCCGCATCCTCCAGCTTCCCCCGCAGAAGCGCCGGCCTGATGGTGTTGAAGGCGCTGGAGAAGTCAAAGAACATGACCCTCACAGCGCTGCCGGCGATCTCCAGGTGGGTGAGCGCCTGCTGCAGCAGGTAGATGATGGGGTCTTCTACCCCGATGTTGGGCCTGTAGGCGAACTGCAGCGGGTCCAGGGTGGGGCTAACCACAGAGCGGAGGTGGTCGAGGAGGAGCCTCTCCATGGTCTTCATGAGGCAGGAGGTCAGGGCAACAGGTCTGTAGTGGGCCGGTTCCTTGGCTTGCGCTGTTTTAGGAACCGGGACGACACAGGAGGTCTTCCACAGGACAGGGACCTTCTCCAGGTTGAGGCTCAGTTGTTGAGGTGGCAGAGGACCTCACAGAGCTGGTCTGCACAGGTCCTCAGCAGCCTGGGACTGGTGCATTCTTTTCCTGCAGATTTCCTCTGATTCAGTCGTCTCAACTGTCAACTCACCTGGTCGACTTGAGGGAGAGGGGGGACTGGGGTGGGCTGCAGAGGGAGGGAGATATGTCTGTGGGGCTGCTGCAGTCAAGTGAAGTTGGCCTGGGGAGGGGGGAGGTGTCTGCTGGGCTGGAGAGGTGTGAAGATCGGGGAACAGGGAGGGGGGGAAGAGGTGGTGGAGGGAGAATCAAACCTGTTGAAGTAACAGTTTAATTCGTCCGCCCAGATAATAGTTTTCTATTCTTTTATCATTCAATCATTTTCTAAACTGGTTAATTCTATTTAGGGTGACGGGGAGGCTGGCGCCCATCTCAGCCAACTATGGGTGAAGGCAGTGTACACTCTGGACAGTTCGACAGGCCATCACAGAGCGGACACACGCTGACGGGTATGCAGCTACTCTTGTCGAATGTCAGTAATGGTTCTTTTACCTGCCTCTCTCCATAGACATTGAGAGACAGGGCCGGCCTTTGATAACCCAGTTAGCTGCACTGGGGCGACAGTGACAACCCATGGAGTGCAATCCAGCGCCGTATACCACTAGGCCACCACTGCCCTACAACCTTAGATGTTATTTAGTTTAAATCTGTTAGGCATTCCTTCCAACGTGTTTTCTTTTGGGCTTTCTGCATATATCTTCACATAGATGGAATTGGTGTTGTCCATACACCGGAAAGGTCGTCCTCTGCTCCCGAGAGACATAGCCAAGCCATCTGAGATGGTATCATCAGCACATCAGCTCTGAGACAGTTAGCTACATGGTACAACACTATCTAATCTAATCATGCCTTAGACGCTCATCACAGCTGATGTTGACAGTATCCGAATGCAGGACATCTGAAAGACTTCCAGCTTTGTGACTTCTGAAACATTACCAGTCCAGGTGCTACCATCAAGTCCATCAAGAATTCAATCATTGGATATCCCACAGCAAGGCTCATGCAAACCTTGAAATCAACTAAAACACTTCATACAGTCATTTGTATGTTTTTTTTTTTATTTTGAAATTGCTTCTGAAAGCTGAAAAATAGCCTTGAAGTTTCCAACATGTGCCATACAGGCACATGTCCACCACATCGAGAAGAAAGAGTTGAAGAAAAACGAGAAATGGCTATGAAAATAAAGCCCCAGGACTCCCTGTGGTAGCAAGATGTGAATTCCAAATCTGGAAAAATCACCAAGGTCTGAGGTCAAAGTTCGACTAAACCCTAAAACTCCAACATGCCTACGTCTTTCTGAATGTTTACTCTGAGAAACCCTACAGCTTCAACTGAAGACTGTCAAACAATTAAGAGACCCGTGATATAAGTACACATCTGTCTGAAATGAAGACTTCGAAGCTGTCTTGTTATTTTGTGAGACTACCATGGGCCATGATTTTCTGCGCAATCGAATATTTATTTGCGGCCAGTTCGAGCTGCACAGCAAGCTGTCGTAAATCAACACCAGCTTGAATTGTAGGAGTCTTCCCGTTAGTGTGATGATGATGATGATGACGAGAAGTATGAGTAAGTGCCAATGTTATGCAACTAGGTCCTTCTGCTGCCGCAGACAGTAAATAAACGAAGGCCGAAAACTGACCCCAGCAATGATACAGGCTCATCTTACGTCTCATCTGGAGGAAAAAAAGCGCCTACACACATGATGGCATAAATGATGGACCGCTTGAGTCAGTGTGAGAAACGTGAAGCGACAGGTTGCGCAACACTCCAGAAAAGTATGAATGAATGATAATGGGTGGGGGAAAGACAGATATCGAGACAGATACTCTTTATATCATATACAGACTCGTTATAGCGCCATAACACTTGCGTAAACAAAAACAGTCATTATGATTAATGATTATTTGAGAATCTTAGACACACTACATTAATGTTTCAGCTCAACCCCAGCATTAGCGTCTGTAGCTAAAACAACAGCTGTTATTTTAATTCCTATTTAGGAACACATTTTACCATCCAAAGTGAAATTCAGCATTTACACACACACACAGCGTATAAACATAAACACTGATCATTATTACAGGGAAGAAGACATGCCATGTTTTGGCCAGTATTTCACTCATTTTCTGAACCGCCTAATACTAATGAGGGACGTGGGGAGGCTGGCGCTCATCTCAGCCGACTCCGGGCAAGGGTGGGGTATACCCTGGACAGCTCGCCAGGCCATCACAAGGCTAACACTCACACAACCATTCATGCTCACACCTATTTGGAACAGCCGGTTAACCTACTGTGCATGTTTTTGGACTGTGGGAGGAAACCAGAGTACCCAGAGGAAACCCACACAAGCACAGAGCAATCACGCAAATTCTGTACAGAAATGCCCAAACTGGGAATCGAACCCAGGACTTTCCTGCTGTGAGGCAGACGTGCTAACCACTACCTTGAGCCACCTTGTCCTGTATTTGTTAAGTCATTTTTGTTAGCATAGCACTGTAAGTTTTATTGAATTTTATGGCTGATTGTTTGAATTTCAGAGCAATATGGTGGCATGGTGGCTAGCATGTTCTAATATTCCTTCCCGTACTTGTGTGGGGGTTTTCCTCCAGGTACTCCAATTTCCTCCCAGACTTCAACGCATATACATTAGGCTAATACAGTGCTTCTCAAATAATGGGGTGTGCCCGCCTTGGGGGGCACGGTATGATGCCGGGGGGGTGATGATGCTGGTGTGATGTATGACCTTGGGGAGCATGCTTTTCTGGAATAGTGTACGAGAATTAAGTGCAATTGCACCTCCACTCCAGTAGTTGGCAGTGGCGCGCTCATTGTCGCGCTATGGTGTAGCGGTTTTTCAACAAAAACAAAGTGAAGTGCAGTAAACAACCCCTCAAGAAACAACACGGAAATTTTCTAACAGGAATGAAGAGAAAGGCAGAGAGAGAGAGACGGAGATATTAAGACAAATAAGTTGAATGAGTTTAAATAAGGATGTATTTTTTAATTTCAGGCACAATTGGTGCACTTTAAATCCTTTCTGTTACAGTTCAAAAAACAATGTGAATGAAGTTTTTCTTCTATTTTTTTTGTTTTTAATATTAATAAAGATACAGTGTTATGCAGAGGTGTACTAATAATTTTATAGAAAAATAGTACTATTTATCGTCGCTCGTGGGGTGGTGGGGGGTGTGGAATGGTTTTTTTTTCTCTTCCTAGAGGGGGCGCAACAGAAAATAATTGAGAAGCACTGGGCTAATAAGTTATGCCGTTCACACTCACACTAACAAAAAGGGAGTGGCATAACTTATTAGCCTTTTTTTTTTTTTTTTTTAATAGGGGTTGGTTTTTAAAAAGTAGTGATTTTTAGCCCATTAGGTGGAGAAGCTTTAATTATAAACATTCCTGGATCCAGCAAATTTTGGCAAAAGGATTCACTCCTCTAGTCCTGTAGAGGAAGGACACGTCCCTTGTGTTTTAGGTCTTATAAAACTGCACCCTTCTAGTGGTAATGATGAAGAAAAAATGAAGAAATCGCATCTGGCAATGTTTTTTGTATGATGCAATATCCAAATTTCACATCAGTCTTTCTCTTACGTACACACACACACACACACACACACACACACACACACACACACACACACACACACACACACACACACAATCTCATTTTCAGGCATTCTGGTGTGAGCCGTACATCAGATAACAACCAGGGTCTTTGGATTTATGGCACACAGAGATTAGATCTATTCCAAGCCACCAGGCCTATGATTTACAGAGTGGTAGGTCAACTGGTCTGACCCAGAGAGACAGAGACAAGCGTGAATTGCATCAATGTCCTTTCTGCTCAGGGGTGTCTTCAGACGTCTGGGTGGGGAATAAGAATAACCATCAATTATTATGTAACACAATAGCACAAATAACACTTAAAGAAAAAGCAGTGATCTGGAACAGACCAGCCACACAGCTGTCATCATCATCATCATCCAGATACCACCACGAGTGACATCAAAGGGGCTGCGACTCCATTAACACATTACACATTCTTATAAGGCTATGACCTGAAAACATCACGCCTACATGCTGAGCTCTTGGAATGCGCCGTCTCCGCCACATCTCAACCAAACCATTTATCACAGGAATAAACTCACTCCATAAAAATCAACACAATGGTGGCAGAATCTCACAGGAAAACACAGCGCTAGACATAAAGGAAAGGATCAGCAATTCTTGGGTTGACAGTTAAAAAGCCACAGGCACTTTATACCCTAACGAAGGAATTTCCTCAATTTGCATTGCTATGCTACAGGTACTTGTTCTGTATGAGCTGAACAACACAAAGAATGAATAATTAGTAATGTTAGGAGATTTGAAGACATCACGAGAAAGACTGAAGTTCTCAATGGATTCCGAGAAGAAAGACAGAAACACAAAAGTCACAATCTCTCTCTCTCTCTCTCTCTCTCGCTCTCTCTCTCTATTTCTCTCGCTCTCTGTCTCTCTTTCTCTCTCTCTCTCCTGTGTTGTGTTTCCAATTATATAATTTCTCCAAAACAGGAAAAGGACTTTCCCTGAGTCAGCATTATATCCCATATCTGAATTCCCGGTTAAAGGAGCCACAGCTTTGCTCCATGCGACTTTCATTCGATCACAGGAAATCTTTATAAACTTCTGAAATAAATTAAATGCAAGACGTCATCCTCCTACCTCCTTCATTCAACTACACTGTGATCAGATACAAAGGAGAAAGTCATGATTGATTAAAAACAAGGGTCTCTTAAGACCCTTTCACAAACTGCTTATGGACGCATTCGTACAAATTTATCAAGAGTTCAGAAGGGACTGATGTGGGTTTGCATAAGATGGATTTGAAAGTTGCGTAGTTGTGTTTATTACATGAACTCCTAGAGTGCAAGGAACCTCGGCCAGGCGCAAATAAATAATTTTACCTTGGCATACTTATAATGAAATGTCTCCCCCTAGCGGGCAGCAGATGAATATTTTATTCTATGTTAAAGATTTTCTTTGGATTTCTGGATTTTTTTCAAATTAATTCCATGCACAGATCACCTCCAAAATTAGAGCAGTTTTTAATAGCCCATGCATCACCCTCCTCCAAATATTATCAAAACAGTTCTGCATAATCCTGTTAACGGGGCAAAAGATGCAAGAAATGCTACATTTTACCGAGTAGGCTCACACCATTTTATCAAACTCTAGTCTCACCTTCCCACACACACACACACACACACACACACACACACACACACACACAAACCTTATCTGTATCAAACTCCACATAGTTCTCACGTACTGTGTCACACAAACTTGGCATGGAACAATATGGAGACAGCCAGGTTGGACACCTGGAATCACTTGTAGTGTTGGACTCTATTTCCCAAAGCTGGAGCAAAGGACTGTACTGAAAAGCTGGAGATGGTTCCATTTGAAATCAGAATTAGAAAAAACACACTATCCTAGTACTTCCTTCTCATCCTCTTTCAATAGAGCGTTATTCAGTTGGATCCAGAGCCTATGATGGAAACACTGGGATTGTGAGGTAGGAATACACTTTATGATGGGACATCAATCAGTTGCAAGACACCCCCCACACACACACACACATACACACACACACACCACACACACACTGTTGTTTTCATCACATGATGGGAAAACACATATACTTTACATTAATTTTCTGAATACGTCCCCTAGCCATAACCACGACTTGCCTAACCCTAACCCTTCCTTCATCTTAATCTAATCCCAAACTTAAAACATGTCTTCACCTGATGATGATTTACATAATGAGGGTTTACATTGTATCCCCATAAGGAAGACAAGTACTCATAATGGGAATGGGGAAACAGATTAAAAATCCCGACAATATGATGAAAAACTTGGATCCTTTCCCGCAAAAACACACAGAATTACAAATACTGCTAAACCAGAGAGCATGGATGAAACCCACATGGACTCAAAAAGAAAATAACCTTTACACAGACGAATATAAAATCTACAGTTTAACCTAAGATCTGGATTAAGACGTGTAACCTGGAGTGTTATGATTTAGGCATAAGGTGGTTGGTAAGATTGTTTGTAAGGTTGTTACGCAGGCAGGCAGTTATGGTTATAGCCTATAACTGTCCACTTGGGTAACAGTCAGTATAACTAATGCTGTATCAGCATAAAAGGGATACATGTGGAACACATCAGCAGATGTGAACTGAAACACGGCATGTAAATAAATGAGGTTTTACAGCGGTCAAATTTCAATCCAAGCAACATGGATTCGTGGCAAAGTACCCAAGAGACATGCTCACTGTGCAAGAAACATCAGACCATTATCCCAATTGGATAGAAACATTCCATGTACATACATGTATCAACACATCGTTTTTATTAAGGATGCATGTGTGTGAGCACGAGCTCTGATGACTCACCATGTGGTAGTTGACGATTTCCTGAAGGCTCTCTCCACATTTCTCCAAAAAATCCTGCAAAACATCCACAAATAGATACACAATCATTTATACCCTGTGATAACCCCATCCCAGTTTAGATCATTCTATCAGTGAACACAACCTAGGTGATTACAGTAGTGAGCCAAATCTAGGAGGAGTTCGATGTAGTCAGTACTGATATATTTACTCCACCCAAAGCAAAGTTATAGCAGAGGCACTGATTCTGCTTTTGTGAGTAAGTCTGGCCAAAATCCGGATTTTCACCAAACCTAGTGGGGACACCATCCTATTTGAGTACCAGAGATGTCTTGATTTTTTTTGGGGTGTCAAGGTCAAAGATAAAAGTCACAAAATTTTTCAGTTTAAAATGAGTGTCTTTACTCTGGAACACTAATCAGAAACCATATATGGACTTTCAAATGACGCTGTTACCTTTGACCTTGAATCACCTTGAAAGGAAAAAATATCAAGGTCACAGGATTTTGACTGCTTATAACCTTGAAGTATTGCAAATTTTTTTGCAAATGGGAAAGTTTTCTTTAGTAATTTGGTCACATCCATGTACTATAGAACATTTTGTATGATGAGTACATGGCTGATTAAAAACATCACCCATATAAGCCCTGTATGCTGCAATATCCATTCATTTCCAAAGTGCAAGGCAGCAGTAAATTACACACTGTAAGTGCCAGACTAGTTTATAATACAACTCGAACTGAATACATAACTTACAGAGATCATTTCTTCCTTGCAGTGGTGCGACAGATCACGGATGCCATTGATGAGGAGTTTATTGGCATTGGTGTACGCCCGGCCAGCCTCGATCATCCCACTGCACAGTTTAACCAGCTGATGGAGAGAATGAAAGAGAGAGATAGAGAGCGAGAGAGAGAGAGAGAGAGAGAGAGAGAGAGAGAGAGAGAGATTCCTGACATCACACGGTTTAATGTTCGGACAGTAGAGAAGGATAATTAATGTTGACACTGTAATTCCAGCGTTCGTGAATGTGTTTGCTCCGGATTCACCTCACAGTATAATTATCACCTCACAGCATGAGCATGTAGCGGTACTCACATAAACATAGCCGAGTCCACACTGATTAAGCACCAGTGTGCAGTATATGTGTTGTTAATACACATATAGACATACTGTACACACACACACACACACACACACACACACACACACACACAGCAGGAAGAGTTGTTCACAGTCACACTCACACACAGGTTACATCAGAGGCGGAAGGTGGCCAATTAAAATATTGTGTTGTAATGACAAGTGTATTACGTGATGTAGATTAAGTTACTTCTTGTCCATGCCTTAAGGTTTTTTTTTTTTTAAAAAGGTAATGATTTGTGTTAATTATTCTAAAAAGAATCTTCAATCACTATTTATTACAAGATGCAAGTCAGAGTTAATGATGTGTACCTTTATTTTTCTGACATGGCTTCAGGATTTCCAATATCATGACATACTACCTGCCGGTATGGTGTCATAGTTGTTCGGATTTCTGTCTAAGGTCGCAAGGAGGCTAGAGCCTATTTCAGCCGATTTCAGGCAAAGGTGGTGTACACACTAAATAGATTACCAGTTCATCAAAGGGCCAACACACACACACACACACACACACACACACACACACAAACACACACACACACCTAGGGGCAATTTGAACAGCCACTTAGCCTAATGTGCATGTCTTGTAACCTGAGTACCCAGAGGAAACATACACAAGCATCGGTAGAACACACAAACTCCTCACAGTGGCACTCTCGCTGAACCCAAGACCTTCTAGCTGTGAGGCAGCGTTCTCCTTGTGTTTGTGTGGGCTTCCTCCAGGTACTCAAGTTTTTCTACCACAGTCCAAAAACATGCACAGTAGCCCGATTGGCGGATCTAAACTGCCTCTCGGTGTGAGAGAGTGTAAAGAGTTTGTATGGGTATTTGCCCTGTAATGGCTTGGCAAGCTGTTCTAGGTGTACCCTGCCTTCAATCAGTCAGCGATGATTTGCGTCAGCCTCCCTGTGACCCTAATTAGAATTAAGCAGCTTGGAAAATGTATGAATGAATGAATATTATTATTATTATTATTATTATTATTATTATCATTATTATTATTATTATTATGCTCATTATAACAGCAGAAGTTCCAGTCAATTTGTTGTTTTTAATTCTAGAAATTAATCAGTGGCAGCTCGTGAGTGCTGTGTCCACAAGGTGCATGACTATTAACCCAGGGATCGCAAGTACAAAACCAGATTAACGCCACAGCCATAAGATCTAATTGTCTGAACTCTCACGAGAGGGAGGGATGGCATATGCGCACTTCCCTGTCACTCACAGCGATCACCAGGTTGTCTGTGAGCTCACTCATACAAGAAGCAGATAGTGCTTCCCCCCATGCACCTAACCCCAATGCTCTCCGGGCATCCCCAATGTGTGTGTGTGGTAGCCAACTACTTGAGTGTGTGTGCTCACTTTGGATGGTTAAATGCAGATGAAATCATTTCCATTATGGGGGTAATACATTCATTCTTTTTCTCAACCGCTTAATCCTAATTTGGGTCTCGAGGAGGCTGACGCCCATCTCAGCCGACTCTGGGCGAGGGCGGGGTACACCCTGGACAGCTCACCAGGCCATCGCAGGGCCAACACTCACTCAACCAGTCACACCTAGGGGAGATTTGGAGCAGCCAATTAACCTACTGCATGTTTTTGGACTACGGGAGGAAACCAGAGTACCCAGAGGAAACCCACGCAAGCACAGGGAGAACATGCAAACTCCACACAGAAACACCCAAGCTAGGAATCAAACCCAGGCCTTCTTGTCGTGAGGCAGAACCACTTACACCACTGTGCCGCATGGGATTAATACAGTACAAAATTATCAAAATTGAAAAATATTTACAGTGATACCTCACTTTACAAAAGTCTCACCAAACGAAAAATGCAAGTTACGAAACGCATTTTCTTAAATTTTTTGTTTCTGGATACGAAACAAGTTCATGTTAGGAAAGCGCCATCTTAAAAATTCAAACGTGCCATTCAAACATTAAAACGTGCCATTCAAACATACAAACAACGCACGAGCTGCTATCCCATCAATGAAGTTCAAACATCCCGCCCCGCTGGCCTCCAATTGGCTAGGAGGGATGACGCAGCTCCCTCCCATTGGCTATTATGGAGCTGCAGCAGCCATAATGCTTTGCGTGTAAAGGACAGTGTTACTGTTGTTTCATGGTTTATTTCTTGACTCAGGCTTTTAACCTTCCATAAACATTTGTAAGATTATAACTCTGCTAAAAAGACATGGTCAACACGAGCGCGCACACATACACGCACGCACGCATGCACACGCACACACACACACACACGTGCGCGCGTGTGATTTCCGGTGCGAGTGAGAAGAAGAAACAGGCTCGAGTGATATTGCAAAGGAATATGGCCAAACCCGTCTACCATCGGTATGATATTGAAGCAGAAGGAGGTCTTAAAAGTATACTTTTATAATTTTTAAAGGGTTTATGGGGTAGTATTGGGAGCCTTGGTACGAATCACGCGTTTTACATGTAAAATGCTGTTCAATTTACGAAAAATGCAGGTTACGAAAAAGGCTCTGGAACGGATTAATTTCGTAAAGTGAGCTACCACTGTATTACACTGACTGGCTCTTTCAAACTGCCCCAGGTGTAAGTGTGAATGTGAATGGTTGGATGTGTACTGGAACTCATCCAGCAGGCTGTTCAGGGAGTACAGTGCAGGTTGAGATAGGCTCCAGGCTCTCCGCAACCCTAGAAGCACTTCAATTAGCTCACAGCATCCCAATACAATTATTTTACCCATAAATCTTTAGGATGTCGTAAAGCCAAACCAGTTACACGACACAGTGACCCCACAGCATGTAACCCCGATATATTCTTCTTCTAATCACCTTACAAATTAATAACCGGAACACAAGAAAGTGGAAAGCTCTCAACGTACACTTGTAGTACAATATGAACTTGAAGCTTTAGTAGAATCACGTTAGAGGGGAAAATAAAGAATATATGCTTAATCCTAATTGGGGATGTGGGGAGGCTGGTGCCCATCTCAGCCAACTCCGGGCGGGGGCAGAGTACACCCTGGACAGCTCACCAGGCCATCGCAGGGCAGAAACACGCTGATAGCTATGCAGCTACTCTTGACGAAAGTCGGCAATGGTCCTTTGACAGCCCGTGGAGAGTGTGGCTTGAACCCCCAACCTTGGGATCAGTGATCCAGTGCCTTACTCCCAGGCCACCACCAAGCCACATGGTGCACATGCATGTGGAAAGTAAGAATAGTTACATCTTTCAGTTCAGAGCAGGTGCAGGCTTAAGATTAGTCATAACACTAATTAGGCATAGATTTGAGTAATCATTGTTTACACAGCCAAAAGAGCTCTGTGATGAAGACCCGAAGCCAATGCTGTTCCTAACCCACCTCTCTTCTCATCCTCGCTAAACTGATCCAATCTGACCTAGGATTTTAATCCTGCATGACTCGGTTCCTTTACAAATGTGATATAATTACACACAGCCATGTATTTGATTTCCTTTGACTTCAGGAAGCTTTGATCCATTTTTCAGAGAACTAAACATCATGCTTCCATGGTGAACTGACATCAAACGCCAGCACGTTCGACCGCTGTGATCTCACATACCTTGTCGAGTTTGGCCTCGATGTCGACCACATCTGTCTCCACCTCATCGATGTTCGCTCTGGGAGGACAAAAAAGAAAACATACATTTTTTTTTTCGGCATCATCATGATACTGGAAAATAGTTGCAGTCTCATCAGGCCTTAATTCAGCGTGACAAAATAAAACAATAACAAATAATGATGAGTCATATTGAGACTCCCACCATGTAGTTGCTTGAGAGAAAATAATATAGGATGTAATTCAACCCCAGACCGCCTTCTATACAGTGAAGTAGGAGAATTAGTGCTGTAGAACTATAAGAATGGGTTCCAGTGGTGCCACATGTGCAATATAATGCATCAACTCACTAATGCATCAGTTGCACAGTTGCAGCTGCTCATTGCATCTTGTTTAAGTAGCCATTATTAAAATCTTAGTAAAGTCAGCCCACATCATAGTAAACATTCTATATGGTTTAACACAACTGAAAGTTTTTTATTACATCTCAGATCTCATGCTGTTCATCTGACTGCGAGGCTCAGTGGCTTCCAACCATTACCACATGAGCAAAGTATGACTCAGTAGCTTCCCACTGTAAGCATGTGGTTAAACATAATTAATATCACTTTATGTTCAGAGCAGTTGGAATTCCACGCAAGTAGGGTACACCAAAGTAGGGTACACTCCGAACAGCTCAGGAAACCATCACTGGGCCAACGCACACCCTGAAAATTCACACTGGGGCAATTTGTAACAACCAATCAGCCTGATTTGCAAGTCTGCGGATTGTAGGAGGAAACTGGAGTACCTGGAGAAACCCCAAACGGCATGAAATGCAAACCCCTCATGCAAACTGGGAGAACATACAACCTTATTACAGAAACTCAACCTGGGACTCAAACCCAGGACCTTCTTGCTAACCACTACACCATCCTGCCACCCCATCTCCTTTCATATTTTAATTAAAAAGCTGCATATGGTGGTGATTCCCTCTGACGTAACCTCTGCAGTTCAGAGGCCAGAGAGCAAATGAAGCCACAGCTGTCCTCATTACACCTTCACACCAAGCAATGCTCCCTCATTAACCTCAAACATAGACCCCACCAGACACACAGAGCACTTACAAAATATAGGAACAAGTAGTGCACGCAGGGGTCAGCTACTACGACAGTCGTAAAGGCCATGCTGTACTGGACTGGTCCTTCCTACTGAATGCACTTCTAAATTAATGGCCCATCAATAATACTCAGTTAATTCTCGCCTGCTTCACAGTATGTTTTATTATTTTTGGTTTAAGCATGTATTCATTCTTGCACTAAACAGCCTACTCATACCTTACAAATTTTTTTTCAGGTGTATGAATAATATAGCGCACCATGCACCAGGTACAGATTTAACACCGATTGTATGCATTTGAGCTTTATGCATAGTGGGGCACAAAGTTTACAGCAAGACCTTTCCTCCTAACTGCACTAATTATCCAAACAGCACGGAGTCAAGTCAAGTCAGGACTTAAGATTCTCACTGGCGGAAGTTGATGGAACATAAGACCTGTATATGAAGTCACTAATTCTTTCCATGCAGTGACTTCTCCGGGGACAGGGAGAATACACATTGTTCTGTCTAAAGAAACACTTTCCAGGAGATATCATCCTGACAGCATTTATTACTATTTTTTAGCTGATTCTGCAGTATATTCATGTACAATCTGGGTTAAATCAAGTCTACAAAGATAGTAATGCAGTGCTGTATTGCAAAAATAATAATTAAATAATGCCCTCAGTCTCAGCTCGGGTGGAATTTTGAGACTGTGGCCTTTGTCGGGTTTGAGCTGACATCCCAGACAGCTGAGAATGAGAGGGAAAAACCACTTGGAATGCAGTGGGTCTTTTTGGGTTTTGGGCCAATGATGTATGGATCCTGCATTCTCATGATTTTTCACCGAATTACAGAAAAGACAGCTGTGATCCCGGTCAAAAGAGCTCCCGGGTTCCTGAAATGCTCTGGAAGGCATTTTCGTCATGCCATTATATATTTAACAGTTATTCCATGAGTTCAATTCGGAATATGCTGGGATTGCCAACAAGGCACAGTTGGATGTAGTAGAGAAACCAATCAGAATGTGTGATTGCTTATATTCAGTGCTCTATCTATATGTATATATTAGGATGCCCCCCAAAAATAAAGTTTCTAATTTTTATTGTCTCAACCCCTAAATGTGTTCATAATGTGAAAAGAAAAACACTGCCAAAGTTTGGATGTATTATAATAATTTTTACTGGTAGCTCAATCGTCCAAAGGTTACAAAATTATAAACATTTGAAATGGTCATCTAACATTAAATTTAACATAAAAATATAAAACCGCAGAAATCGCTTGTTGATTTGAAGGAAGTTTACTTCCAGAGATTGTTCTCAGAGTTCCTCCAATCAGCCATATTCCACCTTCCTTCTTTGGCAGACTACCAGACTACAACTGGAACAAGCCATCATTTCTGAAAACAACAACTGTGTACAACTAGTCTAATACTACATTATATATATATATATATATATATATATATATATATATATTATATATATATATATATATATATATATATATATATATATATATAAAACAAAAATAAAAGGACAGGACAAAGACTTTCTATTGAAACTCCATTTATCACTACAGATCTGTTTCGAGGGGTGGTGAAACCATCCTCTCTCTTCAGGTGATTATATATATATATATTTATATATAAGCCACCTCGACTGGCTCCTCTCAATGTGGAGGAGCAGCGGTTCTACTCCAAAATTCATTCCGGATGTCTGAGCTTCTCAACCTATCTCTAAGGGAGAGCCCTGCCACCCGGCAAAGGAAGCTCATTTCAGACACTTGAACTGCAATCTTATTCTTAAGGTTACTATGCAAAACTCCATCATCGTGATCATAGGTGAGGGTTGGAGTGTAGATCACATGGTAAATTGAAAGCTTTGCCTTCTAGCTCAACTCCCTCTTCCCCACGACGGACCAGTACAAGCTACACTTGTATATTCTCACATGTATATATGTGTGTACATGTGTATGTATAAGATACAACTCTGACTATGCATAACATAGCATTATTTTTATATTGTCAGACATTATTATCAACATTATTCCTACTACAGTTGCAGGAAGGCTTAAGCCTATTTCAGCTGAGTCTGAGCAAAGGTGAACAACTTGCCAGTCCACTGTATGGTCAGCACCTCCACAACCACTCATACACATGCCTAAGAGCAATTTGGAACAGCCAATAAGCCTAATGTGTATGTCTTTGGACTGTGAATAACTCATGGAGGAAAACCCACACAAACATGGGGAGAAATTCCACACGAAGCACCCTTGCCAATCCCAGGACTCAAACCCAGGACCTTCTTGCTGAGAGATAATCAGTACACCACTGTGCTGAGAGCAGAAGCTTTTGGTTGAACAACACCAATATTATTTCGCAATTATAACCTGCATTCATGATAATTGTACCAAAATGTTATCAGAATGTTGTCAGAAGGCAGACATTATGGTCTGTGTGGAAAAACTAGCAAAAAGACGGATGGTTAACGAGACAGATGAGGGTAATCATGGCTGAAGGGTCTTGAGATTGCATCTCTGCTTCAGCAGCATGTACAGCCTCCTGGCCATCCAAGATCTATTCTTAGCATCAAGTGTCTTTACCACATGGGGCTTTTCCAGCTCATCTCAGGCCAAATCTGGCATATTGGCATACACTTATGAATCCATAAAACTACAGTAGAACAAATACAATGTAGCTGAAACTCACAGTACAGTACAGAAATGTATGATTTCACATTATTTACACATCTGCACCAGTACAAACAGGAAAAATGAGAGAGGGCCTAACATTATTCCAACACTGAATTCTGTCTTGGGCAGTGTTAGCCTGATCCCAAGGTTGGGGGCACAAGCCTCAGTGTCAACAGTTGTGATTCCTGTCCCCTCAGTGCAGCTAACCGGGTTACCAAAGGCCGGCCATGTCTCTCACTGTTAAAAGAGGCATTTAAAAGAACAATTGCTGACTTCCGTCAGGAGTAGACTGCATAGCCGTTAGTGTGTTTTTGATATACTGTCCTCGCCCGGAGTCAGCTGAGATGGGTGCCAGAGTCTCCGTGAACCTAATTAGGATTAAGCGGTCCAGAAAACGAATGAATCAATAAATTAATTGTTATTGGAATGTAAATATTTGCATAAATGTAAATATAAAAATCATGGATGTATAAACCTTGAGTTAGTGTGCTATAAATATATTACTCAGCTGTTTTTGGGTCACTTGTTTTTTTGCCTGCATGGTCTAATTGAGACTGGAACTTTCCATTAGGGAAACTTCCAGCATAGACCTGTGCCCTGGTAGTGGGTCAGGTGATTTGGAATTTTCCAGAATGGAATATTCCCGAACTTTGGGGAATCTATATTAAGTACCTGTTGCCAACTGGCTCCACCCTCTTCTGAGCAGATGTATGGAAGGGAACTCATTGCAGCGGATCATCTGATCCAAGGCGGATCATGGAACTCACGTCACCCAAGTTACTTCCGGGACTTCATCAAAGTCCATTATTCACGTTCACCCACAGCCCACCCTAGGATGTTCATCATTTGTTTCTTTCGAAACTGCTTAATCCTAATTATGGTCATGGGAAGGCTGGAACAAATCTCAGACAGCTCGTCAGGCCAACACAGGGCCAACATACACAAAACCATTCACACTTACACCTTGGGGTGATCTGAAATAGCCAATTACCTCATTGTGCATGTTTTTGAACTGAGGAAACAGGAGTACCCCCACGCAAGCACGGGGACCACATGCAAACTCTACACAGAAACGACCAAGCTGTAAATCAAACCCAGAACTTCTTGCTATGAGGTGGACATGCTAACCACAACATAAAAAATGTAATTAAAAATTTGCTTAATTACATTTTTTTAATTAAAATTACTCCATAAACATACTGTGTAAGATTTATATATATATATATAGGGTTTGGGCTAGATTGAGATGGTTTGGACATGTACAGAGGAGGGATAGTGAATATCTTGGTAGGAGGATGCTGAGGTTGGAACTACCAGGCAAAAGGCCTAGAGGAAGACCAAAGAAGAGATATATGGATGTAGTGAAGGAAGACATGAAGACATGAAGGTCATTAGCGTAAGAGAAGAAGATGCAGAGGACACGGTGAGATGGAGGCAGATGATTTGCTGTGGCGACCCCTGAAGGGAATAGCCGAAAGGAAAAAAAGATAGATATAGATATGAAAATTATTTCCTCTGCACTTAACCCATCTAAAGTGAGCACACATACACTCGAAGCACACACATTGGGGGCACCCAGAGAGCAGTTGGGAATTAGGTAGGGAAGGTGCAGCTCACTCCCTCATCACCACAAATTGAACCCATGCTAGTAGACTTACACTTCTGACTAACCATATTTGCTTAGGGTTACAAAAGTCCGCAAAACAGTGTAAACACAAAGATCACAGCGACTATGTCGGAACACAAGGGTAGCACGCTATATAACTGAGATTTATATATATATATATATATATATATATATATATATAAAACTAAACTGGGAAGGAGGGGCACGTTCAGTCTGTCGTTTGTAAACAATGGACGCAGCATCATTACATCAGCGTACTATGTGGGTACGTCTAAATTCAAAATTTGACTTTTTTTTCTGGAAAAAAAAAAAAACAAAAACGTAAAATGGATGAACGGATGGGAGTGTCTGTAGTTGGTGATTAAACAACTGCAAGACAATACAGAATGGCAATGATGCTTTAAACTAAAATCAATTAAATGACTAAATAAATGACTAAATAAATGAATTAATATTTTTATGGGAAGCACAGTGTTGTTGTGCTGAGCATTTATACCTCACAGAAAGAATGTCGTGGGTTCGAGTCCCGGGCTTGGAGAGCCTGTTTCTGTATGGAATTTGCGTGATCTCCTTATGTTTGTGCAGGTTTCCTCTCACAGTCAGTGGACCTGCACTTTATGATGCATACTTGTGTGAGATGCCCTGTAATGGACCGAGGATCTCTTTAGGGTGTACCCCATCTTAGCCCAGTGTTGACTGGGATAGGTCCCAGCCTCCCCACAACCATAGTAGTATTTAGTGGTTCAGCAAAAGAGTGAGTGAGCCTAAAATGATAAAATCATATAGTGAATTCAATGCTCAATGAACTCTGGGCAGTGGTGGCTCAGTGGTTAAGGCTTTAGCTTATTGATCCGATGCTCAGTGAATCTTGCTCCACTACCGCCAAGCTGCCACTGTTGGGCCCGTGAGCAAGGCCCTTAACCCTCAACTGTTCAGTTGTACAAAAAAAGATAAATGCAAGTCACTCTGGATAATGGTGTCTGCCAAAGGCAACAAGTTTCTTGGCCTGTTTGAGATCTTCATTTACTTTTTTCCCTTATGACACATCAATCACTTCGTAAATTCTTCGGCATGTCTGCTGTCATCAGCATGTTTTCTCTGGAAAGTGTCTACATGTGTGTCCAGTCTCAGTGCTAACCTTATGAGACTGATACAAAATATCCCAGTGTCCTTTGCAAAAATATTTTGTATTTAAAGCAAACAATTTACTCTGAGCTCAAATCACACTTTTTGCATTCTCTCTTACATCACTTCTCTTTCCACCTAATTAATATGCTCAATGTCTTTGACCCATTTTCAAACCGAACATACACATACCCTGTTTATCCTCCCTGCTCCAGGAAAGATCTGACCTTTGAATACTCCCATAAATTTATTGTTCCAGTGTCAGCTGCATGTATTCTATATATCATCCATACTGGGAGTGCTGGGAAGATGCACTGGCATTGGATGAAGGCAGAACACCTGCACGTGGTTAAAACGCTGCGTTGTCTCAGCACATTCCCACATCCAAGTGGCTGCTGGAGCACTGACAAAGAACGTGCTGTTAGTAAACGATCTCAATGAGCTAAAACAGCGTCTGATTTCATCCGCCTGATGACTGGAGGCCTTCAGGGAGAGGGGTGAGCATTTTGCTGAACATCAATCTATAGTCACATGTGTCTGCCCTTTACAGACCTCTCTTTATGAGCTGGCAAAACAAAAGTGAGTCCCTTATTTAAAAAAAAAAAGAGAGAGAGAGAGAGAGAGAGAGAGAGAGAGAGAGAGAACAGAGGATCTACTTTTTTGTCAGTAGGCAATTCAAGCTTGTTTAGGGAGGGAAGACTAACTGGTATATCCCGTCAGCAAAGAGAGAATGTACTTCCAGCATTTGTAATCCATGCTTTGTATTACATGATTTACCGTTTGGTTGTTACCTCTCAGAGCTCTATTGTAAAGGTTGTGTCTTGCATGCTTATAGTCAAAAAAACTAAACACATTTCCGCATTATACACAATTAACACATAATCTCATGTGCATGGTGTGGTAAGAACACCGGAATTGTAAAAAAAAAGTGTCGTAGTCACAGGAAATAAACAAAAGAAGTACGGTTAGGCGTGCACGGGCTGTGAATAGGAGACATAGAAGAGACTGAGCAGGTAAATAGTGAGTGGTTACACCTGTGTGTGTGTTTAAAAGGAAAGTGTATGCTGTTAAAGGATTCAAAATGAAATAGATAGAGCTGCTACCCAGAATTTACAGCAAGTTACTTCAATTTCTATTCACGTTAACACCACTCAACCCCCCAAAAAACCAACAACAAACCAGTATCGAAAAATATCTCATCACAGTAATAATACAGTATTATATTCTCCCACAGATTCCCAACCTATACTTTAGTGATACAAATAGCCATCATGGTAACAGGGCAATTGTGCCTTCTGGCTTACTGTGTGACTAGTACTGTAGTTGTAAGAATCCATAGTTATATTAGCTTTTAAAAAAGCTAGTTTTAAGAAGGACCTGGGTTTGAGTCCCGTGCGCCGGGGTTTTTTGTGGCGTTCGCATGTTCTCCCTGTGCTTGTGTAAGCTTCCTCCAGAGAACTCAACAGTCCAAAAACATGCACATTAGACTAACTCAGTGCAAGGCGTGTTATGATGCCGGGGGAACGTGTATGACCCTGGGGAACATGCTTTTCCGGAATAGTGTACGAGAGTGTAATTGCACCTCCACTCCAGTAGTTGACAGTGGTGCTCTCATTGTCGAGCTATGGTGGAGCAGTTTTTCACACGATATGACAATATGACGTGCAGTAAATAACCCCTCAAGAAACAACACGAAAAAATTTCTAACAGGAACCAAGAGAAAGGTGGAGAGAGACAAAGATATTAAGACATAAATGAGTTAAATGAGCTTAAAATCGGATGTATTTTTTTTTTTATTTCAGGCACATTGGTGCACTTTAAATCTTTTTCTGTTACAGATTAAAAATGTTAGTGAAGTTTTTTTTATTGTAAGTTGAACTATATTTCTTTCTTTTTTGTTTTTAATGTTAATAAAGATACAATGTTATGCAGAGGTGTACTAATAACAATTTTAAAGACAAATAATACTACAGTATTTATAGTCACTTGTGGGGACGTGGGGGGCATGAAATGCTTTTTTTTTTTCTTGAGGGCGGCACCACAGAAAAGAATTGAGAAGAACTGGGCTAACTGGATGTGCCAAAGTGGCCCCAGGTGTAAGTGTGAATAAATGTGTATGTGTGTGTGTGTGTGTGTGTGTGTGTGTGTGTGTTCATGTTGGCCCTGCAATGGACTTTCAAGCAGTTCAACATGTACCCGACCTTTACCTGAAGTTGTCTGAACTGTTCACCAGACTCTTTGGGACCCAGTTTTAATGTGAATATGCTAACTACTATTGTCATTGCTGCCCAGTATCCTGTTACGGTATTGTAAAATCCTGAAGCTCAATTTTGTTGTTGCGTCCGTGCTCACGTGCCAACACAGGCAACCCAATGTGCACAGTAGTACATCTGCTTCACTGCAATAAGGTTGCAAAGAACCTTATTACTTTAAAGAACCAAGTATTACTTTAACTTTCATATGACCACCACCGACCAGGGAGGAGCGAAAGCTACGCGCCTCTTCAAACTGTGGCGCCATGTGTATTTTGGGGACGGACTGACACACTCTGAAGCAAAGCGCTATCCGCCCCCTCGTACAAATAAGCTCACAGACGTACTTTGTACATGATTGGCTGATGATTGCTGTGAGTGACAAGGAAGTGTGCATATGCCGTTCCGCCATACTGTGAAAGCTTATCCAATTATCTCCCATGGACTCTCGGTCACGGATGACTGTGGCATTAACCCAGATTAATTCGAATTTACAATCTCTGGGTTAATAGTCACCTGGTTGATGACTCTGCAGCCAATAAATACTTTTTGGAAAAGACAGTGAGTTATTAGCATTACTGTTTCTTTACTGAAAATAAATGCAAACATATACAGCAAGGGGTAGTGGTGGCCTGGTGGTAAAGGCGCTGGATCACTGATCCCAAGGTTGGGGGTTCAAGCCCCACTATCAATGGGTCGTCACTGCCCCTTCAGTGCAGTTAACTGGGTTATCATATATCAGATATCATATATCTGCTTCTTCTGCCTGCTTCTGTTTATTGAACATGCCTTTGTAGAGAGCTTTTTCCTTTTCGTTCCATATCATATATATGGTGTGAGGTTCATGTAAAAGAACCATTGCTGACTATCAACAAGAGTATCTCATAGCCGTCAGCGTATTTCTACCCTGCGATGACCTGGCAAGCTGTCCAGGGTGTACTCTGCCCTCACCAGAGTTGGCTGAGATGGGCGCCAGCCTCCCTGCGACCCTAATTTGAATTAAGTGGTTCTGAGAATGAATGAATGAAGGACATACTGTATACAGCAGGCGGCAGAGTGGCATATAGGTTAGCATGTCCACCTTACAGCAAGAAGGCCCCGGTTTGATTCCCGGGACTCGGATGTTTCTGTATGAAGTTTGCATTTTCTCCCTGTGCTTGTGTTGGTTTCCTCCGGGTTTCCTTCCACAAACAAAAAACATGCACAGTAGGCTAATCGACTGTTCCAAATCATCCCTGGGTGTGGATGTGACTGTGAATGGTTGTATCAGTATTGGCCCTGCGATGGACTGATGAGTTGTCCAGGGTGAGGGCACCAGCCTCCCCACAACCCTAATCAGGATTAAGCGGCTGAAAAAAATGAATGAATAAATTAATGAAATATACAGTACTCATTGAGAGGAAAATGGTTAAAATAATAGTGAGCAAAAATTTGCACTGTGAGTGCTTCTAGATTAGGAATTCTTTATCGTAGTGACTTGAAGTTATATAATGACTGTAGCTGTGATTTCAGAGCCCCTTCTTTCCTTTTACACTGTGAACATGGTCCAAATTTCCATCTCAGTTGAACTAGGTCACCCAGAACGTTGTTTTTATTCTTTTCACCACTCATACAGTCACCTGACATGCTGGGAATGTCAATAATAGTAGTATGTCAGAAAGACTGACATTTTTATTCACTGTTAAACCTCGCTATCAAAGATTCATAGATTACGGAGTGCTAACATTCTGAAAAACAATCATCCTGAATTTACAGCAGGAACCGGACAGGACTTCACCTGACAGTCTTAGCTTGAAGGCCTAAAATAGAATTTTGTATTTGCTGATGTGCTTTTGGGCATAGTGGGTTCAAAAATACCACTGCCTCTGCATATTTTACACGTCTCATCCCCTACATCACCATCTATTTCTGGACAGAAAAACAGCATATGAGTGAGAACAGGAAATAATACAGCTGACCAAATTAGCAATATGGTGGTGGTTACTGGTACAATTTTAGATGTTGTGTTGTGACTGTTATTTAAAAACCAAGTAGTAGTCAGTATTGATACAGATATCTAAATATGTCTTTCCTTGCTGATGCAATGCTTCTTCCCACTGCGAAGAACAATATTTGTAGAATCTAATCACCATTGTTTCCTTCGGAGTTACTCAAGCCAAATAGAGCGAACAATGCCCACTTTGTGCCAGTTGGTTGCTGATCAGACATGAGATTCTTTTATTCCCTTACAATATAAAAAGAATGTGAATGGAGTGGACTCAGCCAAAAACTTGTCCAAAGAAAATTATTTACTGGTTAGTCATGTCCATGGTTCATCGAGAAAACAGGTTATAGATCCCCTCACATGGAACATGTTTGTTTGTCACTTCCTCTAAATATTCATCATCATCATCATCATCATCATTATCAACATCATTTCATCTCAAATTGTTGTGCGCGCCCCCCTATGATGCCAGGGGGGCACTCTGTGATGCCGGGGAACATGCTTTTCTGGAATAGTGTACAAGAATTAAGTGTAATTGCACCTCCACTCCACTAGTTGGCAGCGGCGCTCTCGTTGTTCTGCTATGGTGTAGCAGTTTTTCACACAAGCAGATGATGTGAAGTGCAGTAAACAACCCCTCAAGAAACAACACGGAAAATATTCTAACAAGAACGAAGAGAAAGGTGGCGCTATTACGACATAAATAAGTTGAATGAGTTTAAATAAGGATGTATTTTTTATTTTCAGGCACATTAGAGCACTTTAAATCTTTGCAATTTCAGATTAAAAAAAAACAATGGGAATGAAGTTTTTCTTTATTGTAAGTTAAACTATGTTTGTTTCTTTTTAATGTTAATAAATATACAATGTTATGCAGAGGTGTACTAATAACAATTTTATAGACAAATAATACTCCAGGGATCCCTCACTTTCCATGTTAATTGGGACCGAGATCCCTACGCAACCATCGAAATCCGCGAAGTAGGATCACCCCCGACTGATGTATACGTACATGTATATGTGTATATAATATCAATAAATACATATTCAACACTATAAATGTTTATAATAACTATTAAACATTAAAAAATAACATAAGATGTAAATAAAATATAAATACACACACACAGATTATATTGCATGAGAAGACGACGATACACATACATGCGCGTGCAGATGCGCGTGCACACACTGATGCAAATTTGTAACTAGATTCTGTGTATAATAGTGGGATTTTGGGTTGTTTTTTGTTTTGTGTTGGTTTAGGGTTCTTTTTTTTGCATAATTGGCCTTGTTTTTGGGGCATTTTCCTTAACCTTTTACTCTGTTCTTCCTTAATTTCGTTATTTTTTTTAATTCGATGAATATTTATTTATTCATTTTTTAAAAATCGCGATGCACTGAAGCTGCATGAATTGAAGCGCGAAGTAGCAAGGTTGCTCGTGGGGCAGTGGGGGGGATGTGAAATGTTTCTTCTTCCTTGCGGGGGCACCACAGAAAATAATTTTGAAGCACTGTCATGGGCAGGCTGGAGCCAATCTCAGCCAACAGTGGGAACAGGCAGGGTACATCCTGTACAGCTCACCAGACCTTCGCAGAGCCAACACATACACACAACCACTCAAACCCACACTTGGAGCCAATCTGGACCAGCCGATTAGTCTAAAGTGCATGTCTTTGGACTATAGGAAGAGACCAGAGTACCTGCAGGAATCCCTATCATGAATAAATACGTTTTCATTACTCTATAATCATTGAAAATTAGTTGTTGAATTATCGGAGACTTAGAATAAACTGTTCATGGGGACATGGGGACCAGATCCCCTCTCTTGGAGGCTGCCGTCTTCAACCGCCATGTTTATACAGCAGTTTAGAACCATGCATGCTTTGAAGGAGAGGGCTCAGGAATGGAACTTCAGTTGGCTGCAGTCTGGAACCTCACTACCAGATATTGCTAATTTTTGTATACTGTACATTTAAGGAAAGAAATAGAGTTATTGCTGTGGGAAATTATGATCCAATTAGATTTTTGATACATACAATATTTTTCTCCGTTTAAAACCTATCACCCACCATGCGAAGGACTCCAAGTAGATCCTGGTGTTTCCTGCAAAATCCCTGTGCATTAAGTGCTTGAAGATGAATGAATGAACTCTTTTACCATAAAAATTACATTTATTATTCTGAAGTTCTATAAATGTCAAATATTAATGTCAGTATTATTTTGAGGTTAACTTTCCATCCCACCACAGATTCTACCACATAGTGAGGTCAACATCAAAGCTCGAGTCGATTGGCATCAATTCTGAGTTCATTGCTACCATAAGGTGTCATTTTATAGCCAGAAACCTGCATCAGAAGATAATGACAAGGATCTGACGCAGGTCCTCAACAAGAAGCAGGAAGTCTGCCTTCTTCAGCATGCACACAAAACTACAGTATCTACTGCAAACACTACACTAGGTTATATGCAATGCTGGTGAGAACCAATATACACCAGCTGTTATATCCACTCTGTAAAATGCAGTGATACATGATACCAAAGAGCATAAGGAGTGAAAATTTGGTTTGCCATCCATCATCTTATCAACACTTCTACATCCGGGCCAAGTCCCAAGTTAGAGAAAAAGAGGCAATGTGTTTGTCGTTTATCTAAAATGGCATGAAGGCGGAGGATGAGAAACTAAATATGGCATGAGATCAGCATGGTGAATAGCTTTCATCATGGTGAAGTTCCTTACATCCATCAGCTATAAGTCATCTGTCAGTGTTTATGGAGTGTATGGAGACATCCTGATGAGTTCCTGCATGTTTACATTTTCCCTAAATCCTGGAATTGGTGGTTATTACCAATGTCCTCAAGAAATTCCACCCTCCCATCCTTGGTCGTAACCCTCGATGAGGATTTTCAGAGCTGTAATCCCTGTTGACAGAGACTGAACCCACAACAGGCATGATAGGACTTAAAGGTGACTTACAAAATGCCATGCCACCCCACCCTCCACCCGAGGAATAGCAACTTTCACTTGAGAGATAGTTGGGAGAAAAACCTGACTGAAGTGCTGTGAGGCTTGACACTGGTGAGACTTGATCTGTTAACTTTTCACTTTACCTTTCAGTCAGCACTGGGGGGCAAATTGAAGATGGAAGTACAGTGGTACCTCAACTTACGAGTGTCCCTAATAACGAATTTTCCATGATATGTGCTTTGACCCCACCAAAAATCTGCCCCATCCAATGAGCAAATTTTCTACTTACGAGCTCTGTTGGGGAAATCGCTTTTCTGGGTTGATTAGTCTTGTATTACTTCCACGTGTATTCCTCTGCACTCCAAGAACACCTTGTGCAACGCTTCTCGGTTATTGTCTGTGATGCCCCCTATAGGACCCCCCCCCAGCGCCCTGCACATGACTATAAATAGTGTTTACTAAGTTCATATCGTTTGCTTGGTGCTTTTTCCCTACACCATAGAAAACACAGTGAGAGCGCCACTGCCATCTAGTGTAAAGGATGCGCAATCAAACTTATAAAGCTGGTCCACCAGTACTGCATGTTAAAAAAGTATGTTCCCCGAGGCCAGTATTTGTTCCGTGCACGTGCACAAAAGTTTTTCTTTTCTGTGGTTCGGATTTTGTGACTTTTTAGTCTAATTTTTCATTGTGCATATCCCAGTGTTTCTAAGATGGGTCGTAAAAGGGTGACTGTTTTTGTTTCATTTAACGAACGTTTCAACTTACGAGCTCGCCCGTGAAACGGATTAATTTCGTAAGTTGAGGTACCACTGTACTAAAATAACAAAAGTCACAAAATGTCAGTTTTGATCATATCATTGCTGAAAATTGCAACACATCCATAAAATCAGCCAGGAATTTTATTTTTATTTATTTATTTTATTCTGTTTTTTTTTTTGTTTTTTTTTTTAGCTCTGAATACCCATCCTTGACCTTTAAAGAATCTGAACAGAGGTTGTGAGCATCCACATGCCCACTTGATTTTTAAAGTACATTTATTTTGTTTTGGACAGAATGACTTCTATCCATCCATCCATCCATCTATCTAGTTAAATGAAAGAACCTACGTACTTCTGGGCTATAAAAGTACTTCATTACTTTTCATAAAAATGTCATTTATGTGTTTTGACTTATAAACATTTTTAAACTACCTTTATTAAAACAAAGACAGGAAGATATAAAACTCACAGTTGCTAATGGTAACAGGAACAACATTTTCAGACTTGATAAACAAGTCAAGTAACAACATTCGTAATGTTCGTATTTATATTCGTAATTAGCAATGCCTGTTTTGGCTTGTTTTGGCTTTGAAACAAGAAATACCATCTATTCCACAAATTTCCTCCAAATCGGCAGCCACACCCTCAATACACAGGTTTTGTTTTTATGTTTATTTTTTTCAATGTGACTTCTGGGGTAGATAGAGTAGAGCACAGACATTGCTATATTTCGATGTATTTATGGACATATTTATAGTATATGGCTTTAAATAAATTAAAAATACTTTTATCTGTGTATGTTTAAAAAAAAATCAGCCTTAAGTCAAAAATAAAGTCGATTCACTGCATGATTTTAGTACTTAATGATACAGTTTTATTCATTCTGACATTCAATGCTAGCCATCCGCCTCTCTATGAACTGCGACACATGCATATTTTGGGGACGGCCTAACACACTTGGAGGGAAAGCACTATCCTTCCTCTTGTACAAATGAGTTCACAGATGCCTATGATTGGCTGCCGATCACTGTGACTAATAAAGAAATGAGTGTGTGGCAACCCTCCCTCGTTTGACAGCTCGGCCAGTTAGCTTCCATGGACTCCCGGTCATGGATGGCTGCATAGCCGTCAGTGTGTTTCTGTCCCTTGCTAAAGGGTTGTGTCAGGAAGGGCATCCGACATAAAAACCTATGCCAAATTAAACATGCAAATCAGATGATTCTCTGTGGCAACCCCTGAAAAAAAAAAGAGAAAAAGCCGAAAGGAAAAGAAGAAGTATAACTGCTCCATGATGCATGGACAGAACTGAACAGAATTTGGCAACATAACACAATGCAACAATAGGGGCAGTGGTGGTCTAGTGGTATAGTGCGCTGTATCGCTGATCCCAAGGTTGGGGGTTCGAGTCCCACTCTCCACAAGGTTGTCACTGTCCCCCACCAGTGCAACTAACTGGTGATGGCCATGTAAACAATAGCCATGTTTAATGCAATAGCAATGTCCGATATTCTGTGTCCAACAGTGTGGTGGGACAGTTGGATGTCCGATACCACTGTTTTAGTTTTTCGTTTTCAGGAGGCAAGATTTCAACAACGTCACTGAGGGATTTTATACTGATCTCTCCTTTATTGTATGGTGTTTTGGCCTGTGTAATGTTCCAAGCCAGTTGATACGATGCAAGCGTTACGGTCTCTGAGAGCTTCGTAATTTTTTGGGAAAAACTGTGTACAGTATCTGCTTTTCTGCTTGACTTTTCAAAGTGAACAGCTTGTACTTGTGAAGATCAGTCCCTTTAGGAAATTCCTGGCCATAGTTAGCATGCAGTGAGCTGAAATGATGCTGAAGATTTGAAGTTTTGAAATGCGCCAGTGACGCCTGACATATAAGGCAAAATGGCTTTCATTACATTCAAGAACAACAAAATAAACCCCTCCCACGCTGTTAAAATTGTCCTGTGTTCATCTTCATATTTTCATTTTGCTGTGCTTTTCTTTAGCCATTTTAAGAGCAAATTTGACACAAATTGTTGACTGAAATGATCCGGGAAGCTTTGTGGTATTTTCATCTCACGCACATAAGCATTTGCCTATACCATATCGAACTCAAGCAAAGCAAACACGCACATTACAAAAACACAAACTCAGATATGAACAAAAGAACTGCATCAAACTAAGCAAAGAACCACGTGCAGCTCAGAAGATGCGGGTTGGCCGCACCTGTTCTAGACAGTTTTATATTCTGCATATGTATTACTGTCCTATTTGTACTTATTACTCTATTCTGTGTATTGGGGCAGTGGTGGTCTAGTGGTATAGGGTGCTGGATCGCTGATCCAAAGGTTGGGGGTTCGAGTCCCACTCTCCACAAGGTCGTCACTGTCCCCCCCAGTGCAGCAAACTGGGTTATCAAAGGCAGGCCATGTCTCTCACTGTCTATGGTGAGAGGCATGTAAAAGAACCATTGCTGACTTTCGTAAAGAGTAGGCCGCAAAGTAGTCAGCGTGTTTCTGTCCCTTGCTAAAAAAGGTTGTGACAGGAAGGGCATCCGATGTAAAAACCTCTGCCAAATCAAACGTGCGAATCAGATGATTCGCTGTGGCGACTCCCGAGTAAAAGGGAAAAAGCCGAAAGAGAGACAGACACAATGCGACAATACCAACAATCATGCTGGGTCGGGCTTTTTACTTTTCATGACGTCACACTACATAACCCATGTTAGTACTGACTGCAATCACACAGAACAATGCAGACTTATAATAATATACCCGATGAACAAATCTATGGAGCTGGATTTTTTTATTTTTAAAACTGGAAATTAATTTACTGACATTACCTTCTATACAGCTGAATTTAAATGCGTAACAAATCAACGTCTGGTGTGTAGCCCAATTCAGCTTTTTTTTTTTTTTTTTATAGGGTCTATAAGTTTTTGTTTTTGGCACTAAATCCACACCTTCTGTTGGATTGTATGATGTGAGTTTTAAGCACAGGGTGGTGGCGGTGATACATGCAGCCTACATTCTCTTTTAAAAATCTGTGCACTTTTCAAAACAACAATGACAAAAAACAACAACAATAATTTAAAATACATTAAAAAATTAATCATTAAATAAATAAGAATAAAAAACACAAAAATTGGCTCTGGAGCTGTCGGAATGCATTATGTCTGTTCACAACTTAACTAAAGTGTGATGAACAGATGAACAGAAGGAGGGGTATTTACTTGCTGCATGCAAATTTGATATGCTCTGTTACTACTATAAGTGCTAGAATGAGTTTATATGCGAGTAACCTTGACCTGTTTTTCAAGGTCATAGAGGTAAAACTTTATATTTCTGGACATTTACTTGGAGTACGCTGAAGCCAGAGCTTTCAAAATTGCTATGTTTATTTGATATTAGTACACTTGACTTACGAGTGTCTTTTATAACGAATTTTCCATGATACGAGCTTCGATCCCACCAAAAATCTGTCCCAAAACTGCCCCAACCAGTGAGCAAAATTTTGATTTATGAGCTCTGCTGGGGAAATGGCTTTTCTGGGCTGATTAGCCTTGTATTACTTCGACCTGTATTCCTCCGCACTCCGAGAACGCATTGTGCAGTGCATCTCAATTATTTTCTATGACACCCCTTATAGGAGGAAAAAAAAACATTTCACGCCTCCCCCAGCACCCTGCGTGCGACTGTAAATAGTGTTTACTGTACTTTATATCATTTGCTCAGTGCTTTTCCCCTACACTATAGGGAACACAGTGAGAGTGCCACCAAGACTAATTGCGCATCCTCTACAGTAGGTGGCAGTGGCACCACCTACTGTAGAGGATGCGCAATTACACTTAATTCTAGTACAGTATGGCAAAAAGCATGTCCCCCAGGGTCATACGCGCTCCCCTGGCATCACACCCCACTATTGCAAAAGCACTGGCCTTGTGAGACTTCACCACGAGCATTTCCTCGCTGGCATTCATAGCATACACACACACACAAAATTCTCCTTCTCCTCCTCCTCTGTTATGCACCACCTCAAGCCTGCCCATATGACATCTTCGCGCCCACGTGACATCTTCGCTGCAGTCGATGATCAGAAGGGTTAGTTGACTTATTGTTAATTCTTGTTTTATTATTATTTATTATTCATTATTATTAATGTTAATGTACATGTATTATTGTTGTGAAATATTTATTGTTTATACATGTTTCTCTTTAATATATTAAGTCAAATATACATGTTTGTGTCAAGTGATATGAGTTTGGGAGAGGGATGGAATGGATTAATTGGTTTTCTGTTATTTCCTATGGGAATTTTTGTTTTATCTAACGAACATTTTGACTTACGAGCTTGCCCTCAGAATGGATTAATTTCGTAAGTCAAGGTACCACTGTATTATGAAATGATTCTTTTCGGTAGAGGCATCTGGACCCCTGTGGTCTGTTTTTTAAAGTAAAATCTGCTACAATGCTGGGCGGCACAATGTCTGTATCTGTAGCTTTTAATGTGATTTTGTTTTTTAATGTGATTTTGTGTTTTTCAGGCCATATTTCTTTGGCCTTCCCATTTTGAACTTTCAATGGTTTTCATGACCCAGCCCCCCATTCCAAATTAATTGAATAGCCCTGTTCTAAAGCCTTGTTTCGGTTTATGTGAATTAATTTTATACAGATTGTATTCATTTTCTTTATTTTGATCTGTATTATATAATCTTACAGTTGGAACATGTTGTCATGGGTTCTGTTAGAGAATTCAGCAAAGACTGATTGGGATCATGTCATAAAGTGTGATATTGCACGCCACATAAAACCAGCTTTAGTTTGTTAATGTAATGTCCAGATGTGTGCTTGATTTAATTGCACATCAGTCTCTCTTTTGTTTGAGTGTCCCTACCCTTTTTGAATTAAACACTTGAGAGTCCGGATGCTCACCAGACAAGCGTATTTTACAAGACGACCACTGAGCCAGAATTTCCCATGGGTTACTCAAGACGTTGGACCTTCCCCAACTCCACAGTGATGGCCAACAGACACAGCAAAAAAGAGACCTGCGCACACTCTGTAATCCTGGAGCCTACGTAAACAAGATAAGCGCCAACAATTTGCATTAGCCACCCAATTTGTATTTATGACATTTGAATGATCTTAACTGATCCAGGAACTGCCGAGAAAGTGAACACGCAGCCAGTCGTTTATATGTTTCATCCTCTACTGCTAATAGAAGCTGTCAAGGACTTGGGAAGGATTTTTAATCCAATTCTGGTGTTGCCTCTGGCAGTGCTTCGTTCTTTAAATACAACAAGGCATCTGGAGAAAAACGAGGATGTAGCATATGTTGTAGTAAGTAATCAAGAAAAAAGTATAATTATAACTGCGCTATATACACAACACATCATGATGAGTGCTTGTATAGGAAACTGTGTGCTGAGTTCTTGGTAATAGTTCCCAAACCACTACACTGAAGTTTTCAATGTACTGATAATCTCACCCAGCAATAACCAGTAATTATCACCTGATGCCAAATACAAGTGATGTAAAACCATAAAATATGCCGGAACAGTGTTACTCACTGTGAGGTATGTTCCAGAAATTCAGAAATAAAAAAAAGTTGTCAGCAGGATGTTGAAAAGGCACAAAAATGTACAAGCTGTCATCATCATGGACCACCCATGCAGCACTTTCACCCCCAACACACACTCATGATTTGTGGTTTTTACTTTATACATCTGAATAAGAGAGAAAGAGCGAGAGAGAGAAAGAAAGATAGAGAGCGATCCGGTGTGGTTTCTCAGCATGTGAGTGGACGTTCCTGGACCTTATCAAATCAAACGATTAAAGAAATGCAATAGTATGGGTAAGATTCATTCTGTCCCTCACCCCAGACAAAAAAATTGGGTTGATTTTAAACTGTCTTCACTACATCCAGCACTTGGTAGAAGAAAAATAGGTAAAAACATTCAGCCGCTCGGTGGCACAATGACATAGTGATTAACACATCCACCTCACAGAAAGAAGGTCCTGCATTCCATCCCAAGGCTACCGAATTTGTGTGATGAATTTGTTTTCCCAATGCTTGCTTGGGTTTTATCCGGGTAACCTGATTTTGTGCCAGTTTTGGTTGTGTTAATCTTGAGAAAGGCATTCAGACTGGAGGCCTGGGGTGGTACTGCTGCCCTTAAAAAATATCTTATCAATGAGATCCTTCTACAAAACACAAAGCAAACACAGAGCTCACTGTCAAACATGACCAGTTTTCTGAAAGGCACATACAGCACATGAGGAATTGCTGGAGAAAAAGGAGTACTGGCCATCATAAGAGTTTGGTATAAAGTTCAGAATTTCTGGATCTGTGGCTAATTGTCTTGGCGGGGGTTGTTGTGCTTGGCAGAAGGAGCTGGAGCAAACAGATAAGCCTAGACATGTAGCTCCAGCAAAAGGATAAAAAAAAAAGCCAGACATGGAAACAGAAGAAGAAACTGACGGGTTAGCTTCCAGCTTCTCTCTAAACAGTCCAAAGCCGGCATCGTTCTCACACAAATCGAGAGCAGAAACCAGGGAGTCAACTCCTTCAGTCAATCCTCACTGAACCCCATCAATAGTGTGATCTGCAATGTTTAATTGAGTCATCGCTTGGAACAGATAGTAATCACACCCAGCTTGTTTTTTAACGATTCCAAAAGTCATAAGCCTTTGCGATGACACACAGAGGGTGACAGCAGAAATGGGTGCCACATTTGTTCAACGGCTTGAAGAGAAAACAAAACCGAATCGGTTTTGAATGCAGCTATTATTCATCAGGCTACTCTGCTTTTATGCCAAGTCACTATCGCACAACATGTGCTCAGATGAACGACTTTGTCGAGGCCCTTCTTAGCTGCGTTTTAGGGCGATTACTCAAATGCAAATTTATGATACTACTGGGAGCTAAATGTTAAAAAAACATACAGATGTTCCCATGAAAGGACCTATGGAGCTGGGGAAATATGTAAACCCCCCCCCCCCCCCCTTTTAAGGAAATAAAGGGTCATACTATAGTGTTCACAGCTGTATGTAAGCTGTATAGACAAAGTCAGGGATATGACTCCACATGAGAAAGACCAAGAAGTCCACAATGTCATAAAATGTAAAACCGTATCAGAAATGAGATGTGATTAAAATGAAGCAGGACTCCATAACATCCTTGTCATTGTGTTCCACTTTGGAAATGTCAGCCCAATAAAATTGTTGAAGTCTTGGAAGGAATAAAAAGAGTTGGAGAACATAAACATAATGAGCCTTGTTGTTGTTCAGACCTCAGGGGGGTGCCTGAAGACGAGATTGTATGGTGGAAAGCAGAATAAGGAAACACAAAGGGACCAGAGGAGTCGCATAACTCATCACATAGATTTTGAAAGGTTTCTCTGGGCACTTTTACACCAACGTACTGGATTTTACTGTGATATACAGGGATCCCTTGCTACTTCGCGCTTCAATTCATGCGGCCTCAGTGCATCGCGTTTTTTTTTAATATTAATCGAATTTAAAAAATAAGGAAAATGGCACAAAACAAGGCCAATTATGCAAAAAAAAAAACCTAAACAAACATAAAACAAAAAACAACCCAAAACCTCCCATCAAAACTAGTTACATTTTTGTGAAGTGCGCATCTGCGTGCATGCGCACGCCTGTATGTGTGTGTATTTTATTTACATCTTATGCATTTTTTTAATGTTTAATTGTTATTATGAGCATTTATAGCATTGAATGTGTATTTACTGATATTATATACAGACACTCCGTGCTTTACATTAATTCGTTTTACGTATTTCTCGATTTTATGTTGTTGTTTTTTTTTTAATTGTCAAATTTTGAGTTTAGCGTGCTCTCTGTAGTACGAGACGTACCTACGTGGTACACTTATGTAATACCCTACTGCGTCCATTATTTACAAACGACAGACTGAACGTGCCTTGTTCCCAGTTCACCGTGTGTTACCCTTGTGTTAAGAAGTCGTCTCTGTGATCTTTGTGTTTACACTGTTTTGCGGACTTTTGTAACCTTAAGCAAATATGGTTGGTCAGAAGCGTAAGCCTACTAGTGATAGTGTTAATCAGAAAAAGCAGCAAGCCATCTCGTTAGAAACGAAGATGGCTATTATCAAGAAAATTGATGCTGGCGAAAAACATATGAATGTTGCACGTCTCTTCCAAATGGCTCCGTCGACCATCGGAACAATTTACAAGCAGAAAGATCACATCACAGAGAATGTTAAAGGTTATATTTGATACTGTATTTGATATTTGATTATTGAATTTGATTAAAATTTATCTATTTGAAATTATTTTGCTTGAATTTAATTTATTTGAAATTAATGTTGATATTCTTTGATATATTTGATATTATTTTACAATGTAATGTTTATAATAATTGATCTAGGGGTGTTTTATGAGATACGGTAGTGGTATTTATGGGTGTATAGTACAGTATGAACGTCATACATCACTGGAACATACAGTAACAACTTACGTTCGGCCATCTGGAACCAAACTAAAACGTAAGTTGGGGAGCATCTGTATACATATACATGTACGTATACGTCAGACGGGGGCGTTGGGGGGGTTGATCCTACTTCGTGGAATTCGGTGGTCGTTGGAGGATTTCGGTCCCAATTAACCACGGAAAGTGAAAGATCCCTGTACTGTACTATGAAATCTATCAAGGGCATCAGTTAACCTATATATAACACCATGTTGGTGTGAGAGACATTGCGAAGTGTTGTGATCAGATGATCTTTTGCCAAAATCTAAGTGTTCAATATCTAAACTATGAGTGTTAGTTGTGTTTTGAATGTTACTTGGGTTATACTGTTATGTAGTCAATTTTGCTTTGGCGGTGTGATTCCAGCGCGACTCACACATATGGATTTGTCATGTATTTTTCCTGCTTAGAACCATCCGAGGCTACCCAAACTAGCATCTTTAAGCACAAGGAATTTGCCTTTAAACTGAAAAATAAATTGCAGATAAAGAATACAGACTGCAGAAGGAATTTTTTGTTTATTGTTTGCTCTCAAATCCATGTGTATGATGTATTATAAAGGCAAACGATGGTTAAAAATAAAAATAAAAAATAATATGATAGATCCTCTTGCTAACCACAGTGCCACTCTGCGATTAATGAATGAATTAATAATGTAATATTTAATTTCCATAGTTTTTGGTCAGTGCATTTAAAGCCTAAAACATATATAAGCAAACTTCGGTTTACGAACACTTTAGACATCGAACAAATCGGTATTTGACCAAAAAATTTGGAATTATTTTGTCCCAGAAGTCAAACAAAATTCAGAAGCTGATCGCAATATACAAATACATGTACAAAATAATTACTTATAAATAGATTAAATATTAAGCAGATTCGGAATTCGAACAAATTGCTATCCGAACAGCCTTCTGGAACGAATTGTGGTTGGAAACCGAGGTTTGCTTGTATACCAGTATGACATATTGTAGTTGCAATCTGTCAATTCTGAGTACAGCCCCAGAGCACTAACAGACCATGTGTGCATAGGATATGGCGACATAGTGAATGTGGCAGCTTTCCCGGCTCAGTCCAGCATCACTTTTATATGATGTCCCCCATGCCATATTGACTACTTTCGAACTTCGTGGCTCACTGCACCCCATCTTTTTGTCACTGGAGATTCTCACCTAAATCAAGACACTCCAGGTCACAGTATACACTCAGAATGTGGAGAGGCCTTAGTCAGCAACTAGGCAGTTTAACACTAAAGCCTGCCAAGCTGCAGCTCTGGCTCTGATATAACATTTCTCTTTTCTTCCCAACTTTCAAGCTGTGCAGTTCACCATCATCTAGGTCTGGATGGGAAGCAAACTAAACCAATGTGAGGTATACTGACCGTGTACTTCCTTCCTGCCTTCATCCCATCCAATAAAAAAAAGAACTGACAATACAGTACTTCAGCTGTTTGGATTTTTCCGACACCGGCTCCTACTGGGCTTCGCTTTGGAGATGCCTGGTGGAAAACTGATGATTCTCCAGGCTGTGAAACATGTGCTTCTGAGAGGAAAAGGGATGTTATTTTATCTTCGGGGTCTCATGAAATCCTTCATTGTTGGATTTTTATTACAAAGAAGTCTGAGAAGTGAACCAGTCAGCATGTTAGTTGATAATATGTCAAATGCCTTGTTTCACTCAGGAAAGCCAGCTCATAAGACTTTATTTCTATTAATTCTATTGGTAACTATAAGCTATAACTCACAGTTCAATCATATACATATATACCCCCCTTCCTGCTGTGTTTACTAGATTGGAAGGGTTCCAGGCTCTGAAACACATCCATCTATGTTTTTTCTGTAGGAATCTTGCTCAATAACTGAACAGACAAAATGTACTACATGGTCCAAAACACCACGAAGCATACACTATTGGAATTATTCACTATTCATAAGTTATACTACAGTGTTTTGCTAAATTTAGCGATTGCCTTACATGAATTTCTTTGTCCTCTCAATAAAATAACTTTTAATTTGCAAGAATATCAAGTTTATGAATAATACGAAGAGAGCCAAGCATTCCCCATTGAACCTTGTGGGAAATCATTGCTGAGAACTGCCATTACGGATGTTATTAATGGCAGTGTTGATGCTAGACATATTTTCTAGCGTAATTTTTGCTCTAGAGTAATAAGAAGACACTCCGGAAGATGGGAGTAGTTAAGTGCACACATGCATACTCAAACTGGAGGGTCTGGATTGTGACAAAAAATTCTGACCTATTAAACTGGACGACTACAAAAAGTGTAAAATTGCATTTATTAAACATAGATTAGTTGGTGAATTGAATGCATGGTCAGTCAATTGACAGGTCTAATGTACCCGATGGATAGCAGTGCATAATTATAATGGCTTCACCTGCTGTGCTTGTCTATGACTAATCAAGTAGGTTTATTCTTTAAATGAGAAATTATCATTTCTGGAGAATGATTGGTGGTATTTGCCAAACACATCCACACAGTCCCTTCAATGGTCCTTCAAAAGCTCCGCCCCCAAATTTTTCACACACACACACACACACACACACACACACACACACACACACACACACACACACACACCACCAAGACAAGGATGCTTAACAATGATAGTCCCATCTTCCCTTCAGTCAAATAACAAAAAGGTGCACCCTCCTTAATGATGATTGCTTGAAATAGTGTTGTGTGGCTTGTCCTGGGCTTTTTCATTAGTTTTCCATTTACAGAGCCAGTGCAGAATATAAACACCAGAGCACACAAACAACACAAATAGCTAGCAGACCGCCAAAGTGTTTTAGATTAGAATCAATGCCTGCACCTAGAATACCAAAAAATATATATATAGTCGGCCCCTAACTTACGAAACCCCCTGGGTATGAAAATCCTGGGTTACAAAAAACATTTTCCTAAGTTTTCGTCCCCGGGATACGAAAACAACCTCCTCTTACAAAAAGAGCCATTCAAAATTCAAACGCGCCAATCAAAATTTCACACGATGCGTGAGTTACTCTCTCATTGGCTGTCTCCCAACATCCCGCCCCGCTGCCCTCCCATTGGCTAGCAGGGATGATGCAGCTGAACCTTACCTAAACTTCCTGTTTGTCGTACACGTGAAGGAGAGTTGACTGTTGGCTTGTTTTGAGACTGACCACGCAGCGTTATACAGTATTTCTTTATCACCGAAACCCCTCTACAATTGGGAAAATATTGAACCAGAAGGAGACCTTAAAGTGGAAATACAGTGAGGACCTCTGATCTTTCAAACAGGTACTGTAATTCCGCTTTAAATAAAACATCCCGTCCATGTGTGTGTGTGTGTGTGTGTGTGTGTGTGTGAGAGAGAGAGAGCGCGTGTGTGTGTGTGTGTGTGTGTGTGTGTGTGTGTGCGCGTGTGTGTGTGTGTGTGTGTGTGTGAGAGAGAGAGAGAGAGAGAGAGAGAGAGAGAGAGAGAGAGAGAGACAGAAGGAGGCTTAACTCTTTAATTTTTAGTTTAGTTTTTTAAGTTGTTTAATTCAGTAAATGTTTAATAAATGTGGCGCATGTGCGTTCATCTGGAATTCCGATCCCTCAAGGAATCAAGTTAAAGTTGAGTTTGGACCTCCGATCTGTCAAGCAGGGTATGCGCTTTGAATTCCACGTCTTGTGGGCATGGCCCGCAGCGTATTTATTGTGTATACAATACACATTTAATCCGTACTGTATTATGTGTCTGTGTGTGTGAAAGTGAGAGAGAGAGAGAGAGAGAGAGAGAGAGAGAGAGACAGGTGTGTGTGTGTGTGTGTTAATAAAAAATGTTTAATAATGGTTTAATTAATAAATATGTTAATAAAATGGTTTAATATGTTAATAAAATGTTTAAATGGTTTCATAAATAATTTTATTTTATTTTAAACACATATTTCATACAAACTTGGTGTACTTTTATCATTTTTAAAGGATTTATGTGGTTGTCTTGGGAGCCTTGGAACGAATCAGGCGTTTAACATGTAAAATGCGACCCCTACTGACGAAACTCCTGCGTTACGAAAAGGGCGCTGGAACTGATTAATTTCATAAGTAAAGGGCCGACTGTATCTTTCTTTTAGATAAATTTTTTTTTTCCAGTTGAAGGATTCTTTTGGGTTTTTTAACCATAGCCAGCTGGGAAATCTGGCAACTCTTGTTTATGGCGTTGACTCTTACTACTTCCCTCACTAGAAGAATATTGTTGGTGAAGGGAAAGACATTCACTGTATTAAACAAAGTCAAACAAAGGTGGTGATGAAGAGGAGTGATGAAGATTGAGAGGAGTGATGGTGACGAAGAGGAGATGATGTCACTGAGAGGGTTGCAATCTGAGAAGTTGTCACAGGGTTTTTTTTAAGTAAGTTAAAACAATAGTGGTTTCTTAGCTGATGCTGCATCCTAAAAATATCTCGCTATTCATCCTCATAAATCAATTAATTGGCTGCTGGATAGCTAATCGATGTTTGGAGACAAGCTAATCATACTGACCATTACTAATTACACCTAATGGATTGAGACGGGTCGAGATCAAACGAGTGCGCACCTCCATCAATACCATCAAAGTCCTCTTGACACACGCCAAAAGCAGCTCGGCCATAATGGATGTGACTCTACAATCAGTGCGGAGTGTCATTCATCGATATTGATCCCTCAAGAAGGGTCTGTTAAAGCATAAACTCAGACAATTACTCTGTAAAAACACATCGAGGCTGTCGCTTTTAGTAAATATTTCACATGCTCTGTGTAGAACTGACGCAGTTTTGGCATGATATTTTATTTGAAAAGTCTTGACAAAAGGCATAAACCATTCATCGACCACACAAAGGCATTAGAGTAAATGATTAGAGTAAATATTTCAGGATTTCTGCAGAAGCCTCTTTAGGCTACAGTTTGTGAGCTTTTCACATTAGTAAGTAAAACATCATTGAGCTTGGATGGTTCAGATGTGCGCCACATGTTGCCTATTTAGCCTTCTTCATATTTCACTGATACATTTCTGGACAAAAAGCAACAACAAAGGAAACATTGCTGAGGCCTGCATGCAATATGGTTGCACTCGAAACAGCAACACATTTCCCTGATGCGGCGATGCCAGAGCGCTAGAGACTGGCAATGAGAACAGCTTGACAAGCAAACCCAGTCATTTTGGGTTTTGGGAACTGAAAATGTTCTCTACTATACTGCCAGTATCTCTAACCTCCTTCCCCCAGGCTTCTTGGTCACACTAAAAAATGTGCAAATGTGACGTAAGTGAACGTTCCAACATTCTTAAAAGTCTGGGGGCTTTCGGAGCTTTCAATTCAGACAAAATTCTTTCATACGAACTTTTGGATTCTATGGCTGTCTTGTGCTTTATACAGAAATAGTGATTAAAGTAAACTTAAAGGCAATTTGTAGAGAGCAAGCACGAGCAAACAGCTCCAGATGGTGAATGGACAGACTCCGGATTTGGAGGATGAGTCATGGATGTACTATACACATGCACATTATTTCAGACTCAAACTTCAAAATCCAGCCGCGGTGATTAAACCTCTCAGAGGTCAAAAATGCAACAGAACATTTATCAAGAGTTCTAATTGTACAGGACACGGATGACCACACAGGAGATCATGCAGTAACTCCAAACAGCCTAGACATCATCTTCAAGTATTAAAATGTTTGTTATCAAAAGAGCCACGATGGATGAAATAGCTGATAAAAACTGAGTCTGCCAAATTCTGTTCAACTCCTCAAACCAGCCCTTCAAGAACTTTCATCCTGGTTCTTCAGGCTCAATTGAATACTTGCCACTCGCACTTGCACTTCCTGATTGAATAAAAGCAGTTCTACTATTTCAAATGAAATGAAACCAAAATGAAACCATCAAACCAAAAATATGCTTGCATTTATTAGTTTTTATTCGAAGAACACAATGCAAAGCTGAATCATGACTCCAGCATCCAGTATATGGGATGATTACTCTTAGAGAAACGCATACAAAAAAATACAAGCTACGTCCTTCAAGCCATAAAGAACCAAGCTTGTATTTTGAACACTATCTCCTCCAAAGCCATTTTTTTCTCAGAGGATATTAAAACCCATCAATATAAAACCTCTGAGATTGGAAATAACCTCATCTCAGAATACAATCCATATAAACACATTGTCCCAAGAGAACTGCGAGAGTGAATTGGTTTTCAGAAAGCACACTAAACATAAAACATGCCATCAAGCTGGTCCTTCCTGTTTGAACAGAAACGTGTAGTAATTTAATATTGGATTTTCAAATGGAGTCAGATTCAGGTATTGAAATATATCCAATCATTCATTCATTTTCTGAACCGCTTAATCCTAATTCGGGTCACCAGGAGGCTGGAGCCCATCTCAGCTGACTCTGGGGGAGGGCGGAGTACATCCTGGACAGCTTGCCAGGCCATCGCGGGACAGAAATATAATACAGGAATCCCTTGCTACTTCGTGCTTCAATTCATGCGGCTTCAGTGCATTGTTTTTTTTTAAATATTCATCGAATTAAAAAAAAGGAAATTAAGGAAGAATAGTGGGAAAAGATAAGGAAAATGCCGTGACCCAGGGCCAATTATGCAAAAAAAAAACAAAAACAAACAAAACCAAAAAATCAACCCAAAGCCCCTCATCAAAACTACTTACATTTTTATGTGAGGTGTGCAGCTGTTTGTGTGTGCGCACGTGCACAGATGCGTATGCACACACTCAGATGAGCACCTCACATTAAAACGTATGTGTATCTGTGTATTTATATTTTAATTACATCTTATGTATTATTTTTGAATGTTTAATTGTTATTATAAGCATTTATAGTGTTAAATATGTACTTATTTATATTATATATGCATATACATGTACATGGCGGCACGGTGGCGTAGTGGTTAACACGTCCGCCTCACAGCAAGAAGGCCTGGGTTCGATTCCCGGCCTGGGCGTTTCTATGTGGAGTTTGCATGTTCTCCCCCTGCTTACGTGGGTTTCCTCCGGGTGCTCCGGTTTCCTCCCACAATCGAAAGATATGCACAGTAGGTTAATTGGCCATTCTAAATTGCCCATGGGTTCATATCATGCAGAAGGCAATGACAAACCACTGCACTAATCCTGCCAAGAAACGTCCTTCGACTCAGGCACTAGATAGATACATGTAAATACAGTATACGTCAGTCAGAGGGGGTCGATCCTACTTCGCGGAATTCGATGGTCACGGAGGGATCCCTGTAAGTAAATACCTATGCAGGATCCTCTTGATAAAGTCAGAATTGGTTCTTTTACATGAAACTCTCACCACAGACAGTAAGAGACATGGCCAGTCTTTGATGACCCAGGAACACTGCAGGCACAGCAGTAACAACCCATTGATATTGGGATTTGAACCCCTGACCTTGGGATCAGTAATTCAGCATTTTACCACTGGGTCACCATGCCCAAACTCTTCTTTTTCTTTTCCTTTCGGCTTTTTTCCTTTTTCAGGGGTCGCCACAGCGAATCATCTGATTCGCACATTTGACTTGGCAGAGGTTTTTACGTCGGATGCCCTTCCTGACACAACCCTTTAGCAAGGGGCAGAAACACGCTGACGGCTTTGCAGCCTACTCTTTACGAAAGTCAGCAATGGTTCTTTTACATACCTCTCACCATAGACAGTAAGAGACATGGCTCGCCTTTGATGCCCCGACTAAACGTATATTTATGGAATTTAACAGATGCCCTTAGTGAAAGTAACTATTTGTCTCTCATTTATACGACGAAGCAGTTGAGGGTTAAGGGCAGCTTTAAATACTGGTACTCATCCACCACTGCCCTAAACCACAAGGCTAAAATCTAATATCAATCAGCAGCCTGACAATGGTATTATACATATTCACAAGGTTACATCAGTAGCACAATAGACAAGACATGTGTGAACTAGTACACACACACACAGACACACACATTAGATTACATGCAAATAGGCAACAACATTTGTGACTCCTCATTGCTGAAGAGTCTGTAGTTCATGCTGCATTTCCTCTGAGCATCAAACATGCAAAACAGAAAAGATTAAACTTTTTCACTGAATTCAAAATCATCAAACTAGCATTTCTGTCATTTTGTACGATCTATTCTTTATCTAAACTACCACTAGTTTATCCCCTAAAAGCATTTTTCCTGCATAAAAGGATAATAGAGTGAACATTCCCTCTTATTCACCTTCACTACCTTGCGATGTTATTTCAAATTCCTTGCAGTCATACCATATTCCTGATCTGTCTGAGAAAGCATGACGAAAAATATCAGCTGAAAATAGATCACCTTATATAATTGTCACAGGGCAGAGGTAGCCTGGTGGTAAGCCGCTGGATCACTGATCCAAAGGCTGGGGGTTCAAGCCTCACTCTCAGCAGGTTGTCACTGTCCCCCCCAGTGCAGCTAACTGTGTTATCAAAGGCAGGCCATGTCTCTCAGTGTCTGTGATGAGAGGTTCATGTGAAAGACCCATTGCTGACTTTTGACAAGAGTAGGTGACATAGCTGTCAGCGTGTTTCTGCCTTGCGATGGCCTGGGAAGCTGTCCAGGGTGTACTCTGCCCTCGCCCAGAGTCAGCAGAGATGGGCGCCAGCCTCCCCGCGACCCAAATTGGATTAAGCGGCTCAGAAAATGAATGAATGAATATAATTGTCACTGATGGCCTGCTTGAATCTACAGACTGGACTAGAAGGAAATCAGCCTCAGCTGGACTTCATATTAATCATCGAAGTAGGATTCCCCCCCCCACCCCCGACTGATGTAAACGTACATGTATATGTGTATATAATATCAATCAATACATATTCAACCCTATGAATGCTTATAATAACAATTTAACATTCAAAAATAATGCATGAGATGTAAATAAGATGCGCACCTCACATAAAAATGTAAGTAGTTTTGATGGGGGGTTTGGGGTTGTTTTTTGTTTTTGTTTGTTTAGGGTTTTTTTTTTTTTTTTTTGCATAATGGGCCTTGTTTTGCGGCATTTTTTAATTCGATGAAACCGCAATGCACTGAAGCCGCATGAATTGAAGCGTGAAGTAGCGAGGGATCCCTGTAATGCCTTACGATTTTGAGTTTTCTTAACTTTTTTTTGTATTTGCAATGATCCTTAAGAGTCAGCCACTCCTATTTTAAAGAATTACAGCAAATTCCAAGGAAGGAACTAAAGCCGTTAATAACAATACGTGACTTCATCAACAATGATTCACCTGACAAACACAGATTCATAAATATTGAAATACAGTATTCATAAAAAGCCCAGTCATTCCTCTGGTATTGTGTGGGAGAGGAGAAATAGACACCTTACCCTCACACAATCCACACTTTCCGTTCGGAGACATGCAGGAATTACCGTGTTATAGCAGCCAGAGCTTAAAGGCACTGACATCATCAGCCCACTATTCCGGTTCCTCAGTGTTTTCCTAAGGGTCTACCTAAAATACACAGAGCTGGTATTGTTTAGGTAAAGCTGTGAGATTTGTGCGATGTAGCGTGTAGTAACGAGTGTGGCTGTGGGCAAGGCGTCAAAGTCTCGCTGGATATTTGTGCATCTTGAACTGTTTCCCAGTTCATATATGTTATGTGCGCATTACACAAAAATGTGAGTGAGTGCTGAGCTGGTGGAATGACAAGTACGGTTACATACTGGGTTTGTGCACCACTTAATAATCTCTGCCTTACAAAAAGAAAAGCGATCTCATAAATATATTCGTACAACACCGTACTTTGAAGGAAAACATCTTTAAGCCAAAATATTAGATCCTATTAATTAGTTCAGGTCAGTTCATCAGTTCATTTTCTGTAATAGCTTCATCCTAATTAGGGTCACGGGGAGGCTGGCGCCCATCCCAGCCAACTCAGGGCGAGGGCAGAGTACACCCTGGACAGCTCGCCAGGCCATCGCAGGGCGGAAACACGCTGACGGCTTTGCAGCCTACTCTTGTCGAAAGTCAGCAATGGTTCTTTTACATGCCTCACACCATAGACAGTGAGAGACATGGCCGGCCTTTGATAACCCAGTTATCTGCACTGGGGGGGGGACAGTGACAACCTTGTGGAGAGTGGGACTCGAACCCCCAACCTTTGGATCAGCGATCCGGCGCCTTATACCACTAGACCACCACTGCCCCTCCCTATTAAGGGATAAATTAGTAACTTGCATTAATTATGCAATGATATTGATACTAATGATAAAAGGTATGTACTGTATTATAACTACAAGATTCAGCTGCAGAGTCCTAGGACTTTGTGACTTAATTATCGTAGAAATCATGCAAATGTGGGCTCACAAATGGTCCACTTCAAGAACGCCTCCAATCTCCTTATATGGAGCAGCACAAGCAATATAACAGACTAATTAAATTATTAGTCATTCCAGTTGTTCAAAACGGATGCTTACGAATATAATAAGCATATCATGTGTATGGGCCAAGCATTCAAAGGCACATCTGCACCAGTTTTCTGTCGATATAAAAATACTTTAGTACTTAAATTAGAGATAGTAGCTCCTTCATATGGGCAGTGGTGGCCTAGTGGTACAGTGCTGGATTACGGATCCCAAGATCCCCCCCGTGCAGCTAACTGGGTTATCACAGGCCGGCCATGTCTCTCACTGTTGTGGTGAGAGGTTCATGTAAAAGAACCATTGCTGACTTTAGTCAAGAGTAGCTGCATAGCCATCAGCGTGTTTCTGCCCTGCGATGGCCTAATGTGCTGCCAGGGTGTACTCAGAGTCAGCTGAGATGTGCACCATCCTCCCTGCGACCCAAATTAGGATGAAGCTGTTCAAAAAATGAAGGAATAAATTAACTCCTTAATATGGGTGGTGCAGTGGTTAGCACATCCAGAAAGAAGGTCCTGAGTTCAAGACTCGAGCTTTATGAGAGCGTCTCTCTGTGGAGTTTGCATGTCCTCCCTGTACTTGGGTAACTAGGGTTGCCAGGGTTGCCAGGGTTGCCAGGGTTGCACAGGGTTGCCACATGTGCCGGAAACCATGATGTGTGTACAGAGAGAAGAAAACATATTTCAACATGAAATTCTTGCTTGGGTCATGATATTAATATGATGCTGCGAAGTAAATATTTACCTCATGGAACAACCATACTGTAGCACGTACTTATATAGTACAACAATCAAAGATGTGGAACTCACATGTCATTACGATTCTTAAAGAAAATGCACATAGACAAGCTCTTAAATACACACACACACACACACACACACACACACACACACACACACACACACACACACACACACACACACACACACACACACACACACAATGGAGGCAGGCATCCACCTCTGACCCAGGAAGTCTGTTGCCATGGTTGCCAGTGATGACAAATCTACCGCCAGAGGTAAAAGCTTGTTCTGCCTCATTCAGGCTTTTCAGTTGGAAGCTGCTGAAAAAAATTCATCAGGAACAAATCATATCCTACTCCAAAGGATGGAATTTCCTTCAAATTTAAGTATGATGATATTTGGAAAAAAGGGCTCATCAGAAGAATGTAAGTGATGAATCTCTAAATCAGTAATCATAAATTGAAATGATCATCAATAGATTTTCTAATTTCTAATTGGTGGATAGCTATTGAACAATTCTTGGTGCGGCATCACTACCATCGGATGAGTGAATTAACGCAACGCTGCTATCAGATAAGTTTAATGGTTATTGTATGACTGGTACGCGCAACATATTCTCTACTTTGAAACTGATTTTGAATGAACAGTAAAACAAGTATAGAACTCAATTTCTTAATTACAGAGAATTATTCAGTCTCAGAGGGTGAGATAACAAGCCCTTGACCACATAATTCTCTCTATATCAAACTTGGCCTCATTCAGTAATTCCTGTGCCCATCTTTGCCGACTCTGGAAAAAGGTGGGGTACACCATAAACACCTCCTCAGGCCATTGCAGGGCAAACACATATACAACCATTCACGCTCACACCTAGGGTCAATTTGGAACAGCCAATCAGCCTTTTGGGTATGTTTTTGGACTGAGTGAGGAAACCCGAGCACCTGGAGGAAACTCACACTAGCATGGGGAGAGCAAGTAAGACCAAATCTAGACCCTCTTTCTCTCTCTCTCTCTCTCTCTCTCTCTCTCTCTCTCTCTATGTGTGTATGTGTGTGTATCTCTCTCTCTCTCTCTCTCTCTCTCTCTCTATATATATATATATATATATATATATATATATATATATATATATATATATACATATACATACAGAGATCCCAAACTTTCCGTGGTTAATTTGGACCAAAATCCCCCCATGACCGCCAAATTCCACGAAGTAAGATCAACCTCCCGACTGATGTAAACGTACATGTATATGTGTATATAATATCAATAAATACATATTCAACGCTATAAATGCTTATAATAACAATTAATCATTCAAAAATAATGCATAAGATGTAAATAAAATATAAATTCTCACACATATAGACACGTGCGCACACAGATGTGCACCTCACATAAAAATGTAAGTAGTTTTCATGGGGGGGTTGTTTTTGTTTGGTTGAGGGTTTTTTTTTGCATAACTGGCCTTGTTTTGTGGAATTTTCCTTAACTTTTCCCCCCATTCTTCTTTAATGTCCTCATTTTTTAATTCAATTAATTTTTTTTTCTTTAAACTGCGATGCACTGAAGCCGCATGAATTGAAGCGCAAAGTAGCGAGGGATCCTTGTATATTTTTATTTATAGGTGGGGTATACACCATACTATACAACTGTATACTTACAGGAAGTTCAACAAGGGTTCCCAACACTGGTCTTGGAGGACCATCTTCCTACACATTTTAGTGCTTTCCCCACTCAGTCACACTCACCTCAAGTCATGGAAAGCTGTTAATTAGCTAATTAGTTAAAGCAGGTGTGTTGAGGGCAAGTAAAACACAAAAATATGCAATACAGGGGGGGTCCAGTCCAAGGATTGGGAATCCCTGCTATACACTATACAGTCCTCTTGTACATTCCTTCACACTATTTAGGTGAGTACATCCATTAGAAACACATGTTGCATTCCAGGGTCATAACCCTGTGTCTGTCTGTTTCTCTGTATTGAAACTAACCAGGAATATGTAAAGAGGTCATTTCTTGTAACCAAGGCAACCAAAGTGAAAGCCTCAAGTGAAGGGTAAGAATGACAAGGAGCGCTCTCACCATGTACTGACTAGAGAATCCAGTTTGATCGGGTGTGTCACGGTCAGGTGATGACATTCAACTTGAGGTGATATTCTGTCATTCTGTGACTTGTGAAAAGGTTGCAGTATGGAGTACACGTTATAAAACTGCCTTTGAAGAGGAATGACTATGCTCGGGTTGTGCCTCTTTGGGAAGGAAAGCAGAATGCTGGTATGGCAACTTTTGTCGGAGGAGAGGTTGCTGGAGGTCGTAGAGTTGAAGGCTGAACGGACTGATTTATGAGGGAAGAGTGTGTGTTTGGTGTAAGTGCCTGAGTGAGAAAAATGGAGGGGAAATGAAGCCTATTGAAAAGGTCACGCAGTAGTCTATCCTTGTCATACAGTGTCATTTTAATTGTATAACTGAAGAAAGGGCGCACAACAAAAGCACTAGTGTATTCATGAATCATTAGTGAGGTTCCAGCTCAGAAGATTAGAGTAGTTGGAACAAAGAGCCTTGAAATCTGGTCGCATCCAAGTTCAGTGTCTATGAAAGCTGTCTGTAGTATCTCTTGAAAATAAAATGAAATCGACCATGATGCCTTTTTGAAACTGCGTCAATGACCCCTGCACCAGGCACCATGATATTCGTAAACATTCCTTTAAATTGTACACCTTCTTCTCTTTCTTAACACTTCATCTCGGACTTCTCCACTTTTTACAAATCTGTGTTGCACGGCTAGGTTTTCACACATACACAAAGATCATTCTTCTGGTTACATGGTCTTGCTATTGTTATTACCTCCACTGCCACCTGGCAGAGAAGGTTATGTCTTCCCCATAGTCTATCTGTTTGTTTGTTTGTTTGTTTGTCAATTAGCAGGATTACTCAAAAACTACATAATCGGTTGACAATAAGCTTGCTGGAGGGATGGGACCTGGACCTGACAAGTCCCGTACCATTTTGGAGCAGGAAGGCCTTGTAACAAGCATTTATTTATTTATACATTCATTATTTTTTCTGAACTCGTAAACCCTACTTCGGGTCTTGGGGACAGAGTACACCCTGAACAGTTTGCCAGGCCATCACAGGGCAGAGACACGCTCTGTGTGATGGCAACACAACAGCCCACTTTTTATGAATGACAGCAATGGTGCCTGTAATCAGAAAAACAGCAAAACATGCCTGTCATCTGATGACTACAAACTTAAGGAGAGATCGAGCCTGAGCTTGGAAAGAACCCATTAAATTTTGGAGGTGACCATCTCAATTTTTTCACCTAGAAAGGAATTATTCTAGAGGAAAAAAATCAGAAATCCCCAAAAATCCATATCGGTTATTAACGTGCAGCGAAATGTTTATACAATGCCCACAGGGGGAGACATTTCATTATAGCTATACCAAGTCATAATAATCCATTTGTGCCTGGCAGCTGCACGCTTACACTCAATGACTGCCCATCTAGTTGTTAATCCAAACAGACACAGAACCAAAACAAGATGTAAAACAAGTGAATAGAGATATTAAGCCCATGTGACAGTTAGACACAGAATCTCAAGCTTCCAGTATATACGTAATACATTAAACTGCTAGTTGCTTGAGATTCTGTGTCTAACCGTCACATATCACTCTGCCACTGTTTCACCTCCTCCACTACAGAGTACACGCTCAGACCTGCAGGTGGAACGTTATACACCTCAAACAGTTCAGCAGTGACAAGAAACGAGTGCGGGAAAAAAATCCTTCTGAACTTCCTTCTTCAATCTATTGCATAATCATCAAGCATTACAACAGCCTGTCTGTTACGTTTCCACAAAAACATTCTGAAAGGTATTGCAGAAAAACTTTGGGGTAAACCTTATTTTAATCTATAACAAATACAGTACCATCTGTCCAACATCCCTCTCTGTACACAGTTTAATGTTTTAATTCTCGATAAACTGTGAGACAAGAATGAATTTATGCATTTTATAGTATTTTTGAAAGAGAGGCAGGAAGGCAACTATTCCTCTCCTGATGCTTCCTCCTTGTGAATGATATCAGACACATACATGAAGCTGCCAAGACTTTATATCTGAGGCTGTATCGTGTATTGTGAAGTAGCTAAGAAAGAAAGTGTGTGGTCGCATATCCAGAAATAGATGCAAAGGAACTGAGGAATTTAGGAAGATTTTTTCCATTAAATACATAAACTTGTATATTCAGGCAAAGACATGCAACCTGTCTTGACGCACGTGATTGAAATCCATCTTAAAGATAATGCTGTGGTTATAATGTGACCAGACAGAAGTCACTCATCTAGTCTCTGGATTGAAATTTTTGGTATTTATGGAAACGGAATGTTCTGGAGCTCAGCACCCTCTCATGGAGAGTCTTGGGCACATGACCCCCTTCTGGCCTGGACTTCAAAGACCAGCGGGGGGGGGGGGGGGGGGTCATGCTTCCGGACATCCCTCACTTCCCCAAGAGATAGACACAGACGTCACCAAAGTCCCAACAGGCTTCAGTCACAGGAAGTAATATGTACAGTACTTACATCACTGCTAGAGAAGGAAACCCAAAATGCACCAACCATCTGATGGACTTATGGATATATGGCTAACACATGGGCTATACAATCAGCTTGGAGAATTAAAATGCATTTACAGACAAGAGGAATGTTCTTCATAGTTTGTAGAACTGATGGAGGAAGTACCCCTTTTTGTGTGTTTGCACTTTTAGTTTTTACAAAACCATTATACACCATTTGTTAGCACCCTTATTAGATTCAGTTCATCTTCTGTAACCGCTTAATCTTAATCAGGGTTGTGGGGAGGCTGGCGCCCGTTACAGCCAACTTTGGGCGAGGGCAGAGTACGCCCTGGACAGCTCGCCAGGCCATCACCAGTTAGCTGCACTGGGGGGGGGGGGGGGGAGACAGTGACAACCTTGGCGGAGAGTGGGACTCGAACCCCCAACCTTTGGATCTTTGAATCAGCGATCCAGCGCCCTATACCACTAGACCACCACTGCCCCTGTCCTCATTAGATTAATGTCCCGGCACAGTATGAATCAATAGTGATATAAGTCTGTGGTGATTGGTTCAGTGTAACACCTGGAACCATAATGTATATAATTCCAAAAAGCCGTCTAAACAACCTTTCATATATTCCCTCTTGGTTTAAAAATTAAAAAAATAAAAACAAAACAGACCAATGCACAGATAGTGAGGTCCAGGCTTTACTAATGACAGAAGGAATTCAAACGGATATAACGCGTCTGAGCGAAATTTAAAGACCAATCACTATAGCAGCCATTGCCTGGTTTATGTCACGTTAGCATTCCAACTGGTCACGTGAGTGCAAACAGAAAAAAAAAAATAGTTCTTGGGGAGTTCTTGTTAAATTTTAGTTCTTATGGGAGTTCCCCAGGTTGTAGTTCTTATCAAAAAGTTCCTAGAACCGCTCAGTCTGTAAGCACTTATAGTCGCTAAGCCCTTAATGGCATATAAAACAAAGCTGAAACAAAAAAGATTTGATATCCAGGAGCTCCACATCCATTCACACATCTTTTCTTTGCAAGCATTGGAAAATGATCTGTTTTTACTTCTTCATATGGTAGAGAATCTTTAAATCATCCCATCATGAGAAAATTGAGGCAAATAATTCATATTAGTTTGTTCATGCTCTTACATGTAGACCCAGCATGATGTAATCATGAGAGAAAACTGTTATAAAATAATGTGTTTTTGTTAAACTTACCTACAATTATCAGTGAAAACCTCGTTATTCCTGTGCAGCTTCATACTCAAAGCACATCATTTCAGAAAACCTGGTTCAGTTAGCATGTGGGCCCATGCAACACAGACTTCTTAATAAAGAAATAAAGAGTTCAACACTTTTTTTTTAATGTATCTGATTTCTATCTTTTTACATCAAATCCAATGTAACTGTCTTGTTGCAACTTTCTATTAAATAATAAACTAATATTATCAGGCTCAGCCATTTCTGCGTGTTGATAGGTTCGCCATGTGCGTCCTCCAAGTTACTGCGGTTTCCTCCCACAAGTCCAAAGACATTCCCATTAGGCTAAGTAACTGTTCCAAAGTGCCCTTAGGTGTGAGTGAAAGTGTGAATGGTTGCATGTGTGCTTGCCCTGTGATGGTCTGTCAAGCTGTTCAGGCTCTTCTCGTTACCATAATTAGGATTAATGGCTTAGAAGGTTAATGAATAAACAAATGAATGGATATTACCAATTAACAAAGAAAAATGTTTCAGTCATACATAAAGAGAGTTTAGATCAGGGGTCGGGAACCTATGGCTCGCGAGCCAGATGTGGTTCTTTTGATGACTGTATCTGGCTCTCAGATAAATCAGGTGGCCTTTCTCAACAGAATAACGAATACATAATTTCACTGACTGTCATTTAAATAAAAAAATTTAAAAAGCCATCAAATACAGCAAAAACAGATGAATAAATCTCGCGCATTTAAATCTATACATCTATTTTTAATGCCACGTCACTGTGGCGCGCAGAGGAGAGCCAATCCTTTATGCACGCCAGTATGCGGGCGGGTCCGATACCTTCAAACTCTAATTTTATTGGATTATAACAACAGCCACAGACTGCGCGTGTTGTTTTTGAGCACAGAGGTAAATTTCCTTCGTTTTGATCAGCTCATCTGTACGAAGCCAGGCACAGCTGGCAAGCAAACACAAATGGACAGACATAGAAAAACTTCAAACCGCAGACCAGCTGATTGCCAAAACTTGGAACGCGCTTCCTGTCACATACCAAACACTGCAGAGTGTAAGTCTTGTCGTATTGACCATGTTTGGCTCTACATGCGCACGCGAGCGGTCCTTCTCACTTGAAAAGCATCAAGACCAACCTGCGGTCACGTTTAACAGATGGAAGCCTAAACGCCCGCATGAAGCTGAACCTCAGCACGTATTAACCAGACTACAAAGCCATCAGAAAAACCATGCAGCACCAGAAGTCGCATTAATAGTAAGAAGTATTTTTCCGATTAATAAATAACTTCGTTATGACAATGTTGTTTAAAATAAATTCAGAGTCTTGTTATACTCCAAATTGTTGGTCTTCTTTTTCGATTTAGTTGTATTCAGTATTAATCACATATATATATATATATATATATATATATATATATATATATATATATATATATATATATATATATATATATATATATATATATATATATATATATATATATATATGGCTCTCAGAGGATTAGATTTTAAAATGTCTTTTTTTTTTTTGGCTCTCTTTGTCAAAAAGGTTCCGGACCCCTGGTTTAGATGTTTGTTTATATAACCAGGTCCAGTGGTGGCCTGGTGATCAGGTGCTGGATCACTGATCCGAAAGTCAGGGGTTCAAGCCCCACTCTCAATGGGTTGTCACTGCTGTCCCACCAAAGCAGCTGACTAGATTGTGAAAGGCTGTCTGTGTCTCTCACTGTCTGTGGTGAGAGGTTCATGTAAAAGAACCATTGCTGACTGTCATCAAGAGTAGCTGCATATTCCGGTTTAATGCCACAGCCGTCCGTGGCCGGGAGTTCATGGGATCCAAACTCTCACAGGAGGGAGTGGCGGCATACGCTCACTTCCCTGTTGCTCAAAGCAATCGCCAAACAATCATGGGCGTCTGTGAGCTCAATCGTACAAGGGGACACACAGCGCTTTACCTCCAAGTGTGATAGAACGCCCCCAAGTGCACATGTGTCTCAATTCGAAAAGAGGTGGGTGTCTAGCATTCCCTGTCACTCAGGGGTAATAATACCTGATGGGTGGGAATTAGGTATGACTATATTTAGGGAGAAAATGGAGAAAAATCAAAAAAAAAGTAGGCTGCACAGCTGTCAGCGTGTTTCTGCCCTGTGGTGGCCAGGCAAGCTGTCCAGGGTGTACTCTGATGAGATGGGCGTTTGCTTTCCTGTGAGATTAATTCGGGTTTTTTGTCATTTAAACACTTAATATTTAAGGGAGGTGTTGTTTTGTTAAACTGTTATTATCTATAGACCTTTATATCTGTTTTATTTAACTGTACAGTGAGTTTGAATTTATGACGTAGCATGCGTGCCACGCCCCTCGCAATGATTTAAAAACAAGCCACGCCCCTGGGTGATTTCAGTAAAACGTGAGGCTTTTATAAGAAAATATGGACATGTCACAAAGCTGACACAAACCTAACACTTTTTTTTTATATATCATTATTACTATCTGTAATTCTTGTTCTGGACTAGATATTGCTTGATTTTGATCGGGTATTTGAATCTGTTACAATCTGAAACGTTTATATTTAATAAATTAAATCAATTAAATAACAAGGTCAAATTATTATTAAATGACATTGTTGGGAGAATCAATACAGTGATTGAACATCAAAGAATAAGAAATGATTATTGTTGTTGTTATTATTATCATGATTATTATTATTATTATTATTATTATTATTAGCAACTATATATATATATATATATATATATATATATATATATATATATATATATATATAAAACTCAATCATATTATAATAAATAAATAACAGGCATGAATAAATTGATAGAATAACCTGACACTCATTCAGACACACGTTTCATTTTCAGGCAAAATTAAATAAATATATATAAATAATCTATATTTAAATCATCGCAGATATTCAGTTGTCCAACAGGCTTGAAGCTGCAGGGATTTACTTTAGTGAACTCCAGTCTCTGCTCTCTGTGTCTGTGTCTCCTTGTGTCTCCCTGTCCCTGTGTCTGTGTCCCTGTCTCTGTGTCTGTGTGTCTCTGTGTCTCTCTTACCTGAACCGGGGCGAGTCTTTCAAACACTCCTCAAAATCCACAGTCATGTTGTGTTTTTTAATCCGGTTTCAATCACAAATATACAAAACACATCGCCGCACACTGTTATCCTTCACACACATCCGGTAAAATGGTGAGATCTGGATCTCTGTAGCCCGCTGAATCACTGACACACACACGCGCACACGCGCTCACACGCGCTCTCACACACACACACACACACACACACACTGTTTGCCGCACGCTCTGAATCGATACGGTTCGATTATGTATCCCACACCGCCGCCGGGATGAACTAAGGGAGCGTCTCCAAAGTGCTCTCACAAATCAAAACGATTACAAGTTTCATCCACTGATACAGTACAATGAACACGTGCTTACTGAGAGCGCTCTCTCTCTCTCTCTCTCTCTCTCTCTCGCTCTCTCTCTCTCTCTCTCACACACACACACACACACACTGTCTCTCTCACTGTTTCTCTCTCTGTGTCTCTCTCACTCTCTCTCACTGTCTTTCACACACACTGTCTCTCACTGTTTCTGTGTGTGTGTGTGTGTGTGTGTCTCTCTCTCTTTCTCTGTCTCTCTCTCTCTCTCTCTCACACACACACACTGTCTCTCTCTGTCTCACTGTTTCTGTGTGTGTGTGTGTGTGTGTGTGTGTGTGTGTGTGTGTGTCTCTCTCTGTCTCTCACACACACACACACACACACACTGTCTCTCTCACTGTTTCTCTCTCTGTGTCTCGCTCACTGTCTCTCACACACACTGTCTCTCTCTCTCTCTCTCTCTCTCTCTCTCTCTCTCTCTCTCTCTCTCTCTCACTGTTTCTCTGTGTGTGTGTGTGTGTGTGTGTGTGTGTGTGTGTCTCTCTCTCTCTCTCTCTCTTTCTCTGTCTGTCTCTCTCTCTCTCTCTCAGACACACACACACTGTCTCTCTCACTGCTTCTCTGTCTCTCGCTCTCTCTCACTGTCTCTCACACATACTGTCTCTCTCTCACTGTTTCTGTGTGTGTGTGTGTGTGTGTGTGTCTCTCTCTCTCTCTTTCTCTGTCTCTCTCTCTCTCACTGTCTCTCACACACACTGTCTCTCTCTCTCTCTCTCTCACTGTTTCTCTGTGTGTGTGTGTGTGTGTGTGTGTGTGTCTCTCTCTCTCTCTCTCTTTCTCTGTCTGTCTCTCTCTCTCTCTCTCTCTCAGACACACACACACTGTCTCTCTCACTGTTTCTCTGTCTCTGTGTCTCTCTCACTGTCTCTCACACACACTGTCTCTCTCTCTCTCACTGTTTCTCTGTGTGTGTCTCTCTCTCTCTCTCTCTCTCTCTCTCTCTCTCTCTCTTTCTCTGTCTGTCTGTCTCTCTCACTGTTTCTCTGTGTCTCTCGCTCTCTCTGACTGTCTCTCACACATACTGTCTCTCTCTCACTGTTTCTGTGTGTGTGTGTGTGTGTGTGTGTGTGTGTGTGTGTGTGCGCGTGTCTCTCTCGCTCTCTCACACACTGTCTCTCTCACTGTTTCTCTCTCTGTGTCTCTCTCTCTCTCTCGCTCTCTCACTGTCTCTCACACACACTGTCTCTCTCTCTCACTGTTTCTCTCTCCTACACTCTCTCTCTCTCTCCCTCCCTCTCTGTCTCTCTCTCTAATTCTCTCTCTCTCACACACACACACACACACACACACACACACACACACAGTCTCACTGTTTCTCTCTCTGTGTCACTCTCTCTCTCTCTCTCTCTCTCTCTCTCTCTCTCTCTCACACACACATACTGTCTCTCTCTCACTGTTTCTCTCTGCCACTCTGTCTCTCTTTCGCTCTCTTTTTCTGTCCCTCTTTGTCTGTCTCTCTCTGTCTCTGTCTCTCTCCCTCCCTCTCTCTCCCTCTCCCTCTCTGTCTCTCTCTTGCTATCTCTCTCTCTCTCACACACACACACACACACACACACACACACACACACACACACACACACACACACACACACACACACACACTATATAGGTTCATCATAAATATGTTTTTGTGTTTAATAATTCTCCCTGCTTCATTCTTAATAAGAAAATATGCCCTAGTTGGCCCCAGTGCAGCTAATTGGGTTATCAAAGGCCGGACATGTCTCTCATTGTCTATGGTGTGAGGTTCATGTAAAAGAACCATTGCTGACTTTCAACAAGAATAGGTTTCATAGCCATCAGTGTGTTTCTGCCCTGCGATGGCCTGGCGAGCTGTCTATTGTGTAGTCTGCCCTCGCCCAGAGTTGGTTGGGATGGGCGCCAGCCTCCCCGCGACCCTAATTGTGATTAAGCGGTTACAATGGATGGATGTCTTAGTTGGAATAAATTGCTTAAAAACAAAGCTATTGTTTAATAGCAAGTCTATAACCTCATTCATTTATATGCCAAACCAATTAATCCTACTCTAGTTGCAGGGAGCCTGGAGTCTATCTCAGCTGACTTTGAACAAAGGCATAGTACACTCTAAACAACCCACCAGATCATCGCAGGGACAACATATAAACACACAACCATTCACGTTCACAATCACATCTAGAGCCACCTTTGATCAGCCAGTCATGTGCATGTCTTTGGTGTGGGGGACAAAAGCCTGGTATTCAGAGGAAACCCGTGCAAGCACAGGTAGAACATGCAAACTTGACTGAGCCCAGGACACAAACACAGGAATTTCTTGCTGTGGGGTAAATGTGCTAACCACTACACCACCATGTGCCCATTTAATAACATTAGGGTCACATGTACAGTGTAGCCTATGTCAGTCAACACTGTATTAAGGCAAGGTACACCCTAAACAGCTCACCAGTCTTGTCAATTGCAGGGCAACAAACAAAACACACACATACATTCATATTCACAATTTGGAACAGCCAGTTAGCTGATGTGCATGTCTTTGGGCTGTAGGAGGAAACTAGAGGAAACCCATGCAAGCACAGTGAGAACTTGGGAGATCTCCACACTAAAACATTCTTGCCAGGCCTGGGAATCAAACCCAATACCTTCTTGCTGTGAGGTGAACAGACTAAAAACTATGTGTATGTGTCACGAAGATAAATTCAGTACTAGAGAATTTTCAAGCTACAAATAGTTAAAATTATTTTTTTGTGTGATGTTTTGTTTATTAATAACAGCTTTCCATCATTTGTAGATTAATGAGCATCATAGTGGTGTACTGGCTAGCATGTCTCACAGGAGGAAGGTCCTGGGTTTGAGTCCCAGGATAAGTAAAGGTATTTCTGGGTGGAGTTTGCAAACCTTGATCTTGTGTGAGTTTACCCCCCAGGTGCTCCTGCTACATTCCAAAGACATGCACATTAGTGTGATCTGGCTGTTCAAAATTGCCCTTAGGTGTGAGTGTGAATGGTTGTGTGTGTAGGCTCTGTGGCGGACTAGCAAGCAGTTCAAGGTGTTACCTGCTTTCGTCCAGAGTCGGCCGAGATATCCTGTACCCTCCCTGTGACCCTGATAGGCTTAAGTGGTTCAGCAAATGGATGACTGGATCAACTGTTCAGATAATATTCTTTCAGCTGTAAGAGTCCTCTTTTCATTTAATATCTGTTGGGATCTGTTATAATAATGAGGTCATGAATGGGAGGTTTTGGGTGTTTCCAGTGAGGTGCCACAACTTTTTTTTGATTCACAAAAGCCAGAATATCTTGAAGAAAATTTTACACATTTGAGGCAAAGACAAACTCAAGGCGTATGACTTACTTCACTAATAATTAAGTAATAAAGGATCATAATATCAGATCTACAGAGGAAGGCACTAAGTTTCTATATGAGCGCACTTAGGGGTATCTACTGTAAGGTAACCACATTATTAAAGACCCATATTGGAATATGCTGGGCCCTCTGCTGTCTACGAAGTGAACTGCAAATGCAAGACTATTATAATATAAAGAATAGTAAGAATAGTAAGTAAGAATAATTTAATATAATTAAATTCAAGTATTTTAACATTTAATTAAATATTCAATTTCACAAGCACCCCCCCCCACACACACACACACAAAAAGGTAAGGAAACAAGCCAGAGTTTATTCTACATTTGTATATAATGATTATTATAGGTATAGGAACATTTACAGATTGTGGGGCAGTGGTGGTATAGTGGTATAGGGTGCTGGATCGCTGATCCAAAGGTTGGGGGTTCGAGTCCCACTCTCCACAAGGTTGTCACTGTCCCCCCCAGTGCAGCTAACTGGGTTATCAAAGGCGGGCCATGTCTGTCACTGTCTATGGTGAGAGGCATGTAAAAGAACCATTGCTGACTTTCGTAAAGAGTAGGCTGCAAAGTCGTCAGCGTGTTTCTGTCCCTTGCTAAAAAGGGTTGTGACAGGAAGGGCATCCGACGTAAAAACCTCTGCCAAATCAAAAATGCGAATCAGATGATTCGCTGTGGCGACTCCCGAGTAAAAGGGAAAAAGCCGAAAGGAAGACAGACAGGAACATTTACAGATTGTAAACCAGAAACACAACTACATGGAATTTACTATTTTGAAAATTATAGAGGGTTGTCATGTGAACCAATTTACAGTACAGTATTAGTAGACATAATACTATTGTTCAGTCCACCTCTTTATACTCCCTTTCAAATCGGTATCAAAATTTGAAAAGTTAAATAATAGTGTATTGTATTTGGTTATCTGATCATGGGCAGTGGTGGCCTGGTGGTAAAAGGTGCTGAATCGCTGATCCTAAGGTTGGAGGTTCAAGTCCCACCCTTGACAAGGTTGTCACTGACCCCCCACCACCCGCCCTAGTGAGTATAAACACAACCTTCAAGCAGAACTTATTATTATTATTTCGTGTGGAAATGTGCCAAAGAGGGAAAAACACAAACAAGCAAGCAAATAAACAAATACAGTATCAATGCAACTACAAAAGGAGTCTGGTTTAAAAGTATTTTATTTACAGCTTCACAGAATGCTCTGAAATATAGTTATAAAGGGAAACTCTGAATTTTTGTTTTGCTTTTGAGTAGGAAAACAATTTAATTGATTCACGAAGTCATGATAATCTATAAATTTGTAACGTATGACTATTCATTTGTTGAAGTCTGTGAGCACTACAATACCCATGAAACTTGATGATTTATGGGTCCTGATTGGCGGTGTGACGTAAATCAAATGTCATTTGTATTTCGTTTAAATTGTAAGAACTACTATTGTTATATATATATATATATATATATATATATATATATATATATATATATATATATATAAGTTTTTTTGTTTTTAATTTATTTTTTTGTGAACTGTAGCTTTTTAAACAGGCACTTCATCGGGCGTTAATCTCTCAGAGTGAGCGGAAGTTCTTTGAATTTATCTGCACGTGTGGTCCTTCACATTCTCCTCAAAGTTATCTTGCTCGTTGGCAATTGTGTGTTTGTGTTAACGGTGGAGTTTTAATAAAGCTAAAATGTCATTTGTGTGCTTTAATAAATCTGTCTACTGTCGGTAGAATCGGTAAGGTTGTAATAGAACACGTGACTCAAGGCAGCAGAGAGAGAGTTATGCAGCACAGCAGTAATATTAGTCGCTATCTCATCTTCTTTCAGTACCTCGGATCCAAATACAGGTCTGAATGCTTATACTTGAGTGTAAAATAAATGAATGACTTGTTTAGAAAGCATATTAACATGAAACTGCACTGTTATTATAGTGGGGTGATGAAAGCTCCTGCACACCAGCCTCTTGAGGGAGTGCAAAATCATTTAGAGGTCAGTGTCTGTCTATTTATCGAAACTGTATATCTTATAGCTCTACATGCATAAAGAGGATTACTCTAAAATAATGTGAAAAAAGGTTTAATGTATAACCCCCCCCCCCCCCCCCAGAAGTATTGCTTAGTTTATTATGTATGAAATATTTGCTGGCAAGAGTCCAAACATTTATGACATGTTCATGAATGTTCTTCAGCTTGCTCATTTATGGAGCTGCTCAGTCCTCATCATTAGGGTCAGGCTGCACGGACACTGAACAAAGATGGGGCAATCCCCAGACCATTGCAGGGTAACAAGCTGTTTGGAATAGACAATTAGCCTCATGTGCATGTCACACAAGCATGGTAAGAACATTGAAATTCCACACAGAATGCCCAAACCCAGGACCTTCTTGCTATGAGGCAGGCACAATAGTGTGTGAGAGACAAATCAAGCTTTTTTCCAAGTTTGAAATGAGGATTTTTTTTTGCTACATTTCATCTGTCGTTTAACAGATTTTTAAATGAATCTGTCGTCTGTAATGGTGTCCCAATAAAAGTTTTGAGTAGAAATGATATTTGCGATGTAGTAATTCTTCTTTTCCTTTCGGCTGTTCCCTTCAGGGGTCGCCACAGCAACCCTCCATCTCTCCCTATCCTCTGTTTCTTCTACTCTTACTCCAACGACCTTCATGTCCGCCTTCACCGCATCCATAAATCTTCTCTTTGGTCTTCCTCTGGGCCTTTTGCCTGGTAGTTCCAACCTCAGCATCCTACGACCAATATACTCACTATCCCTCCTCTGTACATGTCCAAACCATCTCAATCTAGCCTCTCTGACTTTGTCTCCAAAACATCTAACATGTGCTGTCCCTCTGATGTACTCATTTCTGATCCTATCCATCCTCGTTACTCCCAAAGAGAACCTCAACATTTTCATCTCTGCTACCTCCAACTCTGACTCCTGTCTTTTCCCCAGGGCCACTGTCTCTAAACCATACAACATTGCTGGCCTCATCACTGTCTTGTACACTTTTCCCTTCATTCTTGCCGATACTCTCCTATCACACATCACACCGGACACTTTTCTCCATCCATTCCAACCTGCCTGCACGCGCTTCTTCACCTCTTTTCCACACTCTCCATTGCTCTGGATTGTTGAGCCTAAGTACTTAAAATCCTCCACCTTCTTTATCTCTGCCCCCTGTAACCTCAAAGTTCCTCTTGGGTCCTTGTCGTTCACACACATGTATTCTGTCTTACTAAGACTAACCTTCAATCCCCTCCTTTCCAGGGCATACCTCCACCTCTCTAGATTTTCCTCAACTCGGTCTCTGCTCTCACTACAGATCACTATGTCATCTGCAAACATCATAGTCCATGGAGATTCTTGTCTAACCTCATCTGTTAGCCTGTCCATCACATTACACATAAGGCAGAGCAGAAGACAAAGTGGTGGAAGCTAAAAAAGGAAGAGTGTCGTGTTGTCTTCAAAGAGGAGTTGAAACAGGCTTTGGGTGGCCAGGAAGTGCTTCCAAATGACTGGACAACCACAGCAAATGTGATCAGGGACACAGGTAGGAGAGTACTTGGTGTGTCCTCTGGAAGGAAAGTTGATAAGGAGACTTGGTGGTGGAATGAGGAAGTGCAGGAGTGTGTACAAAGGAAGAGGTTAGATAAGAAAAAGTGGGACATAGAGAGGACCGAAGAGAGTAAACAGGAGTACAGGGAGACACAGCGTAAGGCGAAAGTAGCAGTGGCTAAGGCCAAACAGAGGGCGTATGATGACTTGTATGATAGGTTGGACAGTAAAGAGGGAGAAAATGATCTATACAGATTGGCACAGCAGCGAAATAGAGATGGGAAGGACGTGCAGCAAGTTAGATTGATAAAGGACAGAGAGGGAAAGGTATTGACTGATGACAGAAGTGGGCTGGGAAGATGGAAAGAGTACTTTGAAGAGCTGATGAATGAGGAAAATGAGAGAGAAAAAAGAGTAGAAGAGGTGACCATTGAGGAGCAGGATGTAGCAAAGATCAATAAGGGTGAAGTGAGAAGGGCATTGAAGAGGATGAAAAACGGAAAGGCAGTAGGTCCTGATGACATACCTGTGGAGGTATGGAAGTGTCTAGGAGAGGTAGCAGTAGATTTTCTAACAAGAACATTCAACAAGGTACTAGAGAGTGAGCAGATGCCGGAGGAGTGGAGGAGAAGTGTGCTGGTGCCCATTTTTAAGAACAAGGGAGACGTGCAGAGTTGTGACAACTACAGAGGGATAAAGTTGATGAGCCATACGATGAAGTTATGCGAAAGAATAGTGGAAGCTAGACTAAGGGCAGAGGTCAGCATTTGTGAACAACAGTTTGGTTTCATGCCAAGAAAGAGCACCACAGATGCAATGTTTGCTTTGAGGATGTTAATAGAGAAGTACAGAGAAGGTCAGAGAGAGCTACATTGTGCCTTTGTGGATCTGGAAAAAGCATATGACAGGGTGCCAAGAGAAGAACTGTGGTATTGCATGAGGAAGTCTGGAGTGGCAGAGAAGTATGTTAGAGTGGTGCAGGACATGTATGAGAGATGTAAGACAGTGGTGAGGTGTGCTGTCGGTGTGACAGAAGAGTTCAAGGTGGAGGTGGGACTGCATCAAGGGTCAGCTCTGAGCCCCTTCTTGTTTGCTATGGGGATGGACAGGCTGACAGACGAGGTGAGACAAGAATCTCCATGGACTATGATGTTTGCAGATGACATTGTGATCTGTAGTGAGAGCAGAGAACAAGTGCAGGAAAATCTAGAGAGGTGGAGGTATGCTCTGGAAAGGAGAGGAATGAAGGTTAGCCTCAGAAAATCAGAATACATGTGTATGAATGAGAAGGACCCAGGAGGAACGGTGATGTTACAGGGAGCAGAGATAACGAAGGTGGAGGATTTTAAGTACTTAGGCTCAACAATCCAGAGCAATGGAGAGTGTGGAAAAGAGGTGAAGAAGCGTGTTCAGGCAGGCTGGAATGGTTGGAAAAAAGTGTCCGGTGTGATGTGCGATAGGAGAGTGTCAGCAAGAACGAAGGGAAAAGTGTACAAGACGGTGGTGAGGCCAGCGATGTTGTATGGCTTAGAAACAGTGGCGCTGAGGAAAAGGCAGGAGGCAGAGCTGGAGGTAGCGGAGATGAAAATGTTGAGGTTCTCTCTGGGAGTAATGAGGATGGATAGGATCAGAAATGAGTATATCAGAGGGACAGCCCATGTAAGATGTTTTGGAGACAAAGTCAGAGAGGCTAGATTGAGATGGTTTGGACATGTACAGAGGAGGGATAGTGAGTATATTGGCAGTAGGATGCTGAGGTTGGAACTACCAGGCAGAAGGCCTCGAGGAAGACCAAAGAAGAGATTTATGGATGTGCTGAAGGAAGACATGAAGGTCGTTGGAGTCAGAAAAGAAGATGCAGAGGACAGGGTGAGATGGAGGCGGATGATTTGCTGTGGCGACCCCTGAAGGGAGAAGCCGAAAGTAAAAGAAGAAGAAGATGCCACTCAAACGCCGGCTAAGCGCCCTCTCTTTTGAAGAAATAAGACTTTCTCCTGAAGAAAAGACAGTTTCCTCTGAAGTGCCTGATGATAATCATCCTGAACTGTTGTAAAGCTGTAGTATTAAAGTCTTTTTCAATGATTATTACAGTACAGTGCCTAAGTTAATGTTAAGAATGTTTAGATTCAGCCGGCGGAGAATTAGAGAACACAGCCATCAAAATCAAAGTCCCCCCAAAACAGACCATAACAAAAAGAACATGAAATGTAATAAATTGGATAAACAAAACTAAACAATACACATGCTGCACTACAGTGCATAAAATCACACCCAGAAATATTCTAAACATTAACTTGGGTACTGTACTGGATTCATGATTGAAAAAGACTTTTATACTAGAGTGCTTTCAGATGATTATTTCTCTTCAGACACTTCAGAGGAAACTCGAAAGTCTTATTTCTTCAGAAGAGAAATCCAACATCATTACCTTTTCTAACGCTTAGCCTGACAAGATGCACAGCGTTTGAGTGGCATAATACAGCTTAACTGGTAATTAAAATACACTAAAAAAGAGGCTAATTGAAAACTTGTGCACGAATGAGGAAAAGGGGGCGTTACATCATCTCAACCAATCAGCAGGAAGGAGGACAGCCATTGGCTGAATCTGAGTGACGTGTCAGTTGCTTGGCTATCTGTGCAAAACTAAATAGCCAAGGGCCTACTGTATTCATCAAATTAGAAATTAATAAAAAATAGTGGAAAGGGTTAAGGAAAATGCCACAAAACAAGGCCAATTATGCAAAAAAAAAAAAAAAAAATCCTAAACAAACAAAAAACAGCCCAAAGCCATCTGGAGACACAAACAGGGCGAGGTCGAAAATGAAAGTAAAAGTGAAATGAAACTGAAGAACAAAAAGAAATAGAAATGGAATAAAATCTATAGAAAGATATGTAATAAATATAAGTATGAAACATGATTAAACATTATCCTGAGGTACACTTAATACTAGGCCTCCAGTGGAGGGGGCGTGGCTGACACTGATCCGGGAAGAGAAGCAAACGATACATTTCTGAACTCCTGCCAAAATTTTCAAAGAAGAAACAAATTGACTCCAGTTATATAATGAATTGTATAAGAGTGAAACTCTCTGTAAATCTCATCAGGTCCGCTGTGCTTGAGAGGAACCAGGAGTTTAAACACGGGACATAATGATATTGATAATGTGATGATTATGGAGAGAGAGAGAGAGAGAGAGCTTGTATACAGTACAAACTCGTATGGGTTACTTATACAAGGTTTAAACATACGCTCCCCTCTAAAGATTGCCCTGTAATGACTTACAAACAAATTAATCTTACCAGCCATCGGGAACCGAACTCGTTTGTAAACTGGGGAGCATCTGTACTTACATTGTTGCATCTGTGTGTGCGTGTCCTCTTCTCATGCAGTTCCATGTGTATGTATTTATGTTTTATTTATATCTTATGTTATTTTTTGAATGTTTAATTGTTATTATAAGCACTTATAGCATTGAATATGTATTTATTGATGTTATATACACATATACATGTAGGTATACTTCAGGGGGTAATCCTACTTCACGGATTTTGATGGTCGTGTGGGGATCTCGGCCCCATTAACCGTGGAAAGTGAGGGATCCCTGTACTGTAATTTATGAATAAGTCAAAAAGAACTGTCCGAGCAGTCATAGGTACCTCCACCACTCAGCATGGGTACTGTATCACATATGGCCGATATGGGTCTGGGTTTTAATTACCCATGTGGTTCTCTTACAATATGGTTTCAAGTCTTGTGGGTGTGGCCAAAGATGTAAAAAATAAATAGAGGTGAAGGATGTGAAGGATTTCTATGACAAGAAGGCTTAGACCTTTTAAGGTCATGCAAGGTAGAAGTTTATTGTGTCCTTTAAAAGTCGATATGAACATAAGAGCCGCATCAAACTAGGCAAAGAGCCACATGCAGCTCGGAATAATAATATGTTTTTCTGTTAGTGGTTCATTGTTGTTCGTCCTTTGAGGTCAAAGATCACCATGACTTCATATCAGATTAATGATCTGTGGTACAGGTGAAGTCATGACTTGTGCTTGATGTCAGCCTCACTCCCTCATCCCGGTCCATCTGATTCCACTGGCAGATGGGTCGGGATGCAGTGGATGTCTCACTGTGCCCTGGGTGCGTTCCACAACGCTTTGCTGGGTCCGCCTTCTTGTCTGCTGAACTAATTTGGTGGTTGGTGGTTTCTTCCACACAATCAGCCAGACCCAGTCTTCGAATGCGTAGGTAGACAGGTCCTACGCTTACCGACTTGTTGTTGACTATTGTGGCATGCATAGAAACAACATGTCTATTCATACTTACACAGTTATAAGTACTCTTTCTTCAAAAATATGTGATCTTGATCTGACCTTGAATTTTGATCCTGATGTCGTGAAATCAGATCCTGTGTAGGATTCAGGTAGGGTACTATCCATACCAAGTTTGGTGAAAAGCTGTGCACATGTATGGATTATAATGCCTCCACCAACACTGTGTTAATTATAAAACTTTGTTTTTATATATAGCTTACCAAGAAATGAACTTTCCTCCCTTACACTAAAGTGCTAATGATTATTTAAAAATACTTGACATCTAATTTAGAAAGTACAAAAAATATATATATACAATAGAGAGGTACGTGTCAGTGTTGTCTCACTGTAGTAGCTTTGGCTAAGTGCACTTCCTTAAGGTTTGGCCTGTATCTCTGTGATCTCATGCTTGTCACTCTGCATTAGAGACATGCTTTCAGATGTTGGCGTGAAGCTCTGGCCATCTGCAGTCGTATTCATTAAAAAGCCATCAAGCAGAAATACGATTCCGTTGGATGAAGACCCCCATCTTCTGGACGGAGCTATGAGCAGCACTTTCCTGTCAATGAAACCATCACTTACTGTCATGTGGTCTCTTGGATTGTTTCCTAACATTTGCACGCGACTCAGAAGCATAGTTTGGCCAAATGATGTTAAATGATTGTGGGACAAAAATATAATAAAAACCCTCAGTTCCAATTCAAAGTGACATTCAAATGTAGTTTAATAGGAAAGAAGATTGGAAGATGCTGTTGAAAGGGAGGATAGGATACAGAGCAATGTTGTTACACTGAATGTACAGTACAAATATATAGAAAGACTCCAGTGGTTTTATTTATTCGTGTATTTTGTACCTTTTTAACCAAGTAGTGGTTTCTCGAGAAATGAGGTGATGAGTAGCTCAGGAATATCATTCCACAGTAGGTGAGGATGTTTAAAGTAAACACGGCACATTTAATTGTACTGAGCTCTGGAGGAAAATAAGACTACAGCAAATTCTCTCTCTCTCTCTTTCTCTCTCTCTCTCTCTCTCTCTCTCTCTCTCTCTCTCTCTCTCTCTATATATATATATATATATATATATATATATATATATATATACACTATTAATTATTTTTATTAATATACATAATCATCATTATTTTAAATTTCGTATTCTGTACGAATCCCGAGAGGTTAATTATTGCTGCTGAATTTACCCATTCAAAGTGAGCACACACTTGGAGCAGTGAGTTGTCACACACACATTGGGGCACCCAGAGCAGTTGGGGGTTAGTTGCCTTGCTCAAGAGCACTTCATCCATGAATGTGGAGGAAGGGAAGGTGCAGCTCACTCCCTCACCACCACATATTTTTCCTGCTGGTTTACCAACTGAACCATCGATTTTTTGGTCCCAGAGCTGGGACCAAACTAACCATTGGGCTATGGCTGCCAGCAATATATAATATCTTACATATATAACATATCTGCAATACACTTGCTCACTGATTTGCTGCTCAAGCCTATTAGGGTGACAGGAATGCTGATGTCTGTTTCAGCCAACATCTTAAGGTACACCCTGAGTGGCTCACCAGTCTATCGCAGGGCCAACACACACAACCTCTCAACACTCACTCCTGGGGTAATTTAGAACAACTGGTTAGAATAATATGCGCGTTGTTGGAATGTGGAAGGAAACTGAGGACTTGGATGAAACCCACACAAACACGTAGAGACCATGCAACTCCACACAAAAACACTCAAGCCCAGGAATCAAACTCAGGACCTTGATATGAGATGGACATGCTAACCAACAATGCCTCAGATAGGTGTCTTGTGACCTAAACTTTAGTTTTATTTCTCCCTTTCTGTCTCTTTGCTCATTAGAATGCAGTACGAAGGCTGAAGCCTGTAAACGAAGCATGTGTGTCTATCTCCAGTCGAACAGACACCGGTGTGCATGCACTCTGTAACTCAGCACATCTAGACATCCAGCGCAGGGGAGACAAACCTCCCTTTACTGAACAAGTCCTCACCGCCGCCTTAAACTTGATTTTAAAACCAGAGCCCATCAGGTAAGAGGCCTGAACAGAGGCTGCCTCTGGATTTGTCTTGTTAAAATTAATAGTTTCTTTTGCATGACTATCTTAAAAGGTATCAACTGTGATGTGTATCAGTGTGGCTCGAATGTATGGTCTGGGCTTCAAACCCCACTGTCGCTGGGTTGTCACTGCTGACCCCCAGTGCAGCTAACTGGGTTATCAAAGGCCAGCCATGTCTCTTGCTGTCTATGGTGAGAAGTATGTTAAAAACTGTTGCTGACTTTTGTAAAGAGCAGGCTTTTCTGCCCTGCGATGGCCTGGCGAGCTGTCCAGGGTGTGCTCTATCTTCGTGTGACACTAATTAATATCAAGCAGTTCAGAAAATGAACAAACTTAGGATACCATGTTACATAATCAGTGTTGCATGCAGGTCACCATGTTACATAATCAGTACTACAATTAGGTCAATCATTATCATCATCATCATCATCATCATCTGATTAATCTGGGGCCGGCTCATGAGTGCAGCAGTTTAAGAACCAAACCCCCACGAATGTCAAGGGCCTACTGTGTGTGTATATATATATACACGCACACACACACACACACACACACTCTACAAAGAAAAGTTAGGGATATTTGGAAATTTTCTAGATTTTTTTTTTCGGTTTTGTGAATTGGCCTTAATTTCATTTTTTTAATTGACAAATACCCTTAACTTTTTTGGGGTAGTGTATATATAGAGCAGTGGTTCTTAACCTTGTTGGCGGTTCTGAACCCCACCAGTTTCATATGCTTATTCACCAAACCCTTCTTTAGTGAAAAATAAAATGTGATTTTTTTTTTTTCAAATTCAAGCCATAGGTATATGTTTTTATTGGGCACCAAAATGAACCGTGCATTACCATCACTGTGTTCAAAGAACAAAACCAATACAATGCATGAACTCCCCCCATCACAATTACTTACATTTTTATGTGAGGTGCGCATCTGAGTGCGTGCGCGTGTGCGTGTGTATGTGTGTATTTGTTTTATTTACATCTTATGCATTATTTTTGAATATTTAATCGTTATTATAAGCATTTATAGTATTGAATATGTATTTATTGATATTACATGTACATGTACATATACATGTACATATACGTCAGTCAGCACAGGGTTGATCCTACTTTGCAAATCATGCAGATAGGACGCCGACTAATATCACGGTCCGTTATATATGTGAATCCATGTTGTACATATTCGTCCGACCACTTTCTTTTTTTACTCAACATAGTATGGATTAAAACATTAAGAAAGAAATCACACGATGTACCATCACAACAGTCACAATTCGACGACTGAGCGCACCAAATTTCCTGCAGCACAGATTGGCCAAGCAATGTAGCGTGATCACCTGCAGCCAGTGATGACGTTCAAACATCCTGTTCCGCTGGCCTCCCATTGGCTAACAACTGAGCTCGAGATGTTCGGTTCCAAAATTGTTTTCAGATTGAAACTCGATTTTCCGGGTTCTGTTTCCATTTTCCCAATAAAAAGTTACAACATCTACACTAACTCTACAGAACTTTTAGATATTAATTATTGGTAAAATGTTGGCATTGTCGGAGCATCAGTGAGCGATATTTAGTACTTTTAAAATTTCACAACGGTACTCGTTCCACTGAAATTTAGTCTGGAAAATTAAAAAAAAAACGTGAATGCAAGTGTTACGTGGTTTATGCATTTTTTATTATGAAAATAGATCTATTGTACGCTATTAAATTTAATTTAACAAGTGAACTGAATTTAACAAGTACTGTAATAATGTAGACATTATGTATTAATATTACATTTTAAAGATTATATCGTTTCAAACACTTATCAATATCAGCCATAAACTACAAAAAATACTAAATACCTAGAGTAGTGTTATACACACTATTAAAGAATAGGGCTAAATCAAGGGTCGGGAACCTATGGCTCGCGAGCCAGATGTGGCTCTTTTGATGACTGTATCGGGCTCTCAGATAAATCAGGTGGCCTTTCTTAACAGAATAATGAATACAGGTACATAATTTCACTGTCATTTAAAAATAAATAAAAAAAAGGCATCAAATAAAACAAAAACAGATGAATAAAACTATTTTCAACGCCACATCACTGTGGCGCGAAGCGGAGAGCCAATCCTTTCTCTATGTGGGCAGGTCCGATACCTTGAAACTCTAATTTTATTGGACTCACACGCTGCAGTGTTTATGTGACAGGAAGCACGTCCCAAGTTTTGGCAATCAGCTGGTCTGCGGGTTGAAATTTTTCATTGTCTGTCCATTTGTGTTTGGTTGCCAGCTGTGCTTGACTTCGTGGAAATGAGCTGATCAAAACGAGGAAAATTTATCTCTATACCCAAAAACAACATGCGCAGTCTGTGGCTGTTGTGATAATCCAATAAAATTAGAGTTTTAAGGTATCAGACCCGCCCGCATTCTGAAGTACAGAAAGAATTGGCTCTCCGCTGCGCGCCACAGTGACGTGGCATTGAAAATACATGTATAGATTTCAATGCGTGAGATTTATTCATCTGGTTTTGTTTTACTTGATGGCTTTTTTTGTATTTTTATTTAAATGACAGTGAAATTATGTATTCGTTATTCTATTAAGAAAGGCCAGTGGGCCTTCGGGGGCAGTGGTGGTATAGTGGTATAGGACACTGGATCGCTGATCCAAAGGTTGGGGGTTCGAGTCCCACTCTCCACAGGGTTGTCACTGCCCCCCTCTTGTAAAGAGAAGGCTGCAAAGTCGTCAGCGTGTTTCTGTCCCTTGCTAAAAGGGTTGTGACAGGAAGGGCATCCGACGTAAAAACCTCTGCCAAATGAAAATGTGCGAATCAGATGATTTGCTGTGGCGACTCCCGAGTAAAAGGGAAAAAGCCGAAAGGAAGACAGAATTCTATTAAGAAAGGCCAGTAGCCTTTTTAGCGCATACATAGGGTTTTAAAACCGCGTCAATAACTCGCGGGTTTTCATGATCCACGGGAAGGGCCAGAACCGAACCATCGCAAAAAAAAAAACAGGGGCCTACTGTACTAAACTTATGTCACCTATGAGTACTTAACCTAGTACTCCATGTTTCATGTCAGTCCATGTGACTGCGCACCATGTTTCATATCAGTGCTGCATCTAATAATAACAATAATAATAATTCTTTTATTGTCAAAGTACAATACATACATGAAATTTGCTTTGTGCTCTGGGCACCTGTCGCCACTGTGCAGTGCCAGTTATTGCATTCTATCTGTTTGATGCTGAGTGCCAAGCAGGAAGCAGCAACTGCCAAATTTTAACTTCTTATGGTATGATGCGGCCGGATTCGAACTCCGACCTTCCGGAGGATAAAGCGGACGCTCTACCAACTGAGCTAAATCCCTGGTACTAGAACACAATTTTATGTAATCAGTACTTCTCCTCGGTCACAATGTTACATAATCAATACTGAACATAGGACACTATATTAAATATCAGCACTGCAATGAGTACTCGGTGTAACTTATTTGTACCGCAACTAGGAGACTATGTTACATAACAGTTCTGCATTTGATATAACATTAATTTCAGTTCTACACCCATAATAACTGTACTCTATTTTCACTTTTGGGGAAGTATGGTACTAAAACGTGTAGTCCACTGATTTTAAGCTCCACTACTATTACTTTTCGGCTACAGCAGTGCAGGGCTTACCGTTCTGCATCATTTAACATACCTGATTTATTCATCAGCGTGATCTTGAGGACTTTATTTATGAGCTGTTTGAAGAGCGGAAAACACTGATCTCATTCTGCATCTGGCCCTTCATCACTTGGTTGCTAATATCTATATTTTAATGACAAAAAAAAAAACTAGATTAATATTTCCGATAAGCATTTTACACAGCATGAACAGGAATAATAATTTATCAGGATGGATATTATATGCTGTTTTATATGGCCGGGTACAGTTTTTATGGACAATTGTTTGTGTGATAAAAATGCATGAAAGGTCTAAATGGACTCTGATTATATAACTGAGTAGATATCTTATTTCTTCCTTTTTAATGATGTTTCCCATTTTCAGGGCAAATCTTGAGAAATAATTCTGTCAGTATGCATATCTACAGGCATTTTTGTGCTGACAATAGTTAGAGCACCGCTAAAGACTTAATGCCATGGCATTATAGTAAGTGTCTGGTTTAATAACCCATCTGAATATTAAAATGTCCATCTTTCAGCTATGTGCATGCTAGAAAATGTACAGCATGACTCAGTAACCCAAAATATATTTTAACTGCTGTAATGGTCACATTTCATCTCAGTGTTGTTTTTAAAAGCCACATACTTTTCTGTACTGTACTGGTACAAATATTTAGTGTAAATGTACAATTAGAATGCTGTATGGGATTTAGGTTGAATAAAGATTTTGTGTTTTGATTTTTTTTTTTATTCTAATACAGTACACTGCATTAATCCTGCTTGGGAAATTATTGCCTCCACATTTAACCCATCCAAACATGAGCACACACACGTAAACAGTGAAAAAAAATTGCTTTTGTCTGCAGAGAAGGAAAGAAGAGGGAAAAGGGGAAGGAAAAGAATGATTGATGGACTCAATTCTATAAAAGAAAAAGTTGTGCAAACCTTCCCCAGCATTATGTTTCTATCTTGTCGAATCAAAAAGAAATGCTCCTTGAAATACTTTGAGAGCGAACTTTTACTGCTCCGCCATCGAGAGCCTCCTGACCTATTGCTGTACGGCGTGGTTCAGTAGCTGTAGAGAACAGGAAGGCCTACCAGTGGGTGATCAGGATGGCACAACAGGTGTTTGGAACTACACTTTACTCCTTATCACACACACATCCCGTTGACATTTTCATTGCCAGACTTCAGAGGACAGCCAGTGGAATTATCAGAGAGCCCACACTCTGGGCACCTTCACCCCCTGGTTAAAGGTACAGGACACTGAAAACAAAAACTAATAGACTCAAGAACAGCTTTCATCCACAAGCTGTTAAACGTGTAACCACATCACCACCACCACCACCACCACCACCGTCACACATACTAACTGAATAACCATCAGACCATTTAGAACATCTTCCTGAACTGCGCAATACCCATATTCAAGTGTGTAAGCTCCTCTTACCCTGTGTATATCATGTGATCAACATAGCATGAACCCTTCTTTGTATGTGTGTAAATGTGTGAATATATGGTAGATATGTAGGAGTCGTACCTCACCTTACGAAATTAATCCGTTCCAGAGCCTTTTTCTTAACCTGGATTTTTCGTAAGTTGAACCGCATTTTACATGTAAAACGCGTGATTTGACCCAAGGCCCCCAATACTACCCCTAAAATCTTTAAAAATTATAAAAGCATACTTTTTAAGACCTCCTTCTGTTTCAATATCATACCGATAGTAGACGGGTTTGGCCATATTCCTTTGCGATATCACTTAAGCCCGTTTCTTCTTTTTACTCGCACTGGAAATCACACACGTTTGTGTGCGCGCATATGTGTGTGTTCCTGTGTATTGACCATGTCTTCTTAGCAGAGTTATAATCTTACAAATGTTTATGGAAGGTTAAAAGCCTGAGTCAAAATACAATGACTGTCCTTTACACAAAAAGCATTCTGGGAGATGCAGCTCCATACTAGCCAATCGGAGGGAGCTGCGTCATCACTCCTAGCCAATGGGAGGACAGAGGGGCGGGATGTTGGGAGATAGCCAATGGAAAGGCATGTAAAAAAAAAGAAAAAAAAAACTGACTTTCGACAGAAGTAGGCTGCAGATCCGTTCTGCTCTGCAATAGCCTGGCGAGCTGTTCAGGGTGTACTCTGCCCTTGACCAGAGTTGGCTGAGATAGGCCCCAGCCTCCCTGCGACCTTTAGAATTAAGGAGTTTCAAAAAATAAATGCATGATGAATGATGTCTATATGTGTGCGTATAGGTATGTGTGTGTATATGTGTATGCAGGTATAGGCACATGTATAGCTTACTGAAGTCCCTTCGTTTTTTGTGCATTTTTTAAAGAATTGCTGCTGAACAAAGAGCTGCTTATCTGATTTTCATTATTCATGCTACTGTTGACAACAAAGATCTCTTACATACAGGCTTAAAGAATAATTAATGTCTATTCCTGCCTTCAGGTAGGCTTAATTTTAGCCCCACCAAAATCCAAGATTTGGTGGGATTATCCTTTTTTTAAAGAGCTGGAATTCCAAATTCAGTTATTTTAGTTGAAGTGTGGAGTAGGTTGTAGTGTGTTTTGTGATGATTATATTGGAAAACTAGAAAATATATACTGTTCAGGGATCCCTTTCTACTTCGCACTTCAATTCATGCGACTTCAGTGCATCGAGTTTTTTTTTTTTTTTTCTAAAAAATATTCATTGAATTAAAAAAATAAGGAAATTAAGGACGAACAGGGGAAAAGTTAAGGAAAATACCTCAAAAACAAGGCCAATTATGCAAAAAATTCTAAACAAACAAAAAACAACCCAAAACCTCCCATCAAAACTACTTACATTTGTAGTGAGGTGCTCATCTGCGTGCGTGAATGCGCGCGTGTCTGTATGTGTATGTATTTATATTTTATTTACAGCTTATACATTATTTTGTAATGTTTAATTGTTATTATAAGCATTTATAGCATTGAATATGTATTTATTGATATTATATACACATATACATGTAGGTATACGTCAGTCGGGGGGGGTGATCCTACTTCGCAGAATTTGGTGGTTGCGTGGGGATCCGGGTCCCAATTAACCACGGAAAGTGAGGGATCCTTGTGTGTCCATATATATATGTCTTCTATAATCACCTGAAGAGAGAGGATGGTTTCACCACCCCTCAAAACAGATCTGTAGTGATAAATGGAGTTTCAATAGAAAGTCTTTGTCCTGTCCTTTTATTTTTGTGTATTTATATATATTTTTGTATATATATATATATATATATATATATATATATATATATATATATATATATATATATATATATATATGAGAGAGAGAGAGAGAGAGAGAGAGAGAGTGAATGTACAAATATTTATATGGTTCACCTGATACTGTAAGGTAAGGTAGACTTGTTGGGCTTTTTGCACCTGAGCCTAGGGCTCATCAGGCTGGTGCTTAGTCCTGGTTTCCAGAGCATGAAGCTACCAGGGGTTCAACTCCTCTTGGATGGGACGCTAGTCCATCGCTGGTTACCTTCACAGTATTTTTTTTTTACTGGTACAAATATATACAGCCTGGTTAGGTGGTTAGGGTGCTGTGCTCATGATCGGGAGGTTGTGTGTTCAAATCCCACTGAGACCCTCATTGTGCTAAGACTCCTGGGCAAGGTCTCAACCACAAGTGTGCCTCTGTTCACCCAGCAGTATAAAAGGGTACCAGTAAAAATATACTGGGAAGGTAACCTGCGATGGACTCGCGTCCCATCCAGGAGGAGCTGTGCTCCTGGTAGTTTCACGCTATGGAAACCGGGGATAAGCACCGATCTGATGAGCCACTAGGCTCGGGTGTAAAAAAGCAAAAAGGATTTACACAGCTGGGTGAATAGAGGCACAGTTGTGATTAAGACCTTGCCCAGGGGTCTTGGCATAGTGGGAGTGTAACTGGGATTCGAGTACAGAACTTCACGAGGCCGGCACCCTAACCACTATGCCATCGACCCCTCACCTGATGCTGTACCTGTGTGAATATTAATAAAGTGTTTCACATGTGCTGTAAGATTTTCAAAAGTAGAACTTCAGGAAATAAAAGTTCTTTTTTTTTAATAGTTTTTGTCCAAATTTAAAGTTAAATCAGATTAAATGTATAATTTATTGCTGTTTATTTAAACAGATGGTTAAATATGTTCCCTGGCACTGCAGTATTGGATTATTTATTAATGCCTTCATTTTGTAAGCCACGTAATTCTAATTAGGGTCGCTGGGAAGCTGGTGGCCATCTCAGCCATCTTTCAGCGAGGGCATGATACACCCTGTACAGCTCGCCAGGTCTAACATTCATACAATCGTGCACATTCGCACCAAGAGGCGATTTAGAACAGCCTATTAGCCTACTGTGCTTTTTGGTGCTGTTTTTGGACTGTGGGAGGAAACCGAAGTACTCGGAGGAAACCCACGCAAGCACAGGGGAGAACATGCAAACGCCATATAGAAACACCCGAGCGGGTCTTCTTGCTGTTTATAATATTAACTCATGCTTATTGTTATTGTACTTCTCTGCAACCTTTGGTGCTTTTTGCTGTCAGTGGATATGATTTGAATTTTAAAGATGAAACTCATACTTAATGAATCAGATGTAAAAAGCTTTTCTCTGTATGATGCTTCATGTACAATTGAGTAGGTGGATGCAGTCAATGTCGACAAGCCAAATAGCTTTTGAAATCGCTCCCAATTTACCTCACGACAGACTCTTATTACCTTCAATAAACTCATGAACAGGAACAACGCGGAGGGTGTAATGTCAGTTTACTGTGTGATTTGACCTCTTTATTCCTCTTATGAATGCCATTCCGTTGGGTGTCTGATGACGTAGGGCTTAATGGATCTGAGTAAATGGTCTCACAGGACTGTGTTGTATGAATGTTCTATGTATTGACTGAAAGCATTTGTGTTAACGTGTGTGTAAATTAAAATCAGTTTTTAGTGTAGTGTTTTTAATAATGGATTGTGTCATAAAGCAGGTTTACAGAGATATAGAAGTTGTGCATATAAATTTCAAACATATGAATTTATAAATATATCCTGAAAGAGGAACCTCGAGATGACCATGGCATGAAAAACTCCCACAAACAATAAAACCTTGAGAGGAACCAGAGGGGAAGCCATTCTCATCTGAGTGACACTGGATAGAATGATTATAAATAACGCTGTAGTGTCTTGTAAACCCCGGGAGGAATCATGACTGTCTCTTAATGAACGGAACAGGAAGTATAATTTAACATAATTTAAAGTTTCTGTAAAGAAAATATAAATACACTGAACAGGTGAGGTTAATGTCCACATATTATAAGTGTTTATAGCTTTTTTGAGTTATCATATAGGTCTACCTAATTTGTTTAATTGATGAATGATATATGGTCATTTGTTCAAGTTTAAACTACAGTTCGAAAGTTCAGCTACACGAAGCAAGAGCATGGGGTTTGAGATTTTTTTTGTCTGTGGCAGAAATGAATTTATATATCACTTTAAATTTGGATTTCTGAGCCTGCTTATAAATAGCTTGAATTTATGGATTTGAGAGCAATAGGTAGCATCCATTTTACATATTTTATTCGGATAGTAGGATTATGCACATGGAAAAGTTATCTGTTCTAAGTTGGAAAGTTCTATAGTTAAAGGGAACCTTAACTGTAAGAAATTTTAAAGTTCTTCAAGTAAACAGCTTACTGTATTAAAAAAAGAAAAAATATCACTCATTTAGTTACTCAATTTTGATTGGCCGATTGCAGTACAGTACTTAGTAGGCAGTCATTTCTTTATAGCTAACTGTTGCAGTAAAATGTTGAAGCGTGTCATTGTCAGACCCAAAAAAATGAACAAATCAATGTTGTGTAAGTTGCTGTGTAATAAGTAGGATAATGTATAGTGGATTGGTCATGATTCATGATGATACAGGACCCCTCCACTTTAAATCATGGTCCTGATAACACTGTCAGGTTTATTTCACAATAATTGTTTTGCTCTACACATAATAATAATACTGTAATAATAATAATAATAATAATAATAATAATAATATCGGGACATGATGCTGGGATGAACACCATACCTTTTTGTGATTTATTCCTTTGAGACAACAAAGATTTACCAACAACTATAATTTATGTGCATAATTTTTAATAATTTTTAGTTTCAGTGAATGTTGTGGAATGTCCACAAAACAATTGGTTCCTGTAATCACTTACATGAGAGCAGCTATCAACACATTTCCATATAAGTCTGTATCCCTCCTCTTTCTCTCAAAATTTATTCAAGAAACTAAACTTGGCACTGGAGAGTGCTTCACAACCCTTCAGTAGACACATCATCACGGAAAACGTTATCGTCTATGATTACAGTGAATCTTTTACCGCTCGGAATTTAAAAGCACTTATAAAAAACAAACAGGGATTTAAATGAGAATCTTTTATGTGCTTGAAAGTAAAGAAAAGAAAAAAGAAATTTTTCTGAGACGTGAAGAAAAAAAAATGTCTCAGAAAATTTTCTTTTTTTCCTTTTCTCAAATAAAATAAGAGTAGGATGAAAATGCAAACATTCTTTATATTGTAGTGAATATTTCTAAAACATTTCTCCAAATATTGTGTTTTAACAGAATCACAAGAGTCTACCATGTACAGAATGACTTTCACGCCCGTCACAGTGCCATATCAAGAACCTACGTCTACCGCTTAGCGACAGGAGTCCACCATCATGCTGAATTGCCCATAACAGAGAAGGACTTGTGCTGGGCACTACGGAATACGTGAGTTTTACCCCTCCCCCCTCACACATTGTATAAGGTGGGATTGATGGGATTTGATACTAAGACATTTGATAACCGAGTTGTATCAGTTGTATCCACCAAGTTATTTGTAATTACATTTGCCTCACAGTACGAAAGTCAGAAAGACATACAAATGAAGTTAATTAGTTGTTCCAAACTGCCTCTTGGTATGAGCATGAATGTTTAGGTGTTTTGGCTCTGCAATTGTCTGGTAAGCTGTTCAGGCTGTACCGTGTCTTCTCCCAGTGTTGTCTGAGATAGGAATCAGCCTCCCTGTGACCCTGAGAGGATTAAGTGGTTTGGCAAATGAATGAGTCAGTGAGTGTATCCATCATTGGAGTACAGACGCTCCCCGACTTACGTTCATCCGTTTTACGTTTTTTTTTTTTTTTTTTTTTTTGAGTTTACCTAAGTAGTACACTGATGTAATGACGCTGCGTCCATTGTTTACAAACGACAGACTGAACGTGCCCCTGCTTCTTCCCAGTTCAGTTTATATATATATATATATATATATATATATATATATATATATATATATATATTATATATATATTATATTATATATATATATATATATAAGTTAGGGGTCATTCAACATTCAACATACAAAACGTACGCTAGGGGGAGGGGGTAAGATGTCTGTGTACGCTTTTTAATATTATAAAAATGTCGATCAACAATAATCCATGCATTCGTGAATTTTTTTTTTTGTGCATGTACATTTGAAACTCTCAATGCGCGATCCGCCAACCACCTGCGGTGTTGCATATCTGCAAAGTCTGCAATGAATACCATCCAACCCGGTATCAGCTGCTGAAACATCAGAAGCCAGCTGATGAAGGGCGTAGGCTGGGGGGGGGGTGCACAGGGCGCATGTGCATGCCCGAGCTGACCAATCAAAAAACATAATATTATCAGTAAGCAGTAATAGCTGAACACTGTCAATCAAACAAAGTGAGAGTGTGAGAATAAAGCACAGTTTGTTAGTATCGCCGCCAGCTCCTGCACATGTGTTAGAACACAAACATTGCCGCACAGAGAATGAATGGATAAAATAATCATAAGCCATCCAGCCTGTATCTGCAGCCTAATGGTCAGTACTTTTATAAAATTAATAGTATGCTTTTGTGCTGTAAATATATATTAATATTTGTTTGTGCCTTTAAATAGATAAATAACTTTAGGTCAATTTGTAAATGTATTTAGCACATGTACTTGCAGATGTAGTTTAAAATATATTTGAGAATGTTTTTGGTTGAACTATAATATTTGATTCGTCTTCTGAGAGTAATAGATGAATCGTCTTCTGCTGAAAAACTGTGTGTGTTGTTGGTGTGAGATTCCATGTTGTTTATATCATATGCTGTGACATGCATGCACTATATTTTATGTGGTACTTTGTATCAACTCAGTGATGTCACGGTAACTTTGTGGAGGCGGGCACTTAGCAATGGCGGCTTTTGGGTGTATAAGCACATAAAACAAAACCGCTGTGTGTGCAATGGTTTATTTATGAGATAAAATTTAAGCCACAATCGCTTCAATAAACTATACTTAAGCTACCGCCAACTTATTTAGTCGGCGTTTCATTCCCCTTAAAGGCTTAGGCTCCGGTCAACTGAGATGTGCAACCCCCCCTTCCTCCCCCCACATGGTCAGACCAGCCTACACCCTTGCTGATTACAAACTGAAGCATGGTCGTCCAAAAGCCAATGACCAATAAAAAATGCACACATTGTGAATTATATTTTAACATAAAATAATATTATTAAAAACAATGTCATTTTTATTATTAAAACCAAATGTCTTAATATTAATATGAAAACAGGTGTCATTAAAAAGAATTCTTTAAAAGTATATTTTTTTTCTTGATTTCATTATTATTTGACTGGTGTATAAAAGAAGTATTGATCAAGGAAATACTGTACATTGATTTATTTTATAAAAGATGTTTGACCATTGTTTTGTTTAATATCTTGTTTAAAAATTCTGCCAAGAGATCATCAACATTTATTTGTACGCTTTCGGAGGGGGGGGTGGGGCAAAAAAAGCGTACACTCTGTACGCTTGGGAAAATGTTGAACTGCCCCTTATATAGCGTGTTACCCTTGTGTTAAGACGTCGTCTCTGTGATCTTTGTGTTTACACTGTTTTGCGGACTTTTGTAACCCTAAGCAATTATGGTTGGTCAGAAGCGTGCGCTTACTGGCATGGGTGAAGGTCTCATACACAGAGATGAATTAACTATCTGCTAGGATTGGCGCAATCTACCATGCATACTCAGTTAAGCAAAAGAAAGAACTGTTTACTCTGCTGGTGATTCACATCAGTGCAGGCTGTGTTCTAAACGAGTTCAACGGCACCCTTGCGCACTTGAAAGACCGGAAGTCCGTATAACCCACAGCAAGTACACTATTTTTGCAAGTACACTACTTTCGGTTTTGAGCGCCTCACATATTGTAAGCATTGATTGGCTGTTTTAAGCTTCATGTAAAGTGACTTGGTATACTGTAGGCCCTCGACATTCGTGGGGGTTCGGTTCCGAGCCCTCCCGCGAATCTAGATAATCCGTGAGTTCTGTACCCGGAAGTAAAACCCCATGTAACACATCACATGCCCGAATGAGCAGCCAGAAATAAAATACTATGTCTCTATTACATGCGCTAATATATGCTTCTTAAACACATTCTATAGACAGTCTTCTTCTTCTTCTTCTTTTACTTTCGGCTGCTCCCTTCAGGGGTCGCCACAGCAAATCATCCGCCTCCACCTCACCCTGTCCTCCGCATCTTCTTTTCTGACTCCAACGACCTTCATGTCTTCCTTCACCACATCCATAAATCTCTTCTTCGGTCTTCCTCGAGGCCTTCTGCCTGGTAGTTCCAACCTCAGCATCCTACTGCCAATATACTCACTATCCCTCCTCTGTACATGTCCAAACCATCTCAATCTAGCTGCATTAAACACATTCTATAGACAGTCTCACTCATTAATACAGTATTAATGTAGTAAAATATAGTAATGATTCAGAAAAACATTTCAATTTTTACTCTTATTTTTATTGATGATAAAATATAAACATTATACAGCATATACAAAGCACTCGTTTTAAAGTCTTTTTCAATTATTATTCCAGTACAGTACCTAAGGTAATTCTTAGAATGTTTGTGCGTGAGATTTTATGTTCTGTAGCATGTTTAACAAATGATACCAAAAGGATAAACTTTATTACGCTTCATGTCCTTTTACATTGAACTTGGAGTGACGTCTTGGAGTGACGTCTCCAAGATGGCGCTGCCTAGAGGGTGATGTCGCGGACAGAGTCAAATTGTTTCTTTGTTCATTTTAATTTGTTTTATTTGTTTGTTCATGGTTTGCACAATGCTCATCTATGATCGGTCGACCCTACTACAGCTATGAGCAGCTTCAGCTTCGGGCAACTAAGCATGCAACAACTTCTATCGTGAGCTGCTATACTATGCTATGCTATGGGAGCTCAATGCTAATAATAAGCCCAGGTGGAGTTCTCAGATTCTGCGGCGCTTGGTTAGCACTTCCGGCCATACTGCTTGAAAATATTCAGTCCCTGCGAAACAAGATGGACAAGCTACATGCTCAGATTGCAGCGCAGAGGGATCTTACAGGACTGTGTTTGTGTGAAACATGGCTCGAGGAGAGTACACCCGATAAGGCGATTATACCAGCCGGCTACATGGCCTCATCCCCTGCAATCCCAAGCGCTGGAGTCGTCGTTCCGCCCCTTCCTGTCTGGGCTTCTTTGTTATCTGGGATGCGGCTTGCATTGAGCTGCCTGCCATAGCATGTTAGCGCTGCTTAGTTATACACGCCCGAAGATACGCCGATCTTATAGCTGTAGTAGAGTCGACCAATCGTAGACGAGCATAGTGCAAAAACATGAACAAACAAAACAACAAATAAAACTAATTAAAATGACCAAAGAAACAATTTGACTCTGAGAACTCTCCGACGTCCCCCTTGGGCAGCGCCATCTTGGAGATGTCACTCCAACTTCAATGTAAAAGGACATGAAGAGTACTGTAATAAAGTTTATCCTTTTGGTATCGTTTGTTAAACATACTACAGAACATAAAATCTCACACATAAACATGAACTTTAGGTACTGTACCGGAACAATAATTGAAAAAGATTTTAATACAACAATTCAGAGAAAAACCATCGTTTCTCAGGAGAAAGTCTTATTTCTTCAGAAGAGACATCCAGCATTTTCTATCGCTTAGCCAGAGAAGACGCATCGCGTTTGAGTGGTATCATATTGCTGATAATTAACACACACAAAAAAAGAAGCTCATTGACAACTTGTGCGCGAACGAGGAAAAAGGGGTGGGACATCAGCTCAACAATTAAGGAGAAAGGAGGACAGCTATTGGCTGAATTTGAATCACGTGCCGGTTGCTCGGCAGTCAGCGAATACTCAAACCGTGGGTGCAAAACCGCGAATAGTCAAGGGCATACTGTAAATAAGTGACTCATTTGACATTAATGTTGATATTATTTGATATATTTGATATT